>CM060734.1:988833-1588833 GCA_030704615.1 Takakia lepidozioides
CAACATAAACACTTGAGCCTTTGAGAATGAGTTGCAGGTGTTGCAATTCCAAGAGCCCAGCCTGATAATGTAGACCAGCCAGCATGCTATGTCTATGTTCCATGAATGCACAAAGGTCTGGATCTGGTTTTCCAAACATCGATCTCCAAAACTCAATCAGAGTGGAGTGCTACAATGAGCATAATCAGAACTTTATAGACAACGCCAGCTCTTCCAAAAGGCTAGTTTGATAAGTTAAACCAGCCCCTATGTATTTTGAAAAAGCCCAACAAGACCACTGCTTGGTATTCTTCCAAGTCAAGTACAGCTTGGTACTTTCCAAGTTAACATAGTAAAACTGAACCTGTTTCAAATTCAAAGGATGGTTCGCAACCTTAAAACAGGTGTTATGTAATCTGAAAAGCCCATCACGCCAGCTGCTTGGTAATCTCCAAGTTAGAACAGTGTAACCAGGGCTGTTTTAAATTTAGAACTTTGACCTCAATGTTCAAAAAGTATCGCTTGGTACTTACCGTGTTAAATCAGCATAAGAAGGCCTATCTCAAGCATCATCGGATAGCCTTATAAGGTCTGGAGATGGTACTCCAGCACCATATCAAAATGCACCCGAAGCTCAGACTGGTATCATGCCAGAAAACTGATTTACAATCGGGTTGAAAACCCCACTAATATGGTGCCAAAGTTCGGACTGGTATCATACCAGAAAACTGACTTATAATCAGGTTACAACCCATAAAAACCAAAAAGGATCAAGGTTGAGAGGCCGAATCGTATCAGATGCCCCACTGAAGCAGTATGTAGCGTCAATCGTCACCATCGCCAAGTCCTTTGATCATCTGCAAACTGAAAAAATACACATCCAGTGAAGACCCTCACCTGTGCCCGTCCCAAAAACCACCACATCAAGATGTGTGTCAGTGAGGATGCACGAGGTGAGTAGCAGGTCTTCACAGTTGCTATCCATGTCCAACATGCATTCTACAGTGAGCAAATTGATCAAAAGTAAAACATAGATGCGACACCACAAAGAACTTTAATCGTTTGTGGAGTGGGACGCTGCGGCATTCAACACCTGAATCTCAAGAGATCACAGCAGAATGCAACAAATTGGGATACTTGAGGACAAATTGCATATTTTACAAAGTGCACGATACTTCCCCCATCACCTTATGAGCGCCGCTGCTTCACGAATAAGAAAGATTGCAGGCAAACACAGCAGTAGGTCATTGCCAGTGCGGGAAATGGAAGAGTCTACCGCCATCGCGCAAGAAAAAACAAAATGCACGCGCATCGTGATGCTGGAGCACTCAGCTCAGCCGCCATCGCCATCCTCCAGAGAAAACAAGCACGAGTATCGTGCCGTGCTTAGGGCAGAGAGGCGGTTAGCAAACCATCCCGCGATGTCATCCACTGGGATGAAATTTTGCACTTCATTAGAGTTACATCCTCTTAGGTTTACATCCGTCAGGGTAACATCCAGGATGGATGTAATCCGTCATGGATGAAAAATTGCAGGCTACATCCTTAGTGGTAAGGCTCGAGACAATAATTCATCCAGTCAGGGATTATACCTGGCATATTTTTCATCCGGTATGGATGAAATTCAAAACATATTCCATTAGGGATTAGAAAGAAGGTATTTCCAAACCAGGTAGGCTTAGGAAAATAATTGTTAATCCCAAACAGATAATTGGAGAGAGGGAGAGAGGGGGCGCCCACCATCCAACCCCTAGTATGGCAGTCCCTTATGGAGTGAGTGTGGTATGCACTCACCCCGTAAGGGAGTGCATACCGGACCCATTCTCATAAGGCTCTCCCTCTACAATGTAGTTCTGTCCTTGGACTTGAATACCAAAAAGATAAAAGGTCTACATTCTCTCTGCCCTCAGATCACGAGTGAACATTGGCATAGCATAAATCAAACTTGGCAAGAATATGGAGTCATGCGTTTTCCGTCTTACCTCTTATCTTGTCAACAAGCTCTTGTAAAGAAGTAGAGACCAAGGAAGAATCTCCGTGCGATGTAGTTTTATCTTTGGTTAAAAAGCTACAGTCTCTGCTTCCCAAGTCAAGAGAAAATTATATGGACAAAACATTCATATAGCTGGGCACGCAAGAGTTCATAAATTACAGGTGTTCTTCAACCGATGCCAGTAAATTACTGCACATTTTTCCACGACATCAGCCAACTTTATGGTTGGAACCGTTTTTCCAAAGGTATGAATAAGAACTTGTGTTCTTCAGCCAGTGGCAGTAGTCTACTGCCCGTGATTCACAACATGAACATGTGAATAAAAACATTGGCAGCAATGTGCTGCCCATCTTTTTCACCATATCAGCCAGCTTTATGGTTTTAAAACCAGATTTCCTTAAGGTACGAAAAAGGACATATCACGTTACACCTGGGCATTTTTTTAGTGGTGCTATAAGGAGCAAACCCACATCCAAGAGAAGTATTAAAGCCCACGAGTAGGGAAGGCTTTTCATCACAAGGGATCTGATGCTGACATAAGGCATCAACTACAGGTTACCAGTTAACAGGAGTAATGTGCATTGACCGGATCATGTAGAAGGAGTACACACATACTCTAACAGGCTGTTTTACCCGGGCCTAGCTCATAATATCAGTATGCAAGAAACCCTTAGATGTCCTTCAAGTAATATCGGCAATGCCTTTCTCTCGTTGTCCAATCCGCCAACAAATTTTTGTCGGAGAGGATCATCATACCTTATGAGGGATTTTTTGCTCCACACTATTGTTATGGAGGTATAGGGGGCTGATACCCCATGGCTTTCCATTAAAGGTGTTAGTACATCATAGTAAGAAAACTGGAAAATGGCAGGTGAGAGAGAGAGAGAGAGAGAGAGAGTGTACAGAAAGCACTGAGTACACTGGTCAAGAATAGAGAGGGAAGATACTATGTCTTGTCGGGACATGGACAAGACCAAACAAGGTCTTTGTCAAATCAACGACAAATCAGCCTCATAACAAGGCACTATCTAACTTCACCTTCCATAGGCAGTATCTTACCTGATAAAAACTCGTGTCATCTTCCTGAAAACACATGAAAAAAAAAATTAGGGTGGGAGGGTGGGATTTCCAAGACAACCATCGCCCTAGATTCAGATGTCATTCATCATTGAAGGAGTCTTGTTTTTCTTATAAAACAATCGGGACAAACACCACCTTTGGTACATACCAGATCAACATAAACACTTGAGCCTTTGAGAATGAGTTGCAGGTGTTGCAATTCCAAGAGCCCAGCCTGATAATGTAGACCAGCCAGCATGCTATGTCTATGTTCCATGAATGCACAAAGGTCTGGATCTGGTTTTCCAATCATCGATCTCCAAAACTCAATCAGAGTGGAGTGCTACAATGAGCATAATCAGAACTTTATAGACAACGCCAGCTCTTCCAAAAGGCTAGTTTGATAAGTTAAACCAGCCCCTATGTATTTTGAAAAAGCCCAACAAGACCACTGCTTGGTATTCTTCCAAGTCAAGTACAGCTTGGTACTTTCCAAGTTAACATAGTAAAACTGAACCTGTTTCAAATTCAAAGGATGGTTCGCAACCTTAAAACAGGTGTTATGTAATCTGAAAAGCCCATCACGCCAGCTGCTTGGTAATCTCCAAGTTAGAACAGTGTAACCAGGGCTGTTTTAAATTTAGAACTTTGACCTCAATGTTCAAAAAGTATCGCTTGGTACTTACCGTGTTAAATCAGCATAAGAAGGCCTATCTCAAGCATCATCGGATAGCCTTATAAGGTCTGGAGATGGTACTCCAGCACCATATCAAAATGCACCCGAAGCTCAGACTGGTATCATGCCAGAAAACTGATTTACAATCGGGTTGAAAACCCCACTAATATGGTGCCAAAGTTCGGACTGGTATCATACCAGAAAACTGACTTATAATCAGGTTACAACCCATAAAAACCAAAAAGGATCAAGGTTGAGAGGCCGAATCGTATCAGATGCCCCACTGAAGCAGTATGTAGCGTCAATCGTCACCATCGCCAAGTCCTTTGATCATCTGCAAACTGAAAAAATACACATCCAGTGAAGACCCTCACCTGTGCCCGTCCCAAAAACCACCACATCAAGATGTGTGTCAGTGAGGATGCACGAGGTGAGTAGCAGGTCTTCACAGTTGCTATCCATGTCCAACATGCATTCTACAGTGAGCAAATTGATCAAAAGTAAAACATAGATGCGACACCACAAAGAACTTTAATCGTTTGTGGAGTGGGACGCTGCGGCATTCAACACCTGAATCTCAAGAGATCACAGCAGAATGCAACAAATTGGGATACTTGAGGACAAATTGCATATTTTACAAAGTGCACGATACTTCCCCCATCACCTTATGAGCGCCGCTGCTTCACGAATAAGAAAGATTGCAGGCAAACACAGCAGTAGGTCATTTGCCAGTGCGGGAAATGGAAGAGTCTGCCGCCATCGCGCAAGAAAAAACAAAATGCACGCGCATCGTGATGCTGGAGCACTCAGCTCAGCCGCCATCGCCATCCTCCAGAGAAAACAAGCACGAGTATCGTGCCGTGCTTAGGGCAGAGAGGCGGTTAGCAAACCATCCCGCGATGTCATCCACTGGGATGAAATTTTGCACTTCATTAGAGTTACATCCTCTTAGGTTTACATCCGTCAGGGTAACATCCAGGATGGATGTAATCCGTCATGGATGAAAAATTGCAGGCTACATCCTTAGTGGTAAGGCTCGAGACAACAATTCATCCAGTCAGGGATTATACCTGGCATATTTTTCATCCGGTATGGATGAAATTCAAAACATATTCCATTAGGGATTAGAAAGAAGGTATTTCCAAACCAGGTAGGCTTAGGAAAATAATTGTTAATCCCAAACAGATAATTGGAGAGAGGGAGAGAGGGGGCGCCCACCATCAGATAAGATACTGCCTATGGAAGGTGAAGTTAGATAGTGCCTTGTTATGAGGCTGATTTGTCGTTGATTTGACAAAGACCTTGTTTGGTCTTGTCCATGTCCCGACAAGACATAGTATCTTCTTTCTCTATTCTTGACCAGTGTACTCAGTGGTTTCTGTACACTCTCTCTCTCTCTCTCTCACCTGCCATTTTCCAGTTTTCTTACTATGATGTACTAACACCTTTAATGGAAAGCCATGGGGTATCAGCCCCCTATACCTCCATAACAATAGTGTGGAGCAACAAATCCCTCATAAGGTATGATGATCCTCTCCGACAAAAATTTGTTGGCGGATTGGACAACGAGAGACAGGCATTGCTGATATTACTTGAAGAACATCTAAGGGTTTCTTGCATACTGATATTATGAGCTAGGCCCGGGTAAAACAGCCTGTTAGAGTATGTGTGTACACCTTCTACATGATCCGGTCAATGCACATTACTCCTGTTAACTGGTAACCTGTAGTTGATGCCTTATGTTAGCATCAGATCCCTTGTGATGAAAAGCCTTCCCTACTCGTGGGCTTTAATACTTCTCCTGGATGTGTGTCGCGCACCTCACTTCGGTAAGCTCCCCTTCAAGTCATAGTTACTTGCTTTGATGCACGCGCCTGACTCCCAACTTGGCCGCCCGGGCCAACTTGGAGCTTCGGCTGCTCACCGGGACATAACGGTCCCCCTTTGCTTCCCACTAAACCCTCTACCTATTTGGGACTAAAAGAATTCCCTTTGGTAGATGGCAGTCCGGAACAGCTCCCCACTCTTTGGTCGCTTTCCGGCTCCCTCGCTTACTCACTAGTTTTTGGTCACCAACGGGCTTGCACCGTTCTCGGGGTCACTACTCCCCTTATATATACTTCTGTAGCTGTCCGCGGGGGTTTCACAACCAGCCATGCCATTTTATGGCGAACCACCACGAAAACCCTCGACTCCCGGTGATGAGTCGCGGTGAGTCTTGGCCCACTCACTACGGTCCCTATGGACCGTGATGAGTCCCAAGACTCCCCACGACTCCCACCACGAGGTCTCCGCCCCCATGGTGAGTCGTATGCCACCCCCACTAAGTCCCGCTAAGCTACCACCACCCTTGTGGAGCCACCCCCACCGCAACCCGGTGTGCGGGGCTCCACCTAGTGAGCGCCTCCGCCTCCTTGGGTGCCTTGGGCAGTCAAGGGTGCTTCAGCCCCCCATACCTATCGCTGCCGCTGCCCCCACCACAGGGGCAACCCCTCATGTGTCCCGACCCCCTTGCCCTCAAGGCAAAGGGCCGCGACACACACCCCTACCAACAGGGAGTCGATGTCCTCATCATTTTGTAGAAACGAACATCCAAGTTGTGGCATCCCACATCAAGGAGTTTGTTTCCGTACCATGGCGTCCCATGGCAAAGAACCAAACCCCACACTTGACTCTACTCTCGACTAGCTAGTTCGGCCGACTTCCTCCAAGTCCCGGCCAAGGGTGGAGCCTCTCCAGCTCCTCCCAGTGCACTCTTTTGGCCTACTTCAAGGCCAAGGAACGATCCTCCCTGAGGATCGAATCGCCTTAGTGCAACAACATTGCTTGCGACCGCTCATGATGCCGCTTTTGGCATCACCTTGAGCAAGGGTTCCCTGGAACCCTCTTTGACTAGGAAGATAACCTTGAACCAACCGTGCGCCCCAATCACTACAATTGGGTCCGCCTTGGAATGCTGGCCTGAGGTACGGGAACACGCCGAAGCCGCACTACGACTTCGTCCCGAGGCTACATGATTATAGTACGTGAACGGAAGCACGTGGCTTCCGCGTTAGCCTGCACTACAAGGCAACCCCCTCGGTAGCGCAGTTATAGTACGCGCACGCGCCAGGTGCGCACTAGCACGTGAACTCCCAAAGAAGTCGCAAGTTTCCTTGCCCCTTGGATGGGGGTCACCCGATTTCGGCACTACGCAAACACACGATTAACCCAATTTACCTCTCCCACTTTTATAAGCTAGCATGCATTCTACACACTAGCCAACCATACCATGCATCACCATTCCAAACAAAATAGGACGCACAACATTTGGAACCCATTTCCTTTATAACAAATTTTTGTACAATACAAGTTTTTGTAATCGGATTCCTAAGCTAGCTAAGCCGGGCTTAGCATGCATTTCCTCCCCCACGCTCCAAGGTTGATGTCCCCATCAACGCTTTTTCCGCTTTTGAGGTCGCCCTTCGAAAGCTGCAACCGCCTCGGATGCGTTTCCCATTTCTGAGGCACGCACCCAAGATGCCTCCACATGATGATTGCCCTTCCATTTGACGAGATACTCCGTTTCTCGGTTCCTGAACCTCCTCGACTTAAGTATTGCCTCCACCTTGTACTCAGGTTCATTTTCATGATCCAACAGCATAGGTGGCGGACGCAACACTTGATGCCGATTCGGATGCGCTTCATCTTTGAAGTAAGGCTTCAAAAGGGAGACATGGAATACTGGGTGCACCTTGCTGTTTGCCGGCAGCTCCAATTCATACACATCCTCATTCATAACCTTCCGAATGCGAAAGGGTCCCGCATACGGAGGTACGAACTTCGGACTCACTTCCGGAGGTAGTCGGAAATTCTTGATGTTCGACCAGACCTCTGTGCCTGCCTCAAACTTCACTTCCCTCCGCTTCCGATTCGCCTGCCTTTCATACCGTTTCCTAGCTTTGGCAATATTGTACTTTGCGAGCTTCAACAAACGCTCGCATTCTTCCAGTACCGCCGCTACTGCCGGTTCCTCAACGTCCTGGGCGGCCCAACTTGTCGGCACCAGAGGTGCTTTTCCATAGACCAATACGAAAGGGGAAACTCCCGTTTCGGAGTGTTATGTGTTATTATAACAGAACTCTGCCGCGTCTAAGTGTTCCACCCAGTCTGTTTGGTCTGCCGACACGTAATTCCGCAAGATCTGCTTCACTACGGAATTCACCCTTTATGTTTGGCCGTCGGTCGTAGGTCGGAAGGCGGTGCTCATCTTCAGCCTCGTCCCCATCTTCTTCCAAAGTGCCCTCCAAAATTTACTCGTAAACTTTGGATCGCGGTCCGAGACAATATCCTTTGGGACTCCATGATGTTTTAAGACGTGGGTGAAGTAAAGTCGCCCTGTCTCCTGCGCCGTTGCCGTCTCCTTGGTGGGGATGAAATGGCCCATTTTACTGAACCTATCCACCACCACCATGATTGCATCGAATCCTTTTGACAGCGGCATAGCAGTCATGAAATCCATCAAGACGCTTTCCCAAGTCCCCTCTGGAATCGGCAAGGGTTGTAACAGCCCCACTTGCTTTTTGTACTTGCTCCGGTTTTGTTGGCATGTGGTGCATGTCTTGACATACTCCTCTGCCTCCTCCCTCAGTTTGGGCCATAAATACTCTTTCTTCAAGAGTGACGCAGTGCGCTTGGCTCCGCCGTGGCCCACAAGTGGGCTATCATGGCATTCTCTCAAGAGGCTATCTTTGATCCCTCCCTTCGGCACGTAGAGACGTTTTTGCTTATACCGGAGCAGTCCATTTTGCAAGTGGAACTGCGATTTACCCCCATCCTCAAGTCCTGCATCGCGGACTTTGCCAGCTCATCCTTCCGGCAAGCCTTCCGGATCTTCCTTTGGAGCGCCGTCTCGCCCTTGTACACCAACAAGAGCTGCTGCTTTCTACTTAAAGCATCGGCCACCACGTTGTCTCGTCCCGGTTTGTACTGGATATCCACGTCGAACACCGCCAAAGTATCTTGCCACCTAAGTTGTTTTGGGGACAACTTGGGCTGCGTGGCAAAGTACTTCACCGTGACATTGTCCGTGAACACTTGTGAGGGTTGGAACCAACATAGTGGCGCCAAAGCTCAAGACAATGCACCACCGCCTTCATCTCTTTCTCGTGCGTCGGCCACCGTCGCTCCACTTCATTCAGTTTCTTACTTTCGTAAGCCACTGGACGTCCATCTTGCATCAGTACACCCCCAATCGCGAAGTCCGACGCATCTGTATGTATCTCGAACGGACGATCGAACTCCGGGATTTTCAAGACTGGAGCTTCTGCCATCCGCTGCTTCAATTCAGCAAAAGCTTGGCCACAAAAGGTGTTCCATGCCCAGACTTTAGATTTACACAGAAGGTCTGACAGCGGCCCCGCAATCTTGGCGAAATTTCTCACATACTTCCGGTAATAGGAGGCGAGTCCTAGGAAGGATCGCACTCCCGGGACCGAAGTCGGAGGCTCCCAGTCCAAGATCGCCCTCACCTTTCCGTCATCCATTTTGATCCCATCCTGTGTAATCACATGCCCCAGGAACTCCACTTTTGTGACCCCGAATTCGCACTTTGAAGCTTTGGCATACAACTTCCCTTCTCGCAATTTTTGGAACACCCTTTTCAGGTGCTCCAGGTGCTCCTCATTTGTTTTCGAGTACACCAAGATGTTGTCAATGTACACGATCACAAAGTCATCCAACCACTCCTGGAAAAGGCTGTTCATCAGCGTGCTAAATGTTGCTGGTGCATTGGTGAGCCCAAAATGCATCACCAAGAACTCATATGAACCATACCTTGTCCTGCACGCGGTCTTCTCCTCATCTCCTTCCGCCACCCGAATTTGGTGATAGCCGGAGCGCAAGTCGATCCGGCTGAAATACTTCGCTCCTGCCAACCGATCGAAGAGGTCGTCGATCCTTGGCAAAGGGTACCGGTTTTTTATAGTCACCTTATTCAGAGCCCTGTAATCGACACGCATCCGCAACGTCCCATCCTTCTTGTCTGCAAATAGCACCGGGGCTCCCACCGCTTCCACCAAGCGACTGATGGTATCTTCCGACAGCTCCGTGGTTGCCCGGGTCATGTTCAATTGTCAAGGTTTTGTGCACTTCTTGGCCATGTGCCCGGGCTCCCCGCAATTCAAACACACTCCATCAAAGGTCGCCTTCTGTCCGCCATAAGCCGCTCCACCCGCTTTTCCTTTCGAAGCACCGGGTGCCGCCTTGACGTGTGAAGGCCATCCCTTCGATTTCCACGTGCCATTGTTGCCGCGTGGCCTATCCCACTTCTTTTCCGGTCGGGAGGAGTCAACTTCCCGCCGGGTCTTCTTGTGGTTCAGCTCCGTACGGCCTTGTCTCTCACCCCTAGGGACATCCGAGAAACATTCAGCCCTCTCAATTGCCTCGTTCAAAGTCTTGGGGAGTCCCAAGACTCCCCACGACTCCCACCACGAGGTCTCCGCCCCCATGGTGAGTCCTATGCCACCCCCACTAAGTCCCGCTAAACTACCACCACCCCTTGTGGAGCCACCCCCACCGCAACCCGGTGTGCGGGGCTCCACCTAGTGAGCGCCTCCGCCTCCTTGGGTGCCTTGGGCAGTCAAGGGTGCTTCAGCCCCCCATACCTATCGCTGCCGCTGCCCCACCACAGGGGCAACCCCTCATGTGTCCCGACCCCCTTGCCCTCAAGGCAAAGGGCCGCGACAATGTGGGTTTGCTCTTTATAGCACCACTAAAAAAATACCCAGGTGTAACGTGATATGTCCTTTTTCATACCTTAAGGAAATCTGGTTTTAAAACCATAAAGCTGGCTGATATGGTGAAAAAGATGGGCACCGGATTGCTGCCAATGTTTTTATTCACATGTTCATGTTGTGAATCACGGGCAGTAGACTACTGCCACTGGCTGAAGAACACAAGTTCTTATTCATACCTTTGGAAAAACGGTTCTAACCATAAAGTTGGCTGATGTGGTGGAAAAATGTGCAGTAATTTATTGGCATCGGTTGAAGAACACCTGTAATTTATGAACTCTTGCGTGCCCAGCTATATGAATGTTTTGTCCATATAATTTTCTCTTGACTTGGGAAGCAGAGACTGTAGCTTTTTAACCAAAGATAAAACTACATCGCACGGAGATTCTTCCTTGGTCTCTACTTCTTTACAAGAGCTTGTTGACAAGATAAGAGGTAAGACGGAAAACGCATGACTCTATATTCTTGCCAAGTTTGATTTATGCTATGCCAATGTTCACTCGTGATCTGAGGGCAGAGAGAATGTAGACCTTTTATCTTTTTGGTATTCAAGTCCAAGGACAGAACTACATTGTAGAGGGAGAGCCTTATGAGAATGGGTCCGGTATGCACTCCCTTACGGGGTGAGTGCATACCACACTCACTCCATAAGGGACTGCCATACCAGGGGTTGGATGGTGGGCGCCCCCTCTCTCCCTCTCTCCAATTATCTGTTTGGGATTAACAATTATTTTCCTAAGCCTACCTGGTTTGGAAATACCTTCTTTCTAATCCCTAATGGAATATGTTTTGAATTTCATCCATACCGGATGAAAAATATGCCAGGTATAATCCCTGACTGGATGAATTATTGTCTTGAGCCTTACCACGAAGGATGTAGCCTGCAATTTTTCATCCATGACGGATTACATCCATCCTGGATGTTACCCTGACGGATGTAAACCTAAGAGGATGTAACTCTAATGAAGTGCAAAATTTCATCCCAGTGGATGAAATCACGGGATGGTTTGCTAACCGCCTCTCTGCCCTAAGCACGACACGATACTCGTGCTTGTTTTCTCTGGAGGATGGCGATGGCGGCTGAGCTGAGTGCTCCAGCATCACGACGCGCGTGCATTTTGTTTTTTCTTGCGCGATGGCGGCAGACTCTTCCATTTCCCGCACTGGCAAATGACCTACTGCTGTGTTTGCCTGCAATCTTTCTTATTCGTGAAGCAGCGGCGCTCATAAGGTGATGGGGGAAGTATTGTGCACTTTGTAAAATATGCAATTTGTCCTCAAGTATCCCAATTTGTTGCATTCTGCTGTGATCTCTTGAGATTCAGGTGTTGAATGCCGCAGCGTCCCACTCCACAAACGATTAAAGTTCTTTGTGGTGTCGCATCTATGTTTTACTTTTGATCAATTTGCTCACTGTAGAATGCATGTTGGACATGGATAGCAACTGTGAAGACCTGCTACTCACCTCGTGCATCCTCACTGACACACATCTTGATGTGGTGGTTTTTGGGACGGGCACAGGTGAGGTTCTTCACTGGATGTGTATTTTTTCAGTTTGCAGATGATCAAAGGACTTGGCGATGGTGACGATTGACGCTACATACTGCTTCAGTGGGGCATCTGATACGATTCGGCCTCTCAACCTTAATCCTTTTTGGTTTTTATGGGTTGTAACCTGATTATAAGTCAGTTTTCTGGTATGATACCAGTCCGAACTTTGGCACCATATTAGTGGGGTTTTCAACCCGATTGTAAATCAGTTTTCTGGCATGATACCAGTCTGAGCTTCGGGTGCATTTTGATATGGTGCTGGAGTACCATCTCCAGACCTTATAAGGCTATCCGATGATGCTTGAGATAGGCCTTCTTATGCTGATTTAACACGGTAAGTACCAAGCGATACTTTTTGAACATTGAGGTCAGAGTTCTAAATTTAAAACAGCCCTGGTTACACTGTTCTAACTTGGAGATTACCAAGCAGCTGGCGTGATGGGCTTTTCAGATTACATAACACCTGTTTTAAGGTTGCGAACCATCCTTTGAATTTGAAACAGGTTCAGTTTTACTATGTTAACTTGGAAAGTACCAAGCTGTACTTGACTTGGAAGAATACCAAGCAGTGGTCTTGTTGGGTTTTTTCAAAATACATAGGGGCTGGTTTAACTTATCAAACTAGCCTTTTGGAATACCCTTTGAGCTGGCGTTGTCTATAAAGTTCTGATTATGCTCATTGTAGCACTCCACTCTGATTGAGTTTTGGAGATCGATGATTGGAAAACCAGATCCAGACCTTTGTGCATTCATGGAACATAGACATAGCATGCTGGCTGGTCTACATTATCAGGCTGGGCTCTTGGAATTGCAACACCTGCAACTCATTCTCAAAGGCTCAAGTGTTTATGTTGATCTGGTATGTACCAAAGGTGGTGTTTGTCCCGATTGTTTTATAAGAAAAACAAGACTCCTTCAATGATGAATGACATCTGAATCTAGGGCGATGGTTGTCTTGGAAATCCCACCCTCCCACCCTAATTTTTTTTTTCATGTGTTTTCAGGAAGATGACACGAGTTTTTATCAGGTAAGATACTGCCTATGGAAGGTGAAGTTAGATAGTGCCTTGTTATGAGGCTGATTTGTCGTTGATTTGACAAAGACCTTGTTTGGTCTTGTCCATGTCCCGACAAGACATAGTATCTTCCCTCTCTATTCTTGACCAGTGTACTCAGTGCTTTCTGTACACTCTCTCTCTCTCTCTCTCTCTCACCTGCCATTTTCCAGTTTTCTTACTATGATGTACTAACACCTTTAATGGAAAGCCATGGGGTATCAGCCCCCTATACCTCCATAACAATAGTGTGGAGCAACAAATCCCTCATAAGGTATGATGATCCTCTCCGACAAAAATTTGTTGGCGGATTGGACAACGAGAGACAGGCATTGCTGATATTACTTGAAGAACATCTAAGGGTTTCTTGCATACTGATATTATGAGCTAGGCCCGGGTAAAACAGCCTGTTAGAGTATGTGTGTACACCTTCTACATGATCCGGTCAATGCACATTACTCCTGTTAACTGGTAACCTGTAGTTGATGCCTTATGTCAGCATCAGATCCCTTATGATGAAAAGCCTTCCCTACTCGTGGGCTTTAATACTTCTCCTGGATGTGGGTTTGCTCTTTATAGCACCACTAAAAAAATGCCCAGGTGTAACGTGATATGTCCTTTTTCATACCTTAAGGAAATCTGGTTTTAAAACCATAAAGCTGGCTGATATGGTGAAAAAGATGGGCACCAGATTGCTGCCAATGTTTTTATTCACATGTTCATGTTGTGAATCACGGGCAGTAGACTACTGCCACTGGCTGAAGAACACAAGTTCTTATTCATACCTTTGGAAAAACGGTTCTAACCATAAAGTTGGCTGATGTGGTGGAAAAATGTGCAGTAATTTATTGGCATCGGTTGAAGAACACCTGTAATTTATGAACTCTTGCGTGCCCAGCTATATGAATGTTTTGTCCATATAATTTTCTCTTGACTTGGGAAGCAGAGACTGTAGCTTTTTAACCAAAGATAAAACTACCCACACCTGGCAGTGGTACCTGCAAGTTTGAGGTGCATGTTGTGTGGGTCTACTAGAGGGGCAGCCACCATGCTGGTGTGTGATCAATGCTCTAGAGGTTGGCATATGGGATGCTTGACTCCACCTCTTGAGATGGTTCCTGATGGGGATTGGTTATGTCCGCATTGCATTGGATAGTGGGAGTGGATACAACCATGGAAGGCTAACAAGAAATGCAAGGCCAAGCTACTAGGAGACCAACACACGAGATCATGTTTCAAGTTCACAGATTGCAAGACGGCGACTAACGATGGGGATGCTCTTGTACCCGGCCTCTTGGTCTATAGAGTTTGAGTACAATAGGGACAGTGATAGAGGACTTAGTACGGCTGTGGCTATTACATCTTGTAGCTATCTGGAGTTAGAGGGACCTAACCACCAGCTAGGGGGGCGATTGTGGCAGACTACTTTATTGTGCATATATGTGTGGTGTGGTTTGGACAACGATGTAGTTGTGTAGCGATATGTATGCGCACGACAGCTGTCAAGTTAAATAAACACAGTGTGAAACTAACTAGAATAAATCTAGTTATTTGTATTTAACACTTGGAATTAGTTCAAGTGTTAAGTCAGGTGTCAAGTTTAGCTTGACACCTGAACCATCTTATCTTCACGAGCTCATCAGTTGTGCGGCTCATCTCTCTCGAATTGAGCCCGCACGACCAAGCTCCCTCGCTGCTTAGCATCTGAGTGTACTTATGGAGGGAGAGTAGGATGTTGTGGGATGGAGTCCCCATAGCTTGGGGTGCCCCTGGCTTGACTCTTATTTTAACGAGTGATTGTATTGTATTTCGTGTTTTTGTGTCAAGAGACAGTGTGAGTTTAGTTTTCATTTCATTGTGGCAGACTACTTTATTGTGCATATATGTGTGGTGTGGTTTGGACAGCGATGTAGTTCTGTAGCGATACGTATGCGCACGACACAATGCTCACATCGACCCAGGACCAGTAGAGATAGATGTGTACGGCGTTGTTTAGTGGATGATGGGAGCTCATTCAACATCATGCCGTTCTCCGTTCTATCCAAACTGGGTTTGAACATGACAGGGGAATCCCCTCTGACAATCAGGCTAGCTGACCAGCGGAAGATCCGACCAGTGGGTCACATAGCAAATGTAAAGATGAAGACATGAGGCTATACGTATGCAGTAGACTTCCAAATCATAGACTTCCCCATCGACGAATATTTGTATGCACTCCTATTAGGGAGGCCATGGTTGGTCCAGTCCAGGGCACGAACGGACTGGGGGGCAGGCACCATTACTTATGGGGTAAGACCTTACACTACTACTGTTGCATTTCTTTCTGGAGCACCTCACAAAGAAACACATGAGGATGAGCTCAGCATGATTGGCTCTGAAGAGGAGTATGCAGACTTGAGTGAGGAGGATTTGTGGTTAGAAGGAGAGCTCCTCCCCACCTCACACGCCCACCGAGTTTTAGCAACAGCTACCGCGCCTCACATGGAGGTTGTCGTGCGCATACATATCGCTACACAACTACATCGCTGTCCAAACCACACCACACATATATGCACAATAAAGTAGTCTACCACAATGATAAGAAAACTAGAAAACACACTGCTCACACCAGAAACAACATGAACCCATTGCTATCACTCTTTAAAACAGAAGTCAAGCTAGGGGCACCCCAAGCTATGGGGACTCCACCCCACAACAACCTACACTCCCATCATAAGCACACTCAAATCTAAACGCATGAAGGAGCTCGGTCGCGCAGGCTCAACTCGAGAGAGATGAGCTGCGCGACTGCCGCTCTCGTGAAGATAAGACGGACCAGGTGTCAAACTAAACTTGACACCTGATTTAACACTTGACCTAAATCCAAGTGTTAAATACAAATAACTAGTTTTATTCTAGTTGTTTTCACACTGTGCTTATTTAACTTGACAGCTGTCGTGCGCATACATATCGTGTCGCGGCCCTTTGCCTTGAGGGCAGGGGGTCGGGACACATGAGGGGCTGCCCCTGTGGTGGGGGCAGCGGCAGCGATAGGTATGGGGGGCTGAGGCACCCTTGAGTGCCCAAGGCACTCAGGGAAGCGGAGGCGCTCACTAGGTGGAGCCCCGCACACCGGGTTGCGGTGGGGGTGGCTCCACAAGGGGTGGTGGTAGCTTCGTGGGACTTAGTGGGGGTGGCATAGGACTCACCATGGGGGCGGAGACCTCGTGGTGGGAGTCGTGGGGAGTCTTGGGACTCATCACGGTCCATAGGGGCCGTGGTGAGCGGGCCAAGACTCACCGCGACTCACCACCGGGAATCGAGGGTCTTCGTGGTGGTTCGCCATAAAATGGCATGGCTGGTTGTGAAACCCCCGCGGACAGCTACAGAAGTATATATAGGGAGTAGTAACCCCGAGAATGGTGCAAGCCCGTTGGTGACCAAAAGCTAGTGAGTAAGCGAGCGAGCCGGAAAGCGACCAAAGAGTGGGGAGCTGTTCCGGACTGCCATCTACCAAAGGGAATTCTCCTAGTCCCAATTAGGTGGAGGGTTTTAGAGGGAAGCGAAAGGGGACCGTTATGTCCCGGTGAGCAGCCGAAGCTCCAAGTTGGCCCGGGCGGCCAGGTTGGGAGTCAGGCGCGCGCATCAAAGCGAGTAACTATGACTTGAAGGGGAGTTTACCGAAGTGGGGTGCGCGACACTTGGTATCAGAGCTTAGAGTTCAGTACGCGATCGTCCTTGGGATTGGCCTCGTCATGGGTTCGGGCAAGCCGAAGCGAAAGCGGAACGGCCCAAAAGATGATGATCCCGGTGAGCCCGATGGGGGCGGCGTGTCACCGAGGCGGCCGTTTGAGGAAGCGATGCATGTTTCCGAAAACGAGGCCGCCCAAGAGCGGGAGGAATCCGAGGAGTCGGAGCCCGAGGAATCCTTGAGAGCTCCGACAAACCAAGAGATGCCTCCCATGCCGGCAGCCTTTTGGGAAGGGTTGTTGGCGCAGTTTGGCGGGACGTTGAAAGACGTGTTGAAGGCGGCTAATGCCACTTCCGCTAAGGCAAAGTTTAAGGTGAAGCCTAAGGAACCCGGCACCTTCGAGGGCGTCCGAAATCGGAAGGCACTCAACACCTGGCTCTTGGAGCTAGAGCAGTACTTCCGGGCGGCCAAGTTGAGTGACGAGGATCAGGTGGAAGTGGCTCCCACCTATTTGAGGGGCTATGCTCAACAATGGTGGCAGAAACGCCTTCACGACCGAGGTCCAAGTCCGGAAACCTTGAACTGGAGTGGGTTCAAGGAATTGTTGAAGAGACAGTTTGTGCCCCTCAACGCGTCCTGGCTTGCCCAGGACAAGATGAGGAATTTGAAGCAAACAGATGACATTCGGGGGTATGTCCAGGCTTTCAATGTGTTGTTGCTCGAAGTCGCGGACATGGCAGAACCAGAAATGGTCTTCAACTTTGTGGCGGGACTAGCCCCATGGGCCAGGCGGAAGTTGGAGGAGAAGCCACCCAAGACTTTGAACGAGGCAATTGAGAGGGCTGAATGTTTCTCGGATGTCCCTAGGGGTGAAAGACAAGGCCGTACGGAGCTGAACCACAAGAAGATTCGGCGGGAAGGTGACTCCTTCCGACCGGAAAAGAAGTGGGATAGGCCACGCGGCGAAAATGGCACGTGGAAATCGAAGGGAGGGCCTTCACACGTCAAGGCGGCACCCGGTGCTTCGAAAGGAAAAGCGGGTGGAGCGGCTTATGGCGGACAGAAGGCGACCTTTGATGGAGTGTGTTTCAATTGCGGGGAGCCCGGGCACATGGCCAAGAAGTGCACAAAGCCCCGACAATTGAACATGACTCGGGCGACCACGGAGCTGTCGGAAGATACCATCAGTCGCTTGGTGGAAGCGGTGGTCGCCAGGACTTGCAAGGTAGGCAAATTTTCTTGTGAGTTGTATCAGGAAACTGGCACCTTACGAAAAGGGAGTCAGTTATTGTTCGTGGATGGGATAATATCCGGAACTAATGTGTCGTTGTTGGTGGACACAGGAGCGTCGCACTCCTTCATGACACCGGCAACGGCACAAAAGCTGGGACTCCCGACAAGTGACGTTGGGGCCTCTATTGAGGTGCGTTCTGCCAAAGGAGAACCACAGTTGGCGACAAGGTTGGCGATTGATGTTCCTCTTCAACTGGGGATTGGGAGGGACGTGAGAACTTCACCATCTGCGAGATCGATGGAGTGGATCTCATTTTGGGGATGACCTTTTTGCGCAAATCCGGAGCGGTCATAGATGGCCGCAAGAGAGTAGTCACGCTGCCATGTGGGAATGGTGGCGAGGTTTTATGAGTGTCTGAAATGCCCAAATCCGTGGGAGGGCGAATAAACCTTCTATCAGCAAAGGAGTGGGCCGTGGAGGAGGCACATGAGCCCCAGTTTTTGCTTTACATTAGAGAAGTGAAAGGAGAAGGCGATGGGGAACTGAGCCCAGATTGGATCAAGGGGATTTTGGAGAAATACCAGGATGTGATGCCGGAGGATTTACCAAGCGGCTTGCCACCGCGAAGCGGAGTTGACCACAAGATTGAGGTGATACCGGGATCGGAACCGCCTGCCAAGGCGCCCTACCGGTTGAGCCACAGAGAGTTGGTCGAGCTGAAGACTCAGCTCAAGGATCTAATGTCAAAGGGGTACATCCGGCCGAGTAAGTCACCTTACGGAGCCCCGGTGCTATTCGCAGAAAAGAAGGATGGGACGCTGCGGATGTGTGTCGATTACAGGGCTCTGAATAAGGTGACTATCAAAAACCGGTACCCTTTGCCGAGGATCGACGACCTCTTCGATCGGTTGGCAGGAGCGAAGTATTTCAGCCGGATCGACTTGCGCTCCGGCTATCACCAAATTCGGGTGGCGGAAGGAGATGAGGAGAAGACCGCGTGCAGGACAAGGTATGGTTCATATGAGTTCTTGGTGATGCCTTTTGGGCTCACCAATGCACCAGCAACATTTAGCACGCTGATGAACAGCCTTTTCCAGGAGTGGTTGGATGACTTTTGTGATCGTGTACATCAACAACATCTTGGTGTACTCGAAAACAAAGGAGGAGCACCTGGAGCACCTCAAAAGGGTGTTCCAAAAATTGCGAGAAGGGAAGTTGTATGCCAAAGCTTCAAAGTGCGAATTCGGGGTCACAAAAGTGGAGTTCTTGGGGCATGTGATTACACAGGATGGGATCAAAATGGATGACAGAAAGGTGAGGGCGATCTTGGACTGGGAGCCTCCGACTTCGGTCCCGGGAGTGCGATCCTTCCTAGGACTCGCCTCCTATTACCGGAAGTATGTGAGAAATTTCGCCAAGATTGCGGGGCCGCTGTCAGACCTTCTGTGTAAATCTAAAGTCTGGGCATGGAACACCTTTTGTGGCCAAGCTTTTGCTGAATTGAAGCAGCGGATGGCGGAAGCTCCAGTCTTGAAAATCCCGGAGTTCGATCGTCCATTTGAGATTCATACAGATGCGTCGGACTTCGCGATTGGGGGTGTACTTATGCAAGATGGACGTCCAATGGCTTACGAAAGTAAGAAACTGAATGAAGTGGAGCGACGGTGGCCGACGCACGAAAAAGAGATGAAGGCGGTGGTGCATTGCCTTGAGCTCTGGCGCCACTATGTTGGTTCCAACCCAGTGAAGGTGTTCACGGACAATGTCACAGTGAAGTATTTTGCCACGCAGCCCAAGTTGTCCCCAAAATTGCCACTATCTGGGCAATCTCTCTTGACATGGGGTCCTCCACATGTCCAACATATCACCCCTGGTTGCTGTTGGCCTGCAAAAGATGCCACGGGCCTCTGCACCTGAGGTCCCCTGTAAGCTCCATGGAACTTGGGTTGGGAAACCTTGCCCCCCTGACCACGCTGTTGGGCTTAGGTGGCAAGATACTTTGGCAGTGTTCGACGTGGATATCCAGTACAAACCGGGACCGGACAATGTGGTGGCCGATGCTTTAAGTAGAAAGCAGCAGCTCTTGTTGGTGTACAAGGGCGAGACGGCACTCCAAAGGAAGATCCGGAAGGCTTGCCGGAAGGATGAGCTGGCGAAGTCCGTGATGCAGGACTTGAGGATGGGGGTTAAATCGCAGTTCCACTTGCAAAATGGACTGCTCCGGTACAAGCAAAAGCGTCTCTACGTGCCGAAGGGAGGGATCAGGGATAGTCTCTTGAGAGAATGCCATGATAGCCCGCTTGCGGGCCACGGTGGAGCCAAGCGCACTGCGGCATTCTTGAAGAAAGAGTATTTCTGGCCCAAACTGAGGGAGGAGGCAGAGGAGTATGTCAAGATATGCACCACATGCCAACAAAACCGGAGCGAGTACAAAAAGCAAGCGGGGCTGTTACAACCCTTGCCGATTCCAGAGGGGACTTGGGAAAGCGTCTCGATGGATTTCATGACTGCTATGCCGCTGTCAAAAGGATTCGATGCAATCATGGTGGTGGTAGATAGGTTCAGTAAAATGGGCCATTTCATCCCCACCAAGGAGACGGCAACGGCGCAGGAGACAGGGCGACTTTACTTTGCCCACGTCTTAAAGCATCATGGAGTCCCAAGGATATTGTCTCGGACCGCGATCCAAAGTTTACGAGTAAATTCTGGAGAGCACTTTGGAAGAAGATGGGGACGAGGCTGAAGATGAGCACCGCCTTCCAACCTACGACGGACGGCCAAACGGAAAGAGTGAATTCCGTAGTGAAGCAATTCTTGCGGAATTACGTGTCGGCAGACCAATCAGACTGGATGGAACACTTAGACGCGGCAGAGTTCTGTTATAATAACACAGAACACTCCGCAACGGGAGTTTCCCCTTTTGTGTTGGTCTATGGAAAAGCACCTCTGGTGCCGACAAGTTGGGCCGCCCAGGACGTTGAGGAACCGGCAGTAGCGGCGGTACTGGAAGAACGCGAGCGTTTGTTGAAGCTCGCAAAGTACAATATTGCCAAAGCTAGGAAACGGTATGAAAGGCAGGCGAATCGGAAGCGGAGGGAAGTGAAGTTTGAGGCAGGCACAAAGGTCTGGTTGAACATCAAGAATTTCCGACTACCTCCGGAAGTGAGTCCGAAGTTCGTGCCTCCGTATGCGGGACCCTTTCGCATTCGGAAGGTTATGAATGAGGATGTGTATGAATTGGAGCTGCCAGCAAACAGCAAGGTGCACCCAGTATTCCATGTCTCCCTTTTGAAGCCTTACTTCAAAGATGAAACGCGTCCGAATCGGCATCAAGTGTTGCGTCCGCCACCTATGCTGTTGGATCATGAAAATGAACCTGAGTACGAGGTGGAGGCAATACTTAAGTCGAGGAGGTTCAGGAACCGAAGAAACGGAGTATCTCGTCAAATGGAAGGGCTATCATCATGTGGAGGCATCTTGGGTGCGTGCCTCAGAAATGGGAAACGCATCCGAGGCGGTTGCAGCTTTCGAAGGGCGACCTCAAAAGCGGAAGAAGCGTTGATGGGGACATCAACCTTGGAGCGTGGGGGAGGAAATGCATGCTTAGCCCGGTTTAGCTAGCTCAGGAATCCGATTGCAAAAACTTGTATTGTACAAAAATTTGTTATAAAGGAAATGGGTTCCAAATATTGTGCGTCCTATTGTGTTTGGAATGGTGATGCATGGTGTGGTTGGCTAGTGTGTAGAATACATGCTAGCTTACAAAAGTGGGAGAGGTAAATTGGGTTAATCGTGTGTTTGCGCAGTGCCGAAATCGGGTGACTTCCATCCAAGGGCAAGGAAACTTGCGCCTTCTTTGGGAGTTCACGTGCTAGTGCGCACCTGGCGCGTGCGCGTACTATAACTGCGCTACCGAGGGGGTTGCCTTGTAGTGCGGGCTAACGCGGAAGCTACGTGCTTCCGTTCACGTACTATAATCGTGTAACCTCGGGATGAAGTCGTAGTGCGGCTTTGGCGTGTTCCCGTACCTCAGGCTAGCATTCCAAGGCGGACCCAATTGTAGTGATTGGGGCGCATGGTTGGTTCAAGGTTATCTTCCTAGTCAAAGAGGGTTCCAGGTGAACCCTTGCTCAAGGTGATGCCAAAAGCGGCATCATGAGCGATCGCAAGCAATGTTGTTGCAGTAAGGCGATTCGATCCTCGGGGAGGATCGTTCCTTGACCTTGAAGTAGGCCAAGAAGAGTGCACTGGGAGGAGCTGGAGAGGCTCCACCCTTAGCCGGGACTTGGAGGAAGTCGGCCGAACTAGCTAGTGGAGAGTAGAGTCAAGTGTGGGGTTTGGTTCTTTGCCATGGGACGCCATGGTACAGAAACAAACTCCTTGATGTGGGACGCCACAACTTGGATGTTCGTTTCTACAAAATGGACAAGTCGATGAGGACATCGACTCCCTGTTGGTAGGGGTGTGTGTCGCGGCCCTTTGCCTTGAGGGCAGGGGGTCGGGACACATGAGGGGCTGCCCCTGTGGTGGGGGCAGCGGCAGCGATAGGTATGGGGGGCTGAGGCACCCTTGAGTGCCCAAGGCACTCAGGGAAGCGGAGGCGCTCACTAGGTGGAGCCCCGCACACCGGGTTGCGGTGGGGGTGGCTCCACAAGGGGTGGTGGTAGCTTCGTGGGACTTAGTGGGGGTGGCATAGGACTCACCATGGGGGCGGAGACCTCGTGGTGGGAGTCGTGGGGAGTCTTGGGATCATCACGGTCCATAGGGGCCGTGGTGAGCGGGCCAAGACTCACCGCGACTCACCACCGGGAATCGAGGGTCTTCGTGGTGGTTCGCCATAAAATGGCATGGCTGGTTGTGAAACCCCCGCGGACAGCTACAGAAGTATATATAGGGAGTAGTATCCCCGAGAATGGTGCAAGCCCGTTGGTGACCAAAAGCTAGTGAGTAAGCGAGCAAGCCGGAAAGCGACCAAAGAGTGGGGAGCTGTTCCGGACTGCCATCTACCAAAGGGAATTCTCCTAGTCCCAATTAGGTGGAGGGTTTTAGAGGGAAGCGAAAGGGGACCGTTATGTCCCGGTGAGCAGCCGAAGCTCCAAGTTGGCCCGGGCGGCCAGGTTGGGAGTCAGGCGCGCGCATCAAAGCGAGTAACTATGACTTGAAGGGGAGTTTACCGAAGTGGGGTGCGCGACATATTGCTACACAACTACATCGCTGTCCAAACCACACCACACATATATGCACAATAAAGTAGTCTACCACAATCGCCCCCCTAGCTGGTGGATAGGTCCCTCTACCTCCAGATAGCTACAAGATGTAATAGCCACAGCCGTACTAAGTCCTCTATCACTGTCCCTATCGTGCTCAAACTCTATCAACCAAGAGGCCGGGTACAAGAGTAGCCCCATCGTTAGTCGCCGTCTTGCAATCTGTGAACTTGAGCCAAGATCTCGTGTGTTCAAGGTCTCCTAGTAGCTGGGCCTTGCGTTTCTTGTTAGCCTTCCATGGTTGTATCCACTCCCACTATCCAATGCAATGTGGACATAACCAATCCCCATCCGGAACCATCTCAAGAGGTGGAGTGAAACATCCCATATGCCAACCTCTAGAGCACCGATCACACACCAGCATGGTGGCTGCCCCTTTAGCAGACCCACACAACATGCACCTCAAACCTGCAGATACCACTGCCAGGTTTGGGTCAATCCTGCCATCGACATTCGGAAGGTGACATGGCGCACAATTACGCACATGGTCCTTCCAAGTTATGCCATCCCGACCCTCCAAGACCAAGACGCCTGAGGGCAAGACCTCTCGAACCCTCAAAATAACACGTCCTGCAGTCACATCCAGGGTCGTAGGAGCAGTCTGCTGCAGATAGACATAGTCACCAGGGTTGAATCTCCGAACCCCAGGACATTAGCCCCCACCACGTATGGTAGCATACCTCAACGTATCACGGGGTTGTGCAATGGCAAGGTTCTTGAAAGCCATAGGCATGACTCTCTTGAACAACTCTGCACGCTGCTCACATGCACGTGCACACACATCCGGATCGTCAAGGTTAAGAACTGTAGCAGCTTCTCTGCGAATGGATGTAGGCAAATCCGGCTCTCGGCCAAAGAGAAGAAAGTATGGTGAGAAGGAGGCAAGTGATGCTTGCTTGCTGAACCTGTAGCCCATGACTAACCAGGGTAACTGAAGGTCCTAATCTCCTAGGTGTCCCTTCTGCAAGCCATACTTGCGCAAACCCCTCTTTACTGTCTGAACAACTCTCTCTGCCAAGCCATCGGCCTCAGGAGAAGTGGTGTAGTGGTCTATCAAGGCCTTGTCACACAACGCCTGAAACTCCCCCAAGAACTCTCTCCCTTGGTCCGTGAGTACCTCAGCTGGAGCACCGAATCGGCTAAGCACACAATCCAAGAATGCATACGCAGCTCCCTCACTAGCCTTATCAGGCAATGGAACCAATTCAATCCACTTGGAGAAGTGCTCCACCATCACCAACACATACTTGTTGTGGCGCATGGTCAGTGGCAACGGCCCTGCGAAGTCAAGACTCCACCTGTAGCCCAATCCCATGATCGGAAGAGGGTGCAATTGTGGAGTAGGGGCGTTGAATGAAGCACGCACCTTGTCACACGCCATGCACCTAGCCACAAATTGTTGCACCTCTGTGTGCATACCACGCCACCAATACTGCCCCTGTAGTAGACTATGAGTGCGTCGCACCCCAAAATGCCCCAACTCCTCATGGGCATGCGCACTAACCGTGCCCGCTGTGTTGGGTGAGGCACAATCCTCACTCGACCATCCTCCCACACTCGGAGCAGGTGTGTCCCCTCCCACTTGAACCTCTTGGCTCGTTGTAGGATCCGATCCCTCTCCTTGGCAGTCACAGTGGCTGCCGTGTCTCCAGTGCGGAGGTAGTCCAACACAACTGAATCCTCATGTAATCTACAGTCATCCCTGTTGCAGGTCCAACCTGGCCTTCCGCTGCCAAGATACACAGAAATGCAGATGCATGCCATCCGGGCACCATCTCCTCGTCCGTCTCACCATGCCACCGAGCTCCAGTGTCATCCTGTTGGCTCGTGCATGGATTGCGACTCAACCCATCTGCATTGCGATTGACCAAACCCGGTCGATGCACCACCTGAAAGTCATACTCTTGAAGGATGAGTGCCCACCGTGCAAGCTTCCCCGTAAGCTTGTCTGACTCCATCAACCACTTGAGTGGTTGGTGATCCGTGACAAGGGTGAAGAGATTGCCGTATAGATAGCACCTGAAGTGTGCCACGGCCCACACTGCAGCTAAGCATTCTCCCTCATATGAGCTATACTTAGACTCTGCAGTGTTGTTTGAGCGGCTAGCATAAGCCACTACGAACTCTCTTCCCTCATCATCCACCTGTGTGAGCACCGCTCCAAGCCCCAACATGCTCCAATCTGTATGCAGCTGAAAAGGACGCCCCCTGATAGGTCGTCTCAAGATGGGCGCCGAGGTCAACCTCGCCTTGAGCTCTTGAAAAGCTTGTTCTTGCTCATCTTCCCACTGCCACTCCTGGTCCACCTTGGTCAGCTTGGTTAGAGCCTTTGCAATGGCACTAAATCCCTTAACAAACCGTCTGTAATAGTTTGCTAACCCCATGAAAGCTCGAACTCGGCTCACATCCGTGGGGCGTGGAACCTGTGCAATGGACTCTACCTTAGTCTGCTGTACCCCCAATCCTCCAGGATATATCATGTGACCCAGATACTCAATCTGGTTGTGGAAAAACTTGCACTTTCCCGGATGTAACTTCAATCCGTGCGCCCTCAAGCGCTCAAATACCCCCTGAAGGTGTCTCTCATGCTCCTCCACCGTAGCACTAAAGATGATGATGTCATCTATGTAGCACCGAGCAAACTCCACCCTGCTAGAATCCTGTCCATGACTCTTTGAAACTCAGCGGGAGCGTTTTTAAGCCCAAATGGTAAGAACCGCCACTGGTATAGGCAATCCTTCCCGTGCTCATTGATCCCCCAGAATGCCGTCTTTTGCTTATCCGCCTCCTTGATCGGCAACTGGTGATATCCGGATCGTAAATCCAACGTGCTAAAGACCTTGGAATGCCCAATGGCATCAAAGATCTCCTCTGGTGTCGGCATGGCATACCTATCGGACTTGGTCTGACGATTTACAGGCCGGTAATCACCGCACATACGTCTCTCCGTCCAATTGCCATAGACATCCTTCTTGGCTGGCATCACTGTGGCTGAAGCATACTCTCCACCAGAGAGCTCCACCAAACCTGCCTCCCAAAGATCCTGAGTTCTCATCTGAATCAAGGACCTCTCCATGTCACTGTATCTATAGGGTCTCCAAAAGATTGGCGTGTCAGTAGCCAATTCAATGCGAATCTCTTGACCCTTCAGTGCTCCCAAGTCCTTCAAACTGAAGGCAAAGCAATTCCTGTAAGCCCTCAGGAACCGCCGCATACGTCGTCTCTCTCCTCCGGTGACAATGGGTCCAATGTCAGGCTCCCAATTGTCCTCCGTAACTGCAACCTTAAGTCCAGTGGGCTTAGAGGTAGAGGACGCGTCCCGTGGTTGCTATGCTGCAACCTCTTGAGCAGTACTCCCTTCTTGCTCAGTCAATGACAAGGCCTCATCCTGCCCCATCATCTCATCATTGAGAACCTCCTCAACCCGAGAAGAATCCCCAACCTCATCCATCATAGCTGCCTTGGCTGCCAACTCCCTCTGGACCTCGAGCACCTCCCACGTGTGCCATGGATGTCTACACCCCGTGGTCCTCACCGGCTCGCCCCCACTCGCTGCCTGTACCGTCTCGGTGGGCAGAGAGACCGTCAAGGGAAGTGCACTCCGCACTCTACGTTGCTCAGCCATAGCCAAGCTGATAATCCAGGTCAAGCAATTGAGATCCATTGCTTGCCCCAACACCTGACGACGTGATGCCTCAGAAAGAGAAGGCACCGCCGTGGTCCCAGTGGAAAACCCCATAGCCCGCTCGCGCTCGTCGGCATTAGGCTCCACTAACTGTTGCAACTGAGCATCCCACAGGAGGCCAGGTCCACCATCCCGAAAAGCATGGGATCCTGGGAAGCTGAGCAGTGTAGGTAATGCTGCTCGTGGTTGACCCACCCTGTTGACCACTGCCAAAGGCGAACGGTCATCGTGTCTCACACGTTGAGACTGCCTTCCTGTGTCCAAAATGCCATCCACGGTGAGGTGTGTTGGCCGCTGCACCCCATCAAATGCACGCTTGAGCAGTGCGGGTGGCATCAAGTTAGTCCACCAAAGCCGTGGACGATGAGCCCGTGATCCCACTGCAGCTGCATCCAGCAGCACTGCTGACCCAAGCCACGACCGGACTTGATGCACACTGGCCATCACCCTGGCCCGAGAATCACCCATCAGTGGCACATTCTCCAAGATGTATGCTGGAGATACAGCTTGATGAAGCTGCAAGTGGCGCAAAACCCGCACCATCTCCCAAAACAGACCCGTCCTCGAGTCTCGCAATCCATTGCCATGCCCGGCTGATGAATGCCCCTGGCAGGGCCAACCTGCCACTACGAGATCAATGGAGCCAACCTGCTCCAAATCTTGCGCCCCCAACAAGGAAATGTTTGCTCGCAAGGCTTGTTGGTATCCACGAACTGTAGACACAGGCAACAAGTCAGGGTACTGCTGAACCAACTGAGCAACATGGCGCAGTGAGACGCGTCGTGCAGTCTCATCCCTCTCCACATACAGGTACCGCCTTACCCGCACACCTGCCTGTAGCACAGCAGCCAATCCGGTGCTGATCCCGCCAAACGAGTCCAGAAGGCAAATGCCTTCATCCATATATTGCCACACAATAGGTGTGGTATCCAATGGTGACAACTGAGGTGGTCCTGGTGCAATACCCGCACTCTCCTCCTCTCCTGACGGTACGAAAGCTTCTACCAAGCTTGTTGCACCCGTCCATCAGCAACCTGCTGCAAATCCTTGCTCGTACCCCACAATGGAGTGTGAGCAACCATGGCAGGCAACTCCGCCATACCATGCATGTCATCCTGCTCTGCTGGAGGTGGCACATCTCTGCATGGGCATTGCCTTCCAGCAACTCTCCAGGCCAACAAACTGCAGCTGTAAAGGCGGCTAGTGTTGGCATCTTGCCCCGCTGGGCAGCCGCTATACCCCCAATGAATGTCACAGGAAGCTGTGCACGGCGACCATCGCCTGACTGCCATCCAGGCCTGTAGGATGCTGACTCCTCCCAAAAGTCCAGGGTGAAGCCCATGGGGTATAACACTGCCCCACCCATTTGGACATCGTAAGAGACCGCGTCTGTCACAATGGCCTTGGTTCGCATTACTGAGCCATCGATAGGATGATCCGGCTGCAGTCTAATGGCCAACTGATGCCGTGTCATGCCCCGAGCCTGCTCTGATCCTCCCAAAGATGTCTGTATCTGGAAAGGACAAGGCTCCATATCCGCCTCCATGAGGCCCAAACCTGCAATAGCAGCTCTGCCCAACATCAGTGGCTGAGCTCCCGAGTCCAACAAGACCCGTTGTGGCCGGTACTTCTTGCCTGCCGGTCCACTCAAAGTGAAAATGCCTCCCTGGTTGTCTAACAAGACAACTCCAGGTGTCACCATGGCGCTCAAAGGCTGGCCTAGCTAGCAGCTCCGTCAACCTGGCAGCTGCAGCTTGCCAGGGCGCAGCCGTGGCAGTCTTGACCCTCAAATCCAGGATCCCTCTGCCACTACACCTTCCACTAACTCCGCAGAAGATGAAGTGACCTCCCCACTCTCACAGAGTGTTGCTGCTAGTCTGAACACTGCAGCTGGCCTTACCCCCGGCGTCGCAATCATGGTTGCCGAGAACAATGGGGCTTGACACACAGAGGTGGCTGCCCCCAATAACACACCGGCTGCACTAGCCTTGGTAGCAGGTGTTAGTGCTGCACGTGTAGCTCTCCCCAATGGCATAGTAACCTCCGCCTCGGTAACAGTCGGGCGAGAACTAGGTGCCATGGATGGCGTCGACACAGTCTCCGCCAATGTGAATGACTGAGGAAGCCTCGCCTGACGGCTTGCCTCCCCACGCTGTGGATCCAATTCCACCTCTGCACCTCGTGGCTCAGGAACTCGTGCTGCTCCTCGAGTCACGGCTGCAGCAGACTCCACCTGCTCTAGTGGTAGTGCTGCTCCGCACATGAATCCCATACCTCCCATATCTCCTCCCTCGGGAGCAGGAGGTGGACCATCCGGCCTTAGAGCCGGTACCGCCTGAGCTATAGCCATTGCAGCGAGCCTCTGCTCTAGCTGCTGAAGCCGGTTGGCCATGCCTTGGTCAACACCCTGACCTTCGCGTCCGTGGCCATGTTGAGCTTGCCCTTGGCCTGCACCTCGTGCCCGACCACCTCGTCCTCTCTGGGCTGGTCCACCTCGCCCCCGGCCACCATTGTTCCCTTGGAACTGGCCTGGGCGCAACTCAGGATGCAAGTCATAACACTGGGCATCTCCATGCCCATACTTGCCACAATGCCCACACTGCAACTGTGCAGGCTGTGTTTGTGCCGGCCTAGTCCCTTGTGCCTGTGGGCTGACAGCTGTGCCCCGTGCAGGCATGTCCTTGCCAAATCCAATTGTAACAACTCGCTCCTCCACCATGTTGAGCTCAATCCGCTCAGCCAGCAGCAACACATCTGCTAATGTGGGTTGGGCTGCTTGTAACAGGGTTGCATCTCGCACCCTTCTCTTGAGCTCCTTGTCCAGAATTCCATACCAAAACTGGATTTCCTGAGCTTCAGTAACCCCTTGGGTCACACTTATCAAGCGCCTCATATGAGTGTACGCCTCTCGTAGGCTCTCACTGGGTTTGCGCTGGAAGTCTTGCAAACTTCGCAGCTTCTCTGTCCGTACACCTTGGTAGTTCCTCCGCAACTCCTGGAAGAACTCCACCACCGGGTTGAATCTAGGCACATGTGTTGTAGTCGTGGCAGGAGGAGTAGTAGCACCTTTTGAACTGGTACCACCTGCAGAAGTACCAGCACTACTTGCTCCACTACTAGTGCTGGCAGTGGGAGCTATTGGTACTGATGCAGCTACTGGTCGCGTCGTGCCTCGAGTAATGGAGACGTAGTCAGGTGACCAATACATCCTCCACTCCTCAATCTCTGCTTCATGTCCTCGCCTGAACTCGTGGTAATCGTCCATAGGCGGGCCTTCCAAATGCTGGAACAGTCCCTTCCACGCCATGAATGGGGTGAATAGCTGTGGATTGCGCATCTGCTGCAAATCACACCAGCTGTCGAACTCCTGGATAAAGTCATCCAACTCGATTGTGCCCATAGCTCCAGAGTACCTACGAGGCCCCTTGGTAGCTCCATACATCTCCTCCATGTCGTCCCACAACAATGGCGAATGAAAGTGCACACCTGTTGATGAAGCCTCCGAGTCTGTGTCTGACTCTACAGTAATTGAGGGTGGCGGTGAAGGTGGTCTGAACCGAATACCTCATCTTGTGAACCCACTCTCACTGTTATTGCCTATAGCCGTACTCCCCTCAAAACCCTTGGGTAACTCCGTAATGACACTCACAATGTGCACCTCCTCCACGTGACACTATAAGGCTCTAGTACTAATCTAATAGTGACACGGGTGGGCACCTGTTGCAGTTTAAGGGTCATATCCCAATGGCTCAGGGCACCTGCACCTGCATCCACCGCAAGAACTCCTATGGTTGGGTGGTCATCAACCCAGCCTCACCATAGAAGAAACACTGGTGGTCTTGTTGGTCATCACTCCAGCCTCACCACCGACATCATACTCTAGGATTGACCGGTGATCAAATCCGGCCTAATCCCTATGAAAGCAAGCGCCCACACAAAACCAACATGGCGCACAGTCAAGCATGCAGGTGTTGGGGGGGATCCAAACACAAGAAATCAAAACATCAACACCCCCACACCAAAATCCAGCTGCAATGCTGATCCTGCAGAATAGCCCAGCCCAAAACCCCGGACTGACTGGCCTCCACCAAGAGAGGCTTTGGCAACTACAAGTACAAGGTAATGAAAATAGTACAGAGATGGAGGGGAAGAATAGAAGCCCGACCAAGCAAGATCTAATCCTGATCTATGCTATCAACTGCCAGACTTCTCTCAAAGCGCCTCGCTCTGCATGATGGTAAGGTGTAGGAGGCATATCTATGTCCAGAAACCTGCCACTAACCTTGTCCCAAGCTACAGTAGCTCGCTCTAACCAACCCTCCTCCTCTTTCTGCCAGGTAGAGACAAAGCAATGCTCCCCTATCTCCCGCTCACTGAACACTTAAGAAAACAAAGGTAGGTCTGATAGTCTCTCAACTCGAAAGCTTTGAGACGGTTGCGGGTGTCCTCATTGCGAATGACTGCATCTCCTTCACGCACAACAAACATGTCATTGCTGATGAACCCCTGCTCGTGATTGCCCTGTGCAGAGCGTATCCGGCTGCAATCGTGTCTGATTGCACAAACTTGTGTAGCTCCTGCTCCTCTGCTCCAGTACACCACGGCCTTGTGGCTGAACACCTTGGTCCCCGGGGCTGTCTTTGGCTGTGTTCCAAGCCTAGATTTCACCCACTTTGGTATTTCACCTACAGCTGCAGAACTGCTGGCTCCAACAGAGTTCTGACTGTCCAAGGCGATATTGAGGCCCTCAATGCCAATTACAGCAGTCTGTTGTCTACTGCTAATGCCTGACTCCCAGTATGCAATCAACTCGTCCAACTGTTCTCTACTCAAATCAGTCTGAGTTCCTTGGGAAACATAAATCTTGTCCCCTTGTGTGCACAGGCTAAGAGAAGAGACCTGCCCTTCAATTACGTCCTCATTTCCCCCAGCCATACAAGGAGTACATCCACAGATTTGTCTTTCATATAGACCAGCACAGGTTCTAGAAACAGAATTGTGGATCTTTCATGGCACACTCACACTCTAAAAATTCCATAGATTTTTAGCAGAGTCCTAAAAACAAAAACCAGGTCTAGATTGGTAGATTTCCCCTTTCTACAGCTATCCCCTCAAAAACTGGGTCAAACAGAGTCCATTTGACAAAGATATGACCAGCCAGGCTCTTTAACATAACACCTTTTTTTTTTCTTTTTTTTTTTCTTTTTTAACACCAAAACGTTCTCGCCATTACAACCTGTTCCCAGGTTATCTACGGGTTCCCGAGGCCGTTCCTCCCCACAAGACTTCGCCAGTGAGATTCATAGTCCCTTGGGAGGCATTGAACAGTCTTTAACCAGCCAAGGGATAGATCCGGCACGGACTGTCAACTCAGCCTCTTCAGTGTAGGTGATTAGAGGATCTGTTGTAGCTGTCATGGAGGTGACAGAGGAGACTCAAGGGGCAGATGGAGTAAAAGAACAGGTGAGTGTATCACAAGCATCTGCAGATGGCGTGGTTATGGACTCTCACCATCAGTTTGACCATTCTGGAAGTTCTCTAAGGGATGCAGCGCTCCACTCTCAAGTGCCTGTGGCAGACACTGTATCAGAGGTGTATTTGCCTCCCAGCATAAACACACAGGGCTTTCTTGCTAGCGACACAAGGACAAGCACGGCACCCATAACATCCGCAAGGCTTGATCTTATAGCTCCTTGAGTGATCTTTCCGCTTTGGCAATGTGCCCAGGATACCACTGGACAAGTCTCGTAGACCTGGTAAGGTAGTCTATGTCATCATCCAAACTTTCCCACTTCTTCTGTACTTCCGCAATAGCTGCCACAGCTCTCACCACCGTTGTGGGCTGAGGCCGGGACGCGATGGAAAGGGGAGCATGAGAAGATCGCCACGCTTGCAACCCTGCTGTTGGTTCCTGAGGCCCAAATACCTAAGTATGGATGGCACTACACACAGCCCAGTGACCTGCGCTTCAAGCTGGCCCCCTTAATAAGACCGGACTCCCCAATGGTGCAGCACGGACGACATGCAATTCGAGACGTGTATAACTAGATAACTGTAAGTCTACTTGCGGGCCTGACCCTCAAACCACATGAGCTGCTACTTCTCTTCCTGCAAACCACTACTTTGGAGTGCATCTACCGCTCTGCCGCTCTGCAGCAGCCCCCGACATCAAGTTGCCTAACACTGCAAACCCAGCTCGCAATTTACCGCTACGTTCTGGGCAGACAATCTCTTCAGGATGCAGTTTGTGGACAGTATATCTCCGATGGCATTCACCTCTCAGAGAAACGCCGTCTCTGGATTGATTCACCTCCCCTGCCTTGTGCTGGCTCCCGCTCCCTCACAAGCGAGCGTTGATCTTGAAGACGTCTCTCCCGAAACAGAGAGGCCCCACATGACTTGTACACCTGATTATTCCCTACTTCCTGCTCAAGTGGCCACAAATTGGGTTATGGCTTGCAGGGTTTGGTTGTTGTCGCAGCATCCTCGTCAACATTTTCCCAGCTTTGCAGCTCTTGCGCAGCTGCTTACGTACGCTGAAAGCTCCCAGAGCAGCACCATTGTCTCAAGCGTGCTGCAGCCAGCGTCTTATACAACATATAAGTGTTTGCCGATAGCAGTACCACCATTCTTCAGTCTTTTACTGGTGTCATCTCCCAAACCGCCTTGTCTGTCAAAGAGGCTTTCACCTCCAGCAATAGTCTTCCCTTCCTCAGCTGCCTTGATAGCCTGAACAGCTTGAATAGCTGATTTGCGAGCATGATCAACGTGCTCTACTCTGCGCAGGTCACCGAACAGCTTCAAGGGGAGGGTGGCAACATCACCAACGGCATAGACATCTGGAGCACTTGTTTTGCAGAACCCATCAACCTTGAAACCTCTTGGTTTTCAAACTCACGCGCAGAGACGACAACTAAATCTGCGCGCACAGCCCATGGCAACAGCAGGGCCAGATGGACTCCTGCCCCCAAATATATATTATAATAGTGCTAAAAACAAACATCGTATCTAGCTTAGCACCAGCACACTAGATAACGCTCATCTCTCTCGAATGATAAGAAAACTAGAAAACACACTGCTCACACCAGAAACAACATGAACCCATCGCTATCACTCTTTAAAACAGAAGTCGAGTCAGGGGCACCCCAAGCTATGGGGACTCCACCCCACAACAACCTACACTCCCATCATAAGCACACTCAAATCTAAACGCATGAAGGAGCTCGGTCGTGCAGGCTCAACTCGAGAGAGATGAGCTGCGCGACTACCGCTCTCGTGAAGATAAGACGGACCAGGTGTCAAACTAAACTTGACACCTGATTTAACACTTGACCTAAATCCAAGTGTTAAATACAAATAACTAGTTTTATTCTAGTTGTTTTCACATTGTGCTTATTTAACTTGACAAGGTTAAGCGAAGAAAGGTAGGACAGGATTTCGAATGGTGCAACGCACAGACATCCCGGCCCACGCATTTCCGGTTCCTCAGACCCAGCCATTGCAGACTGCTCGGTCCAGTAGAGACGGATTGGACAATTCTGCACATCCCACAATGCGATTCGGAAGAGTGAAGAGACGACACCCTCCCAACAAGTTGAATGAGACTCGGATTGCCAATGCTCTTGGGATGGCTTGCACTATTCAGAGCTCCGTGGACGTACCCCCACCCGGCCTTGGGCGTGTGTATCGGATGGCAACGGCCGGCTCGGCTGTACGCGACGATGTATACACAATTACGATTGGAGTGGAGCCGACTTGCAATTGTACGGACTTCTCGTTGATGGAAGCAAAGAAGGGTTCGAAGTATTATCCGTGCAAGCATCTGTATTACATTTACCTAAAGAGGTTGAGGATGAACGTGACTATTGATGACTTTATTCATGCACCGGCGTTGAGCGTGAACGAGCTGCACAAACTCCTCCTTAGGGATTCCAGAAATCATTGATGGGGCAAAGGGAATCCTCCATATGGATATTTTCAATTGCATTTTGCTGTATCAGACTTTTTTTTGCAGTGTAATGAAATGCACCCCAAAACTCCTGGAATGATGCAATATTCCATTCAAACTGAGATCCAACAGAAGCAGTTGTGGGGCCATTTCTGGAAAAATGGCGCCGAATTTCTCTTTTTGGGGCCGAAAACTGGCTAAGTCCCAACATGCACTAGTACCTGTGTCTGGGAAAATGGCGCGCCATGTCACCTTCCAAATGTTGACATGCACTGGTACCGTATCTGGAAAAATGGCGCCAAATTTCTCTTTTTTGGGCCGAAAACTGGCTAAGTCCCAACATGCACTGGTACAGTGTCTGGAAAAATGGCGCCGAATTTCCCTATTTTGCGCCGAAAACTGGCTAAGTCCGAACATGCACTGGAAAAATGGCGCCGAATTACCTGTCATGAGGGGACCTATAGCCGCGGAATTCGGCACCATTTTTCGCCAGAGAGACCTATTACCGCGAAATACGTCGTCGTTTTTTTCAGGTTACGGACCCTATTACCGCGAAATTCGGCGCCATATTTGCACATGTCGCTGGGAATTGGCATGAGCGGAAGACGAAATATCATGAGCACAACTGTCAAAACTGCAATTTTCCCTTCAAGGGGCCGAATAATATATTTGTTTTTCCTGACACATTGCATTAAATTATTGTTTTTTATTGTTTTTTATTTTCGAAAATTGTACTTCTGCTCATGAAAACCGATTGTCTAGTATGAGTGCCAACCGTGCAAGCTTCCCTGTAAGCTTGTCTGACTCCATCAACCTCTTGAGTGGCTGGTGATCCGTGACAAGGGTGAAGAGATTGCCATATAGATAGCACCTGAAGTGTGCCACGGCCCACACTGCAGCTAAGCACTCTCCCTCATATGAGCTATACTTAGCCTTTGCAGCGTTGTTCGAGCGACTGACTTAAGCCACTACGAACTATCTTCCCTCATCATCCACCTGTGTGAGCACCGCTCCAAGCCCCAGCATGCTCCAATCTGTATGCAGCTGAAAAAGACGCCCCTTGATAGGTCGTCTCAAAATGGGCGCCGAGGTCAACCTCGCCTTGAGCTCTTGGAAAGCTCGTTCTTGCTCATCTTCCCACTGCCACTCCTAGTCCACCTTGGTCAGCTTGGTTAGAGCCTTTGCAATGGCACTAAATCCCTTGACAAACCGTCTATAATAGTTTGCCAACCCCATGAAAGCTCGAACTCGGCTCACACACGTGGGGCGTGGAATTTGTGCAATGGCCTCTACCTTAGTCTGCTGTACCCCCAATCCTCCAGGATATATCATATGACCCAGATACTCAATTTGGTTGTAGAAAAACTTGCACTTCCCCGGATGTAACTTCAATTCGTGCGCCCTCAAGTGCTCAAATACCACCTGAAGGTGTCTCTCATGCTCCTCCACCGTAGCACTAAAGATGATGATGTCATCTATGTAGCACCGAGCAAACTCCACCCCTGCTAGAATTCTGTCCATGACTCTCTGAAACTCTGCAGGAGCGTTCTTAAGCCCAAATGGTAACCCGCCACTGATATAGGCAATCCTTCCCGTGCTCATTGATCCCCCAGAATGCCGTCTTCTGCTTATTCGCCTCCTTGATCGGCAACTGGTGATATCCGGATCGTAAATCCAAAGTGCTAAAGACCTTGGCATGCCCAATGGCATCAAAGATCTCCTCTGGTGTTGGCATGGCATACCTATCGGACTTGGACTGACGATTTACAGGCTGGTAATCAACGCACATACGTCTCTCCGTCCAATTGTCATAGACATCCTTCTTGGCTAGCATCACTGTGGCTGAAGCATACTCTCCACCAGATAGCTCCACCAAACCAGCCTCCCAGAGGTCCTGAGTCCTCATCTGAATCAAGGACCTCTCCATGTCACTGTATCTATAGGGTCTCCGAAAGATTGGCGTGTCAGTGGCCAATTCAATGCGAATTTCTTAACCCTTCAGTGCTCCCAAGTCCTTCAAACTGAAGGCAAAGCAGTTACTGTAAGCCCTCAAGAACCGCCGTATACGTCGTCTCTCTCCTCCGGTGACTATGGATCCAATATCAGGCTCCCAGTTGTCCTCCGTGACTGCAACCTTGAGTCCAGCAGGCTTAGAGGTAGAAGACGCGTTCCGTGGTTGCTATGCTGCAACCTCTTGAGCAGTGACCACTACCTGCTCTGTCAGTGACAATGTCTCATCCTGCCCCATCATCCCATCCTTAAGGACCTCCTCAACCCGAGAAAAATCCCCAACCTCATCCATCACCGCCGCCTTGGCTGCCAACTCCTTCTGAACCTCGAGCACCTCCCACGTGTGCCATGGATGCAGCCTGCACCTCGTGGTCCTCACCTGTTCGCCCCCACTCGCTGCTTGTACCGTCTCGGTAGGCAGAGAGACTATCAAGGGAAGTGTACTCCATACTCTGCGCTGCTCAGCCATAGCCAAGCTGATAATCCAGGTCAAGCAATTGAGATCCATGGTTTGCCCCAACACCTGACAACGTGATGCCTCAGAAAGAGATGGCACCACCGTGGTACCAGTGGTAAAACCCATTGCCTGCTCGCGCTCGTCAGCATTGGGCTCCACTAACTATTGCAACTGACTATCCCACAAGAGGCCAGGTCCACCATCCCGGAAAGCATGAGATCCTGGAAAGCTGAGCAGTGTAGGCAATGCTGCTCGTGGGTGACCCACCTTATTGACCACTACCAAAGGTGATCGGTCATCGTGTCTCACACGTTGAGACTGCCTCCCTATGTCCAAAATGCTATCCACCGTCAGGTTTGGTGGCCGCTGCACCCCATCAAATGCACGCTTGAGCAATGCAGGTGGCATCAAGTTGGTCCACCATAGTCGTGGGCGATGAGCCCGTGACCCCACTGCAGCTGCATCCAGCAACACTGCTGACCCAAGCCAAGACCGCACTTGATGTACACTGGCCATCACCTTGGCCCGAGAATCACCCATCAATGGCACATTCTCCAAGATATATGCCGGAGAGTCTGTCTGCTGAAGCTGTAAATAGCGCAGGACCCTCAACATCTCCCAAAACAGGCGTGACCTTGAGTCTTGTAACCCATTGTCATACCCAGCTGATGAAAGCCCTTGGCAGGGCCAACCTGCCATTACTAAGTGAATAGGGCCAACCCGCTCCAAATCATGCGCCCCTAGCAAGGAGATGTCTGCTGGCAAGGCTTGTTGGTATCCACGAACTGCAGACACTGGCAACAAATCAGGGTACTGCTGCACCAACTGAGCAATATGACGCAGTGAGATGCGTCGTGCAGTCTCATCCCTCTCCATATATAGGTAACGTCGAACTCGTACACCTGCCTGCAGCACTGCAGCCAATTCAGTGCTAATCCCGCCAAACAAGTCCAGAAGGCATATGCCTTCATCCGGGCACTGCCACACAAGAGATGTGGTGTCCAATGGCAACAACTGAGGTGGTCTTGGTGCAATCACCGCATTCTCCTCCTCTCCTAACGGTACAAAGGCCTCTACCCAGGCTTGTTGCACCCGTCTATCAGTAGCCTGCTGCAAATCTTTGCTCGTACCCCACAATGGAGTGTGAGCAACCATGGCAGGCAACTCCATCGTATCATGCATGTCATCCTGCTCTGCTGGAGGTAGCATATCCTCTGCATGGGCATTGCACTCCAGCAACTCTCCAGGCCAACTAAGTGCTGTTGTGAAGGCTGCTAGTGTTGGCATCTTGCCCCGTTGGGCAGCAGCAATACCCCCAATGAACGTCACAGGGAGCTGTACATGACAACCATCCCCTGACTGCCATCCAGGCCTGTAGGATGCTGACTCCTCCCAAAAATCCAGGGTGAAGCCTATAGGATACAACACTGCCCCACCAACGAGGACATCATAAGAGACCGCGTCTATCACAATGGCATTGGCTCGCATCACTGAGCCATCTATAGGATGATCTGGCTGTAGTCTAATGGCCAACTCACGCCGTGTCATGCCCCGAGCCTTCTCTGATCCTCCCAGAGATGTCTGTATCTGGAAGGGACAATGCTCCATATCCGCCTCCATGACGCCCAAACCTGCAATAACGGCTTTGCCCAACATCAGTGGCTGAGCTCCCAAGTCCAACAAGACCCGCAATGGCCAGTACCTCTTGCCTGCCGGTCCACTCAAAGAAAAAATGCCATCCTGGTTGTCTTACAAGACAACTCCAGGTGTCACCATGGCGCGCTCAAAGGCTGGCCTAGTTGGCAGCTCCGTCAACCTGGCAGCGCAGCTTGCCATGGCGCAGCCGTGGCAGTCTTGACCCTCAAATCCGAGGATCCCTCTGCCACTACACCTTCCACTAACTCCGCAGAAGATGAAGTGACCTCCCCACTCTCACAAAGTGTTGCTGCTAGTCTGAATACTTCAGCTGGTCTTACCCCCGGCGTCACAATCATGGTTGCCGAGAATAGTGGGGCCTGACACACAGAGGTGGCCGCCCCCAACAACACACTGGCTGCACTAGCCTTGGCAGCAGGTGTCGGTGCTGCATGTGTAGCTCTTCCCAATGGCACAATAACCTCCGCCTCGGTATCCGTGGGGCAAGAATTAGATGCCATGGATGTCGTCGACACTGTCTACGCCAAGATGAATGATTGAGGCAACCTAGCCTGACGGCTTGCCTCCCCACGTTGTGAATCCAACTCCACCTCTGCACCTCGTGGCTCAGGAACTCGTGCTGCTCCTCGAGTGACGGCTGCAGCAGACTCCACCTGCATTAGTGGTAGTGCTGCCCCACACATAAATCCCATGCCTCCTATGTCTCCTCCGTCAGGATGACGCTGCTGAGGAGAAACAGGAGGTGGACCCTTAGGTCTTGGAGCTGGTACCACCTGAGCTGTGGCCATGGCAACAAGCCTTTGCTCTAGCTGCTGAAGCCGGTTGGCCATACCTTGGTCAACGCCCTGACCTCCACGTCCTTGGCCATACTGTGCTTGCCCTCGTCCTGCACCTCGTGCCTGAGCACCTCGTCCTCTCTGAGGTGCTCCACCTCGCCCTCGGCCACCATTGTTCCCTTGGAACTGGCCTCGCCGCAACTCAGGGTGCAAGTCATAACACTGGGCATCTCCATGCTCATATTTGCCACAATGCCCACACTGCAACTGTGCAGGCTGTGCTTGTGCCGGCCCTTTGCCACTTTCTGGGCAATCTTTCTTGACATGGGGTCCTCCACATGTCCAACATACCACCCCTGGTTGTTGTTGGCCTGCAAAAGAAGCTATTAGCCTCTGCACCTGAGGTCCCCTGTAAGCTCCATGGAATTTGGGTTGGGCAACCTTGCCCCCCTGACCACGCTATTGGGCAGTCCCTTGTACCTGTTGGCTGGTAGCTGCACCTCGTGCAGGCATGTCCTTGCCAAATCCAATGGTAACAACTCGCTCCTCCACCATGTTGAGCTCAATCCGCTCAGCCAGCAGAAACACATCTGCTAATGTGGGTTGGGCCGCTTGTAACAGGGTTGCATCCCGCACCCTTCTCCTGAGCTCCTTGTCCAAAATTCCATACCAAAACTGGACTGCCTGAGCTTCAGTAACCCCTTGGGTCACACTTATCAAGCGCCTCATACGAGTGTAGGCCTCTCGCAAGCTCTCACTGGATTTGTGCTGGAAGTCTTGCAAACTTCGCAGCTTCTCTGTCCGTACGCCTTGGTAGTTCGTCCGCAACTCGTGAAAGAACTCCACCACCGGGTTGAATCTAGGCACATATGTTGTAGTCGTGGCAGGAGGAGTAGTAGCACCTTTTGAACTGGTACCACCTGCAGAAGTACCGGCACTATTTGTTCCACTACTAGTGCTGGCAGTGGGAGATATTGGTGCTGATGCAGCTACTGGTCGCGTCGTGCCTCGAGTAATGGAGACGTAGTCAGGTGACCAATACATCCTCCACTCCTCAATCTCTGCTTCATGTCCTCGCCTGAACTCGTGGTAATCGCCCATAGGCGGGCCTTCCAAATGCTGGAACAGTCCCTTCCACGCCATGAATGGGGTGAACAGCTGTGGATTGCGCATCTGCTGCAAATCACACCAGCTGTCAAACTCTTGGATAAAGTCATCCAGCTCGATTGTGCCCATAGCTCTAGAGTACCTACGAGGCCCCTTGGTAGCTCCATACATCTCCTCCATGTCGTCCCACAACAATGGCGAATGAAACTGCACACCTGTTGATGAAGCCTCCGAGTCTGTGTCTGACTCTACACTAGTTGAGGGTGGAGGTGAAGGTGGTCTGAAATGAACACCTCGTCTGGTGAACCCACTCTCACTACTGGTGAACCCACTCTCACAATCTGTAGGTCCTCGCGCAAATTTGAGGTCAAACAGCCTTTGTATGACCAAGTTATGGCAAAAACAGGCTCTGTATAATTTAAATTGGATCAAAACAAAGCTCCAAATGTATTTCAATAAATACAAGTATTTTTGACGTACCCTACATGTTTCATGCGAATACCCGTAATTCCGAGGACGGATCTCTACATGTGCAGGAGCTTTAAAACTGGGAGTCGGGGATTTGCTACTGGTCGGTGCAGGAAAGAAAACTTCGCAGTCAGGTGCCAAGCGCCATGAATACCATTCCAAACAACGATGGCCTAATGCCCAAGATCCTGTCTTAACTGCGTAATTTGTTCAATCAGTGGAGCTCCTTCAAGCAACTGCTCCAGTCGTTTGTACTGATCATATCTTCTTAGCTAGCCCCCCACCCTGCCCCCTCCCTCTCACATTGTGTCAGACGAACACCTTAACACGGAAGAGGCCATCGAGCAGAATGTTTGAGGTCTTGACATCACAGTGGACATAGTGGGCCTTGGTGTAATCGTGGATGTACTCCAGCCCCGCTACATCCAAGGCTATCTGCACTCTGCCTGACCATGGTAATGGCCGATGCCCATTTGCAGCAGCGTTATGAAGACGATCGCTGAGAGCTCCCTTCTCAACAAACTCGTAAGCCAGGAACAGACTGGTCTCACCTGCCGAATATCCGATCAACTCCACCTTCGGTGGAACAACCCAACTCACAAAGAATTCAGACCAGTTCCCAACGTATCTGGAGCGACCCTAGAAATTGTATTCTCGCACGGTACATTTGGGAGCAGTTGTTAACCCAATTGGCTGGCTTCCTTGGTTGGGTACCTTTGCATTCAAGACCCTTTTCTATGCAGAGTATCAAAGCAGGCGGTCTTATGGGGTCTCATACAGGTCCACGCAAATCACCAGTCCAAAGGTGGCCGACCACTTTTCAGGCTGCAAACACCTGGCTACCAGGTACATGAATCAATGGGTTTTATACTTCCCTCTGATTTCTTCAATAGCTGATGTCGCAGCTTCCTTTGTCTGGAATGTTGCTTAGACAATCGTCTTCTGCATCCCTCATGTTGATGCAAAAGATCCGCAAGCTGGAGAAGTTTTTTAAGACAAATAAAATAAAATAAAACCCAATGTGACCAGCAGCAGCCGACAGAGGCTGATAGGTGGCAGACCTCCTACTAGCTCTCCAGCAGCCCGCAGTAGCTTGAACCTTCCACCCTGAGCCTAGCAGGCATAAAGAAGGGCGGGAATCTTCCAGCTTCCCCGAATGATACACTCGATGCAGTGAAAATCAGAATAATACAAAGCTTTGCCCTGTTTCCACAAGAAAATCGCAGTGATAGAGACGTCCCAATGAAATGATATTGCTCAAGAGACGACGCATTACATCACCAATAAGTACAATCGACATCTGCACGCATTGGCTGGTGACGTGCAATCCAGCTCGATGCCCAGGTAGCAGTTCCGCACACCGTCACCGCTTGCTCTACATTCTCGCGGCCTCACTAGCCCCAATACATGCTTCTACTTGTGCTCGACTTGGTGATTTCAGATGCCACTAGTACTTGGACCGGCCCCCATGGTGAAGATTGAACCTGCTCGACCTTCAGTGTCCGGCAATGCACCGGTTAACCTATATTACGGGAAGCAATACCTTCTTTCAACAATATAGGCTTCTCAGTTCAGCCCCTTCCAACAACCTTGTACAAAGCAAAGCATTCTGTTCTCAACAGATATATATATGGATTACATAATTCTCCACTTCACCTGCCCTCAAACAAGCTTTGAAACAAAAACAAGTATACTAGTGCTAACTAAAAACTCACATCTAGCACTGACGATGCAAGCTCATCTCTCTCGAGTGAAATGAAAACTAAACTCACACTGTCACTTGACACAAAAACACGAAATACAATACAATCACGCGTTAAAATAAGAGTCGAGCCAGTGGCACCCCAAGCTATGGGGACTCCACCCCACAACATCCTACTCTCCCTCCATAAGTACACTCAGATGCTAAGCAGCGAGGGAGCTTGGTCGTGCAGGCTCAACTCGAGAGAGATGAGCCGCACGACTGACGAGCTCGTGAAGATAAGATGGTTCAGGTGTCAAGCTAAACTTGACACCTGACTTAACACTTGAATTAATTCCAAGTGTTAAATATAAATAACTAGATTTATTCTAGTTAGTTTCACACTGTGTTTATTTAACTTGACAATTGATATGGTGGGCCTGAGCAGAAATGCTTACTCACTTCCTCACCAATGATGCCTTAAGAGCGTGGCGGACTGTGGGCACTATGGCTATGAGTTGTGCAAACGTAATGTTTGCTTGAATATGGCAAAGATCCTCCATTAGATTGTACGGTTCCAGCTCGTCTGTGAACCGCATAGTTGAATGCATCCTCCTCCAGATAAGCTTTTCTAGTGCCGCTGGCCGATTCGTCGGACTCTTCGCTCTTGATTCAGGGGGTCGAGAAATGGTTGGTCAGACTATTGGAGGTTCCGCCTTTGCGAATGCTACCTCTTTTTCTTTGGGATGATGCATAGCTACCTTTTCCGGGGCTAGCTGTCGCTGTTGGAGTGGCCTCCGGCTCACTCGCAATCCAATTTACTTGGTGTTGCGTCTCCTGAAGGCGCGTTGTATGATTGGGTTGTACATTGGTCTGTTGTTGCTGAGGCGGCGCCGAGGTAGACGCTTGATGTCCTCCCTACACCCTTACATCCTTAGGGGGAGACCACGTGTTAGAAGAACCCTGGGCTATCTGAGCCGCAGGATTTGAATAAGCTGCTCGGGCAGTCTGTCCCTGAGCGGCATTGCCCCCTGAGTATGATAGAACTGCCCGATCCGGCCTAGGTCATTGTGCTATCTGCGTTGGTGTAGCAAAATACATGCTATGCTGTTGCGGTAGAGGGTTGGGTGGTTCAATCGCATACTGATCCGGGAATGGGGCTCGTTGCCCTTCCAAATTCCTCTCTACTTGCTGGATGGTGGCAGGGGCCGATCGGTCCACCTGCCTCCGGGAACATCTCTCCAAGGGATGGCCTCTTTGGCCGCAATGCAAACATACTATATCACTCCAACAGTCTTCTGTTGGGTGAGTGGTTCTGCCACATTTTTTACAACCTTTCCTGGATTGACTGAATTGTCGTTTTGATCTATCCTGATAAGTCGGGTTTCGGCTTACCTGCCTCTCCCAGGTGGGATAAGGATAATGTTGAGCAGCATGCCCAAGACCGTTGCAGTTGGAGCACCATACCTTTGCCGGGTTGGGGCCGGATTCTCCTACTGGAGCAACATCTTGATACCCCACGTAGCTGGTGATCTGCTGGCCGATGGAGCTCATGCGATCGCCCATTGTTTTGATGGTTTTGATGAGAGAGGTGACTTGCGCCTCCAAATGGCCCACCCGTGAATTAGACTGGCCAGGGGAATCTGCATACGAGTTAGTAGGGGCAGCATTCCTATACTGTGGCACGGTCAGTGCTACTGCTGGTGTAGGGGACATCGCCGGGGCGTATGGCCATGCTCCTACTACATATGACGGCATATAGTGTAGAGCGGGTTGGATCACCGCTAATGGCGTCGGCTCTTGCGTGGGCTCGATCGTAATGTATGATGGAAGTGCAAAGTCGGGCATCTTGGCCCGTTGTACCTGGCGATGCATGTTGTCGAACTCCTTGCCGGCTTGTATGGCATCTACCAGTGTTGCAGGTCTTTGCTGCAAAACAAGAAAGTGAGTGGTCTCTCGTAATCCACTCAGAAAACAATCCTTCAATACCCCATCATCTAGGGGGTTAAAGGGTTTTGGAGTCGCATCAACTCCCGAAATCGCATTTCAAAGTCCGCTACCTCCTCTGTGGGGCCTTGGCGGATCCTGGTCAGTGCCATCAAGACACTGGTGAACTGCTGGACCGCTCGAAAATGATCTAAAAATGCGTCCCGAATCTGCTGCCAAGTGACGAATGTACCTAGCGCCTGTTGCCAATACCAAGTGGACGCCCTACCCCTCATGGTCGTGGGAAACCATATCAACCAATAGGCATCATTTAACACTTGGTTAGAATAGCAACACTAAATAAAGCTTTACACATGATACTCTGGGTTTTCATGTGCTTCCCCGGAAAACCAAGGCAAATGCCTGGGTAACGTTAACGGGGGCAGGCCTGCTGGGACCACAATAGGTACCTCAAGAGGTCCTGGAACATGTGCCATAACTGACACTAACGACGGCGAAGGGCTCCTTGACCTGGCCGGTGGTGTATAAGGGGGACTAGATACAGGGGAAACCACTCGTGAATACTCAATCTCTGAAGAGCTGTCAGTGTTCTCTCCTTCCCACTCTATCTTACCAAAACTTCTAGTTTATGAGTCTGATTGTGGACTCAATGTTGGGTGTTTCCCTAGCAGTTGATCTCTGACGGCTTCTCGAGCCAGTCTCCTTTGCAACCTAATATCAAAGGATATGCTATCCAAGCTTGGGAGTGTGGCTCTTGATCCTGAGCTAGACATACACTCACTGTTGTGCTGATGAGGATTCTCCTACCTCAGCCTGTACTGAAGGACCTATATTACCTTGAACAACCATGTCAAGAATAAACGAGGTCAGATTTAAATACCTTCCATGGAACCTTGGCGATGGAGGCACGTCAGTGTGCAATCTATGGTGCATTAAAGGATACCTAATGGGCCACGGTCCTTCACAATGCAAGCATTATGATCGGAGTATCAGATGCTGGTGTGCGAAGAATGGACAAGACTCACAGTGAGTAAAGAAATCAACTTGCCACCTTAGGTGGGCTACAAACGACGACCTCGGGTGTAATGCGCCTAAGTAAATGCCTGGACAGGAACAACCCGGGAATACAAATCTATCTGGACACCAGTAAGAATTCTGAGTGGTGCCGTCGGGTAGAGTTCGGGTGTTCCAAACTCGTTCGTCGACCAACGTTTCTTATTCACCCAGGTACCGAATATATTCTTCGATCCGTTCTCGGGTAGACCGTGGTGTATGGAAGAACCGGTGCCGGATGCGTTTCACTTTTTCATCAAAGGACATCCAAATGGTGTTCTACGCTGGCTTATCAGTGACCCACTTCTACACTTGTGTTAAACCTGTCATAAGCAATCATACCATTTAACGGTGCTGGTTTGGTACAATGGTGCTCAACCGCACGCCACTACCATACTCCTCAGCACTCCAAGCAAATGAGGTCCGAACCCCTCTAGTAGGAGTTCCATGAACAAAACCTCTAATTTGACTCCCTAGGATGGCTACTGGTGGCAGGATCGTCCCCTTCCTCCTCTGAGGAAGTGTACTCAGTAGGTCCACTCGGGGCACTCTCTACTGAAGAGGTGGCATGTACCACCCGGGGCGGTAAATGAGGCAATTGCGCCAAAGGGACTCTCAGACCAAAAGGAAAAACTACTAGCCGAACTAGGACCGGTGGTAGTGTCCTACAAGCTACAACATGTGATGCAACAAAAGAACTCTCTGCTGGCCGATCTCTAACTGTGCCTAGCAGGGTTAATGAACTAGATGAAATCAACTCACGAATAAGGGCTGATGACGTGTTCCCCGGTGATAGTACCGAGGAGGCAAGAATGGTTGGCAGGCCCTCCTTGGGTGGGGGAGGTGCTCACTCTCGACTCCGTCCTCTCCTGGGCCGACTCCAATCAACCAGTCCACGAAAGCGGGGCGATGTCCGCAAATAGTGCGCCCCACACACTCCCTCAACGGAGTGGAACGCCTAGCGACCCTACTGCGCGTGTAGAGCAGGGTGTCGGTGATGGTGCGACACAACACACAACAAGCCATGTAGGCCACCTGCCACGCAAGATGGACCTCAAGGGCCGAATCAAAATGAATATACGCAAGAAAGGGTGGCTGACAACAGCCTGGCCAACGAGTGTTGAACCGAAAAAATGTAGCAATAGGGGCCGTCCGGGCTCCGGGGCCTCGGGGTTCAACTCGAGCAGAGATCCAATACTCTTGATACTCCTCTGCAATGGTCAGGATGCGTCGTAGCATCAGCCTGCAAATCACTGTGGCCTCGGGGCGAGGTACGTCTCCAGTCCTGGTGCTGGAAATGATGCGGTAGAGTCCGATCACCTGGTACTCAAAGGAATGCTCCCGACGAGGGAGTGCCAATGGTGCAGCCATACTGCCACTCAAAATTCTCCACGTGGTTAGCCCTGTGCTTAACTCAAATGCAAGAAATCTATCTAGATGTACCTATTGGTTCACTCAGTCTTTTCCTGTCCGAGTCAAAACATAAAACGTCAATAAAAAATGAAAAGAACAAAAATCCCAAAGGAGAATGACAAAGGTCCAATTCTCCTTCTATTCGGAATACAAAGAGTCCTGACTATTCACTTACCTCCCGGCAGATGTACCATTCATATGACGAGCCCTGAGCGCGCGCGGTCAGGGTGACGGCATAGTAGTCTAGGAGGGTCGTGGTAAGTTGCGGTGTAGGTTAGGCTCATTGAACCGCCTACCCGACTACGGTTAGTGCATGGGGTCCGTGGTCGTATATGGTGGCTATGATCACTATTTAAGTTCTACCGGCAAAGAGAAATCACGTACTCCTCTTCACAGGGCAAGTTTGCGTTTCTAAGTCCTACAATCTACTCAGTAACTACCTTCCAAGTCTTTGTGTTTTATTGTCTAATTCCTACCGCCTAGGCCCCCGAGCCGCCTATAGCCGGGACATGTTTTAATCCCTTCACAAGGCACTTGCCGAGCCTAGAGGGAAAATCTTCCTCTCCCAATGCCCCTCTTTCGCCGAGGGTTTGAGTTCAAGTCACTTCTAATGGAAGGTCCAACGCTTCCTACCCCAGTGCCTAAATACTTTGTTTTAGCAAAGGAGTGGCCAAAATGCCTATCGTCATCCAATAGGTTCACCAAGTTCAATAAGGTGGTTCTAAGCCCCTCAACTCAACAAGTTCAATTAGTTTAATCAATGCCCTACAGGCTATAACGAGCACCACGTGCATCTATCCTATTTAAGTAATTTCGCAAATCAGAAATGTTGGAAAATAAAAGAAATTAAGAAAAATCAGAAAAATTACCTCCCCTATGGGAAATCATGTGGGGAATCCAAAGATACCCTTGGCGCCTAAAGATGCCCTTGGGAACCCAATGAGAACCGAGGAACACCCGGGAACCGTTCCCTGCCGCGGGGAACTGTCGCGGCTCTATCGGATGAATGAATCTCGCTGAGAGCTCATCCCTGCATACTACATTCGTTAGTCCAAAACATGCATGCGTAAATAATAAAATAACCACTGGTGGATCCAAGCCAGATTTCACCCCCTTACATTATTTTAAGGCGCTGGTGCGCTTTCCCTCCGTGGAAAAAGTCATCCTCTACCTTGGGCTCTGACACAAAGGCTCACTGTAGCCGAGTTTTTAGGACATAGTACTTTCTCTCCTTCCTTGTCTCTCGAGGTCTCCGCCTCTAGCTCACTGCTCCCATGCCCGCTTGGCTCTCTCTTGGAGTCCTAAGAACGCTCCCCTCCAAGGCTACGTCCTCCCAAAATCCTAGATTTTATCTACCACTGGCGCCTTAGATAATGGCTCCTAACCCTTAGAGAGGTATAAATTGAATCTAATAACTAAAGGTAAGAATACCCCCCTTTAAGGGAATTTGCAGACGCATTGCCCGCTGGGTAAAACACCCCGCCACGTGGCGGGGCTCAGATCCGCGCGTAGTGGTCCAAACCGTGGACCGCTGCGGTTAACGCCAGCGTCCGCCGGTCCGTCTCAACTTCTGGTTATCCAGCGGTAAAGACCCGCACCCTGCTCGCACGCTTCAGGGCCTCACGCCTGAGCCACGCGGCTGATGTTCTTGATCTCAGTACGACTTAAGGTCAGCGCTGGGGCCCCACTCCCGTACGTCGTGGCTGGGCCACGGCTGCCTCCACGCTTTTAGTAATCGAGTCCCTACTCTCTAGGCGCAGCACCCGCGCTCCTCCCGGGCTGCTCGCGACTTTGGGGCAGCTGCTGTCAAGCGAAATTAGCCCGCCCAAACCCCAAGACAAAAAATACAACCCATATTTTCAAGGTTAACCACTCGAGCCCAGGCTCGAGCTCTCCTATTGGTGGAGGCACGTCCTCTACACTTTGAACCATTTTTTAATGACCTCATACTTGCTCGGTACCTGTTCAACGACATGTACAACATACTGGCAAAGTTTCAAAACAATCAAAAATTGTTGAATGAAGAAACCATTGGTTCACCCATTGCAATATTTTAAATCAAACTCATACTTGTCCGGTACCTTTAAGAAGGCATGTACAATGCAATGGCAAAGTTTGAAAGCAATCAGATCATTTCATCAAGTAATCATTGGTTCATCCTGTGAACCATTTTTGATTGATCTCATACTTATCCGGTCCATGTAAGAGGGCATGTAGAACATACTGGCAAAGTTTCAAATTGATTGACCATGTACTTGTCCCATCCCTATAAGAGGGCATATACAACGCAATGGCAAAGTTGCAAAGCAATAAAAAATCATTTCATCAATTAATCATTGGTTCATCCTTTGAATCATTTTTTATTCGCCTCATACTTGTCCGGTTCTTCTAAAAGGGCATGTACAACACACTCGCAAAGATTGGAATGAAAATAAAACCATTTGATGAAGGAACTGTTGGTTCACCCATTGAACCATTCTTTATTCACCTCATTCTTGTCTGGTACCTGTAATAGGGCATGTAGAACACACTTGCAAACATTGGAATGAATCAAATATCATTTGACCCCCGAACTACTCGTTAAACGAGTAACGATTAATCACGAATAAATGAACGGACGAATAAATCATTTGCCTCCCCATCGACGCGCTCACCCCTCAAGCCATTCCATAATTGAATTGAATTTAAATTAATTTTAAGCCAATAAATAGGTTTGCACTGCCTTTCATTGGGGGTTTCTGGCACGTATCAATTTTGTTTTTGGCTCAATTTTGTTCTGCGGCTTCAAGCATCCCACCGCTACTCCCCCGCCAAAATTTGGACCAATCAAAAATGCCCCAAAAAAAAAAGTTTTCTCTTTGTTCACTGTTGCATAACTCTCTGTGAATAGTGCATGAAGTAGAACACAAATCAAGTTTGGAGTGCAAAACAGGGAAGAAACTATGGTTTTGCGTCCAAATGGATTTTGTTCACTCCCAAATTTGGCACGCACATTGCATATGGAGTCATTACATGCCCCATTCAAAAATGGAATGAAAAAGAAATCATGAGCACGCGAAACGCGGTCCAACAAGTCCCAAAGTAATAGCAGATCCAATGAAATACATTCAATGGGTGAACGGATGGTTGCCCATCCAAATCATTTCTGTTTGCTTCCAAACTTTGCCAGTACGTTCGAGACATCCTCTCATAGGTCCCGGACTATTATGACATTAATCGAAATTCATTTGATGGCTCAACGGATTGGTTGGCCATTGAAATGGTTCGCTTTGAGACTTGGCCAGTATATTCAATGTACCATGCAAGAGGCCTCAGAGTAATATGAGATCAATCGAAATTCGTTCAATGGGCCAACGGATGGTTGCCCATCCAAATGATTTTCGTTCGCTTTGAGACTTGGCCAGTGTGTTCAATATACCCTCTGATAGGTCCCAGTGTAATATGAGATCAATGGAAATTCGTTCAATGGGCCAATGAGGCATTCAGTTGTCATCTGGTTTTTGTTCATTGCGAAAAAAAAATCTTGCAATGCGTGCATGGCTATTGCACCCATTGAACGGATGTGGTTGAAGCCCCTCTTTTGCCCGCATGTGCTTGAACATGTGTGCAATACATATGCGGAGACACAACAGACGAATAAATCATTTGCCTCCCCATCGACGCGCTCACCCCTCAAGCCATTCCATAATTTAATTTAATTTTAATTAATTTTAAGTCAATAAATAGGTTTGCACTGCCTTTTCTGGCACGTATCGATTTTGTTTTTGGTTCAATTTTGTTCTGCGGCTTCAAGCATCCCATTGCTACTCCCCCGCCAAAATTTGGATCAATCAAAATTGCCCCCAAAAAAAGGTGTTCTCTTCGCTCACTATTGAAGAACTCTTTATGAAGAATGCATGAAGTAGAATACAAATCAAGTTTAGAGTGCAAAACAGGGAAGAAACTGTGGTTTTGGGTCCAAATGAATTTTGTTTGCTCCCAAATTTGGCACACATGTTGCATATAGAGTCATTATACGCCCCATTAAAAAACAGAATGAAAAAAAAATCATGAGCACGCGAAACGCAGTCCAACAGGTCCCAAAGTAATAGCAGATCCAACGGAATACATTCAACGGGTGAACGGATGGTTTCCCATCCAAATCATTTTTGTTTGCTTCTAAACTTTGCCAGTACGTTTGAGACATCCTCTCACAGGTCCCAGACTAATATGAGATCAATCGAAATTCATTCAATGGCTCAACGGATGGTTGGCCATCAAAATGATTTTGGTTCGCTTTGAGACTTGGCTAGTATGTTCAATGTACCATGTAAGAGCCCCAGAGATATGAGATCAATCGAAATTCGTTCAATGGGCCAACGGATGGTTGCCCATCCAAATGATTTTCGTTCGCTTTGAGACTTGGCCAGCGTGTTCAATGTACCCTCTGATAGGTCCCAGTGTAATATAAAATAAATCGTTAACGATTTATCATGAATTATCCAACAGTGAAACTGTTGGTTCACCCTTTGAACCATTTTACATTGACCTCATACTTGTCCGGTAACTTTAAGAGGGCATGTACAAGACACTCGCAAAGTTTCAAATCAATCCAAAATCATTTGGCATGGGAATGATTGGTTCACCCATAGCCAATTTCAGGGGCTGGACTTGCAATTTGAGGGGCTTCAATTGCCAATTTGAGGGGCTGGACTAGCAATTGCCATTTCACAGGCTACAATTGCAATTTGAGGGGTTGGAATTGCCATTTCAGGGGCTAGAATTGTAATTTGAGGGTTGGAATTAAATTGAGGGGTTGGAATTGACAATTTCAAGGGCTCTAGTTACAATTTGAGGGGCGGCCGGAGTTGGCCATTTTATGGACTGGCATTACCAATTTTAAGGGCTTGAATTGCATTTTGAATTGTAATTCAAGGGTTAGAATGGGCCATTAGGGGGCTAGAATTACCAAAGCAATGACATCCAAAGCAGTGACATCCAAAGCAATATAAAATCATTTGATAGCGGAATGATTGGTTCACCCTTTCAACCATTTTTTATTCACGTCATACTTTTCCGGTACCTGTAAGAGGGCATGTGGCAGACACTTGCAAAGCTTCAAAGCAATGTAAATTCATTTCATAGGGGAACAATTGGTTCACCCTTTCAACCATATTTGACTGACCTCATACTTGTCCAGTACCTTTAAGATGGCATGTGAAAGACACTTGCAAAGCTTCAAAACTCTCAAAAATCATTTGATATGTTCATGATTGATTCACCCTTTCAACCATTTTAGATTGACTTGAAACTTGTGAAAGACCTGTAAGAGGGCATGTACAAGACACTTGCAAAGTTTCAAATCAATTTAAAATCATTTGGTAGGGGGACGATTGGTTCACCCTTTAAACCATTTTAGATTGATGTCATACTTCTCAAAGACGTGTAAGAGGGCATGTAGAAGACACTTGCAAAGTTTCGGAGCAATAAAATATCATTTCATTGGGGAAGTTTCCGTTCACTCTTTCATCCAAATTTGAATTGAACTGGATTTTTACTAAATAAAATGATTTAGAGGGCATAGGATTGTGGATTTGTGGGGCGTAATGATTTTGTTTTTGGCTTGATTTTGTTTGGTGAGTTGAACCCTCACACCACCACATCCTTGCCAAAAAATGTACCAAAGAAAAATGTTTGAAAAAAAACGTTCATCCTTTGCTCTATGCTCACTATTGCAGTACTCTCTATGAAGAGTGCATGAAGTTGAAGATAACTTCACCTTGGAGTGCAAATGAGGGAATAAAATGTGGTTTTGGATGCAAACGATGTCTGTTCATGGTGATATTTTGCATGCAGACTCTTCATGTTGTTATCAAGCATATGGCTTCAGAATGGAATTAAAAACAATTCATGTGCAGGTGAAAGGTTGTTTCTCATCTGTACGACACATACCTCCGTTATGAATTTGAATAACCCATTCAAACAACTTTGTTGAAGTTCAACTTTGGTCCACATGTGCTTAAGTACGTACAAATCACATACACAAAGTTGCAAGCGAAGAAAAAATAATTTGTCCCCCGAACGACTCGTTAAACCTTTCAACCAATTTTCAATCATGAATCATTTAATAGGGGAACTATTGGTTCACCATTAGAACCATTTTAGATTGACCTCATACTTGTCCGGTAACTTTAAGAGGGCATGTAGAAGACACTCGCAAAGTTTCAAATCAATCTAAAATCATTTGGCAGGGGAACGATTGGTTCACCCATTGAACCAATTTTGATTCACGTCATACTTGTCCGGTACATGTAAGAGGGCATGTGGCAGACACTTGAAAAGCTTCAAAGCAATATAAAATCATTTGATAGCAGAACGATTGGTTCACCCTTTCAACCATTTTTTATTCGCCAGATACTTGTCCGGTATCTGTAAGAGGGCATGCTGGCCCGTTGAACCATTTTGATTAACTTCAAACTTGTCAAAGACCTGTAACAGGGCATGTAGAACCCTTTTCCATATTTGAAGTAAGTATGAATAGTCTGAGATCTCTCAAAGTAGAGATATTGTGACCTGCATTATAGTACTCCATTGAAGCAACATTCTTGTCCAATATAATGCATGCAACATCAGTTGGAGCGTCGTCCATGACCCCATTGGTGTTGTTGGCGGGAATGTGAATTGTTGGATGCACAGCTTCTTTTGCTACGGACGGGTGAGAGAATGATAAGTATTGATCATTGTTCGTACAATTGCTTGTATGTGCTAAAGTAGTTTGACAAGCAAATGTTCACACAATGATCACTAACTACCATTCTCTCACCCATTCGGAGCAAAAGGAGCTATGCGTCCAAAATTGTCGCCTGAACTTCTCATTCGCCACGTGTCATGATCCATGAGCGCTCGGCTGCCATGTCAACATTGGTCGTCTTGGAACTTGCCGGGAACCTGAAGTGTTGGATGCACAGCTTGTTCTGATACGAACGAGTGAGAGAATGGTAAGTAATGATCGTTCTTCGAACCCTTGGTTGTACATGCTATACTAGTTTCACATTGTTTTAAATTGGTTGTAAAGGAGAACCAATCGTTCCTCATCATGGCAATATGTGTGTATTTGCGAGCTTTTCAATTGGTTCATGTGACGAAATCAACGTTCCCCAAACAAATGATTATGTATTGCTTTGAAGTTGTGGCGATGAATCAATTTCCTATTACTACATCAGATAAAGAACAGAAACATGATATTAATGAATCATCGCTTTTCAATTGGAGGGCATTTTGACAGGTCTTTCCATTAGGTAAACAGTCTCACATGTGGTGTCATCCTCAAGGTTTTCGGCAGAGAGCAGGTTCATTGCCAGTAAATCACATATTTCTCTCTACCTGACTTGATCCCATGTCAAACAATGCAATGGAAAGCAAACTAGAGAGATATATATGCGATTTACTGGCAATGAAACTACTCTCTGCCGAAAACCTTGAATATGACACCAGATGTGAGACTAATTACCTAATGGAGGGACCTGTCAACATGCCCTACAACACAAAATGAGGATTCGGTAATCTCTTGTTTCTGTTCTATATTTGAAGTAGTAATACGAGTTTCATTCATTGCACAGCTTCAAAGCAATTAAAAATCAGTTGACTAGGGATTGCATCTTTCGTCACAAGAACGATTTGAAAACCTTGTAAATTCACCCATCTTGCCATGATAAGGAACGATTGGTTGTCATTTACAAGCAATTTACAGCAATGTGAAACTAGTGCAGACCGTATAAGCAAGAATTCGGACAACGATCATGAACTACCACGCTCTCACCCATTCGGAGTAGAAGAAGCTATGCATCCAGAACTGTCGTGTGGACTTCTCAGTCGCTATAGGCCCAATGCCTCTGACCCAGGAGGTTTGAGCGCTCGGCTGCCATGTCATCTGCGTCATGTACACTGTCACTCTTCGAGATTCGTGGGTGTGGTGCTTGATTATCCCATATGATGGACCCAGGTGCCATGGCCAAGTAACAAATCATTAAAACATGATGGTACGAGACAAACACAATTGAAAATAACATTTATTCAAACATGATGTACAGTCAGAGGTCTACAAGTTTCTATCCATCTTCCAGCAATTTTTGGGCTCAGGCCAATTGAATAGCCCCGTCATGAAACGCTTCATAACATTTTCTAGTTTGTACCGCAACTCTACTGTGTTTACACACAAGTTTTCCAGAGCCGAAGCAAAACAAGTTCCAGTAGACATATCGTTGAGCAGGCTTGCATCAAACGTGTTACCCCCATTTACTGCCTGGGCTATCTTCCCAATTGCAAAGGTCTTTGATAGCATGGTTAGAGGGGGTCTACGAGGTGTGCCATCTGACTGGTTGTTGGCTACATTATGAACAATTGCAATTTCAGGTGCAATCCACCATCTATGTGCGAGAGTCTTTATCATCTTGTCTCTGCTCTCGAAAATGTACAACGTGGTTTTTGGGTCATCCATCGTGGATGCCATCCCCCAATCGCATACCCCGATGTACACATCTTCAGACCTTTGTGGAAAATGCAGCAAGATGTTGTCGGGGGACATGTCGTTGTGCAAGAGGTGGTGATTATGGACGTTGAGCATGATGTGCAAAAGCGCCCATGCCAATTGGGTGCGATTCTATCGGAATCGAACTAGTCGGTTGACCTCCTACATTTCCTGCTTCGTCCCCCGTCGTTCCATTAACTTCTTGTTATCCCGATCATTCCCCCATTTCCTGTCAATACTCAACCATGATCGTATGGTCCCCCCATTCCACCAATGTGTGTAACCTTCATTTCGACGTGGATGCAACGCAAAATACTTTATGATGCCGAAATGATGGATTCTTACAGCCAACGCCTCATTGTTATGTTGGACTTTGGCAAGTTCAGCATTTGTTTCCCTGGGCGTTTTCCCTGCTAGCTCCCAGGATGGAGGAATGAATTGATCCCCAACAATTCTAACCCTCTGAATTGTACCATACCCTCCCTGTTTGGGCGCGTCGAGTTGTTGTACCTGTGCGTTTGTGGATATGTATCTCACATTCAATGCCGCATCCGCGGATGAGGACCCTGCCTTCCATGGGAGTGGTTTTGTATGTCGTTTGGCGTGGGCCTTTGCCATGTCAGACCACCAATCCACAAGCACAAACAACTCCTCCTCCGAAGTTGGCATGCGACCTTCAGCTACAGGTGTTCTCGTAACAAACTTGTCCATGGTTTGCCTCAGATTCCATGTGGCATCATCGGCCCGGTCCTCCATCCATTTCGTGAACTGGAACTTCGCCCTGTCCTCCTCCCATTCATCCTCGGCCGAAGCCTCCCTCATTTTCATCTCCATATTGTGCTGGAATCTAAGGAACCCCTCATTCCCATGTCAGACATACAAAAGATTCAAACGCATTATGTCATTGTCCTTCAAATAATCCAGCACTACTTGCTTCACCACCTTCGCGGCCTCTGCGCTTGGATAGTCTTTTTTGTTGACCTAACTATCCCGTTCATGTGCATGTTTACGCTTCCTACCTTTACGCCCACTTCCCGAGGAACCCCCTGACACTGCGTTCGAAGCAATGTTTCCGGACATGATGAAAGTACTCTGCGGAATAGACGCGGTTTCGTATCGGAAAACTAAACCCAGACTATTGATAACCTTATATACTAGCGGACCAATTTCCTCACCCTCTATTGGTATAGTACCCAAAGCAAACTGTCTCCCGCAGTCCTATAAAAAAACCGCAAAAACTCCTCCCCCACACAAATCCACTTTTTTTCCACCCCCAGGGCTCAGTCCTGGCCACCGAAGTTGAAACTCCAAGAAGCCCCAAAACCGCACTCACAGAGAGGGAAAAAAGTGGGTTGGGAATGGGGGGTAGGCCCTTATATACTGCCTGGAGAGGCCTGCCTTGAGCGGCGCGCGACCGCCTCTGCTGCCCATTCGCGCCTCGCCACATGTCCAGGTAGCGGTCGCACCTATGGGTGGTCACAACTAATAACAAAACAAAAAAACTGCTGCGACCACCTCCTGCTGGTGGTCACACCTTTTTAAAAACAAAAAGAAAATGTGCGACCCCCCCTAAGCGGTCGCACGCAACTGTTAAAAAACAAGAAAAATGTTGCGACCACCCCACTGCTGGTGGTCGCAGCTATTAAAACAAAATACAAATTGTGCGACCACCAGTAGCGGTGGTCGCAACTGTTTAAAAAAAAAGAAAAATAGTGCGACTACCCCCTGCTGGTCGTCGCACCTATTTTATAAAACAAATGCTGAGACCACCCCCCTGCTGGTGGTCGCAGCTATAAAATCTGCGACCACCCCTTGCTGGTGGTCGCACCCAATTTAAAAAAAAGTAAAAATGTGCGACCACCCTCTGCTTGTGGTCACACCTATTAAAAAAAAATGAAAAATGCTGCGACCACCACCTGCTGGTGGTCGCACCCATTTAAAAAATAAGTAAAAGTGTGCGACCACCCCCTTCTGGTGGTCGCACCTATTTTATATAAAAAAAATTGTACGACCAACTGTTGCTGACGGTCGCATGATTGACAATATAAATCATAATATATGAATTTTACAGATAAAATAATGAAGTCCACGTAATGAGGCCACATCGGTTGCCACGTCAGTTCTCATAGTAAATAGTCAATAGTAAAGTAAAAAAATAAACATAATTATGTACAGTAACGTCCGTTTTGGACGTGACATGACGCACGTCCGTCGCTGACGTCGGACGTGACGCTGACGCGTCAACGCCACGTCACGTCCAAATTTGCAACTAGGGTCAGCACCACCTCTTTTCACAACTTGGTGAGCCCTTTGGCTTAAGGGAAGATCTCTCTCTTCCCCTGATTCACTTGCCTACTCTAACAATTCTCTCTCCCAGGCTTGCCCACTATCACCACATGCTCAACCCTGTCACATCCAATCAGTACTGCCTCGTATTCATACCCAAGAGCCCAAAGATGCCCCAACTATCTCACCCTCTCCTGCTGCCAAAGCATTCTGCTATTCCACCTTACCCCACTTCCCCAAAACACTGCCATTGGCATCCTCTATGGCCTCAGCTCAATCCCCGGTTCCTTCACTCTATGTCCTTACCCATTCCACCCAATTCAACCCCCCCCCCCCCCCCCGCCCATCTGCTGCCCAACCTCAGGTCCCCTTCTTCCTACCATGCTTTCCAGCTTCCCTTCAGCGACTATCTGTCCAACCCAACACCCACCCAACTACCCACAAGCCAGCTAACCTTAATCATGTCTGCCTAGACTCCGCTAGACCCCTTTTGAGCAGCCCCTCTTCCAAGTCTACTCCCCTCCCCTCTGGGGCTGCCACATTCATGATAGCCACCACCCTAACAGTCTACCCCCCTCTTTACAATCTTGCCACAATGCCCGTACCCCTCTTAGCACATACAATATGATCTCACTCTACACTGCATCTTGTTCTAACCCTTACTTCATGATTGCAGGCTATCCATACAACACTTACTGCACAACACACCCACACTTCCCCCTATGGGGCTCCCTCACACAATGGTCCTCTATATTCCACTCAGTCAATTACATATGCCCCGCATATGTCCATTCAAATAATTTGCAAAAAGCTTCCACACCCCTACCAATTACGCACATATGTTCTGCATATGTACACTCGTCACACCAGATCTGGCACCACAATCTCTCACCACAGAACTCTTGTGGCACCCTGCCCTGTCATCCCACAGAGCCCTCTACCCATTCCGAATTCCATCTCTCCAGCAATTACATATCATATGCCTACCCACCACTCACGAGGGCCCTCGTTGCCTCACCATTTCATCCCTACCCCCTGCCCCCTCCCATCATCCGTGTCACCCCACCCCCCTTGCCCAGATTTGACCCATATGCCATGCCAAGCCCTGAAAGTGATTACCTGTTATCTCACCAGCCCACTTCCCACAACCCAATCCCACACCCCCAATCCAAGACCCAATCAATTCTACTCCTACTTAACACCCTGCCACATGCAATACTTAGTATGCCTACACATATGCCCAAGCCCACACACTATATAGCACGTAGGAAACATAACCTGCCACCAATTTTCTCCCATCCCACGCTGCTTGACCAACATAATTCCCACTGTCTAAACAAATATCACTGGGCCCTGCCCACCTCAACTCCATTTACAGCTCCTAGGTACCCCTGCCTGCACCCAATTTTAACCACAAACAACACTAATGATATAAACCAAACTGCAGACTGCCAAAATTGCAACCTCTTAATACACAACTCTTCAAGCTGGATTAATTACCCCCCCCCCCCCCCCCCATTACCCCCCCCCCCCCCCCCCCCCCCCCGTAATCACTACCTCCCACTAACCAAATCAGCGCCGACTCCCAACCTCAAACCACCACACCCACGGTACACAGTAAAAAGCTGTTTACTGACAAAGGCATGCCACCACCTTGTCATGCGTTTACACTTCTTAATACCTCTCCTTACTCCAGCACATCTCAGCCGCCACCCAGCCACAAAAGGCTAACGGCTCTAATTACTACTCCAAGACAACCCTGCCACCAGGCTACCTCACACTGCTGCCATACTGCCCCCACATATAGGCTGCAGCCACACCAGTTTCCCAAGTTACTCTTGGTAATTTGGTAAACTCCCGGTAAATTGGTAAGAAATGATAAATCATGGTAATAAACAAAACCACTTTGTTACAACACAGTTTTGATAGAACTGTTGGATAAGCCAATGATTAGTTGCCAAGTATACGAAGAATCCATGAGTTGTGTTCTTATACACATCCAAGTTTCAATATTGTGTCTATCATCCATCCAAATATAGACACTCTAAAAGTAATGTGTCTTGTGTGTTCTAAGAGAAAGGGTGTGTGCATGTCCTTTCATCAAGGGAGAGAGATCTATCCTAAGAGTACATTAGCTTTATGACATAATTTATTAGACAACTAAGACAAACCAATGACCACTAGGTCGTGGAGGTTTTGTCTATAATGTGGTTTTGAATGCTCATCTTCTTTCTTGTTGGAGTTAAACAAAGAGATATGGGGTTCCCAATCACACACCACAATACGGATCAGAGCCATATATTCTATTGGTTTTTCTTTTTTACATGAATTATGCATAACAATTTCAGATCTCCTCTAGGTTTATAATCATATCGAGGGTCATCTGGCCAATTTTTGATCACCATAACCAGCCTGTCAAGATTCTCAACCTGCAAACGACAACGACGGAGTGCTATGAGGACACCTGCAAGACTAAAAACTCGTTCGGTCTCAATTTGGGACCCCGGGATGCCAAAGATTTGTTTGGCAAGATATGCAACGTTGGGAAATTGTTGCTCATGATCACGCCACCATAACAAGGGATCGGTTGTTGCAGTTATGAGGAACAATGAATCGCTGAAATAATGAAAGTTCAGCCTTCACTACTGCAGCACTTGCTTCTTTGTTTGATGCTCCCACACCAAACATATTGATGTCCTCATATGTTTCAGGAGATGAAACAACTTCAGACTCGCATGTAGCCGGGTTCAGCCGCTTAAAACAAACCATCAGCAAATGCAATAGACATTTCTGGTCATAGTCCTGAACAAGTTGTACAGCAGCGTCACGGCCCACATAATTTGACACAAGTTTCAGCCCCTTGAAACGAGGATCCAACATAAGCGCAAACATGTTATGCGCCTTGCGTGCATCAAAATGTTGTAGAAATGCAAGGAAAGGTTTGAGAAACATGTAACACCTCTTGTCGTATCCTACTTTTCAGTAGGAGAAGCTCCATTTCGAACACATCTGGCGGTTGCGTCTCCTCATCAAACTCCAACATCTCCCTTTGCATGATAACTGAGATGGATATGGACGCATTGAGTGCATCAGAAAGTAACCAATGACCTCGAGATTGGTTTGCCACACAAGCTGTCACGACAGATTTCAAAGAACTTGTAACAACCTCTGCAATAGCCCAGATTTGGGGCTTAGGAACTCTTTGCTGGAGCGTCAGACTTTGACGACCATAACAAGTGACAATGGCCTCTTTGAACTCCATGGTTTCTTCAAACATTATCACCTTTGATGTAAATCTGGTTTTGACGGGAGTTTTCAGTTTCCGACGCCGTAACCCTGAATCCACACAGGCCTTGTTCTACTCAATTCTGCCCTTTCAACTTTTCTTGGTCCATGTGATTGTTTTTTGTGGTGACGGTTGAGCATCGGAAACTGAAATCTCCTTGAAATCTACACAAACTTTGGCCTCATTTGTTGCGTATTGGCATGCTTTAGACATCACATGTGCAAAGCATGTGCCCTCAAAAACTGTAAGGGATTCCAAAACATCGCATGATACGACAGATCTGAGAGCGGCAGCCATTGTGCTCAAATTACCTCCTTCATCCTTGACAAAGGCAATAATGCGTCTGGTCAAATCAAAACTGTCGAGTAAGGTTTTCAACTAAACTGCCATCGCTGCCCCTGATGTGTTAGACACTTCAAATAGACCCACAGTAACATGAACAGGAACCCACTTAGAACTAATGAAATTGATTACCAAGGCAAAAAGTGCTGACTCCACCCCTGCTCATCCATAAATCGAAGCTGACAGATGTAGAGACACAACTTCCAAGGGAAGGCAACACATGACGATCCATCGTCTTAGCAACCATTGACGGCAAAACCTCAACCACAAATTGTCTCCGAGAAGGAAATATGACACGAGGATACCGCCTCAAAACCAATCTTCTAAGCCACAAATTTTCAACAGATGAGAGGGCTCTGTAACCTTTAGCAATGTAAAGTGTAAGGTCTTCCAAAAATTGCACTTGCTGCTCATCTATTTGCTTGTAAGGATTTGTGGACCCAAAGGAGGTTTGCTATTTCATGAGCATGAGCGGCATGAGCGGCATGAGCGGCATGAGCAGAGTAGTAACACAATCGGTTTTCATGAGCAGAAGTACAAATTTCGAAAATAAAAAACAATAAAAAACAATAATTTAATGCAATGTGTCAGAAAAAACAAATATATTATTCGGCCCCTTGAAGGAAAAATTGCACTTTTGACAGTTGTGCTCATGATATTTCGTCTTCCGCTCATGCCAATTCCCAGCGACATGTGCAAATATGGCGCCGAATTTCGCGGTAATAGGGTCCGTAACCTGAAAAAACGGCGACGTATTTCGCGGCAATAGGTCTCTCTGGCGAAAAATGGTGCCGAATTCCGCGGCTATAGGTCCCCTCATGACAGGTAATTCGGCGCCATTTTTCCAGTGCATGTTCGGACTTAGCCAGTTTTCGGCCCAAAAAAGAGAAATTCGGCGTCATTTTTCCAGACACGGTACCAGTGCATGTTGGGACTTAGCCAGTTTTCGGCCCCAAAAAGAGAAATTCGGCGCCATTTTTCCAGAAATGGCCCCACAACTGCTTCTGTTGGATCTCAGTTTGAATGGAATATTGCCTCATTCCAGGAGTTTTGGGGTGCATTTCATTACACTGCAAAAAAAAGTCTGATACAGCAAAATGCATTTGAAAATATCCTTATGGAGGATTCCGTTTGCCCCATCAATGATTTCTGGAATCCCTAAGGAGGAGTTTGTGCAGCTCGTTCACGCTCAACGCCGGTGCATGAATAAAGTCATCAATAGTCACGTTCATCCTCAACCTCTTCAGGTAAATGTAATACAGATGCTTGCACGGATAATACTTCGAACCCTTCTTTGCTTCCATCAACGAGAAGTCCGTACAGTTGCAAGTCGGCTCCACTCCAATCGTAATTGTGTATACATCGTCGCGTACAGCCGAGCCGGCCGTTGCCATCCGATACACACGCCCAAGGCCGGGTGGGGGTATGTCCACGGAGCTCTGAATAGTGCAAGCCATCCCAAGAGCATTGGCAATCCGAGTCTCATTCAACTTGTTGGGAGGGTGTCGTCTCTTCACTCTTCCGAATCGCATTGTGGGATGTGCAGAATTGTCCAATCCGTCTCTACTGGACCGAGCAGTCTGCAATGGCTGGGTCTGAGGAACCGGAAATGCGTGGGCCGGGATGTCTGTGCGTTGCACCATTCGAAATCCTGCTGCAGATAGAGCATCCGCCTCATTCTGAGAGAGGCTGCAACCCGGTGCAACAGGCCAGACGCCCGGAGGCTCCGGCATTCCCTGAATCCCGTACTTGGGCTTGCCAAATACACAGGTCATTATGTCGTGCCTACAGAACCAAAATGTCTGCGTTGTGGCGTGAGCAAATGTGGGAGTAAAAAATCTACCGTTGAAACAAGGTGCAGGTACAGCACCGTGTGGGTTCCTCCGAATCATCTCACCACAGCGTGCTCTCGTATCCACCCGGATGGCGCAACACTTCCCTCGAAATGCCGGCAATGTCCTCGCAATTCTCCACTGTGACTCCGACACTCTTGTCTCCACAATGGGAATGTTGTATTGCTTTACTACAGATGGCTCGTTATGTTGCCGGGGCACGTGCCCTGTGCTCAAAGGAGATGGCGATCTTGAACGTGCAGGACTTCCGGTGCTCGACGAGACCTCCTCGGACAACATCACCGGACCACGAGGGAGCGTGCGAATATTCTTGTCAGCTCGCCATGAATCCTCTTCTCCGCCAGGTGCCTCGTCAAGTCTTCGTCTCACTGGACGGGTATGAACATCTCCTTCCAAATGTTGGCCTCTTCGCAGCAATGGCGTGTCCCGAAGGCCCTCTCGCAAGGCCGCCGCCCACTTCCGAGGATTCTTCGATCTAGAGGCAGTCCGCATCAGCATTTCCTGCCTGTCCGGCCCCAAGCCCCACTGTTTCCCTTTCAAGAACTCGTTGTACCTGCATTGCTGCATAATTGACCTCACAATGTCCTCCGTTGTGGCAGTGAGGATGTCCACCAGATGCGCCGCAGAGGAGGCACGCCAGGAAGAGTGCACTGATTCGGCCATGTTTGTCGTGGGCATGTCGGTGTCGGAGTCGAGACACATTTCCTGCACAAGCACATGTTTAGGTTACAAGCAAGTTACAAATATGGCCAAGAATAATATCCAACGGGACGCGAATTCGTGCAACTCACCTCCCGCATATAGTCGCCGAACTGGAGGAAACGATAATGCCACCATGCTAGCCAACTGACCATTGCTCCTTCGTCTGATTTCGGGCTAAGTCCCTAGACTGGCTGGCTCTGAACTGGAAATTCGGCGCCATTTTCCAGTTCCAGGCCGTATTGCCGTTCAGGGACTTAGCCATTTTCGGGCTAAGTCCCTAGACTGGGTGGCCCTGAAGTGGAAATTCGGCGCCATATTCCAGTTGTAGGCCCTATTGCCGTTCAAGGACTTAGCCATTTTCGGACCTCATTGTGTTTTTCATGAATGCAGGTACTGTAAGTTCTCCCTTTTGGAGAAAGGTCATCTGTCTTTCGAGCCACCATTCTTCCTGGCATGGAGGAACCCTGGGGCTGACTCCATGTACACTGACGATATTGTGAAGGAGTGGCATCTGGAACATTTGCGTGATTGCCCTTGGTATGTGGACCTTCCGCCCGGCTCGCTCGACCCATCCGAGTTTCAATTGAAGCTGGATGCTGAATTCCGACGAAACCGGGCTCCGCTGCCTCCGTTGGGTGCAAAAGAGGCAAAAGCGCTTGCGAACTCCAGGAAAGCGGCAGAGCTTGCTCAGGCAGGAATTCAGGAGAAATTGCATGAGAAGAGTAAAGGTCAAAGGAAAAGGACAAGGAAACAGGTGACTGCAGTAACACCCAAAAAGAAGAAAACCATCGGGGCATCAGAGGAGGCGCAGGAGGGGACCCAAGAGAGTGACTCCGACGCCGATTTTGTTCAAGGTCCTGCGACTGCTGTTGCTCCTACCCAGTCCCCGGTCGTCCGGGTTCCCAAGTCAGTTCGGAGTGGGATTGGCTCTGCCAAGAAGTTGGCATTTGAGGGCGAGCCTACACGGCGGTATTCGGCGGTGACGTTTACGCACAGGCCAAAGCTAGAACCTCCAACCATCATCCAATGCGTCAATGAGAGCTTCCTTGACGCTCTCGCTGCCAGGGCGAAGAAGGTGGCATACAACAAGTCTCTGGCGGAGCAGAAGGGGAAAGCCAAGAAGAGGGCTGCCGGTACAGAGCCTAAAGCACCCCTGGTTTTGAAGCCATGATGGAATTCTTCACGGCTGTGAGCACGAATTGCAAGAGCACTCGGGGGGGGGGTTGAGGTGGAGAGAGCTTGCGACATGATTCTCCTCGACATTCCAGATGGGGAGCTGCTGGAGGGCCTGGATGGTGTGCCCACCTGGAACAGGTTTACTGAGGACTACTGGAAAGCCGGGTTTGGGCTGGCGGGGATGCTTCTGGATGACGGTGGATGTGTGGTTGTCCTTGCCATGAGAGGGAAGACCACAGAGAATGCGGTGGCAAGGTGGACACCAAAAAGTGTCACCCCGGTCCTCCTCAGAAAATGGTTCTGCATCAGTACGCAGGGGTTGCGAACAGAGGGCCAAAGTGTAAGTTATCAATCTATTGCATTCACTTCATATTGTGGTGTATGTTAAGTAGACCCTGGAATTGATCCCTTCTTTGTTGGATGTGCAGACATTGGTGTTTGAGGCATATTGCTTTGTGAAGAGAGGGTCTACGTTCAAATTCCGCAACGACGGTCGTCTTGTTGATGCCGTTGTGGACCCTGTAACCTACGATGTCCTCTACAACTATGTGCCCCACTCTAGTATGCCGAAGGACACAAAGACAGGCAAACCGTGGCGGTACAGCCGGACCCGGAGCCCTGCTTTCATCCAAACCCTCATGGAGACGTGCTCGGATGTCCAAGGGCGGATTCTGGACCTCACATGCGGCACGGGTAAGCCTTCACGTGCTCAGTTTGTCCCCTGGCCCCATTGCAATTGCATGCCGCAAGCTATTAACCGCCCGCTTTGTTCCTCAGGTGCTTCAATGTGGGCAGGGACGTTGTCCGACAGGCATGTGTTCGCCTTCGAGCCAGATACTGCCCTCCACAACTTGGAACTTGCAGCGGCTGAACGTCTGCCGAAAGAGGAAGAGGCATCCTCGGAGGATGAGGAAAAATCCGAGAAGGAGCAGGGGGAGGAAGTTGGGATCGAGGCCGAGGAGCCCCCGGTTTACGAGTGAGTGGTGGCATTGTAAGTTGCCTCCAGATTTTGTGAGGCACCTCCCTCCGCTCTCTTATTTCATTGAAAACCCTTTCTGGTTGTGCTGGTATTGACATTCTTCAAGTGGATTTGTTCTTACTGTAGGATGCCAAGTACTGCCGGAGGGACGTCTACACCGGAGTTCATGGGCAGGAGGAACGTGCCTTTTTTTGCCAGGGGGATTTCATGCCTAGTCCAGAAAGGGAGTACATCCTTCCTACTTATGCTGCCCGGCTTGCTTCGGTGTCCATTAGGAGGTGTTCCGAACGTAGTCGTGTACAGCAGATTTTAGACGAGGCAAGCCTCAAGAAAATGAAGATGAGGGAGGAGGCAACAGCTATTAGAGCCCGTCGGGCTCGTAGATTTGTGTTGGATTCTGCTGAGGAAAGTGGGGGAGAAGACGCAGAAGATTCCCAGGAGGTGAGGTGGACAGTCCCCCAAGGAGAGGACGGGATTTTTGAGAGGCATAGTGGAACTGATGCATCACAGAGCTCAGAGGATGAGGGGGATGAGGGGGATGAGGAAGAAGGTGGGGCAAGTTCCTCGGAGGGTGTAGGAGAGTAGTGCCCATTCCGGCTATGACAGTTAGAACACACTTGTATAGACGTGGCTTGCCACAAAATTTGCAATAAAATGTTGCATTTCAAGTCCACTGGTGCCACATTCCAACTTCACATGACCCTATTTCCGTGCCTCCTAACCCTATTTCCGTGGACTCACAATGGTCTGCTCATGCTTTTTTTTTTTCCGCTCATGCTCATGCCGCTCATGAAATAGCAGCCCCCGACCCAAAGTATGATGTAATGGCACAACCTGTAGGCAAAGTTCGTTTCTTACTTGCTTGACGGCTGTGCTCGAGCTTCGCAGATGCCTTCGCAGCCAAATGCGCTTTCATCGTAGCAAGCAATTCCGGATGAGCAACGTCAACATGCTTGCGCATGGCAGTGATACCATGCAGCTTGTTGTATTTCACAAGACCTTTCCGGAGCACACTATGCTTACCAACAAGCTGATTGGAAGTCATAGGCTGGGATCGACAGACAATACAACGTAATATCTGAGGATTGACATGGTCCACCTCAGCTGCATCATTCAACGCAAAGAATGACCAACAGACAGAGCCTCTATTTATTGTGTGGTTTCCAGAATTTGCCCTGTGCTTGCAAAACAAGGAGCTGCTGTTGTGCAGATTCAATTTGCGGATCTTTGAGAACCTCATCCACGATAGCAAGATCATGCCCAATCTGCTCAACCTCAGTGTCATCATGTGGTAAAATGTTGGAAGATGCAGGGATTTCATATGCTTGCAAGGCACAACTAGCTTGCTCATCCATGATTTCCCGGAGGGAGCCCAGAGGCTATAGACTCTAAGCTCGCAACAATGTTGGTCTGCCATCGCATTTGGGCGCTCAGAGAATTAACACGATAGAGATCTTCAGAAGGCGGTTGCATAATCACTACTCATGAATGCAGCTCGGTTGTAATCACATCTCAAGGTCTTCTTCAAAAGTTGATACCCAGCTGATTTTCAAGGTTCCAGTCAGGTTCCGTGTAGTAAGCCAGGTTGCCCCCCGCCAGTTCCAGCTTGGGCCGGGTAAGTGGCGAGATGGCCCTCGCCGGTTCTAACTCAAGCCGGGTCCACCAAAAACTTGGGTGGCGGGTCTCAATAGTATGATACCCTGAATATTACCCGGCCGGGTATAAATGTCAACATATATACCTGCCCAACACTGATCTGGACCCAAAACCATATTTTCTTCCCTCATTTGTACTCCAAGGTTGAGTTTTCTTCAACTTCATGCACTCTTCATAGAGAGTTCTGCAATAGTGAGCGAAGAAAACACTTTTTGTTTTCATTTTTTTCATTTTTTATTCCAATTCTTTGCATAGATGCCGTGACGTGAGGGTTGAATTCAAAGAACGAAATAGAGCCAAAATAAAAATCATTATGCCCCTCAAATCCGCAATCGTAGATATTCTAAATCCAAATATTTATTTAAAATTCATTAAAATTCGATTTAATCAAAATTGGCTCTATCAGTGACTCCCTGGGGGTCGCTACCAATGAAATGTTCACAATTCTGGATGAGTTATGATGATACAATCAACGAATGGTGATGCAGTCTTCTCTAGAAACAATTGGATTCCTAACCTACAAGATCATGAAATTGCCTCGGAGTTCATCTCAACATTTAAGAAGGAGCTTGGTGCTAAACATTCACTCGACACTATATCGCTCATTCCTTCATGAGATAATCCAATTAAGATTCAAAATATCTTCAAGACATTTTATAAATTGGCAACGATGGAGCTCAAGAATCTGGATCCTAGAAGAGAGTGTTTTTGAGTGTAAGGACTTCAAGTTGTGCTTAATATATAAGTATAAGACGACATATCCCACAGTAGATCCGCAGAAGAATATTTGGTACTGGGGTCTGAAATAAACCCGACATTTTTTACCACCGACCCAGAGGAGGTCGCTTAAGGTATTTTTCCCAAAAATTTTATTTGGTTCTATTAGCGACTCCCTAGGGGTCGCTACCAGTTTAAACAATATATACTGGGGTTTTAAATAAACCCGACGCTTTTTACCAGCGACCCAAAGGGGGTCGCTTAAGGTTTTTTGGTCCTAAGAACTTTTTGCTTATATCAGTGACTCATTGGGAGTTGCTCCCAATTTAAACAATATTTAACTGGGATTTCAGCTAAACCCGACAATGTCTATCAGCGACCCCGAGGGGGTCGCAGTCGGTTTTTTGTCCAATTTTTTTTTGGGTGCTAACAACGACTCTTTGGGGGTCGCTTCTAGTTCCCACAATATTTTATTGGGGTCTCAAACACCCGACGCTGTTTACCAGCGACCCCGAGGGGGTCGTAGTAATTTTTTCTTTCCTTGTTTTCTCTGGGGTACTGCCAGCGACGCCACGGGGGTCGCTTCTAGTTTTCTAAGCAAAAAGTTCTTAGGACCAATATTCTATTGGGGTTTCAAGATAACCCGACGCTGTTTATCAACAATCCGTAGGGGGTCGGATTGGGTTTTTTGTCCTAATTTTTATTGGGGTGCTCGTAGCGACGTCCTAGGGGTCGTATTTAGGTTTTGTTAACAATGACCCGAACAACGTCGTTGTAAGAGAACGTCCCTTCCGGGGTCGCTTACGGGTTTCCTGCTCAAAAATCAAACTATAAATTGAGAATTAAAATAATCAAAATCAGAAATTTAATAATCAAATTTGATACTAGAGGCGACGCCAAGGACGACACTAGCCATTTATAAAAATATATTTTGTTCTTGAATTGGACCCTCGGGGGTCGGTTGGGGGCCAAAGACCGTAAGCCGACTTCAGAGAGGTCAGTTTTAGGACTGACCTCCAGGGGGCGCAGTTGGAAACCGACCCAAAATCACCACGGCGGAGCGACGCCTGGGGAGTCGCTCAAAATGACTTGGTCATTTTGGGATTTTTAGCTGTCGAGGTGGTCGACATAGCAACCCCTCTGGGGTTGGTCGAAATTCGGGCGACCCTCTAGGCGTCGCTAATTCGCCGACGACGTCGGCGTCGCACGGTTCCGCGCGTGCCGGGCCGTGGGCGTCATTAACCCCCCCTAATTGCAGTAGTGCAGGTGTGTGACACTTGGCCACACCTCCTGAGCTAGTGTACCCACCCCGTCATCCACGGACTTCGTATAACTCGACATAACCATGCTGTTTGGCACATTCATAAACTCCTCATGCACCACACCAAAACCAGATGGTTCTTGCTCATTAATGCTGGCACCTACCAAGGTAGATCCCTAGACCATATCGTCCCGCCATGGTTACTCCCTTGTGTCTGCCCCCACTCGCGGTTGAGTTTTCCATGAGCAGTGAGCAGAGGAATATCCCTTTCCATGAGCAGAGGCATATTTTTAGATTCTGATTCAAGGATATTCTCACAAATATCCGAGGAATATTTTGCCGAACCTGTGCCGAGGAATATTCTATTGAGGAATATTCTTTCAAACATGTGCCAAACCAGTTCGGACCACTACCGAACCTATGGCACTGTTCGGCGCCGAACAGTGCGGGCACCTATGTTTTCTAAAAAAAGGGGGGTTTTTTTATTTTATTTTATTTAATTTAAAATATTATAAATAAATAAATAAAATTATTAAAATAATTATTTTTAGTGTATGAAATGGGGTTCGGTGCCGAACCTTCAATCTTTGAGGGGTTATATGCAATAAAAATCTGAAAATGGGAATAGTCCATGACCTGAACCGAACCTCGAACCTATCCCAAACCTAGAAGTGGTTCGGCAAACAGGTCCGTGCGGTGAAGGTTCGGTATCACTTCTCACTGCTCATGGATTTTCAGCCCCCCCCCCCCACTCCCCCTGCAGTACCTGCCCCGCCAGACTATGCCCTGACATCTTGCTGGTCCATGGTCTACCCGTAAATGCCCCCCCACCCACTATTTCGTCCCCAAACCTTACCATCCGCTTTATCGAATTTACATACTGCCACAATCGCTACCCCAACTCATCCTTTTTAGACAAACGACATAAATATGTCCTGCTCATCCTCGCAATTCGCCAACGTGGTTGGAACACCGTCCCACTAACCGTCATCACTGTTGGAACTAGAGGTGACATCCACAATGCCAGTATAACCGCTATACACAAAAACTTCAAAACCCCTATCTCTCCTATCCACAAATGCTTTAAGGCAATCCACCTCACGACGCTTCGTTCCCTCACAACTATTATTACCAATAAGCGGCAACTTGAATCCAACCCCCCTTGGTACCCTTGGTACCTCTATCCCTTGGTTACCCGGTGTCCCTCAGACATCTACTTTCTTTATAGGGCCCACCTCCGAAAGAGGGCAGCAGCCACGAGGCGAAGTGACTCTTAGTTACGCTGGCTACGGCTGGAGTCTTCTCTCTGCTACGACCACCCCACTCGGAGCCCCCACTGCAACCCGGTTATGGGGCTCCATCTAGTAAGCGCCTCCGCCCTCTTGAGTGTCTTCGGCACTCAAGGGTCGTTCAGCCCCCACTCCTACTTCTGCCAATGCCCCCACCATAGGGACAGCCCCTCTTGTGTGCTGACCCCCTGCACTCAAGGCAAATGGTCTTTTGAAGCTGTATTTCAAGGATGAAGCGCGTCCAACAAGTTTTGCGTCCACCACCTGTGCAGTTGGATCATGAGAATGAACACGAGTACGAGGTGGAGGCAGTACTTAAATCGAGGAGGTTCAAGAATCGAGAAACAAAGTATCTCGTGAAATGTAAAGGTTACCATCATGTGGAGGTAACTTGGGTGTGTGCCTCAGAAATGGGAAACACACCCAAGGAGGTGACAGCTTTCAAATGATGACCTCAAAATCGGAAGAAGCATTAATGGGGACATCAACCTTAGATGGTGGGGGAGAGAATGCATGTGGGTATTTGCAGGATTGGGTGTCTCAGTTTTTGTGTAACATGGCAGTTTCTGCAGTGACCCTCGTTCATGGTTTTACCCATATTTGTCCAACAACTCCATATTTCATCTAAATTTATATGGTATAGGGTTTCTAACTACAATAGGTATGTGTACCAATTGTTAGATTGATTGATTGAAAAAACAATCATGTACCAGAGAGCCATGGACTTTTAAAGTTGATTACTGTGGAGTGCAGATGTTACACATAAAATCTTATGGACTAAAAAAACATCATGTACACTCATACACTGGCACAAAGGAAAACACACTAGGGGTGCCATTTTTAAATCCAACCCAAACCCACTTTTATATGGACTAGTTATCTTAGGAATTGAGAGCTATGGACTATTTTGTACATAAAAACATGTTGATTTGCTCTAGTCCATAGCATATTATGTTTTGGGTTTTTGAGGTGTCGTCTTTTACTAAAAATGCATACAAACCTATAATCTAGAGGTGTCATGTGGTATATGGACAAGTGGTTGTAAATTCTAGATTTTGACGTCTAAATGTTTTTTCAAATTAAAGATTAAAATATCTAGTAAAGAATGTTTTCAATATTTGAGGAGGGACTCTTTACTAAAAATGTTATGTATACTACTATCTATCTTTCAAAAATAAACTGAAAGCAATAGATTAAAAAAAATAAAAATCCATGACTTCCAGTGGACTCAATACGTGCCGCTTTTGATCCACCCAATCCTGCAACTGCCCATGTTTAGTCCGGCTTAGCTAGCTCAGGAATCCGATTGCAAACACTTGTGTTGTACAAATCTTTGTTTATAAAGAGAAACCATTTCCAAATGTTGTGTTTCCTATTTTGTTTGGAATGGTGATGCATGACATGGTTGGCTAGTATGTAAAATACATGCTAGTTTACAAAAGTAAGGAGAGGTAAATTGGACAAGTTGCGTGTTTGGGTAGTGCCAAAATTGGGTGACTCCCAACTAAGGGGTAAGGAAACTTGCGCCTTGTTTGGGAGTGCACGTGCTAGTGCGCACCTGGCGCGCTTGTACTATAACCGCGCGGGTCTGTATTTTCCATGAGCGATGAGCAAACTCTCATGAGCCATGAGCAGAACCCACCGAACCTGAAACGGAGCAATCCCGAAGCTAGGCTGTAGGTTCGGATTTGGGACTGCATGCGGAAATGAACGGGAAAGTCGACACGTTTTAGGTCTTTTCTGATTCTGTCCGCGGTTATAGACATTCTATCCCCTATTTCCGATCGGTAGCTGCAGTGCATATCACATGTGAAGTCTGTGCCGACTTCCCAAACCAGATCTCGGAAGTCGGCGCAAACTTCTTTTCCAGGGAACCCGGAAGTCTGTGCCGACTTCCCAAACTAAGATAGGGAAGTCTGTGCAGGCTCTCCATGACAGAATTACGTAGGACTTTGTGACCTCATTCAATGACATGAACCCTACATCCTACGGTACTCAAACAAGCCCTGGAAATCGGCATTGACACGACGAATCCCACCGTCACAAATTTCATTTATTTATTCTTCAAGGAAACAAGTCCAAGCAGCGATCCTGTCAGAAGGATAACTCTCCGATATAATATTTTGATTCATATGTCTATCCTGTTGCGTTGATGTCGACAACACGAACCACGGAGTCGTCAAACCACAAGTCTAGAATCAGAAGTGGTGTTGTGTTGCTCCACTGACCATTGTCGATATCTGGATGGAGATGACGCACATGAAGATACAACACCTCGATATTCAAGGGGGGTCGGGACACAAGAGGGGCTGCCCCTGTGGTGGGGGCAGTGGCAACAATAGGTACGGGGGCTGCAGCACGGGGGGTGCTAGTCCGTGAGCGGCTCACGTGAGCGGAAAGATGCGTGAGCGGGAAGATGCCAATCCGTGAACGGAAAGAAGCTCACGTAATAGGGTGCATGGGCCTACAATCGCGGATGAGGAAGCCCCGGAGAGACCTATTTCCGCGGGAATGAGTGTACATATCATGCGTACTTGGATGAATGTTGGATGAATAATGGATGAATGATGGATGAATAATTCATGAATGGTTGAATGCGAGATGGCTGATGAATAGACATATGCTTTGCAATGCATGAACAATGGATGAGTGGATGGTTCAAGACTGGATGTATTATCGAGGGTCATCGCTCAGGTACTTCCCCGGAATGAGGATTTAGTAGATGTACCTGAACCATATATTCAGAAAACACAGATGCAGCATGTGCTTGTTAATTCCCATTAAACCCCCTTGTAATCAATGTCGCGTTGATGCAAAGTTGATCCCTGAACTTCCCAAAAGACTAGAAGACACGAAACACTAAGCAAGACAAAGATTTATTTCCCGAAAGAGGCGATTGAAATCCATAGCATTATCAAGGTTGCGTTAACGCAACCTTGATTGTGTCCTATACAAAATGCAAAAAACAGTGCAAAAATGATGCTTTTATTTCTCAAATTAAGGTTGCGTCAACGGAAGGTTGATTTGCATCCTGCGACTTCAAATTTTTTTTTTGGAAAAAATATGCTTTCATTTCTCAAATCAAGGTTGCGTCAATGCAAGGCTGTTTTGCATCCTGCGACTTCAAAAAAAAAAATTAATTTGTTTTTTTGGAAAAATGATGCTTTCATTTCTCAAATCAACCTTGCGTTAACGCAAGGTTGATTAGCCCATACAAAATGCAAAAAACAGTGCAAAAAAGATGCTTTCATTTCTCAAATCAAGGTTGCGTCAACGCAAGGTTGATTTGCATCCTGCGACTTCAAATTTTTTCTTTTTTTTTTCTTTTTTTTTTGGAAAAAAGATGCTTTCATTTCTCAAATCAAGATTGCGTCAACGCAAGGTTGATTTGCATCCTACGATTTTATTTTATTTATTTTTTATTTTTGGGAAAAATGATGCTTTCATTTCTCAAATCAACCTTGACGCAAGGTTGATTTGCATGACCCAAAAAAAAAAAAAAAAAAAAAAAAAACCGCAAAAAAAAAAGTCGCAGGATGCAAATCAACCTTGCGTTGACGCATCCTTGATTTGAGAAATCTTTTTTCCAAAAAAAAAAAAAAACTACCGTAATCATCCACTTCCATTCGGAAATCAACCTCGCGTTGACACAAGGTTGATTTCAAGTTCTCCGAAATTAACCTCGTGTTGCTGTCATCCATGCTTCATTCATCCATCTTTTGTCATCCTGCATTCATCCTACATTCATCCATTCCACATAGCCATTAATCCTTAAGAATTTCGCCACATATTTCTCTCAAATTTTCATGCATGGAACTCGACGTCTTAGGTGCCAGACATCGTATGTTACCCTCCGCTCCACTCAACATTGCCCCCACGACAATAGGTCCTGCTTTTCCCACGGCTATAGTCTCCGCTTCCCTTATGTGCTCACGCTTAAGAAATCTGCTCACGCTTAAGAGATCTGCTCACGCTTAATGAAGTCTGCTCACGCTTAGTGCGCTAAGCGTGAGCGCGCTCACACGCTAGCTTCCCTCTGGTGGGTGGGCCAAGACTCACCGCGACTCATCACCGGGAGTCAAGGGTCTTCGTGGTGGTTCGCCATAAAAGGACGGTGTTGTTTGTGGAACCCCCGCTGACAGTCACAGAAGTGTATATAGGGAGTAATAACCCCAAGAACGGTGCAAGCCTGTTGGTGACCAAAAACTAGTGAGTAAGCGTGCGAGCCGGAAAGCGACCAAGGTGTGGGGAGCTGGAATTTCCACTAGGCCCAGAGTGAGAGGGGGTCTTGTGGAGGAGCAAAGGGGGACCGTTATGTCCCGGTGAGCAGCCGAAGCTCCGAGTTGGCCCGACAGCCAGTTTGGGAGTTAGACGCGCGCATCAAAGCGAGTAACTATGACGTGAAGGGGAGCTTACCGAAGGGAGGTGCGCAATACTTGGTATCAGAGCTTAGAGTTCAGTACGCGATTGTCCTTGAGATCGGCCTCATCATGGGATCGGGCAAGACAAAGCGAAAGCGGAACGGCCCGAAAGATGATGATCCTGGTGAGCCCGATAGGGACGACGTGTCACCGAAACGACAATTTGAAGAGGCGATTCATGCTTCTGAAAGCAAGGCCGCTCAAGAATGGGAGGAATTTTGGGAGTCAGAGCCCGAGGACTTCCCAGAGGCTCCGCTAGACCAACAGATGTCTCCCATGCCAGTAGCCTTTTGGGAAGGGTTGTTGGCGCAGTTTGGCGGGACGTTGAAAGACGTGTTGAGGGCGGCTAATGCCACTTCCACTAAGGCAAAGTTTAAGGTGAAGCCTAAGGAACCCGACACCTTTGAGGGCGTCCAAAATCGGAAGGCACTCAACACCTGGCTCTTGGAGCTAGAGTAGTACTTCCGGGCAGTCAAGTTGAGTGACGAGGATCGGGTGGAAGTGGCTCCCACCTATTTGAGGGGCTATGCTCAACAATGGTGGCAGAAACGCCTTCATGACCAAGGTCCAAACCCAGAAACCTTGAGCTGGAGTGGGTTCAAAGAAATTATGAAAAGACAGTTTGTGCCCCTCAACGCGTCTTGGCTTGCCCGAGACAAGATGAGGAATTTGAAGCAAATGGATGACATTCGGGGATATGTTCAGGCTTTCAATGTGTTGTTGCTCGAAGTCGCGGATATGACAGAACCAGAAATGGTCTTCAACTTTGTGGCGGGACTGGCCCCATGGGCAGACGGAAGTTGGAGGAGAAGCTACCTAAGACTTTGAACGAGACAATTGAAAGGGCTGAATGTTTCTCGGATGTCCCTAGGGGCGAAAGACAAGGCCGTACGGAGCTGAACCACAAGAAGACCCGGCGGGAGGGTGACTCCTTCCGACCGGAAAAGAAGTGGGATAGGCCACACGACGACAATGGCACATGGAAATCGAAGGGAGGGCCTTCACACGTCAAGGCGGCACCTGGTGCTCCGAAAGGAAAATCAGGTGCGGCGGCTTATGGCGGACAGAAGGCCACATTCCTCCTCATGCTGGGGGACTCTGCGCAACTCTGGAGGAAACGGCCCTTCATCCCGACAAGGCACCCAGTACCTCTCATTCATATCATCCCAACGGATGCTAACATCCTCCAACTCCCTCAGAAATAGGTCTCTCCCAATCAGTTCGCGATTGTATGGGTCGTTTTCCGCTGGCACCCAACGAGTCATGTTCAATTGTCGGGGTTTTGCGCACTTCTTGGCCATGTGCCCGGGCTCCCCGCAATTAAAGCAAGTTTTTTCACAGTATCCACAATGTGTGGACCAAAGATGAGCTTGAATCAAGTTTATTCTTGATGGGTCATTCAAGTGATGAACGCAACTATGGATAGTAGAGACGGAAAGAGAGTTTGCCTTGCCACATGATTTATTTTTTTTTTAATTCATTCTTGAACATATATTAATGACAAAAACATGTGCAATGTGCATGCAAAATTTGGCAATGAACAGACATAATCTGCACCCAAAACCATATTTTCTCCCAGGGATGCCTCGGCGTGAGCCTGGTCACGTGAGCGCGTGAGCGCGACTGCGCTCACGCCACGTCACCTTGCGCAAATGCCACGTCACGGGGCTCAGTCCACGTCATCACACGTGGAGGCCGAGTCACCACGCACCCAGAAAGAAGTGGAGTGTATTCCCGCGGATTGGCACCCTTTACCGCGGAAACAAGCTGGACGACATAATAAAAGGCATTGAATAAATGATGGATGAATGTACAGTTGGATGATAAACAGATGGATGAGTTTGAAAAATCTATGTAGATGGATGAATGACGGATGGATAAGAGTAAAATGGATGAATGTATAATGGATGTTGAGCAATGACAAAAATTCATGACAGGAAGATGCATGACCAAATCTTTTGACGAATGCACAAAGTATATGAAATGAGTGTGGAAGGTTTGTGGGGTGGATTAAAGAGTACAGAGGATGAATGTACAATGGATGTTGTACAAAGGAAGCTTTCATGAATGGAGCACGCATGAATACAGTGTAGATGAATGCACAATGGATATGAGAAGAGTCAGGAAGGTTTGTGAGATGGATTCATACATATAGCAATTTAAACGAAAGTTGATTCTGTGATTATTATTTGTTCTAAAGGAACAACTACGGTAGAGTAAGGGGATTCAACGTTTTCCAGATAATATGAAAATGAATATTAAAAGAATACAGTTCAGTCTGACTCAGAGTCAGTACAATGTATCCCCTCTTCCTCTGCATCTAAGTCTAAGTATTTTAGAACACCGGATCCACGCTGGATACACCTACGGCTGGCCACTAAAAAGTCAGGGGATAGGGACTCGGACGCGTGAAGTGCCATTGCTTCGGCATAAACAGGGAGCAGAAAATTGGAAAGGGGGCTGTCGAAAACAGACTCGCCAAAGAAATGACTGTTCTCCTGAAGATCCACCGCTGGCTTTCCTGAAAGACAGCCTGAAAAAGTTATTACTGTAACTTTGATGTTATCGAGAAATTGAGTATGACTCCCAAAGAGGGTTTAGCACTTACTCACATGAAAAGTCGTTGTCGACCTGCTTATCTTCGGGATCGTCATCATTTCGAATATGAATCCGATCAGTCTGTGTGCCTGAAGTGGAGCCAGACAAAAGGGGGAGGAGCACTGTGTTGTAGAGGTCAGAATCACCCTCCATACCAAAAAGGCTTCTTCCGCCTGCCTTGCATGCGTGGTAAGTTGCTCCTGCACCAGACAGGAGAACATAAACAGTTTGGAGGAGGGGATTTAAGCAGATGCAGATGAAACTGTTGAAAGGAAACCAATTCGGAAGGGAGAAAACGAACCTGTGGACACAGAAAGATCGACCACCCGTGCAGAGCGGTGGCTGCATGACTCCAGCAGTATTTGCATGAATGCTGGTGACTTTTCCTTTGCACCTCTCCAGGGAGTGCCATCTGGTCTCTTCAGAGTCTGACTGGACTGCATGAAGTTGTACAAAATGTCATCGACATGGGGCTCATAGGGGGGGTTGACGAAACAACCCTGGTCAGAAATCTCAAAGCTGCGGATGGAGGATGGTGTCTTTGATGTGCGAATCCTCCGCAGGCAGATCGCCTCGAACATCCTCGTCTGCCAAAGATAGCAGGTTAGTGTGGTAAACACAATCTAAAGTGGAAGTGTGTACATCGGCTATTCAGAACTCTGACACCAAAAACCATGAATCGTTGATGATCGGTGTCGATCATAAAACATTCTACTAGAGTGGAGCTGCAGAGAAAATTGAAACTCATGATCAAAGCATAAGCAGAAGGCAGACGGCATACCAGCTGACCAGGGAAACCCCCTTTCACAAGGTAGAGGCTGTTCACACAATTCCATGTGCGCAAAACTTCAAACCCTGAAGACTTGAGGTATGATGCCAATGCCCGACGACTATCATTGTCACATGACTGAAAAAGCAGAAGTGTCCCTGCATCAGAGAGGAAATTGTTACAGAACCCGAATACCCAACTCCAGTAGTTGTCCTCGAATTTGTTCCACCTGGCGTCTTGCCCTTTGGAAGAACTTCTGGCACAGCCTGGCCATCCGGGATGTCGAGAATGACAATGTCGGCCGCATAAGTTTTCTGCACACCGCACACGAAGGTGGGACCTGTGCTCACCTGCAACAGACATGTTTTTTATAAGAACGATGGCAAGAATGTTTTCAAAGAACGAGACTGAAATACTGCCAACGAAACATTCAGAGAAAAAGGAAAGAAACTGGAATTCTCACCAGATTGAGGAATGAGATTATATTGTCCCAGGTAGGGGATGGCACCCCAGTGTATCCTCTCTTTCGACTCTGCATCATCGAAAGCCAACCCTCATTAACAATTTTCATCTCTCCTGCTGAATCAGAACGGGAAGGGTGTGGCTTGGCATCGAACACGCACTGAAGAGTGCGGGTATATCTTCCAGCACTAAAGTCCTGCCCACTCTCCATCTCCTTTTCATTCTCCTTCCCCTTGTCCTTTTCCTTCTCTTTGGACTTGTCTTTGTCCTTTGGCTTTGCTGGTGAGATGGCTATGACATCAACAGCCTTGTCTTTTGGTTTGCGGCCCGCCTTCTTTCCCTTCTGCGGCGTTCCCTGAGCATCAGGCTCCTTGGCAGCCAAGGTTGCTATGTTTCGTTGATACTCTTCGTCAGTCAAAGGCGCCAGCATCTCAGCGTTATTGTTCAAGTATTTCATATGCTGTTCTTGAAAGGTCGTGTGCTCAGGTGGGCAGTCAAGGTACCACCCACAGTCTCTGAAGTGAGAAGGACTCCAGTCCTTCAATATCCCTGCAGTATACATGGTTGGATCGTTTGCAGGGTCCGACCACATGTCAAGATAGTCGGGAATTCCGCTCAGGTGATTTCCTTCCATAAGCACATATTTCGTGTACCTGAAAAAAGGAGATGAATCCCAACCCACAAAAGCGCTCAGTGAGTAAGATGCAAGTAGAACAGAAAGAATAAAACATGGATTGAAATGGCTCTGACAACTGCTCCAAGGACCTTTCAGGACCACACTACTGCTCCAGATATGAATGTCGTCAACGCCATTCAGAACATTCCATTCCATGACACTGTAAATACATCCTAATCCAGGTGAATGCAAATAAGCGATTAGAAATGACACAGACATAGAAGTGAATGTCGTCAACGACATTCAAGAATGAAGCCAAATTATTACTGAAATGAAGCAAAATCACAGGATGGAAATAAAAAAATTGAGTAAGGAACCATCCAGGAAAACTCAATGCACATTCATAACGAACCTATCACTGAGGACCTCACAACATCACTGTATGTGAATGGCGTCAACGCCATTCACAAAAATACAAAAAAGAAACCAATTACTTAGCTCCCCAATCCATGAAAATTGAATTTGTCGTTTTTGAATAATACAGACACAGCTGTGAATGTCGTCAACGACATTCACTTTGGATTTCTTAAAACAGAGCTTATCAAGCCTCCATATTCATCGCAAGAGGAAAAAACAATGCAGAACAACTGAATGTCTGCATTGACATTCAGCAAAATGAAGTGATCAACCCTCATTGTAACCTCTATGGACATTACAAAAATTTAAATAACCTTGAGGACCACACAACAACTCCGTATGTGAATGTCGTCAACGCCATTCAAGGACATTATCAATTCTAATCAGGGACAATATAATTGCACCCTTAGATCCTAACCAGGTGAATTCATATACTCGCTTAAGAATGACTCAGACAAAGAAGTGAATGTGTCGTCAACGACATTCAATCTGGATCTAAGATTGCAATCCATATGAAGCCACAATTTTCCCAAAAAAACAGTAGAGTTTCAAGTATGACATTTCACCTGTACACAACTCGCATCATGGCCCACTCTCCTCCAACCTGACTGTCAAAGTCGTTGGACCGTAAAATGTTACCATCTTTGGAGAACTCCCGGAAAAAACAGTATCTCCAGGTGAGACCTCTCCACTTCCTTATGTATGCCTCCAATGACATTTGGGGAGGGGAAACAATCGCAATGTTCAGGTCCTTCAAAGTCTGATCCAGCACAATGACGGCGCGCTTTTCGAGCTGCAAATAGTATATTTGTCAGAATTGCAAAAAAGAAACACATCACATACTTGAAGAGAAGAAACAGCATGTTCGAATACACACCTGACTCCAAAATGTAGCCTTGTGGAGCCAGTTATCAAACACCAAATCACTGATTCCTTCCACCTTTGTGCCAGGCTGTATGGTGCTCTTTGGGAACTGATTCAAGTCCTTTACTGTTTGATCTGAGTTCCATATCTCCAGCCACCTTATTTTTGTTTGTGGGTCGACCATCGATATGGCCAGCCGGTGCAATTTCTCCTGCTGCATCTCCGGATGCACATGCTTGTCATAGTGTGTTTTGATCTGCTGAAGGAACTCAGGACCAAGTCCAGGATCTACTATTCTAAGCTGCTTTCCGAAGGCTGACATCAATTTGGTTCTTCGCATCTCAAACTCCTTCTTTATTGCAGCTTCCACACCCTTTGATGTCCTTAGTTCCTCTGGTGTAGTGCGGTAATATTCGGATTTTCCCTTCTCAGCTGCCTCTGCCAGTTCTTGCTGCATTCATTCAAGTAGTGATTAGCTCCGAAGGGACTCTAAACATGTATTCGAAAAGTAAACAGATTACAGACTCGGGCTTACCGCATACATGTACTCCAGAAACGCCTCTCGTGTCAAAGAATACCAAGTGCCTGCAGCTCTTCCTGTTTCGCACTTCTTGATGATATTGGGTGGTAGTACTGTCCGAAAATCATCCAGCTTCATCAGACCAATCCTCTGAATTCGGAATAGTGTGTGAACCAAGCTTGTTGTCACATGCGATTTCTCTGTCGATCTGCAAAAACATTGAAAACATTGCATTCCTTAACACTGTTTTTTGAGGATCAACAAGACACTACAGAGGGAATGAAATCTCCTGGATGACTTACTTGTTCACGTCGTGCATAGCTGTAAGAAGCCTAGCGATGTCGTTTCCTGGATCCAAAACCATTGCCTCCACAGCAACATGCTTGTCTTTGTCTTTCGAATGGTGTTTCTGAATGTATCCCATCCATGCCAGCAATCGGTGGTTGCCGTCCCAGACGTAGAACATGTGGTTGCAAAATTGCTGGGTGTTCTTTCCCATCATGAGGCCCAGCTCGAACTCCTCATTGGCATCTTTCCAGCACTCATCCCAGTTATCACTGATCTCTGGAGAAACTAATGTGCTTTTCCCATTTATATCCGTCAGTGACACATAAAAAACTTGTGCACCAAGTCTATATCCATGCACAAAATCACTCTCCAATTTTGTTATGTCATGGGAAAGAGGTGGACGCACACAACAGGCATTGATATCATCCGGCACAGAGGTATGTCCAGACGCCCTCCAGATACGAGCATGTCCCTTATAACCTCCTGAGAGTTTACCTTCTGGAATGACATGAGTTCTTTCACCTTGTCAAGGTAGTGCACTTCGGATTCATCTGCTTCATCTGTATTCTCTGAGCTTTTTGCGGACTCGTCCCCATCTCCAGATCCTTTCCCCTCTGATCCTGTAGGCTTCGACCTCACAGTTTTCTGCACGATGCCATTCAGTTCTGACTAAGTGATTTGCAAATAGTGAATGGCGGTAACGACAATCACTCTGTATCAAGGAAACTCACCATGAATGGTGTGAAAGAATTCAGCACAATCTACACATGCAAAGCCGAGACTGCCGTATTCAAAACAAAAGTGAGAGCGATAGCGAACGGCGTTAACGACAATCACAAAAGATAACAACCTGCCGGATCGGTGTTGTGTAATGACATATATGTGCAACTGATTGGCGGCAACGACATTCAGTGTAGTTTAGGGAGAATAGTAAGTGCAGACTCTCTCTTCAAACACATAGGTACATAAATCTCATGAGCAGAATCGAATGGCGTTAACGACGCTCGCGATTCAGTAGTTCCTGCTAAAGAATGGAAGAGGAAGGACTCCTTGAAAGGCAATCACACAGACTATATGATAAAACTTACTGGCACCTTCTTAGGTTTTGAAATTTGATCCCCTTCTGCAGCTTTCCTCTTCCCTCTCACATCTGCTGGAGTTTCTGTCTGCGCAAGGGTTTCTTGACCTTCTTCAGGTTCGGCGTTCCGCGTGCTTCCACCTTCTTCAGTGTCCCTGCGATTCATCTCTGCCTCCACAGGCTGGCGCACTCTTATCGCCGACTGTGTCGCAGCCGCTGCCTCAGTCTCCGTCTGCTCTTGTGAATCAGTCTCCGCGTTCACCTGCTGCCTTGGCCCTGTGTTCTCCAACAAACGACGCCTCGTCATTTTCTCTCTTGCTCTGCGTCTCTCTCTAAGGGAAGTAAAAATAAAGAGACTTTCTTCTCTTTCGTATTCTAGAAGGAACCCTCTCCAGCTTGACTACCACTCTCCTCTAAGCGCGAAAAGTAGAAAAACGCAGTGAGTGACCCGATTTCTTGCGGGATTGCCTGTGTTCTTGCGTGTCTCTAGAAGCATCGGATTCCCTCCCGCGTGACCGTTACACATAGTCGTTTCGTTATTAGTGCACATGCCAGCAATTGGTGTACAGCTGTTCGTATTCAGTTATGGATGTCTGACGTGTGCCGCCCAAAAAAAACGGCGTGTTCTAAATTATAACTGGTTCAATATTTAAAAAGAACAGCGAATCCCAGAAATTGATGCGCAGTCTTAAACAAATAAATATAAATGAACGAGAGTTTGATGACAAATTTTGGAATATCATACACGGTCATCCTTGTTATCCAAACCCCACATTCGTTGCACATTTGGAACTTTCCAGGTGCGCATGATCATTGTTGGTAGTAGTATATAGATACATTTACTTAATCTGCCAATCCCTTCTCGGATCTCCTGTGCATGCTTCCAGGAAGTCGGCTTTGTTATTGGGTTTATTGATGAGGTTCTGATAACGGTTTAACAGTTGCCGACAATTGCCATCCTATGGATTCTTTCTGCACCACTCAATGGCTCCACAAGAAATAGTATATTTAAATATGGACGGCCTGCATATCTGGAAGCTAAATAACATACCCAGGTTCACAGTCTGTAATCTGACCGCTTCCTAGCCATTGTATGCTCTGCGCATTCTTCAACTGTGTTCTGGAGATCTAGCAGTAAAACGATGTTTACACTAGATCTGCTGATATGCATTTCCACCAGCGTCCAAAAATACTGAGTGAAGGAAGATTGGCTTCCTTGAATTTGAGGAGTGCATGTTCTTCTTCTAAGACGCCACAAACCAGTGCCGTTCTTCCCAGTTAAGTCTTGAAAAGGATTGCTCAATTGTTCTGGAAACATGTTTGTGTTGCTACCCGTTTTCAGCTGCAGAATGGCGCCATCTTTTTTGGAGAAAGAGGTTTACTTGATATGAAAGGTGAAGTTTGTGGTGAAATATTCTTTCCAAAAACCCGGGATTTGATGAGACGGCTCTATATCAGCCAGTGTGAGAGTGCGTCCTGGTCGATTACAGAGTACTTGGAGAGCCTCGGCGAAGTCCTTGGGTCTATATGTGACGCCCGCGGAAGCGCCTGCTCCTCGGTGTTGTAAGACAATGAGGGAGGTGGTGGTGAAAAAAGAACAGACTTCCTCTCACTCACCCCAACCGTTGAGCTTTCGGATTGTCTTCCCCGAGATTGAATATAAGTGAAATTCCAAATCCAGTCCTTCCTACTGTGGTTGCAGAAGCTGATGAAGAAGAGATTTGTAGTGTCATTCCAAAATTGCGGGCGATGGGAGGAATGGCTGGATTCAAAAGTGAGTTGCGGGGAATTGATTGGGAATCTCTTGAAGCAGGTGCCTGTGAAGTTCTTTGCCGGAGACTTTTGATGGCGATATCCTATTGAGCTGCCTCCTCCTCCGCGAGTTGGAGGTTGTAACAATCATGATGCATGGAATGGACAAGAAACACGACGGGCACCCGTGGTGCAGAACAAAAACATCCAATATTCAGAATGGACAAGCTTGTTTTCAGGGAGGACAGTTTGCAATGGACACCTTAGGTGTGATATTTGAATTGTTTTTCAGTCTGGAGTTCATAATCAAAGAATGGAGGGTCTGGCGGAGAATCCATTTCAGCCTGGGACGCCCTCCACCGGCAAACACTTTCGTCTGCAAATTCTGCAAACTTGTGCCATCCTGCTTGGCGCTCTGCGGAGCAAGAATGTACTATGTTGTCCACCGTTTGAATACAATGACGAGAGCTTGTGTGCATTTTGGATTCCATAACCATCCTGTCTCGAAGGGGGATTACAGGGAGGTGTTGAGACAGTATCGAGGTTGATCAAACATGAGTTCGGGAGAAACCCATCCGCAACAACATCTGCAATTGCTCTTGGCGCAAGCAAGTCCTTCTTGGAAAGCCATATTTTGAGTGAAGGAGATTTTGTGGGGACTAAACTTGACGGTGCAGCATTGGACCTGGTCATGGATCATTTCTCCACTTTAAGTTCACCTAACATTCGGCATCAGATCAATGCATTGAGAATGGGCTCTGGGATCAGAGGCTACATAGACAATATTTTGGAATTGAAACGACTGAGCAAGTACGATTACATCCAGGACAATGTATTCCCAGGTCAAGGTGCCATCAAAGTTTTTCTTTTCAAAATGTCGACTGTTGGGGAGGGCAGTGGGGTTAGCCTCGTGAAGCGGATGCAAAAGACTGGGGACTTGCAGAACTGTTTTCTTATGTTTGATCATGTGAAACGAGTGAAGGATTGGACGACAATGACTTGTCATGTCTACGATCCAGTGTACCAACGAGTTATGACAATTGCAGTTTGTGACATGCAATCCAAGGATACGGAATCCCAGAAGCTCATGTGGAATTCCCTGATACGTGTCATGGGCTGCCATCTCCAAATTTCGCAGGTTTCATGGCGGATAGTGCTCAAGCAAATTTCAATGCTATTCGTATTGTCTTCGGATCGGGCGACCCAAAAGTGCCTATGCCAGGAAGAGAGCGTACATGTCTATTCCATTGGACACAATCTCTGGAAAAACATACAAAGTCGGACATCAAACCAGAGATGCAGACTCAGCACCGTAAATTGTGCAAAGAGTACAAAGATGCTAGAACAATGAAGGAGGCGGACACTTTGTTCCAGACAATTCGTGCCTGGTGGTTCTCTTCTGGAGCTGCATCACTTGAGAGTATGAGAGCATTGGAAGATTGGCTGGCGTTTTGGCACTTCCGGTATAGACAGTGGGGAGCAGCCATGACAATGGTACGAGGCTTCTATTTCATGCTTTATTCATACATTTGCTTTTCATATTTTTGACTCATTGCTTTCTTTATGGTGTTTCCTGTGCACTATTCTGAAGTGTGGTTATCCTCTTTGCAGAACATGTCCATTGAGGAAATGGCAGACATGCCATCTTGCAATTTGGCAGAAACTGTGCACAATGCATGGTTGCAGCAGTCTGGGAAACGAGGTCGGGATTTGTATGTGGCAACAACAGATGATTTGATACGTGCCTTGCAACAACAAACCCGATACCGTGATTTCTTACGAGGTGGGGTTGGTGGCAAGGGTCCGGACAAATCGGAGTTGATGTTGCGTGCTGCAAACAGATCTGGGGATCCAATCAAGATAGCACGGGCGGTGAGCATGTATGCCCAGGGAACGCCACTTGTTTCTAGAGTTCCACATCTTGAAGGGGAGGAGAGATTCGGCTCCTGTAAGAGGAAATTGAACACTCCACCTGGTTCGGATTCAGATTCCCACAGGGCAGAACTTCTCGAAGCCTCATGTTCCCCTGCATGACAGCTCCGTGTCCGGAACCTCCATTGTGGAGGAACCTCCAACACGACGGCAAGCTCCAGCATCAAACCGTGCCACTGAAATGGTGCAGGAGAGAAACAACCCCCTTGATGTGCTTGAGTCCGCATGCCCCGACCACGTTTGGCACATAGAACGCACAAGTGTCGGGTCTCGTGTGAAATGTACAGCGATCAGGGCAACTAATTTCGAGAAGTGCACTTCATCTATATCCAGAGGTGGTGCCCGAACTCCTGCTCCGACTTTCACGGGCTTGATGCGTCCATACGGTCAACCAGAAGCCAAGAACCACAAGTTCTGGTTCTGCGCAGATGATTGTGCCAGATGTGTGCATGGAACTGTGCGTCCTTCCGTAGTGATGAAGCCATCTCCTCCAACCGTTTGGCCCGTGAAGGTGGGAACACATCTCAGCTTTCAGGAGATTGAAATGCTGGAGGAGGCAGGTTTTTCCCTCGGAAGCACCACGGAAGTACCCGATCCAGGATATGGTCGGGTATTCACAATCATCACTTCCACATCTGCTGTTCATGACAGGACCTACGACATCACGGTTTCCAATTTCCCCAATTGCACATGTCCTGATTTTGTGAATATGCTATCAACCAGTTTGGGCAAGAGAGGTAAATTCATACCCTGCAAACATTTGTATTTCATATTTTTGAGGAGGATGGTTTGCGATCCCAAACGTGACAACTTCATTCACCAGGCCACTATGAGTTTCAACGAGGTCGATACTCTTTTGCAGCGGGATACAACACATGGGTAGCATGAACTATGTAATGTGGTATGTGGATGACCATGATTTGAAATGTGTAATTCACATCAATTCGTCGGCTGTGCAATGATATGGCCTCCAACTATACGGAGTGAGGTCTGAGTGACAACTTTTAGGTAGTGCACATTTGTCATTGCATCGTTCGAAGTCTACATGTCTTGCTGTCGCTATGCACTACAATCATCTTTTGAAGATGATCATAACTCTCATTGTTATTTGAGGAGGGAGGAAGTCTTCTCGTGGCAGCCTTTATGGCGCACACTTTGTGAGGATATTTTGTCGTCTTCGTAATTGTAAAAATGAAACAAACATTTGTAATTGCACAATGTTGGATGCTGCAATTGTAGGCCTCAACGCTCGTCTTGATTCTATTTAGGCAAGATTCCCTGCATTAATTCCACGGTCATAGGACCATCCACGGTTATAGGCGGCGCATGTTAATGCTGACGTGGCAGTTGACGGACAGTGCCACGTCATCATTTACCGCCACATCAGCATGCTGACATGACGCTCACGCCACGTCAGCATGTGTGCAGGCTCACGCCACGTCAGCTGGCGTGAGCGTACGCTCGCACGCTCACGTGCAACGCTCACGCCATTGCGTCGTTGATTTCTTCCCTCATTTGCACTCCAAGGTTGAGTTCTCTTAAACTTCATGAACTGTTGATGAGCATATTTGTTCTTGTTGCTCATCTTTTGCGACTTTGCATATGTGATCTGGACATACCTACGTGCATGCGGACCAAATATGAGCTTGAACCAAGTTCATTCAATGGGTCATTCAAGTGTTGAATGCATCTACGTGTTGTAGAGACCGAAAACTGCGTTTCGCCTGCACATGGTTTTTTTTTAAAATTCCATTATTAAACCATATGCTTAATGACAGCATATACAATGTGCGCGCAAAATTTGGGAGTGAACAAAAGTCATCTGGACCCAAAACCATATTTTCTTCCCTCATTTGCACTCCAAAGTTGAGTTGTCTTCAATTTCATGCACTCTTCATAGAGAGTTCCGCAATAGTGAACGAAGAAAACATTTTTTTTAAAAATTTGTTTTTTGGTCCAATCTTTTGCAGGATGTAGTGGTGCAAGGGTTGAATTCACGGAACAAAATACATCAAAAATAAAAATCATTATGTAGCAGAAATCCCCAATCCTAGACCCCCAGGCGAGAGGGTACTGCGACGCCCCAGCAGGCCTACGACGTTGGGGAGTCGCAACCTCGCCATTGTGGACCGGGGTGCCGTTGCGACTCCCGGGTGTCGCAGGGCATGTCTGCGACGCTAGGGCGTCGCAAACCCCAGTGCGAGCTGGCTCGGCCCTCCCACGTGCCTAAGTGGGAGGGGGGTGTCGTTGCGACTCCCGAGCGTTGCAGCCTGCCAAGGGCGTCGCAACCCCCAGCGCGCTGGCGGGTCATGCCCTAATTCCAGCTACGTGGTGGCAACGCAAGATGGGGAAACGTTACCTGAGCGGCGCCGTTGTGACGCTCCGACGTCGCAATCTCTGGGCCGGGCACCTGCGTGACGCGGCAGTCGCAGGGGGGTCGGTGAGTCCGGCGCGCCCGGGGTCTCGGCATCGCTAACCCCCCCTAAACGTAGTAGTGACCGGAGACTCACCTAATGAACCCTATAGCCGTCTACACTCAAACCAGCTCCGATCTAACGGTCTACTGGAATTACAAAGAGCAGTAGCGACTCCTCAATACTCCTCATATAGCCAGTACTGTTCACTATTTACAAATGAGGAGCCACTACAGGGTAGGGCAGGGCAAGGAACCAGTGGCCATGAAAGACAAGCAAGGTTACGAGTTGTGAAAATTACGAGCTGTTGGATGGCGATCACGGCATTGGGCAGCCACCGAGCAACGGGCCCACGCAGCCGTAAACGTCCTCGTAGTAGAGGCGTCAGTGACCAGGGTCTTGGGGTGCCCCCCACACTTGCGCAAAGGCCCCACGTACTGCTCCAACACCAGCCCCATCCTCCACAACATCCCCACCATGGCTAGTGTCAGGACCCCATCTCCCAACACCAGCGCTCACCTTGGCACCGACATCACCTGCACCAACACCACTTCCACCCGACCCCGGCTCTGATACTCACAAGCAACCTGAGGAGGGGCCAATCCTACACATCCCTCAGGGCCATCTATCGACAGCCTCCTGCAACGATCAGCACATGTGCGACAGGACAACGACATCACAACTCCAGTCAACACTAGTGGTACAATCGGACTCAAACCAACCCACAGTTGTTGTGCTCCAGAGACTCTCCACCGAAGTGCATGGACGTCCCATGCTATTCACCTCCCTGCCTGGCTCTCCACCCCGCTTTCAACAGCGAGTTTCTGATCTTCTCCCTTCTTCTTCTGGGAGATCCAATTTGCCAGCTCCCCCGGTTATTCCACCTTCTCCATCAGTGCCACCATCGACATCCACTCAAGCTTCTCCAACTGATGACCGCATTCCTTGTCCTGCTTGTGGATGACCATTTGCTCGGATCAGAGGCCTCGCCATCAGCGCACTTGTTCGGCTTTTCGACAGTCCCACACTGACGGTTCTTCTCTATCCATCCCTATATATGCGTTACCCACTCCTCCTCTTGCCTTCGCATGGGTTTGGTTCTCCACTCTAGATGTCCTCAGCGCTTTTCATCTGGGACCGCCTCGGCCTCGCCTCTATACATGGATCGCCAAGTGGCACTAAGACAAGAGGTCCAACAAGCTCTTTGCATGCCTCTGGACCGTCTGGCCCGCGATCCTGCTGATATCTCGGCTTGGCATCTTCTTTTGTTTTTTGCTCAGTGGTGTTTGGTCTTGCCCCCACGTGGTGGTGATGCTGGTCATAGAGAAACACGCATCCGTCTCCGCCATTTTCTATCTTGGGATTGGGAGTGTCTGCAAGAAGAGCACTATCTCCGTGCACAAGCTCTTGCTGCACGAACCCCTCCGGATATCTTGCCACAGCCGACCCTCTCTACCCACAAACGGCTCCGATGCAGTTTATTGTTGGGTCGTGTTGGTGAGTATTCGCGTGCAGCTCGTGCTCTGGCACCTTTCACTCCCGCACCACCTTATTCAGACACTGTTGCCTCTTTGGAGGCCCTTCGTCCCCCATCTGAGCACATTTTTCCAGTTTTTGTCGATGAGTTGGAGCCGGACTCTCTAGCTAGATCGTGATAGCTTCACCAGGGCTTTTACACGCAGTCCGCATCTCTCTGCAGCTGGACCGTTTGGTTTGTTGTAGGAACATCTGCGTGACTACTTCAATCCCCAGGATTCTGCTAGTGGCTTCTCCCAACTCTTTCATGTTTGTTCTCTATTGCCAGTGGTCGCATACCTGTATCAGCGGTCTCCTTGGGGCTTCACGACTCTTGGCTATGTCCAAACATACTGGTCCTGACATATGTCCTATTGCTGTGGGGGAGGTTATCTTACCATCTTGTTAGCCGCTCTCTATGTCTTCAGTATCGAGATGCATTCTCCGCCCACCTCTTTCCACATCAGTTTGGCGTTGCCACTCCAGGAGGTTGTGAAGCTGTCGTACATGGGATCCGCGCCACACTTGACCTTCATCCTGACTGGGTTGTTCTTCAAGTCGACGTCACCAATGCCTTCAACACTGTCTCACGTGCTGCCATCTTTCAGGAGCTCTGTTCTGCTGGAGGTGATTTTCATCAGCTTATCCCGTTTGTCAGACTGTTCTATGCGTCTGGTGCTCCCCTCTTTTACAGTCACCATTCTCGCACAGACGATTATAGTATTATACAGTCGGAGGTGGGCACTCGTCAAGGGAATCCATTAGGGGGCCCTCTTTTTGCCATGGCGCATGTGCGCGCCCTTATATCGTCTGCACAAGCATGTCCTTCTTGTCTATTCCCTTTTGTTGCAGATGACACCCACATCGTCGGTCCGACATCCGAGGTCCTCCCGGCTTACAATCATTTCATCACCTAGTTGCACTATGTGGGGCTCTCGGTTCAACCTCGCAAGTGTGTTGTGTGGTCTCCATCCGGTTTACCATCTGACTTTTTGCCACCTGCCCATTTTCTCACACCATCTGATGGCATCCGGATCTTGGACGTTCCTTTTGGCACCACCTCATTCACTTCAACTTCCTGGAGAACGCACTTCAAGAGGGTCAAAATCTCCCATTCCGAGCTCCTTCCTAGGCTTGGGGATTTACATGTAGCCTATGGTATTCTTACAAGGTATTTCATTCAACGACCATCGTACCTTTTCATGGTCTTCACCTACCGCTGAATTCTTGCAGTCTCTATTGCAGTTTGATGCTCACATTATGGGGTTTTTGGTCGTTTACTGGGGGCCGGTGCTCTGGATGGTTCCCAAGGGGCTTTACCTCGGCAACAAGCTTACCTATGTCCACTGGCGGGGTGGGTCTACTCTCCACTGCCACCACTGCTCCTTCTGCTTTCCTTGGCAGTTGGGTTGTGGTCGCTCCAGCCCTTACATCTCGATTTTTATGGACCAACAACCCCTACTCATGGATGACATTGCTCACGTGGATAACGGTCCGCTCTCATTCCAACAACATCTTTGATCTGCACGGGATCTTCTTCATCCATCAGTGCGAGCTTGCCTTCCGCCATTTGAGCAGTTGGTTACTCATGGCTTGGACCATCTCCAGGAGACCATTGTGGAACGTGTGCACCAACAAACCTTTTCTAGCATGCTTTCCGGTGCATCTTCTGATGTGCATCGTGTCAGGCTCTTATCTTGCGTGGGACCAGGGGCGGGTGCGTGGCTTATAGCACGACCTACTATCACGCCGTTTCGTTTGTCGTCTCCAATCTTTGCCACGACTTTCTGCATTCGTCTTGGCTTACCACATCTTTCTATGCTTGGCTTACAGCGCTGTGTTTATCACCAACCCATCGATCCACTTGCTGTTCACCTCCTTCGTTGTCCATGTGCACTACAACAGAAGTGTTCAAGAATAATAGCATTAGGCTAGCAGACAAGATGGAGCATGACGCCAAAAAAACACCAAGTTCCATTGTACAAAGACCCCACAACCCTACATCTTAACCAACCCTTTTGAGCTGTCTACAGTGATCAAACCCTAAACTTGGCTTGCATCGCCAATGCTTTCGATCACTCCTACACTCCATATCATACACCTCACTTCACACTTAACAACATCTGCACATTCATTGTAGTAATTTGCAATATATGCAAACCATTAGATGTACTTCCATCCATCGTATCACAATATTTCAACCACTCAACCAGTCATATGTAGGCACCTCGTCATTTGCAGTCACACACTCAAATCTTTCATCCATTTATCCATTCATCCAAATATTTTGAAATTCATTCAAAATTAGACACCTATATATTGTTTGGGCAACCAACATTCGACACGTGCAGTCGTGCAGTCATGCAGTCATACATTGGAATGTCCATGTCATCCTAGTATAGTGATGGACATGACTCGTAGTCATATCAGCCATCTCAATGCATCCGGTCAATTGTGTTTGACCGCAGATCCGCAGATCGAAAGTCATGTAGTCAGATATATGACTTCTGCCTAGCTCCATTGGCATTAATGACTGCAATTTGCATTTTGTAGACAGATATGCCACGACGGGCCCAAAGTGGCAGATGTAAAAGCCACAAAACCTACTAAGATAAGTTATTGTACACTAGCTTTGTTCAAGGCATTCAACTGACTCTCCTATGTCTAACATAGTGATGCTCAAAATACTTTGTTATTTCAAAAATCATATTAGGTATGAAGTTTGATTTATTTAATTTAAAAAAAATCCATAGATTTTTGCCAAGAGCCCAAAAACTAAAACCAAGTCTAGGTGGGTAGCATTGTAGGCTCTGAGGCTATCCCCACCAAAACTGCATCAAACGAGTTTCATACCACCAAGATATGGCCAAAGAGACAATAGATAATTTAAATCAAGTCGTCACAAACTTTAAATGGAAAAGTTAAAAAATAAAAATAAAATAAAAAATTAGTGTTGCGGGGCCAGTGTGCATAGAGGCTTGGGACTTTGTCGTTTTTCTTTGCATGCGTCGTAGAGTGGAAGTGGCAAGATATCTGTCCTAGCACACGGGCGTGAGAAAGAGGCTTTGGAGACCTATGCGCAAATGATGCTGGAAGGGTTGCAGTCGTTTGCTCTCGTTTCATTTGCAATGTGTGTGCAAATGAGCCTGGCTGCCCTCGAAAATGACAAAGAGGTCCATGTAGGCGAATCAGTGAAGCTGGAATTGTATCAGCTGTTATTCTGAACACTTTCCCTGGTGCATCGACGACGCAAAGGGAGTGTACAAAATGCGGTGTCGTGGAGAGCGATGAATGTGCATGACAGGGGTGCGGACGGGATGGAGGCTGTGGAGACCTATGAGCAAATGATGCCGAAAGGGGGTGAAACTAGCCTGACCACATCCCGTTTGTCGTTTGCAATGTTTGCACATGCTCCACCCTAGCAACCTTGGAAATAAGAGCTTGGCAGCCCTGGAGAAGTACGTAGAGGTCCATGGTGACATTGAGTCAAAGCTGGAATTGTTCTCGCTGTCATTCTAAACTCTGCCCTAGTGGCATGTATGCCAAAACCCTAGAAAAGAACGCAAAGGTCTATGGTGACATTGTCAAAGCTGGAATTGTATCAGATGTCATTCACAACGGAGGACATTGTGAGGTTCTTGAAAGGGAGGGAAACTGTGGGGCTTGGGGCCGGACTTAGGGCCGGATATCACTACCCTGTGGACATATATGCCAAATAGGAGCTTGGCAGCCTTGGAAAAGCACAGAGAGGTCCATATGACATTGGCACTGAAGTAGTCAAGCTTTGGTTGTGTAAAATGTGGAAGATGAGTACATGTGTCTCCAGTGATGAGGTTTGCAATTCGGACAACAACGGATGAGCTCTGTGTACAAGAACATTGCAGTAAACTGTGTAAGGCTTGGAAGAACAATAGAAACCATGCATATTCTTTTGTCCATCTCCAACCTCTCTTTCCATATCAACAACCCAGAGCAATCCTGCTGGAGAGTGGGTTGCTCCAGCCACTTTACCATTTTGCTCTTCCTCTCTTCCCTTATTTATGTTGTGATCATACTCCCAAATTTTGCAGTGTCCATTAGGCTTTACTTCCTTTGTTGACTGAACATCTATGTCATTGATTTGCTGTCTGGTGTGCTACTTCTGTTGCAGGTCTGCTCTCCTTTCCAAGTCATTGTCAGTGTTGTTGATGTTGGCTTCATTAATTATTGGTACTTCCATGTCACTGTTATCTCCTGAAACACTTGCCCTTTTGCTTCCTCATCTCCTGGCGCTTCTGAATTCAGGTCCTCATCCTCATTCTGGCTAAAGCCCTGACGTTGATCAACATTCTTGCATGCTTCATTTTTAGATAAGTCTCCTAATTTCTTTGTGGTTTCCTGCATGTCTTCACATCTTGTAGGTTCCATATTGATGGCTGAAAATTCTTTGTTCCCTCCTTGTGCATTGTCAAGCCTTTACTTCTGTGTTTTCTTAGCCCAACTCATCTTGCTACTCCCTAGTTCTGATCCTGGTTTGTTCCGTTGATGTGCAAGTCAGATGTTGATTGTCCCTTTTCTTCGTACCGCATTCGACTATGTGTTGTTGCCCTCCACTTTCTTTGGTGAGCAGCCACTTCAGCCCTTACATTCCAGTGTGTTGTAGTTATCTTGATCAAGACCTGCCCCCCTGCTTTCATTGTTCTTTGTGGAATGCTCTCCCATTTCATGCCACTTTGTGTGTTGGTTCTGCTGCCTGCAGGCATCACCACCTTCCTTCTAACAGCACATGGCTCTTTCTCCAGGTCTTCCTCATCATGCTTGATGCGCATTGCTTGATGCCCAACATGCTTGATTCGCATTGCCTTTTTTTCTCACCACAGGGAGATTTACCAAATTGGGTGTGCATTTTGCTTTAATCATATTTTGCGCATATCCTTCACCAATGTTCTTGTCTCTGTTCTAATGTGTGCAGGTTCCTGCTCACGGTGGACAAGCCTCTGGCCAGAGGGCATTACAGGTCAGATTATTGGTTCATTGGAACTTACATGATTTTTAATGCATGTTTTCATTGTTCGTGGTGGTCGTGGTACCGTCTAATACGTCCAGTGCATGTGTTTTTGTATGTAGGTACGTGGCCACGAACAAGAAGCCACAGTTCAGAGGGCAGTACAGGTGCAGCCTGTCAGCAAGACAACCCCCACCCCGATGGTCCTTGATTGCCAGAATGGGTAAGAGATCCTCCATCTATTTATTCATAGTCATAACCTCCCATTATGAACTTTGCTTTGACACATTCAATGGCATGTGGCTTCCTTTCATGCCATGTTGCTTCTGCTCCAGCTTTAATATTGACTGCAGGCCAGAGTTAACAATTTGTGCATTTTTGGGGATGGATGGCAGTTGACGGTTGGTGACCAAGTCCGGCTTATCGACACGGTTTCGAGGGCAACAGCAGCATCTGGGCATATTGTTGGTCTACAGGGGATGTCGGGGAGTATATCCTGTGGTGCCAGAAGGGTATGTGGCCATCATGATTAGATGTCATCCTTACCAAAGCCCCTCTATCGTATCACAGTAAGTCTATGAAACCTGTGCATACAGAATTGGGAGACACTATAGGTCATGTTACACTTTGGAGCGACAGGCTCGTGAAGATATTGAAAATGAAGTGGTCAGTGAGCGCCCTCCTGTTTTTTGCTGTTATATGACAATGGGTAGGAATCCTGAGGTCCGAGTGTTTGGTGGACTAAGTAGCGCCTGGTGAATGTTCTAGTTCTCATACTTTAGGCTCTTTTAGGACTTATGTGGCACTGGTTAGACTTTGCATCTGTCCATTTTGGATTTGACTGTCTATTGGAACAATTCAATGTAAAGTTATGTTTTCCTCGTTATGTGTGTCATTGTTTTTTTTCCAGTTGTGTGTTTCATTGTTCTTGTCTACCAGTATGATAGGTTCCCATGTTTTTGGGCATCAGATTCATCAGCACTATTTCTTTTACCCCACCCATTATATATTAATGTACTAAACGCATGCTACAGTCAGGCCCATGACTACAACCGCAGTGACGAGGAGCATTACCTAGAATTCTCATATCAAATGGTTATCCAATGCGTGGCACTAAACCCTAATTTAAATCACAGTCATGGGCTCGTCTACAGGGGCCCAAAATCTGATTTGTATCAGCAATTACCAGCACTCCACGTGCACAAGCCATACCACGCCACGTGTTGAACCAACATTGCACCAGACACAGTCATATGTGCCAGTCATGAACCCTACAGTAAGGAAGCCTAGTATGGCGACACGTGTCCATAGCTGACAGGCGCACCTGTTGTCCGCATGGAGCTCGTTGATCGCGCCGACATGGACTGCTGTAGTCGTAAATTACAGTCGTGGCCCATGACTATGAGCAGGCAGCTCAAGTGCCACGTCAACAGACAGCTCCACAACTGCGATTTACAACTACATGGCACTTACGACTGCAATGTCACAACTGACAGGGCTTTTTCCACTAGGTAGTCATGAAGTCATAAATGGCTGATAATACTGGCAGACAGCAGCCGGAATTTGTTGTAGTGGTGGAGGAGACCGTCCAGCGACTAGTGATGTTGTGCGGGACGCCATCGCTTCTGTTGCTCGATAGGCTGGATTTCATGTGTTGCGGGAGCAAACTCACATGCTGCCTCTTGTGCACCTCAGTCCACTCCTCTGCGCGTCGACATCATCTTCTCTCGATATGGTTTGCGTACCCTTGCAGATGTTGTCATTGTCATTGCCGATCCTACTTACTTTCTCGATCAGCCTCTTTCCATGGCACTGCCGTTTTGATTGCTGCACAGACCAAGACCAAGCAACGAGACTATCAAGACCGTCATCCTACGGATGCGTTCCTTCCACTGGCTATGGAGATCTTTGGATGTCTTCGTCGATAGTTCGACGACGTACTTGTGCTCATCATGCTGCTCAGAACAATATCAATAACATTCCCCATGCTTCCGTCTACGTAGCTTTCTATAGACAATGGGTTTCTCTATAGAGGGCACATAGAGGGCATAGGCCATGTTCATCTTGCATTGGGCTTCTGTAGCTTTATTCTTGTTTGTTTTAGGTGAAGGCAAAAAGGACCATGGAGCCTTGATGGGTGGTTCCCAAAAGTGAGGCGCCATTAAAGGGGCACCATGTCTATAGGCATGGCTTTGTCTCATCTTTATGCTCTTCCTGATGTCACACCCATTTCTTTGTCTGATATGACTCAGGCAGTTGTATGGGATGATCATTTGGTTTGATTGGCTTGCTACGCTTTCTTTTTCATTTCTTTATGTTAAATCTTCCCTTGCTATGGGAATTTTCCATCTTTTGTACGGTTACGTCATGGAAGTTTGTAAATAAAGCTTTACAGGGTTACATCACTACTTTTTGTTATGATCCAAATGTCTTCATTTCTCTTCTTCCTCTTCTACTTCCAGCCGAATCTCGTCTCTGATCGCACGTTTGTCCATCCATCTACTTGAAGGCCAAAACTCTCATTTAATTTTTTTTTTGGATCTGGCAGTGGTTTCTCAATTTTAAGTAAAACATTCATCATAATGATCGAGTGTGGAACCATAAGTTGGATCCAGATCCATTCCTCGTTTCCAAAATTCCCTAAAGTCGATCAAAATTTAGCCCATTGTACATAGATAGCTAGTCCCAGGAAACATACAATGAAGCCCTTTCAAAATATCTTTCGAGTACAAACGCTCTGGCAAAGAGCATCAACAGTGTTAGCGAACCGATGCTAGCACTTGTACTCCCCTTGTCCCTGATCTTTAACCTTGCAGAGACTACCAAGGACACTTAGAGATGTCCACCTGTACAAGTCAGGACTTCCAAAGAGCATCGTCTATGCAAAGATCTGTAATACATATATATTGAAACATCCTTAATTCGGATTCATGTTCAGAAAAATGTTACGTATATATATGCCTTCAGGGACATGAAAGCGTGAGACTTTCAACTTGACATTTCATCAGGTTCTCTCACAACCAATTGAAGTCCAATAACTGTCCCCTTCCTGATCTCCAGCTGTATGACTCTTCCGAAAGACCTTCAGTCATCTAGATCCCAGGTACGAGGAGACTGCATCTAGACTCGACTACCTTGTTGTCCCACTAATAAATCTGTCTCTATGTTCTCGAGTCTTTGAACGATACAAGTTACTCATCATACATATGATCCATGGTTCGAGGAAAGTTGGGAGTGTTTGCTATTTACTGGGGTCTATACGACTCACTCATCCCCAGATGGCCGACTGACTTTGGACATATCAAACCCTGTACTATCCAAGCTCTCTGAATCCTCTTCTGTCTTGTTACTCCACTCCACATGAGCACCCTCAGCCACACTGTGAGGGTCGTTTTGCACTTCACCATAGGTCCTCTCCAAAGTCGTATTGCTCGTCTCCGTGGTATCATTCGAGACGGGCGCTGTCGCTCCCGTCGAATCAAGACTAGTCGGTGTCTCCTCAGCCACGCTTGCTCCCCGGCTGGACACCCCAGTGTGAAAGAATGCAAACACTTCCCGCTGCTTGCTCGACAAGAACTTCGACGACGCTTGCCTGGAGTAGTACACCGATCTCATGAGTGCTTGCCCGCCTGACATGAAATTGTACATCCGTCTCGTAGTGACTTGGGCAGCCATGTCTTGAACGCTCGATCCGAGTCAGGCTATGGAGCTCCTGAGCTCTGCAGCCAAATCTCTTCACTTCCTCCTTCTCCGACGTACAATTTCAACAAACCACAATCTCAGCTCCTTTCACCACGGCACAGATCTTCAAGAATTCCTCCCTGCGAACAAGCTCAAGAGATGGAAGAGAAGAAAGCCTCTCCCTTTCTCGACCGCGCCAAATCACCCAGGTAGCAAGCAACTGGCTATTTCTGAGAGAGAATGGACCTGTTGTGCTGGGCTTCACATACGATACTGCCAAATGGCCTCGGCCTATGTTAACCACGTGGACAGCTAGATCCAGCTTTACTTGCCGACTGACAGGTGGCCACTCACACGTGACATGTTTCTAGACCTGCCGTCAGATATAGGAGGGAACAGGGAACCTTTCCTAGCTGCCTATACCTACTTCTGAACATACTTGAAATATTCCGTATAGATGAATCTTTTTGTATGTTTGGTATATTCCTAGCATAAGGCATCAAAAACATGGTATGAAGATCGCGGACGTTATAAAGCACCATTTCATTTCATTTCTTTCTTTGGAACCTCAATCGATCCAAGCCTGTCTGTGATAAGCTTACCAAATGTACTTAGAGGCTTTATACACGGGATTGAAAACTTTCTTACTCTCATGAGTCTTCAAAATGGTAGATACATTCGGCGCTTATGGCCCCTCTCTAGTCCCTGATATTTATTTGTAGGCCTACCCTCCAAAAGGCTATGCAAGACAATCGCAGAAAATCATCTTTCCAAAGAAAGGCAGGGTGAGCCATGGGAGGATACTGTTTTGAGTGTCTCATCAAACTTCCAATGTAGGAATAAAATGGGTGGGAGAACCCATGGGCAGCAGATGCATGCATTGAGCGGGAATGATCTTGGAATAAACAAGAAGTATACAATTCTCGTAATACCCATTGTAGGCAGGTCATTTTGTCCTCTATAGCTTTAACCCAAGCAAAAGAGAGCAGGCGCTTGCTTTTCAAAAGCAGTCCCTGTGAGAGACATCTGGGTCTGCAGGTCTTTCAACTTACATTTAACATGCAAGTCCTTCGACAATCATGTTGCAAAACTGTTAGCTTGTAATAATTGATGTGCACACTTAATTTGGTCCACAGCATGCCCTTAGATATGAGCATCCTGGGTGGGACAGGCCACCTATGTCTACCCATTGGCCCCCCAATAGACAAAAGTGGAAAGTGTCAGTGCTCACCTCATGACATGTTTTCTGCCTCAGTGATGCCCAAACAAGTTTGTCAACCAACCCACCATTTACTGCAGAAACCGGACATGGATCATAAATTTCATTATGCTTTTAAAACCAGCATTCTGTTGAGGTGGTGACCCCCTGTCCCAAGGCATCAATGTTTTGCTTCCTGCTATGTTGGAGCTCTGATTTTTGTAGTCCACCAGCTGGCGCTCCTATCTTATGTTAATACTTCGCAATGACAGATCACCAGTTCCTCCCATGGAGACGTTCTTGACAGGTTGTGCCATCCCAAATACCTTCCAAAAGCGAAGTGTCTCATCCGCAGCAGCGGAGACTACCATTGTTCCATCAGGGCTCTACACAAATTACAGCACTAAAATCATGAGAAAGTCACAAACATAAAAGTAATTCACTCAATTTCAACAAACAATGGCAATGACAATGTTGGACTGTCAGTGGCATTATGGATCCACATGTGCATTTTCGAGCCAGAGCTGCAACGCGGCTCCTCTGAACCCTAGAGTAGTACAAACGTAAGTGTAATATGAAATAAATCTGCAAATTGTCATCTTTGGAAACACTAGAATGTCAACAGAAAAGAAGTCTTAAAACCTGGGCAAGATGGAGAACACGGGCAGTGTGACCAGTGAGTTCAGCAATTTTGGCCATAGATGGATACTTCCACAAGCACAGTTGATTCTGGCTGAACCCATGGCTGCTCAGTATCTCCTTTTGATGCCGGTTCCATTGCAGAGCACACACCTGAGTGCACAACCCAATGTTTGACCACCAGACCTAGATCAATAATAGTGAAACCTTGTGTGATGCAGAACATCTTCACAGATGCCATCCTAACTTGCCCATGCAGTTCTGAAAAGTTCGGATATCACCAACTGAATTTAGAGGAACCTATATAATACAGTTTTTCAAACATCTCATTTTCAGTCATAAGAAACTACGTACGGTGCACTAAAACTTTCTCATTACACGAGAAATGGGACAGTGGAATTAATAGTATCACATCTTACAATGTAAGCTAGATTTTTTTACTATTCTTCAAGGAAGTATCGATCTCATCGGCAAACCATCAACCTGGGAATGAGTGTCGACACTGTTGATACAGGCACCTGTCTGCGTGTTCCAAAATTTAATACAGCGATCAGCAGTACCCCCTCCAGACGCGAGTAAGTTGGCCTGGAAGGGGCACCAGGCAAGTGCTTTCACAGCTGCTTGGTGGTCGTCCAGCCTGTGTAGATAGACTACTGACTCAGGTGATGATGATGTGACAGCTGCATCCCAAATGTGGAGTAAGTTGTCATTGCCTCCACTTGCTAGCTGTTGGCCTGACGGTGACCACTTGAGGCCACACACCTCCTGATTGTGCCCTATCAGACGGGAGGTGACATGATCTCTCACCCGTACTGCCAATTCAGAACACACTCTTTAGCGAGTCATATTTTGAAGGAAAACATTGTCTGCAGTATCCATTTAAGCCTCTTTCTCCTTCTGGTACTTTCAGTAATCTCCACTGCCTTCAAATTTCCCCGTCTCAATGCTCAGTTAGTATTTTATCCTTGAAAGTGTCTGTAACAACCATTGTTCAGTTTCAGAAACATCTCACTCCATCAGAAAAACATTGTTATGCTGATCAGCATACTTTGTATCACTTCTTGTTGATTCCTTACCCCAAACTTTCTCTGCCTCACAGAAGCTATTCAATGCTTGGAAAAGGGCCCAAAAGCAAACAACCTTACCATCATGATTGATGATGTGGCTGTCACGACCTCCAGAAGAGAGCGTTGGGCCATTCCATGTCAGGCTGCTCACACGTGCTGAATGTCCTTCCAATTTCCGCACCTATAAGGTGGACATTATAAAGTGTGTCTGTCTCTTTCTATAGATGCATTCTGTCTCACAAGCATTCCATGACCATGTCGACCCTACCACTGTTTCTTCCCACTACAAAGAAACAGATATAGACCTACATATGGCACCACCATTTTTCTCTTGCAGACCCTGTTGTGGTTCATGAGAGCATGACAAGGCCTAAAAGCAGCCTACTGTGAAGTTCACATTGATGGAATCTCGCTGTTCCATGCTTCATCTTAAACCTGACTTACCTCCAGAAAACGGCTTTCCTAGTATAGCCTCATCACAAACCTTTTTCTTTCAGATCACCTGCAAGATTGTAAAGGTGATACACTGGAACTCCATTATCCCATGTTTATCTCCCTCTAGTCTTCTCTCTGTCTCACCGTCTCTCTGCTCCGCTCCTGCCTCAGTCCGTGCTCAGTATGACAAGGATCATACAGGTAAGGGAGTCCCAACCTGGCAGATGCGAGAAATATCCCATAGCTGCACCTCTGTGTTATTTAGGCCCAATGCAATATGCCTTCCATCTTGTGCCCACGCTATACTCGAAATGTAGTCATCCTCAAGGCTCGTGCTCATAAGTTGCTCAATGGCACCAGTGTCTGCATGCCACAAGTATATGGTGGTCCCCAGAGCCACTGCCACCACATTCTTGCAGCTCCAATCCAAGAGATTAAGGTAGTAATCATCCACTATCTCTGGAGCATCCAAAATTCGCTCTGGCGCCTGCATGCTTGATGGCCGATAGTCTTTGTTCAGGACATATAGGCAAAGCAATTCACAAGCATGTACATATCCCGTGAATGTGCATCTTCCTAGGTCAGATGCAATCTTTTTCATATGTTCAGTGGTTTTATGCATGCATGACCACGAGTCGATGCACAATGCAAGTTCCAGCCAAGAAGTCTTGGAATTTTCCATGTCAAATCCCCTGTTCCTGGGGTCTGCCTGGGCTTCCATTACCTGAATAATTTGCCGGATTCTAGAGGTGGGGGAGGCAATGGCATCTGCTGAGAAGAGCTCAGTTGCTCCAGGTGAAGGAGGTGGCTTCTTGGTAAATGAAAGTATCTTAGGACTCTGCAGCACTCCGACATCATGCAACAAGTTCTCTGCCAGCTTCCTTTTATATGCCTCCTGCAACAAATGAAAAAGCAGATGTTATGCGCCTCAAGGTTAAGTGTTGCACAATTACCTCCATCCAACAATGCAAGGCTCCTCTTGTCTTTCTTTCTTGCCAAATGCAAGCAAATACATCTGCGTCATCCCCCAACCAAAAAGTGGCTGTTTGACACTGTCGTCAGCCCTGCTACCATCTATGGTTGTGAGTTCTGGGCACCTGGTGTCCCTGTCTCCTGGTGGGAAAAGAATTTGGAGCCATTACAGTCATCTTTTCTCCAAGCAATGCTTGGCGCCAGGAGCACAACTCCATCTCAGATCCTAGGGGCAGAGTTCGCATGTGTACCATTGCAATCCGAGGCCCTCTTCCGGCTTACAATCTTTCTCCATAGATTACAGGCCCTTCCACCCAAGGGGCTCGTGGCAAGGGCCCTCACAACATCTATGAGGCTCAAAGCTGCAGGTTTCAGGAACTCCTGGTATGCTCGAGTGGACAGTTTATTTCAACGTAACCGACTTTCTACTGCTTTCCTATTACCAATGAATCCAGATGAGGTGGACATCAGTCCAGACATGACCGCAACAGACTCATTAGGAGAGAGCTTATGGAATTACATGTCCAGAGAACTTGGACGCTACCCAATCTCACAACAAAGCTCCACTTCTATCGAGAGACATTCTTGGTGCTCCACGACAATAGAATCTTGAGACCAAATTACCTTTCAGCATCCTTATCTCCTTCCCTCCTGAGGGCATTGGGGCGGTTCAGGGTGGGTTCCCACAACCTACGGATAGAGACTGGCAGATGGGAAAACCTGCAACGGGAGGACCGCCTATGTCCAGCTTGCATAGGGCGCAGCCAGGAAATCGAAACTGAAGAACACTTCTTCTTCTACTGCCCTCTATACTACGAGATCCGTGGGAGATTCCACTGTTTATTCAGTGGAACTCAAACTCTCACTGATGTCTTCCACTATGAGGATCAAAAATGCTTGGCAGCCTACCTGCACGAGGCCTTCACCCTTCGACATTCGCTAGAACATTAATTGTGGTTTCTGGACTTGTTCCTCTCTCATGTTTCCATTTTGTCCCATAAGCTCTATGAGCTTTCCGCGGACATTATAAAGTACCATTTCATTTCATTTCATTTCTTATCTAGAACATAGATAATGTTCTTGCAGTCTTTCCACAAGAGCAAGAAAGAAACTTAGTCTGGCCACAGGAAGGCATCTGAATCCGACACCTCGGTCAGTTAACCAACCTTGAGAGGCGAAACAACATCCAGATTCGAGTTGGCGTTCTCCTTGGCCTCCCTCAGCAAATTAAAGTGAGCAACATCCAGATCCATAGCACTGCGATTTGGAATAAATCGATCTCCCTGCTTTTCAGAGAACCTCTGCGTTATAATCCCCCCATGCAATAGCACATCGGAGCAGAAAAGAGTGTCTTTTATCAGCACCTGGAACCCTATCAATTAGGCAGTATGGCATATCTGAGTAAATACAAACAGTGTTGACCGAAAGAAACATGGATTGATTTGCCGATACAAAATTGTCATGTCGTGAGTTGGAAGAGTAAAGACCAGTCTGAGGTCTGAATTCAAAGAAAAGTTAAAAGAACAAGGTTGCTTTTGAAGTCTTTCAATGAGAATTGAAATTATACCCAGGCACTAAAGCGCACACACGCAGAGGGAAAGAGATAGGTGCCTGTGTCTTGCGTGAAGTTTTTGATGCAAAATGTGTCGGAACTAAACGCGCAGGAGGGGAGAAGGGCAATTCAGCCAGCTGTTGCCTTTCAGTGGGCCCCATCCCATGCCTCTTTGCTGGTGGTGTTGACAGCATTGCTCCACCTCTTCTCATACCTGACTCCCAGATACGCCTGCTTAGTTTCCCCAACCCCAGTCCTGACCAGCCCTCAATTGTCAATTAGAGAAAACTTACGCTTATTCACTTCAACTTAGCTTAAAATCGCTTGTAAATTTTGATCAGACATCAATTATCCAACTAAGTATTAGATAGTAGCATCCATTGAGGAATAGAACAGAAATGCATCTGGCGAAACATGCAAACATGTCAGCATATAGACGGAGGATGAGGAGAGGAGATGGTTAAATCCACGCAATGGCATCCTCTCTTCAAAAAGTTTGCTTCTTCATCTCTCTCACGGTACTAGCATCACCAAATCATAGGCAAATTCCAAGATACGAGTGCAATCAGCCTTCACAGGAAAGGCTTGTGAGCCAAAGTCAGATCGCTTTATTAGAGATCACCAGCACAAGTACAAAAACGTCATTTCTACGAACATCGGTACATTCACTGACGTACGTGCACTAGACAGGGCCGGATGTGGCGTGAAAGAGGAAAATCTTCAAGACTATAATTCAAAACTCTCATCTGAAACATGGACTGAACCCCTCCCCACACAAAGCTCAGTAACTCCTTCAATTGGAAAATGCATGAAAGGATCTAACTAAGAACGGGACTCGGAACAACTCGCAAGCAGGGGGAGAGAAGAGAGACATCAGGACACAAAATAACTGCTCACAAAGAGGGACTCTCACACTAAACCAACAGGCAAACTGAAATATGCTTAAAATAACGAACAATGAGATAAACTTAAACCGGACGGAGAACGAGAAAACGACCGAACCACAACCATTGAAACATAGGAAAACATGAGAAAGACGAGACGCTGCTGATGGAGAAGGCTACAGAGGAGAAGCGCGGGCAGAGAGACGAGAAGAGAATGGGGCGGGCAAGTTACCGGTCACTTTGGCGTGTAAATAAGTAAAATGCTTTTAACAAAAGAAATAAAGCGAGCGTGGCTTTAGGGTCGTCTTCTTGTCCAAACTATGTGCGCGTTCTTCCGTTGACACTCTGCGCTCTCCCCCTTCATTGCGCACCTCCAAGGACTTTGCGAACACTCAGGCAAGATTCACTCCCACATCTTCAATCTGTATCTATATATACCTCTTGAAAGCACACAAAGTCTTCCAATTTTGTTGTGTCTCGACATTTGGTGGATCTACGGTTTAAAGCCAATGAGGTGAACCTGACTTTTTTCATCTATTTCCGTCCTTGCTGACATCGAGAGGCCCGTGCATTGAATTTGGATTGGTTGGTTTCCGCCGGGAGGTGTGAGGAAAAGTTATGGTCTCAGCTGCTCTAAAGAGTGTAATGCCAGTTCTGGCAAAGTATCTCCTTGATATGATTTGATAGCTCCGACTTATCATGATGGTTCCTAAACTGTTATGGCTGCTTGGAAATGCTGAGAAGCATATCCAATTGCCTTCCCACATTGGCGAATTGTGGAGTCCTTTCTTTGTTAGTGTATGAAAGCCAAGGTAAGATGTGGTTTACTATGTACAACCATATTTCCTGCTCGGAAATGCAGAAAAAGCAGCTTCAATTGCCTTACACACATGCCAATTCTGCAGTCCTTTCTTGTCAATGGCATGTAGTCTGAGAGTGAGGAAATTTGTGGTTTACTATGTACAACCATATTTGCAACGTGGACATGGGTGTGTTCTCTAGGAACAGACACAGCAGGAAAATTAATCAAATATTAGTCGGATCAGTGCTAACATCACTCAATGTGATCCGTAATCCCTGTTGAACGTTTGGGCACCCTTCACAAATCGGGGCACGCCTGACGGCAGAGCTCGGGCCACATTTGCTCCCTCCTCAAATTTAGCATCTTAATGTAGAGGCATCTATACCACTGAGTATGATATATAAAACTTAGCTACACACTCTACATTGTCGGAGATCTATAGGTCTTGGTCATCAAGAACATTTTAGGGTTTACCATGTTACTCAAACTTTGGGTAAGCTTGGATACTGGTTGTCTTTCAGAATTAGGTTTAGTTGAAGGGAGCCAGCATCTCACTCACAGGGGCAATTTCTTGGTGCAAGATGTAAGGTTGATTGCACCATAGCTTTTGCTTTTGCATCAACCTTACCAAAAGAAGCTTTTAGTTCGCTGTGCATGGATCAATGCTGGAGGGAATGTTTTCAATGCTTCTGACTGCTTTTCTGTTCTTGAGCATGTTGGATAAATGTGTATAGCATGTCCACTTCTGCAGACTTCAAAACCTGTACTCCTCTTCTGTGAACCTGCAAAATGCCAATCTTGGCTCTTCCAGCCTAGGGATTATACATGAAAAGTGAGCTAAAACAATTGTACATACTTCATCCCGAAGCTTTTTCCCATGTGATCCTGAATCGTAATTTGAGTTACAACTGTGTGTGGATATATATGACATCAAATTGAGGTTCATATGTAAGGATTACAGTGCACAGGTGCCGACTATCTATTCCTGGGAATCTCTTCTTATATAGGTTGGAGGTGTTGAAGATAAACATTTGCTACTTACTGCAGGATATTCATAATACATTATTTTCTGAATATCTTGTCTTTCACTTTAGCCTTCTCTTATCCTGGTAGGTCATGGATGCTTCTCTGCCAGTCACAGGATACTGGATTCAACAGAGTGAGGTGGATGGTAGTTTGGCATGGACAAATGCTCTGTAACCAGTGGCTAGCTGACAGATAAGAGACTCAAGCACTGTTCTCACAAAAGCTGAGGAAGCTACAGGTTTTTGTGTTTGTCAGATCCACAAGGGATAGATGTCACCTGTGAGAGACAGGGACTGAACAATTCCAAAGCAAGTGTGCCATGTTTTGCCGCAGTTTGGGGCCGTGGAGGCTTTTACTCACTGGTGAGCAACTTGTCCAACCTCTCATGACTTGCTGCAGCCCTGCATGCAAATATGATCTGGGTGGGGAGAGGGTTTGAAGGTATTGAAAAGGAGTACGACTGGAGAATTTATTGCTGAGTATAATCCATAACACATACACATGTACACAAGTACTCCTCGTTTGGTAGGAGGTTCAGGTTCTTTTTTAACATTTCAGGGTGTGGCTTCTGGTTGTGACTGACGACGACCCTATGTCTTTCTCAAGGAAACCTAGTCAAGCTCAGAGAACATGCACATGCAAATCATGGGAGGCCATTTCGATGCACATCACAGACTGAATTGTTAGGTTCCCTCTTGATTCCAATGCTTAGATGGGCTTGATTCAGGACTGAACAACTTGAGCACTGAATCAGCCTTGCGGGCTTAAGCTAATGGTACTTTATGGATGCAGTGCTTGCCATCTCAGCAACAGGTCTTGTAGCTGCGTCTGTGGCACCGGTGTCATACTGCTATGCTTTGAACAAGGACAATCAACTCTATGATTTTGTATCCTTACTTAAGGAATCAAATCCATTATGAAATGATGAGGTTGGAGGGCTGTGAGAAAAAGGAGAGAGAATGTACTCATAAGACGTTGTTTGCCATAGCCTTGTGGCCATAGAGCCCGCGCCCAGTTTGGGTGGAACAAAAGAGGGAGAGAATGTACTCATAAGACGTTGTTTGCCGTAGCCTTGTGGCCATTGACCCCTCACCCAGTTTGAGCGGAACACAAAGGGACAGAACCTACCTATGTCAGGGGCTGACGCCGGTAGTAAGACTTACCTTGGAATAAACAATTGATCCGGGTTTTCCAGGTATCCTCGACACAAGCATCAACCTTCTGTGTGTGGTTTGCCCAATACTAGGCCCCAAAAGGGCCTGGGCTTTTGGCTCAGCCTCGAGACTTTCAAAGTTGGTAAACAGAGGTTAAGAGAGCGTCTCTCTGGTGAGAGAACTCTGGACAATGAATCAGGAAATGAATATTGTCTTCAGGTTGCCCATACAACAGGCAATTTCACTCTCCCTTTCCTCTCTGCTTCTTCAAAGGTAGGCTTCCCGCCCTGAGTCTAGTGCCGAGAGTGGGTGGGTAGACCCTTGAGGTCATCCATGATGTCCTCCCCCATCAAAAGAGAGATTGTACTCATAAGACGTTGTTTGCCGTAGCCTTGTGGCCATTGACCCCGCGCCCAGTTTGAGCGGGAACAAAAGGGACAGAACCTACCTCTGTCAGGGGCTGACGTTGGTAGTAAGACTTACCTCCATATAAAGAATTAATCCTCTAGAAATCCCTTCACACAAGCATCAATCTGCTGTGTGTGATTTGCCCAAAAACTAGGCCTCAGGAGGGCCTGGGCTTTTGGCACAGCCTCGAGAATTTCAAAGACAGGGGTACAGGCACAATTCCCTTAATAGATTTGAAGAGAGCGTCTCTTTGGTGAGAGAACCCCGGACAGTGTATCAGAAAATGAATACTGTCTTCAGATTGCCCACACAACGGGCAATTGCACTCTCCCTTTCCTCTCTGCTTCTGTTTGCTGTTCAAAGGTAGGCTTCCTGCCCTGAGTTTAAATTTCAGTCTAGTGCCGAGAGTGGGTAGACCCTTGAGGTCATCCAAGATGTCCTCCCCCATGTCACAGACTGGAAACAAGTTCAGGGAAGTTTTCTGCCTAACTTCATTTTCATCAGACAATCTCATGGCAACAGACATGGCATCGGACACTACAGCCTCTAAGTCAGATTTATCCAGCAGGGTCAAGACTTGTGGATCCAGGTCCAGGTCCTTGAGGATCTCTTACTACTCTCTTCTGCCAGGACTTAGCCTGTTTGACAGGGCGGTCCTGTTTCCAGATATAGAGTCGATTAACTTAGGATATCTGGTGTTGGGCATATGTTGCAGCTGACCCCACCATCTGACCTTGAATTCATCTCGTCAACTTAAGGACGGAATGCCAAACTCACCCCGAACAGCCACATTGGCTGTTTTGGAGCATGCTGACATACACTCCTTAAGCACCCCCACTTGAATGGATTCTAGAGACTTAGCCTGGTTGGAGTTATCAACCCATATAGCAGATCCGTACTCCAAGGCAGGTCTAATAACGCGACAAAGCATGGTTTTCTTAACCTCAGAGTTGACCCCTCTGCAGTGGAAAAATTTAGTGAGCCCCAGAGCTTTGCCCTTGCCAGTTTGAACAACTTTCCGGATATGTGCATCCCAATTACAATTGGAGGAGAACTCAACGCCCAGGTAAGTGTAGGAAGGGAGGACTGGGATCTCTTGGCTACCCCACTGCCACTTAAGATCACTTCCTCCCTCTCCTCTGTCGTTGAATGCTACCACTGCACATTTGCTGACATTAGCCTCTAGCCCCCAAAGATCAAAGTATCTCTTCGCACAATCAATCAACTCCTGGAGATTGGTTGGAGTCTCCCCTATGCCTGCGAAGTCATCCGCAAACATAAGGGCTGGTATGGTGGTATCACCCACCCTTAACCCAAATCCCTCACTTTCCACATCCTCGAGGAGTTGATTGATGAAAACATTGAAGAGCAGAGGGAGAGAGTACATCCTTGAGCTACACCTTGGTCTATGTCAAAGAAGTTGGACTTCTGTCCGTTAACAGTGACACAGCTTTTGGTGTGAGCATACAAGTTGTGGACAACTCTCCACATCTTTCCCTTGATCCCACAAGACCAGAGGCGGAACCATAGGCCATCTCTCCACACTGTGTCATAAGCCTTTTTGACATCCAGGAAAAAGACATAAGTGGGTTTCCCTTCTTTTTTCCTTCCCTGGATAATCTGGCTTAGAGTGAAGATATGATCCACACAGCCCCTGTTTCGCCGAAAGCCAGCTTGGCCTTCGTGGAAACAACCTCTAGACTCCAGATCAACCTCAAGACGAGTACTTATAACTCTGCAGAATGTCTTGCCAACAGCATTGAGGAGCGTGATGCCACGGTAGTTCCCGGTTCTTCTCTGTCACCCTTCTTGTATAGATTGACAATGACCCCCTGTCGCCAGCGAAAGGGATCATTTCAGTCTTCCAGATAAGGTTAAAGAGGAGAACTAGGGCCTCTATCATGGGATCGCCACCGTGCTTGATAAGCTCGTTGACAATACCATCAGGTCCACCAGCTTTATATCCATTTAAATGTTCAATTGCTTCCACAATCTCAGAAGAACTAATGGGAGCATTATAAGCCATTGAAATATACTCCAGTTCATCAGGGCTGTTTTGAATCATAGGAACAGTTTTTCCAACTGTGTCCCTCCATTCAGCAGAAGACCCCTCACTGTTAGACCTAGAAGTTCTGCCAAGGATACTGTAGTGAGTTTCAAAGGTTTTGACAATGTCAACCGATGAAGTCACCACTGCACCTTTAGTAGTCTTCAGCGCTTGTACTTGCTGACCGTTTTTCGGCTTGTACAAACGTTGAAGGGCCAACCAGAATTTCTTGTCATTACCACCATGGTGGTTTGAGTTTATTTCACTGTATAACTTGTCCCAGTATAATTTCTTCTGAGACCTAACAAGCTGATTGATATCTTTACGGAGCTGGTAGTACCTCGCCCACAATTCTCTGTTGGTTTCCAAATTGCAGCACTCTTTATAGAGGGCTCATCTCTCAGCTATCTTGAGTGTAATCTCATTAGTCCACCAATTAACTGCTCTACCGCAGACAATTAGTTTCCTCCCAATGATCTTGTCAGCCACGGAGGAAACGAAACTCTCCCAAGAGTCCACTGCTCTTTCGACTTCATTTCTTGCGTTAACAGAGCGTGACTGAAGTTCTTGGAGCGATTGGACAAAATGAGGGAGAGCCTCTTGCAAGGCCTGGACGTACTCAGCCTTGACCTCCTCATTGTGGAATTTTTCTATGCGCCACTTCTGAATCGAACGTTTCACAGATCTCTTGGTGGTGGGAAAACACCTTTTGATCTCAGTCCAAACCAGGAAGTGGTCAGAAGTTCTGTCGATCAACACATTGGCACACTGGGGGAACAAAATTTTGTCCATTATGATATAGTCCACAATGGAACGTTCCCCAGTTCGGGGTTTCTCACGAGTCCACTGCACTTGGTCACCTCTTGTCCTGTTATTCAAGGTCAAAAACTGAAGCTCTTCTAGACAGTTAATTAACCGTCTGCCATTAGAATTCAGCTCGTCCTCACCAAAAGGTCCAATGATATCGTCCTGATGGATCCCTTTGCCCACCCGGGCATTGAAGTCCCCCAATAGTACCACCTGACCTTTGGCAAGGAACGAAGCACAGTCCAGCTTTACATCTTCGAAGGCCTTGTCTGCGTCAGCACTAAGGGTCCCCTCTGTGGGCATGTAAACACAACCAACAAAGAGGTCCTTTGTACTCATGCCGCCCTTCAAATTCAGCTTTAGCCAGATACTATGCTCGTACCTCAAACCCTTGTTGATAATTTCACAATTGTCAAACAAGAAATCACGGACAAAGAATCCAACCCCTTTTTGACCGCGTTTGGCAGAGGCTGCCTTGAGAGTACACATCTTACCTGCCCATTTATAACCAATGACATCTCCACCAGTTTATCCGACGTTTCCCATGTTTCTTGCCCAGCACAGATATGAATATCATTAGTCCGAAGAACTTGTCCCACTTCAAGTTGTTTCCTTTGGTTGGTCAACCCTGAGAAGTTGAAAGTGGCCAGCCGCAAGCCAGCCCTTTGCGTGTGAATTGTTTGTCGTCTAGGTAGCTTATGATTGCTCCTGGACGGCCAACCGTTCTGCAGAGGGGGGACAGCTACCCCATGTGTAGATTTTGCTCGTCTTGTGTAAACTTTGAGAATTGGTAAACCATTCAGGGTACCAAATCTTTCAGTTACATGACGCACAGGCTCCGCACACATAGGGGCAGATTGTCCGTCAGACTGCTTGGGGACAATTACCCCGTGTATAGATTTTGCTCGTCTTGTGTAGACTTTGAGGATTGGTAAACCATTTAGAGTACCAAATCCTTCAGTTACACGACGTTCAGGCTCTGCACACTTAGGGACTGATTGTCCATCTGACGGCTTGGGGACAATTACCCCGTGTATAGAATTTGTTCATCTTGTGTAAACCTTGAGGATTGGTAAACCATTCAGAGTACCAAATCCTTCAGATTCAGGACGTTCAGGTTCCGTACACTTAGGGGCATCTTGTCCTTCTGGCTGTTTGGATTCAACCTCATCCAGAGCATCAAACCGATTAGAAACTCTCAAGTTGAAGTTGTTGCCCTTGGTTGTCTTCCTAGAGCGCCCCATTGAATCACCAATGTCTAAGACCGCTCTCCAGCCAGTCAAGGGACGAACTTCTTTGAGATTGAATTGATGCGGGACTCTATTAGAAGCACTTTTGGTCATTGCAACCTTCAACGTACCCCTGTTATCAAGTCTCGAGATGGTACCATTAGCCATGAAATCCAAGCCTAAGCTAGAGCATGTAGTTTTAAAGGACACATCGTCCATCCTGGCAAAAACTACACATGAAGCCCTAGATTTGGCATAAGTAACCAATTCCCAGGGATCACCCTGAGGAGTGTTGATGTTGATAGGAGCTAAATTTTTGATTGTTTTCGCAGGCCATAGAGAGAGAGAGAGAGAGAGAGAGAGAGAGAGGGAGAGAAGCCAGAATAGGCAGGAGGCATGGGGTGTTCTCTTTGACAGTTGCCGAAGACCAGTTGGATTGGGAAGGAGTTTCCATTTGAACTAAAGGTTTGTTCTGTCCCTTTGCATAAGAAAGAAGGTTTCATTCTGGCCCACTCGCTCCATCTGTAGTCCATACTTCCAGTTACGGTGGTTTCTCACTGCCCGTCTCTTTTGAATCCACCTGACAACTAGATTTCTCCTCAGTGGCTTTTGAAGTGGGAGTCATGCTTACCTTGGCCACCACCCTGTGGTATACTGCAGGATTTGGATTTGACGTATGTGCTCCGTTTCTGCAAAGATTCGGAAGTCAGAAGTGGTGAAGTAAGTTTCTTGCAGTTCCCTCTGGATGTGCTAGCTGCATTTCTCGTGCTTTGTGAGTTGAGCTTATAGGAGTCTCTAATTCGGACATGTTGACTATGCAGGGCTATGTGAGTTACGGCCAGTTTTCCCCTGCATATTTTTCTGCAAGTGGCAGTGATGTTGATTTTGTGCAAGTACGTAATGCTCGAAATTTTAAGGGTTTAAGCTTGTTTGTGTGGAATCTGAAACTGCTCTTGAAGTTAATCAGCTGTATTGAGGGAAATAATGGATCACAATCTTATCGATACACTATTCTCATGTTTCTGTCTGTTACTGTCAATAGTATATAAATAGATTTGGCCCCTGATCTGTTACGGTTCCATGCGCGAGCAAATTCACATGACGATCTCAATGTTTGTGCTGGATCGGGAAAGGTTGGGTGGTTGAGTAATGTTCACCTTGCGCAGGAGTACAGACGTGGGGATTTGAGAGGGTGTGAGAAGCATGGGTATGACTTCAGCGGTCGCAACACACTGGTATTTTTTACTGCCTGGTCCCTTGACGCAGCCCCATTAACGATCACTAACCATTTCCCATAGTGTGTATAGTATCTTGCGCTGTCAACTGTAAAGGTGATCTATGCGAGTGAGCGCGATTTGTCGTTACATCCAACTTACTGCAGTCATGTCTCTCATGTGTTGGCAAGTTTTTATTTCTCTCCTATCTTGTTGAGCAACCAACCTTAGATACGTCTCCCCCTTCGTTTCTTAAGGAGATACTGTGGGCAAAGATAAGTGCCTAAGGATGATTAAGTTCATATTCATCTTTCAGTGTTAAGATTGAACTTGAATATGTGATGTCAGTGGTGTGGATTGTTTTCCCCTGATCTACTGGTAGCCGAATGTTTTCTTCCACAGGTTTACCTTATTTGTGGCTCATGTCCAGGGAGCTCTTCTTGTACAGGTGAGAGCTCTTTGTGGCCCTTGTTGTTCCTGTTGAAGACAATAATATCACTTAGCTTTGAAGTAATCATATCATAAGGGTGACAAGTCTGGGCCTCAGTGATGCTTGCAATGGCCATAAGAGGTGTAGTTTGGAAAGGTAGGGCTGAGTCCAGATGTTACTTAACTCTGAGCCTAAAATGTTCTGGTTGGGTGTGTGGATTCCAGACAAGTTTGGCTGCGTCTGCAGTGTAATTTTTGATCAAGAAAAGTGCATGTGAGTCTGAGAATCACTGTTTACCCTGTAAAAACTGCCAAACCCTGTAGGTTGTGTTGTCATAATTCTCCAGTTTTAATGACCGTGTGGAATAAAGGGACATCTTTGGAGGGATTGCTATGGGCTAGGCTGGGGACTCATTCATAGGCTTGTAGATTTGGCTAAGAAATCAATTGGAAGTATATAAATGTCTGGCTAACCTCAGTGCAAACATCCTACTGATAGCTGAGATGATAAATGATGTTTAAGAGCATACTCATGGAAGGACTTCTCCTATTACTGCTAGACCACCTTAGAATCCCACTTGTTAATTTTTTTTGGCATGACTAGGTTTTGAAGTGTGTTTGCATCTTTAGTCAATATGATTGATTTCTGAAGCTTTTGCTGAAACTTGTTGGCATTTGCTGGGGTTCTGACAGGGCTACTATCACTCTGGCCATCACTTGTGTGTTGGCTGGCCCACGGGTCTTAAGTGGTTTCACTGCTGGCTTTAGTCCGCGGGGCAAGGAGGTGGTATGTACACAAAGTTACTCTGTCCTTTGGGGGGTTCGGGGGAAGGGGATAGGGGGGGATGACTCTGTATACAAGGTTTGCAGGGTTTTTGGCTGTCCATCTTTTATCCAATCATGCAAGAAAGTACTAGATCATACATTAAGTTTTGTTAACGTCCATCCTGGTATGGCAACCTGTGTCATTTTGAACTTTATTGATCTGTCGCAGTCTATGGGTTGATGAGTATGAGTTTTCAGGAACAAGTTTTGTTGTACGGGTGCCATGTAAGCAGGTGGAAAATGGCATCACACAGTGGGGGTATGAATCTGTGCACACTGACTACAGGTACTTGGGAGAATATGTTGCTCTATTCTTGTGCCTTGGCTCTTCTTTTCAAAGGATCTACTTGATATTTCTTTGTTCCCCAAGTATTTTTTACCCATCACCATGATTACCAACAGTCGGATTTGAACTCCAGGAACTCAGTGCTCCCATAAATCTTTTAGCAGATTTGACAATTAGTAAGAAACAAGTCAACAAATTTTCAAAGGATGCTATATATATATATATAATTAGTTCTGCTTTTATTTATGTCAGACTATACAACGTTGTGATGTATGCTTTGGGGTCAGCAATGTGAGAGCTCTCGATTGCATTTGGTATAGCATATCCAACATTGGACAATCAGAACTGTCTAACATTGTTTGTCATGTGTATTTTTGTTATCTGCAACTACAATGGTTTATGGAACACTGAACAACGGCACTTTTGTTGGCAGTTTTGGGACTCAGCAGTCACGAGTTTATCTATATTTCACAGCACCTGTCATCTTTGCCAGTAGCATTGACAAGCCCTCGTTTAAGGTATGAGGATGCTCCTACCTAAACTTTTTTCCCATTGTTGTTGAGAGCTGTTTCCACTTCAGCCTTGGTTCATCATACACAGCTGGGGGATATATACTGACATTACAGTTTGTTAATGTCCTGAAGTCACCTCTTATTCTGCTCTCTATATGTTCTTGCAAGGTGTATCCCGAGAAAGGCTTGAGTGTCCAACTTTTGGGTACGGGTGCTGTTGGATCTGCACCCACAACGGAGTCGCCCACCATTTTGCAAGTCGACTGGCGATGTGTGCAAATTCCTCCACATCACCACTGCCCTTTTGTGTCATTTTGTACCCGTCCTTGATCTTCACAACATCAAATGTCAGTTGGGTGACCCAAATAGTCAACTAGCACGCAGAACGAGTCTGTAGCTTGACCTAGAGCTCACATCTTAAGCGAGAATTTGCTTCCTGGAATAGATGGATTCATGTTGCTGTAAAGTTAGGCTTCATCTACCAAAAACTCTAAATCCCCATCTTCTTACTTGATTAGTCATCGACTGACATCGGTTACCAGCCAAAGTCCCTCTGTAGGATGGGAGGGGTGGCCATTGGTTGCTGGGCATCCTCTTGCAAGCTTACTTGAGAGGGCCCTTGTTGGCACAACTGTGCATGCCTCGATTGAATTTGAGCTGCTACTTTTGTGCCTTATGTCTCACAGCTAGTTCCTTGTGTTTTGAGGAAGCTTGTTAGTGTCTGGCCATTTTATGTCACAATTGTGACTTTTGGCTTGCAGGTGACAAGACAGCAGCAGACCCTTACATGGTCAATGTGACAGTTCCTGTGAAAGACTTTGACCCTGTTATCTTCACTCTTGGCAAGCGCTGTGGTAAGATACTCCTCTACATTGTTCACTTTTGTTGATGTACATGAGAAACCATGGTTTTTTCTCACAAAGTATGTGCTTAATGAAGTTGGCCAAGTTGTTTTTACTGTGCAATGGACATGCAATCAACAGATTACAAGCAGGAGGTGGAAAAGACCGGGTCGAATGGGTGGGCAACTTTTGGTGTGCTCTCATGCATGTATGGTCACCCTCCCTAATCTTTATACCTCATTTTCCCTCTCTGCCTGTTCCATGCAGACACATGTTCAATGTACTGTGCTATCTGGTCTATACTGCTTTGAAGTTGAGTTACAAAGCTTTCTGCAAAGACGGGTTGATGAGTCTGTGGGCTTCCTCCAGTTTTACTGTGATGATCACAATGTTCTGCTGTGCCGGCTTTCTTTACAACACTCGAGTGGAGGAAAAGGTGGGATATAATGGCCTTTTAAATTTTAGTTAGAGTGAATCCAGGCATTCTTCATCAAATAGGGATTTTTTGAAATGAAAGGGAAGTCACACTTTTGTAACTGCAGATTATAGCTCCTTCCTGACTTCTAACAAGATACGTCTGTTAAATGTACTGCCAATGTGTTTCAGTTAGGTTGACTCTCATGCCCAGATTCGGTCTGATGTATTTGTGGTGTTTTCCCAGCATGGTCTGGAAGCTCTTCCTGGACTTGGTGTTGTTGCCAGCTGCCTTGATGCTGTGAGTATTGCCCAATTGAATTGGAATCCATAACCTATTTGATACTGGAGAGAAGAAAAGAAAACTGATTTCAACTCTTCACATGCAATCTTTCCTTTTCCTTACATGAGCTGGTTGTTAACTACACCCATGGCCAACACCAGCAACTTTAAAAGCAGTCTAAAAGCTCTGCACTTTTTGTAAGGTCCAGATCAAGCATGGGGACACATGGCGTGGAAACTGAAAATATTCCATGGTGGGGATTGGTGGTTCTGATTGAAAGCATGATGTATGCAGGCAAGTGGAGATCACCGTGGATATGCGCCAGCAAATGAGGTGATCAATATTATTGGCCCCTCTCGTAACGGAGCCGCGGCCAGTGGACGAGGTGGACATAGGGATAATTATGGGGCAGTGTAACCTCCATGATGAGAGTCAAACTAAATGACCGCTGAAGCTTGTCAATACACTTGCATGGAGTTATGGATGATTTGTTGACAAGAAACTAATTCTCCAAGTGTAAGAGAAAGGCGGAATTAGGTGGATGATCTTTACCAGTGGCTGGCTACATCCATGCTGATTGACTATAATTTTCTGTGTACTTAACAACGCCCTTCAACAAGGCCCTTGCCTGCAGTCTCCTCAGGTGCTCTAATGAGGACCTCCAGAAAGTAGATTATGGAGTGCGAGTAGTCATGGTAGTCATGGAACGGCCACACATCATCCTGTTCAGGCTGAAAGTCTGTCTGGGAAAAGCAGGTTGGTCATCAGGCAACAGCCCTTATGCAGCCAATATTCCTAGCCATTCTGTTATGTTCATTCTGTTATGTTGATTCTGTAACGTGTATGCATTGTTCCATTCTGAATTGAAACGGAGGTGGTTGGTTCCTAACACTTCTCTACTGTGGTAGATGACAGTTGTTGCAAAATCATCAGAATGTGAGGCGGTGTGTGTGTCACATAAACCCTGGTTTTCTGTAATGGATTTGAGAATATCGCAGAATCAATTGTGGATATCCATATTGGGCTGTGTCACAGCCAACCTTCTTGTCCTGCTCAATTGCACCAGGATAACAGCCCTGCATAAGTGATCTGTCCTTCTCTCATCACCTTCAACCCTCCCTCCTGGGAAATGCAGTCTGCTCATGATATTACATCCACGATAGCCAATCGTCATGGGTAGTTCTGTCACTGATATACAAAAGGAACTTGTTACAGTACAGAATTTGGGTGATCTGAATGAATTGCATCAATCTAGGTTCACCCTTTCAATCAATTTTGATTGATCTGATACTCAACAGGTACCTCTGACAAGGTATGTCCAACACACTCGCAAAGATTGAAAGCAATACAAAAAATCATTTGAACGGCGAACGATGGGTTCACCCTTTCAATCAATTTTGATTGATCTGATACTCGACAGGTCCTTCTGACAAGGTATGTCCAACACACTCGCAATGTTTGAAAGCAATCAAAAATCATTTGGACAGCGAACGATGGGTTCACCCTTTGAATCAATTTTGATTGACTTGATACTTGAGAGGAGCCTGTGACAAGGTATGTCCAACACACTCGCAAAAATTGAAAGCAATAAAAAATCATTTGAACAGCGAACGATGGGTTCACCCTTTCAATCAATTTTGATTGATCTGATACTCGACACGTACCTCTGACAAGGTATGTCCAACACACTCGCAAAGATTGAAAGCAATCAAAAATCATTTGAACATCGAACGATGGGTTCACCCTTTGAATAAATTTTGATTGACCTGATACTCGACAGGTCCCTCTGATAAGGTATGTCGAACACACTTGCAATGTTTAAAAGCAATCCAAAATCATGTCACCAGGGAACGATGAGTTCACCTTCTGAGCCATTTTTGGTTCACCTGATACTTGAGAAGAGCCTATGACAAGGTATGTCCAACATACTCACAATGTTTAAAAGCAATCAAAAATCATTTGAACAACGAATGATGGGTTCACCCTTTGAATCAATTTTGATTGACCTGATACTCGACACGTACCTCTGACAAGATATGTCCAACACACTCGCAATGTTTGAAAGTAATCAAAAATCATTTGAACAGCGAACGATGGTTCACCCTTTGAATCAATTTTGATTGACTTGATACTTGAGAGGAGTCTGTGACAAGGTATGTCCAACACACTCGCAAAGCTTGAAAGTAATAAAAAATCATTTGAACAGCGAATGATGGGTTCACCCTTTCAATCAATTTTGATTGATCTGATACTCGACATGTACCTCTGACAAGGTATGTCCAACACACTCGCAAAGATTAAAAGCAATCAAAAATCATTTGGACAGCGAACGATGGGTCACCCTTTCAATCAATTTTGATTGACCGGAGGCCTTGTTTTAAACAGCTGCAGAAAACTCTATAATGCATACAGCATGAACGTATGGTTCGCGCACAAAGGAACTGGTAAGTGTGTGTAAGCCCGCGGTGCTTGCAAACAGTGTGCGAGAGAGAAGGTCTGCTGCTCTTGTCCTTCTTTGTGCCACTGCGTAAGGAGTAAAGCTAGCGTGTAATCCGTAACGCCCGCCATAGCTGTTAGGCTATAGCCCTTCAATGCACCCCCTTTCTCGGCAGTGGTTATCGGGGATAACACCGACTCGTCCGCTCAAAACCCTCTTGATTTCTTGATCTTGTTTCTTAAGTGGAGTTACATTTATAGTTCCCTCATCGTTGATTGGTCGTATGGTCATTAGGTAATTTTTCATAATTACCTTGTTCATTTCACAAACTGCTTTTGTATGACCAACATATCTACATATTCGACAACGGTTACCCCTTATTGGAGTACATGCAATGCGGAGAGCCCCTCTCCTCAGGCACATGTTTGAGTTCAAACACCCTTCCATCACTTTCTGGCCTCGTGGCAATTTTCCCGAGAATACTTCCTAATTGTTTTTTGACTTTTTGGTCCTTTCGTCATTGTTAACACGTGACCACCTATCACCGTCCCTATGGCATGTGTGGCCTGTGTGGCATGTGCTAGCCTGTGCTGGCTATGAGAATCCCTGTGTTCTCTCATATGACCATGCACATGAGGCGTTATGGCATGCACTGACACTCAGGAGGCTCGACCCATTTGTCTCCTCTTTTCACTACTTGCATCTCTTCAACTACACGACACAACATTTCAAAAATAGTTTAAATCACTGCTCTATCGCAGCAATATCGAAGGTATCGCAGGCTATATCGATGAGAAAGATATTATAAAGTTTTGAAAATTGTCATTGAGTCAGAAATTCCTATTATTCTACAATACTGCCCTCCACAACTCCGAACTAGCAGCAGCTGAACGTCTGTTGAAAGAGGAAGAGGCATCCTCGGAGGATGAGGAAGAATCCGAGAAGGAACAGGGGGAGGTACAAGTTGGGATCGAGGCCGAGGAGCCCCTCGGTTTACGAGTGAGTGGTCGCATTGTAAGTTGCCTCCTGATTTCGTGAGGCACCTCCCTTCGCTCTCTTATTTCATTGGCCGACCCTTTCTGCTTCTGCTGGTATTGACATTCTTGAAGTGGATTTGTTCTTACTGCAGGATGTCAAGTACTACAGGAGGGACGTCTACACCACAGTTCATGGGCAGGGAGAACGTGTCTTTTTTTGCCAGGGGGGATTTCATGCCGAGTCCAGAAAGGGACTACATCCTTCCTACTTATGCTGCCCGGTTTGCTTCGGTGTCCATTAGGAGGTCTTCCGAACCTAGTCGTGTACAACAGATTTTAGACGAGGCAAGCCTCAAGAAAATAAAGATGAGGGAGGAGGCAACAGCTATTAGAGCTCGTTAGGCTCATAGATTTGTCTTGGATTCTGCTGAGGAAAGTGGGGGAGAAGAGGCAGAAGATTCCCAGGAGATGAGGTGGACAGTCCCCCAAGGAGAGGACGGTATTTTTGAGAGGCATAGTGGAACTAATGCATCTCAGAGCTCAGAGGATGGGGGGGATGAGGGGGATGAGGAGGAAGGTGGGGCAAGTTCCTCGGAGGGTGTAGGAGAGTAGTGCCTATTCCGGCTATGACAGTTAGGACACACTTGTATAGATGTGGCTTGCCACAAAATTTGCAATAAAATGTTGCATTTCATTGCTATGACGAGTTCAGTGGTGCCACATTCCAGCTTCAAATGACCCTATTTCCGTGCCTCATAACCTTATTTCCGTGGACACACAATTGTCCGCTCATGCATTTTTTTTTTCCGCTCATGCTCATGCCGCTCATGAAATAGCAGCCCCCCACTAGGTATCCCACAATTGCTGTTTGCTGCATCTGAACCCATTTCCCTTTGTTCATGAACTATATCGTTAGGGCTCAGCAGCAGCTCGCATGTGCATACCGTATATGTTTGAAACACATCCTCTAATTAACAGACATTGTTCCTATTTTGGGGAATATAGTTCTTCTGATGTTAGCTATTTCATGAGCATGAGCGGCATGAGCGGAGTAGTAAGACAATCGGTTTTCATGAGCAGAAGTTCAAAATTTGGAATTAAAAATATTATTTTAATGGAATGTGTTAGAACAATAATAATATAATATTCATTGTGTGAAACTGAAATTGAAGTTAGCGGAGCCGTGCGCATGAAATTTTCTCTTGCGCTCATGGAAAATGCGAGCGACATCTGTAAATATGGCGCCGAATTTTGCGGTAATAGATTCCGCAACCTTGGAAAATGGCGACGTATTTCGTGGTAATAGGTGCATCTGGCGAAAAATGGCGCCGAATTTCGCGGCTATAGGTCCCTGGATGTCAAGTATGTTGGCCCCAAAATTGGAAATGCGGCACCGAATTTCAGGAGATGGTGACCAGGACTGCCTGCTTTTGCTGATCCCGGTGTGCACAATGTGTACACACGTCCAATTCCCGGGCGAGGAACATCCTTGAATGATTGCACCGTGGCCTTCAAAGACTGAGCTAACTCCATCTTCTTACGAGCGAGTGCTGACCGTTTCTTCCGTTGGTATACTTTGTCCCATCTTTTCGTCGCGTACATGTCCGGATCCAGGTTATTGATATCTTCCGCAACACAGTCCCATTCACCTTGGGAATTGCCCACGTCCTCTGGGGGAACAAGTCAAAAGCCTGCTTTGGTCAAGGAGTCAACCTCCGCCTGACTTAGGTTCGTCCCAACCATCACAGGCCAAACGTCCGGAATATCAGGTCTGTCCAGCACATACTGGCTCGATTCGCCACCGACACAGTAGACGCTGTCTGTTGGGCAGTGTCAAATCTCCATCATCTTCGGTTTCACAAGGGCAAGAGGGTGGTGCCGACCAACAAACCTCGGAGCCGGAACACCCAAACTCTAGAGTGGCCTGATTTCCTGTTTGCATGGCTTCCCAATATCAGAGCGCACTGCCCAGCACTTCATTGGTGATGTGTTGGAAGTTCGTGCTATGTGCCAGCATGCCGTGGATACAGCCGACTCCAAAACTGGTTTTTTGTTTTGAACTGGAAGGTCATCCTCCAAAGTCTCCACTGACATGTCAGCAGTGCATGTGCTCACTCTTGGTCCACCAGCACCTTCACGACGCCTCGGTGTCGTTCGGAGGTTTAAGTCAGACCTCCACGAGCAGGTTCCTCCTCGTGCAAGTTGCCGAGAACAATCTTCCGTTTTGTTGTTCGAGTTAGGAGATCACCCTCGAGCCCTGGATTTCTTCCATGAAGCTCAGTGCCATCTACGAAAGACCTGACCGCTTCTGCCATTTTAGCTGGATCAGACAATCGCGATGCCGCACGGGCCAGCAGTTGTGCTCGGTCGGGTCCGGAACCCTTAGTTTCACCCTTCAGATAACTGTGGTAGTCACACGATTGCATAATTGCCCTCGTCATGTCATTCCTAGTGGCTGTATAGAGGTCGACCTTTGATACACCGCTCCCGGCCTGCCAGCTCGAATGCACGGCCTCGGACAGGTTCACATTTGGCATTGCAGCGTTCTTTTCTAGCTGAAGCATAGTCGGTGCAGACTATTAAATAATACAATTAGTGGAGGACCGAATCGTAGACCATAACCGCGTAGTCGTCGCCGACTACAAGTCCGACAAGATCCGACGACCGAGGCCATCCTGTCGAGAAAGCTAAAGTCGGTGCAGACTATAGGCACCATAGACAATGCTGGACCATATACCATATACAGACGAAATGATAACGTCATAATCAGCAGGCTTTGTACTACAGAAATATCACTTACTATCTAACAAGCAAGCGGCAGGGACGTAGTCGGTACCGACTATAACGACACGTTCAGTACATAGTGTACTGCGTGCACGTCCTGTACATAGTCGTTGCCGACTATATGACTATACGAGTCTCATATAAAGACACCCATGTTCCAGTAACCGACCCTAAACCCTGAACCATCAAGCGGTACACACTATCAGTACATGCCAACTGCATGAACCGCTTTCCTTTTCCGATGGCATAGTCGATGCTGACTATGCCACATTTTTCATGTACCCTCAAATGTGACCAAACCAATATACCACATATGATAGCAGTCTGTGAAAATATACCAATCCCATATAGTCGTTGCAGACTATAAGGTACATGTACCCTCTGGGTGCAAATATTATGCAAAAAAGGTGCATTTACGGATGACGGGTGCAATAGTTGTTGCAGACTATATCGTTCAAGTTCATATCATGTCAGTTCTGCATATTCGTCAATGTAGCAAAGCGTCGAGTGGAAGCCGTTGTACTGAAACTTATGACGTGCTCACGTGAGCGAAGGAACATGCGAGTAACGCACTTGGTTGAAATATAGCCTACCCAATACAGAACGTTCCAGAGATGTAATGCTCTAGTCAGTGCCGACTATGACACTGGGTTCGCTCACGTGAGCGGCATCACAGAATTGCATATACAGTGTTTGGAGAAACCGAAGACTTACATTGCGAACATATGCTCCCAATTGGTAGTATCGGTATGTCCACCACGACAGCCAGCTTTCCAGTGCAGGAACGTCATCGTCTCGCACGACACCGGAGGAGGATCACCAGGCACGGATCGCCACAAATGAAACCTCTGCTTCCGCCTCTGAACTTGCTGCTCTCCATTTCGTACACAACTGAATATGTGTTTTTTGAAGGTCCTGCGATATGTATTTTTTCGTCCATTTGTCCAAGCTCTGGCCCCAATGGAAGCCACATGTCCTTTCTCAATCGGGCATAGGTTCCCCCCCACCATACACCATACGCACAGCAGCCCAGTTGGCATTTGCATTGTCGGCCATGAATCCTCGGAAATGTGGTTGGCCCTTCCCTTCTCTTCGCATCTGATCGTTGATGCACTCCCACATGATTACTTGTGATGCTGTATCCTCCGATTTCATTTCACAGATTGTGATCGTCATAATCTTCCGGTAATTCGGATGGTACACGTGACACGCCATTGTGCTCCAGCCATGTATTCGTTTGACGTTGTCGAACATAATCCAACTCGACCCCAACTCACCACCGGGCCGCATCATGTCCACCAAATGGACTCCACAGCCTTTTACCAATAGTTGACATCTTGAAGATAAAGTATCTCTCGTCCACACTCCCTTGACCTGGAAAACGGCTCCCCTGGATATTGTCGTACCAGCTCCAACTTTTCATTGTCATTAACACTTCCACATCGCTCCCAATCCCCATTGCCGCTTTTGTTTTCTGTGTCTCGTAACGAACACCACATCTGCTCACTACACCCACTTCCTCCATGAGCTCCTCGAATTGCTTATCAGATAGCTTCCAACTCTCCGTTGCACCAGGAGATAATACCTTCTCCATGACGATAGATTCAGCAACAGATAGCTGGACTGATTTGGGCCTGGCTGAGGGTGACCTTTGGATCTCTTTCGCAATTGCACATTTTGCCTTTGCTGCTGCTTCTCGACACAGCCCAGGTGCAGTGGGGTGTGAGTGGTTCCCAATACGGACGGCTGCTCTGGTCATTGTTGGTGGACCAAGGACGTAAAACATTTTCGCGGGGCAAATGTGCATGCACGTGGGTGCATGATTGCACACTGCGCATACAAAGGTGTTTGGTGGAACTTGGCTCTGTGGCTTGAACTGAGTAGATTAGACTAGTGAGGTGAGCTTGTGGATCACTAAACACTTGACGTGGTGCAGGGCGTTCAAGAGCTTCGAGGAAATCGTGGTCAAGGTTTCCTTGGCATATCACCTAAGTGATACAAGATATGTTTAGAGGAAACTGCGGTCCAGGGTTCCCTGGCATATCACGTAGGTGATATAATATATGTTTGGGGGAAACCGCGGTCGAGGTTTCCCTAGCATATCACTTAAGTGATATAAGATATATCGAGAGGAAATTGCGAGCGAGGTTTCCCTGACATGATGGTATACCTTAATATGTCTGGAGGAAGCGCATTCGAGGTTTCCCTAGCCGCCAAAAAACTCACTAACTAAGCCCCAAACAAACAAAACCCTCAACCGGCCGCCGCCCTAAAAGATCCTACCTCATCCATCCTAAATTCATCCATGGATAACAAACATGCTATGGAGCATGTAGCATGTAGCATGGGGCCTCGCATGGAGCATGGGGCGCTCATAGAGCATGGGGCATGGTGAGGAAAGGGCATGTGGCCCGATAGTGGGGCTGGTTGACTGTGCAGAAGACTTTATTATAGCCATTAATGAGTGGCTTCCTGTAGGGACAAGCCTCTCTTGAGGCTACCTAGATTACGAATATCCAGAGGCAACCTCCACCATGCTAACAATCTGACGTTTCTTTCATATGTAAGAGAAACGGGGCAATAGGGATCGTTTTAATGTGTAGGTTAAGTCCCCACCCGAGGGTGTACCTCGGTGTGAGGGGAGTGGGCGCAGCCCGAGGTCACAACACGAATACCAAGGTACCTGCCCGAGGGTGCGGGACTTACACTGCATAAAGACATAGGGTTTCTTTCCCGTTTCTTTTCGCTGTGGACGGCTCAGATTGTCAGAAAAGATGAGATTGTAAAGAAAAGATGGCGTGCATAATCTCCCACGGGACCTTACGCGTAATCTCCCACGGGACAATTACGCGTAAGATCCCCCGCTCACTGATTCCGCCAGGTAAGCTCCCTGAAAATACAAAGAGAAGAAACCGGTAGATTTTTACGTAAGTGGGGCCTGCTGTCAGGTCCCTGTCCCCTCTGCACCGTGCGGCCTCATTACTACGAGGCCACACAAAATTGAGAGGCCAACAATTGCATGGTCACGGCAGCTGGTCCCACGCTCTGCATTTGCAGCCACCAACTTGTCTGGACTTACACAAGATAGACGCCGGCGCGAAATCTAGGGAACTATTCCTCAAACTCCTGATTAGAGACGCTGCCGCAAATCTTTAGTAGGCTATCTTTACTTCGGGGCGAAGACTCTGTAATGTCAGACTATTAGGGCTGTAGCCCGTTTAGGCGATAATTAATTCAAAATGAAAGTGCCGAATCAATTCTGTGAATTTTTCAGATTTTGGCCTAATTGTTAGGAAATTATGGGACCAAAGTGCCTAATGCCCAAAAATTCCACCAAAAAACTTGCAAGCCTCTTCTTATGTTGTTTGTAATAAGATCAAAATTTCTTTGAACAAAAAAAAAATACAAATATATGCGTGCGGAACTAACTAGCCTACCACAACTCAAGAGGACCATTATGTAAGAGGTTTCACCATGCAACAGCATACCAATATGGAAACCAGTGTACCCAATGACCAATGTATCAAAGCCCTGAACCGGTGCCTACCCAATGACCAATGTACCAAAGCCTTGTACCAACGTGCCTACACTATGGACTATCAATATTGAACTCACCTAAAGTGAGAGCAAAGTGAGAGCTTGCCTGTACCAGCTTGAGCCTTGGAACACCGGGTACAACAAAGAGGGGCATTTATAGGGTTTCAAAGGAAATGAAAGGTAGCTGGAGCCTGGAAGGGCCGGTGTCGATTTTGTAATTTTATTCTTAAGAAAATAAATGTTTTCTCTTCTCATGTGCCTAATTCTAAAAAATTATAGCATGAAGATGCCTAATTTGAGAAATTGTTTTCAAAACATGCCTAATTTTCTGATTGATTGATGTTATTATTAGGCGCAAAAATGCCTAAACGGTTGTCCATTGACGGTACACCCGTACGAAGACTGGACTACTGTACACGACTACACATTGCACGAAAGATAAGATTTTGGCATTACCAGGAGATCGTCCATGAGAGCCAGCAGATCGACTGCTACACAGCGGACTACCAAACTTTGCATTCAGGATTTGCTTGGTTGTCTAAATGCTAAGGAGCAAAACCAAAGAAGATGATCACACACAAAGGAAGTACACAATAATGTCAAGAGAAAGAAGATCACAGGTAGACAATTTTTTTTTATTGAAACAAGATGGTGCTAGTATACAGAACTACTTATTTAATCCAATCTTTAATCCCTGTATGCAATGGTGTCATTTCTCCACCAAAAATGGCAATATCTAAGACTGTATAGCGAGTATAATTCCACTCGCAGCACAGGTCAAGTGTACATATGCTTCCCATGCTTCCCGTCATCTTATTACCCTCAGTACTACTCTCAGTACTCTACTGCACCAATCCCTCTCTTGGTTACCAGGAAAGGCTGTTTACAGATGGGGGGGACAACAATTTCGGTGGCACTCACAAATGGTTAAGGATCGTAGAGGAAAATGTACTACCTAACTTTCCACCGCAGCTACCCGTGTCTTAATAGGCTTAAGCTTTAATCCTAGGCTTTCAGGAGACAGAAGCTCTGGGGCGACGCAGGGAGGACTAAGAGGACTGGTAGGAGTCGAGGAGAGTGAGACTATTGGGCGTTGGTAGAAAGAGTAACCCATTAGGAATAACTCAATTGGCACCAACATTGACTGCGGCTGTTCCTCTGTCACCAGGGAGCCACATGCTTGCACCTGTATGGATACACATTACAGGCATTAGACATTAGCATTAACTGCTTACAAGACTCTCTCTCTTTTGATTCTCCACAGGTATTGATTTTCTAGGAGGTACAAATCACATGCATTAAAGAAATCTGCTAGAAGACTGGTTCATGCAACTCTTCATCTTTCTGAGTTTAACTCGCAATCCACAGAAGTCCAATCCACAGAGGACAGCCAAGGATGGTCAGTGTGAGTCTTACCTCAATCAAAGCACTGTTGCGTCTATCCACCTCCAGACTAATGCAAAGAGCTTCATGGTGGAAGGGAGAGAGCTCGCCCACTATTATCAATGTTCGGCATTTCAATTTCCTTAGACTCTCACTCAAATCCACCCTCCTGCATTAATCAATCCACAACTGTGATGAGAATCCACCATTTCTCCATGTAGCTCTTCATCCACCTACCTTGAGCCTGATTTTTCCTAGAGGGCACACTAAGGAATTCCAGTATATCCACATTCCCCCTAATGTGAACTCAGCTGAGAAACACTGACTGAACATTAGATGTCCCAACATTCATACAAAGCACAAGTTGGGAGAACCTACTGGTGGATAGCTTGCATATACCGCATCACATTTTTGCTTTGCCTCTCATCCAATAACTGCACATATCAACATTGAAAGTACACATTAAAGACTGGAAACTAACATGCCATCACCAAACTCAAACCAAGAACATTTGAAATTAGCCCATCATTCCAAAGGCAAATTGTGATCCCTCTTTCTATGGGCGATGCAAAGGATTTATTGAACTCACCCTGCGATAAGTTGAGACTACATCTGACCCTGTACTGGAAATGTTCCGAACATCCTGTCACATCCAAAAACCACAGTGCAGCAGCAGCTTCCTCAAAATTGGAAATTGAAAAAAGTGTTTCCTGCAGACTTCCCGACTGGGACATATCCTGAATGTGCAAAGTGATCAGTCTGGCATTAGCATAGCTATTAGAAGTTTGTCATTTCCACTTGGTACTCATCCTTGACCAGTTTCTTATGTACCAGATCAGAAGTGCAACAAAGTAGCAAAAGGCTGACGGATTGACTTACTTGACTGAAGTATCGTTGCAGAAGAGTCTCCTTCACAAAATTGGACATACCACAAAAATAGAGCAAGTTTATCATTGCCTGCAAATGCCCGAGTGGAAATCTCCATGAGACCTTGATGGGAAGAGGACTACATGGAAAGCAATCTCTCTACTCAAAACAGCTCCAAAGATACTGTAGCATACACAGCACTTCAAAACCATGGATTGGCAATAGGGTGTAACAGCATGTTTGGAGTGGGCATTTCACGGAGTAGATTCTGGATTTATTTCAAACCTTGTTGTATAGCCATTCTGTCCAGCAGGGCGTTTGGCACAGAGGAGAAACCAAAATAAGGCCTAATGCACGGTCCCTGTACTTCAGCTGCAGGATAAGGTCCCAAACAATCAGATAGGTGCTACATATCTACTCAGACATAACTATTTTTAATGTGTCCTTAAAAAAAGAGTCCAACTCATGAAGAGGTTCCATGCTCATGTGTTTAATGCAGAAGAGAAACCTTTAAGCTGCCCTGGTTTGCTGACTGCACTCACGTGACAGTCTACAGAACATTAGGAGTGCTTCGAAACAAAAATTGAGATAAATAAATCCACTGGATCGAAACAGTACCGCAAAAAGAGTTAGGATGTAAGCTCCTCCTGTCACACCCAAACCAATCACTTCCTGCAACCTGTTTCAACAATAGGAGGATTAGCACTGTGGCCACTCAAAAGCTAGGACAAATTGTGTTACATCACAATTCAACCAGAGCACACATGTTGAAGATTTGCACACAAAACCAGAAGAAATCACACAACTCATGTCAAAGGTTGAAAGCGAGCTGCATAGCCCCCCCACCCTTTCCTATTGTTTGAAAAGTGACTCTGAAAGTTCTCTTTCCTTGCCAATTATTATGGCAACCCCCATTTAAAACAGTGATCCAGGCAGTATTTACAGCACACAAGCTTTGGAGCTGGTGCCTACTCACCTTGATGCACCCTCCTCACTCCTCAAAATTGGTTCAGAAAGAAACTCACCCGAAATAATCTAGGACCTCTGCAACTTGGTCTGCCAAGTCATCCACAGAAGCAAGTGCTTGATTTGATGGAATAAGTGGTGCCCCAACCTGCCACAGATCATTACCTTTGGACTTAAGTTCTAATAACTTTAGAATCCTGCAGCCCTTCCTTAACAGATGTTCTGTCCTATGGTCACCGAAGCGTCACATCAAACAGTTACCTACACACTTTCCAGGAACTCCATCAATTTGCCAAACCTTCAAGGCAGCCTCTAGTACCTCCAAAGTTTGAGAAATTGATACTAACCTCATGGCCAGGGGCGTCAATATGGTAGATGCAGAAGTTGTGGAACAGAACGGATGAAGCCTCAGGGCATGAGAAGAGCCCTTCGAAGCAGCACAAATCTGGAAACCAACCCACCAGTCACACATTTGAGCTGTCCTCCTCCGTTACCCTGGAGTATGCAGAGTTCACCCAAATTTACTGCCATAAACATAAACAGCAGATTTAATACATTACAGGTATCACTGCAGCTCTCGCCCGACCACACCCTTGCTACGCCTTCGCCAAATTTCGCTGGAAATTCCAGCCGGAAAACCTGCTATTCAACCTTTGGCCACAACTTTCGGACCTCTTCTCAAAAGCTTCGATGCGATAAAAGATTATAGGTTGACGCTTGTCCTTGAGCAAAGTAGCGTTTAGGTTAAGGCTCAAAGGGGGAGTGCAGAACTCACAATTAAGCCCCACATCTGGGTATGTCACGAGAGCGGGCTTGTCCTGGTCACCACAAACGAGCACCGAGATATGCCCAAATGAGGTGGGAACCAGAAATTCCTGATGACAGGATAACAGGTCGAAATTAGTACAGCCTTTGACAGCAAGACTTAATTGAGACCGACCAATGATGAGTCCAAACCAATATTGACATCGAAATTCTCCAGGTATTGCTACTTGCTGTCACACGGCAAAAAAGGAGGCCAAGCATACACTCATCGCGGCGGAGTGTCCTGTACATTATATGACAGTTAACAACAAGCACTTGCACCACGGACAAGTCATGCACAGCGCAGAACTCTGTAAGAGGACCATCAATTCAAACACTAAGCGTCTCTTTCTTTACCATTTCTCAGAGACTGTAGAACCCGCTAGATGACACATGGGAGAAACCTAGAAAATCACACGCAGTTGAATTTAACGAGGAATACAACGCGCTGCAGAAGGCAAGAAATGTTCGTGCGGGATGTTGGGTACCTGGCCTCCCCATGGCACTGATTCCATGTCCAACGTGATCGCAAAACTCCCTTCCTCCATAGCCCAAAACAGCGCAACAGCGAGCACAGAAGAGGTTTAGGGGTAGAGTCACTCCTCGCTACAAAACTGTAGGCAATTTGGGCCTTGTGAGTTTCATTGTGCACACATTGTCGTCATACGCTGGGTTCGAGTGAGTGTGAACACCGGGCTCCAGAGGCCCAATAGACGAGTCCGAATTACAACTCAAATACTACAGATGTGCCAATGCGCCTCAGCAATGCACGTAGCCCGAATTGCTCACATGCTGGAAAGAGTCCACTCAAAGTTTGCGTCCCGTAGGATGAATCTAGTAGAGTTAGCCTCTCTTGGTCAGTGCCCACTAATGCTTGGATCAGAGACCCGGACAGAACGCTTCCGAATCAGGACTAGGAAAACCAAAATCTCAAGAACCCACTCAGGTGTGTCAAGTCTCACTTCATAAGCTGGAGACGCCCAATGAAATGCGACTCAAACCGGATACTAGAGAAGAAAATCAAGCTTAGTAGTAGTACAAGCATGCAGGTGCGAGGCGAGAGGCGGGTGGCCAAACTGCGCGCCACCTAAACCTACGAAGACGAGCAGATGAGTGAGCTTATAGCAGCAGGTAAGAAGAAGCGAGACGAAGAGCAGAGAATGGGGGCCCCACTCTAAAGCACACAAGAAACTGCACGAGAGAGAAGAGAGAGAGAGAGAGAGAATGCCTGCCTGGCAGTTGGGAGGCAAGCCCGCCTTCTTCTTACTAATCCCCTTCACTAAGCTCACTAACTATTCCTAACCATTATTTGAATTTGTTTTATTTTCCAGTATCTACCATTTACTGATGCTGGACGATTCCAACTGGTCCACACGTGCCCGATGAACCGCGCAGGCTGTGTGTCCTCCGCTGGCGGAGAGCTGCGCGGCCACTTTCCGACCGCGGGGTGACCGCGGGATGGCCGCGCGGTTTCCCGCGGCGCCCGCCGACCGTCTCCGCGTGGCCCTCGAGGGGAATATGTCGTCGGCGTCTGGCACGCGGCAGTTTGTGGTCACAAGTCACAACTGGTACAGTAATTTTGGTGCTTCACGAAAACAGTAAAGAGCATGTGCGGATTGACTAACCCTACTAAACTCATCAAGATATTCTACTTGTGTTTGTCTTTGGATTGAAAATAATCGAATGGCCCACTCCAAGCGAATTCTTATTGTCGTTTCTGTCGTATGAACGGACGACGAACGAATCGGACAAGTCGGACCGGAAATCATGTAAGAATTGCGTGTACCTATCCTGTACAGGACCGTACAGTATAGCAATGCGCCCCAGTCGGGTCATTGAATGAATGTCATCCATCCACATTCACACAATGGAAAATGTGCCGCAGTTGAGGGGGTTATTGTGAGCATATCCACGGCGAGGCCCGTCAAACGTTACTGTTTACAAGGGGGACGGTACTTTTTACAAGGACGATTTGGTTGGCACTCCACTGTGGGAACGGTAGCAGACGCGGCATAGACAGCCCCAGGCACGCCCGCCGCCCTATCACAATCTTGGCGCGTTGATCAGCCCATATTTTTTAGGCGAAATAAAGCCAAAAAGCACTCGACCTTTGTACGCTGCGACACACGCCCTTGTAAAAAAACAGCGGGAAACCGAAAAAAAAGCCAAAATGTGCGCGTTCCCTGGTGGAGTGTCACCATAAAGCACCAAAGGAACTACCCCTTGGCACCTGGGAACCGGATCCCATGGCACCCGTCATCCAACGGCCGGCGCCTGTTGGCGTGCATGGGGGATCTCGCCACGTGCTCCGCCCTGGGCCGTCCGTTCGCCAAGCGTTTTAGGGCCGGAGGGGGTGGCAGCGGCGGCTATCACTCTGAGTTCATCGCCTACTATGTTATGCCTTGAGTTCATGTGTGTCGACAGGTTCTTTAGTGTGCGCTTGTTTATTGGGAAGGACTTCAAAGATGCAGGGAAGCTTCAATGCCCGGAGGCGGCTGCTGGATCGCATTAAGATCGTGGCCCCGTGGCCGTTATGGTGTCTCTGCTTAGATTTACAGAGTTCCTTTTGTGCTAGAGGGCAGATTCAAGAGCCCTTTTGTTTCCATTATCTCTGCGAGTGTAGTGAAATTATCGACGTTGACATTTGGTATTTGGGCAATTTTCATTGGGGCATATGGCCTAGACAGTCTGTTTTGGACCTGGTAGCTTAGTATTAGTTCCCCCTTGCATGTTCAGATTGCAAGAGGCATTACTATTGTCTCTGGAGGTTCAGATTGAGTTTTTCACATCTTCAACTCGGTGCCTTTTGGGCCCAAGACGCAATATGTTTATTTAATTTGAGTACAAGGGCCTCCGTCCCCTTTTTATTAAAAGAAAACATTAAAAAAAATTCGTTGTTGACGTGTGTCCCATCCAAAGTGGGCTACAGTAGACCCTGGATAATGCTTTTTTGTTATGTTACCCTTAATGTTATGAAATCTTGGCTCTCTAAAAATTTACACTTGAAAACAACAATATAACATGAACATAAGATAAAGATAAAGTCTATTTAACATCCAGTGTATTTACAGAGCTTACTGCTCAACACATAGGCCATCGAGGGCCCAATGGACGGTCTGAAGGCACATGTTGAAGGATTGAACCCCAGGATCACCTAGGTTATGCACAGGCAAGGCAGAAACACCCAACCACTGGGCTATCTGCTCAATGGTTTTGAGAATAGATATTACCTCAACAATTATTTTCGACCTTACTCAAAAACTATTTTTGAGGTAATATCTTTAAAATTAAAAAAAAAATGGTTTTGAAAACAGATATTACCTCAACAATTGTTTTTTACCTCCATCAAAAACTATTGTTGAGGTCATTTCTTTAAAAAAAAAACATAATGGTTGATATGCGATAAAAAATAATAGATATGTTATAATTTTCTGCTCTATAGGAATAACATTTATCTAGGGTCGACTGTATGGAGCCAGATTAATGACATTGGCCTTTTTATGGTAGCCACTTTGCTGCAATATAAGGGCCCTTGGAGCCAAGTTTATCTCCCTTGCTTTGACCATGTGTCGCCCTTGCAATGTCTTCTTGGTCATATATGGTCGCCATATTGCGACAGTATGGTGCGTAGCTGTAGCCACGTACAATCCATGTGGAAAACAGCTGGTTCGCCACCTACGCACTCTACGCCACTAGTTTTCTGGCACATGGTTGCTGTATATGAAATGAAAAAAAATGGGCTGGTGTTGATTGAGGACATATCTCTTGACCTCACAAATTTAATGTAGTGGTTGGCGGGTCATTGTATGCTTGGCAGAAGTGCCCTGAGGGAGGCAGATTTAAAGCGGGGCCTGTAGCAATTCTACTGGTCTGAGAGCATCCCCACTCTACGCCTCTATGGACCATTGCACCCGTATTTCTCCTACACAGGTTTGCCTCCAAACGTACCACACCCCTTGCCCCGCTACCGTATACGCCGTTAAGGGCGGACATTGAACCGCCTCTTTTTCACTGAATCCGTGCACAATATCCAGTGTCCTGAACCCGTCCCGCAACCGAGTCGTCCCGACCATGGATATGTCAGAGCGTGCCAGAAGCGTATGAGAAGCGTGTGAGAATCCTGTCAGAGCGTATGAGAATGGCACTGGGAACTCCAGCAAGGTAGGCACATAGGATACAGGAGCGTAACGAAGGGCAAGGGTGTGGCTACGAGCAGCCGACACCTTCACTCACTTTTCAAGAGTCCTGAACCAACTTCTTCAAAATAAGCATAGAGGGGCCATTTCAGAGAGAAGGGTGGGGATGCTTTGAGGCAACCATGGAGCAACCTGCGCGGCCTTTCTAGGACCCCACCACGCTAGATTGCCGTTTTTGGGCAGGTACCATGACACCGTGGAAATGCTCTTGAGTTATTATGCATGAAGCTTAAACTCTATATTTTGGCGAACATCCAATGGATAGCCAAAAGTTAGGGTATTACCACTAGTGGTCGTGGGTTCTAAACCATATATGTGTGTTGCATGTCATGAGGTGTCCACCGTCCATCATAAGGATCAAGCCACACCATAAATTAGAATTGCTTAGGCAAGAGTCCACATTTTTTCATATTTAGGTTGTTTTAGCTAGAAAACTTAGTTTGATAAACCTTGACTAATTCATTGACCAGATAATTGACCAATGAATATTTGACTAAACTGAATGGTTGACTGCAAACTATAAACGAATATGGCCCAGGCTGAGTTGGATAAACTTTATGTTGATACTAGTGTCTTGATAATGTTTGGGGAACATGGTTCTCATGCGTCCCGACAGACATCAGATGGGTATGTAGATGCCGAAGTTAGCTTAAATAAGAGCCTCTTCCGAGCCTCTTCCCCTCGCAGTACGTAGATGTTGACAAAATGTTATTAGGTGATGAGGGCCACCCCCGAGAGGGGGCAGTAGCCGTGAGGCGACGTGGCTCCTAGTTACACCGGCTTTGGCCGGAGTCTTCTCTCTCTCTCTCTTAGGTGATGACGAAATGTCAGTTAGTTGGTCGCAAGCTCACCCTTATCACTATAGTAAACGTTGCTTGAATTATTTGTATTTTCGGTTGGCTTATATCTGTGAACCCTAACGGCCCGGGAGCAGTTACATTATGCGATGGAACGTAACCGAAATTTGCGGAGTGACGTTCCATCCCATAAGGTCACTCCTGCCACCATTTCCCCCATTTTTGCGTCTTTCCAGCATCTTTCCGAGATCAGACAAACCAAAGGAGCGGGCAGCAAAAGAAGATGTTGGGGGGGGGGGGGGGGGAAATCTGGGCGCCTAAAAGAAGGGACACGTGCCGGGGTTTTTTTTCAAGCAACTTTTGCACAGGGTAAAGGCCCCACTCGCGGGCCGTCACACGTTTGCGCCACTGGTCACTCGCGCTCCGCCCTCGTTCCCAGTGGCTTGAACGTGTGACAGCCCTTGCGTGAGGCCCTTCCCCTCCACATAACGATTTCTGTGACCCACACGATCATGTTGGATACATTGTATTCTTCAACTCAAAAAATTTGTGAGTTTGCGAATTCTGGTCGCGCAAACTAAACTAGTGTTGGACCGGTATCATAAATATTTCATACCAGGAAGGGTTTGGTATTGTTGGTGAAGAGGCCTGGCAGGTAATGGTATCACAGTAGACATTAAACTTTTAATGTACCAGTCTGGTATGTACATTGTTTTTGCTTTGTCTGGTATGGTACGGTATCAATATTGCAAATTTCAAATCTTATACTGGGGGTATATCAATACTGGTATCAATACAGCTCTATGGTAGAAATTCTCCATGGCATAATTTGAACAGTTTATTTATTTAATTTTAAAGCTGATTGCCGCACTTCAGCTGCTGAAGTTCACCACTTTGGCCGTGAGTGCCCTTATTTAAAATAACAAGGAGCCAGATGTCACCTGAGGGTAATTTGAGGTAACTCTCCATTGTTGCACTGTAAACCCCTAATGCTCCACATATTGATACCTAGGGTGCAAGCGACGACCGAAGACAGAGTACTAGTATCGACAAAGTTGCATTCCTTGTGATACCAAGCTGGTCTGGTAGGAGCCTATGTATTAGCGTTTTACTATATTGCCCCCAATATATGTTCTACCCGGGGTACTACTGCCAGGTTAGTATCTTTGTTCTTATAGAAACCTTTAATTGCACAGTCGTAACTGTGTTGGTCATTGTGTAGGTGGTCTGGTACCCTGCTGCGATACCCTGCTGAAACCCCGCCTCGCCCCCATATACCTGTCCAACATTGGTCTAAACCCACTTTTCCCCTGCATTTTTAGGATGTCTTCTCAAGACTGTATGTGGTATGTCACTTTGGGGTGCACACACAGAAAGCACAGGAACATTGTAGATGCACTTGCAGATGCAGGATGCGTGAGCAAACCCTAAGTTAGAAGAATCCGAGGCGACCAATCTCGTCTCTCTCACGCACACACGACGTGTAGGGCGCCAACACTGTAGAGCGCCGAAGGCAGACTGTAGTGTAATCTTTGTGAATATTTGTGTGCCGCTCTGGCGCTCTGCATGCCTGCCACCCCGTGCGCTTCCTGCTGCACACACATCAGTGGGCAAAGCCTCCCTAGACTGCCTTTGTTGCTGTTCCTTTGATGGCTGAAAGCCTGGACTCAGTGCTCTCAAGACAGTCAGAGTGATGCAAGCAGCAACACCTGCATACAGCACTCCAACTTTCCAAGTAGCATGGCTGGCCGATAGCTGGGCCAGCTAAATGTGCATTCACAGCATCAATGAGCACCGATTGATGAGTTTTGTCATTTCATGGCCTCTCACAACCCAAGTTCAGCATCGGATCACCTCCATGTTATTTAATTTTGTCTGCGGCAACAACATCAACAGTAAAGCAGCTCATAGAAGTGCCAGAGTCTGTTCGGTGAGTGTGATAGTGCGCTAATGATAACTGGTGGATGGAACAGCATGTTCGAGATATTGTGGAGAGGTGAGATTGCGATTTACCCACAGGGTATCCTGATTCCTAAGATGAGGATGAGGGAGACTCGCAGCTACCTGAAGCAGAGCGTACCAAAAATGGGAATTCACTAAGATTCTCTTCTGATGATTCTGGGATAACTGAGTCCTGAGTTCATAAACGCGATAAGCCTTAAAAGGATGCAGGTTCCTCGCCTGCATACATACCAGTGTTGGACTGGTATCGTATTTTGAGCACACCAGGCTGGTACTGGTATATAGGCTTTCGGCCAGTTGTGATACCAGGGAGGTACTGGTATTGGCAAAAATCTGAGATTTGGATACCATGGTGGTATCAATAATACCTGATTGGTGTGGTGTTTAACGGGCATCAATAGCAAGAGTTTTTAGAAATCGATACCAAGGTATTATCAATACTGGTCTGGTATAAGAAAAAACTCATGATATGTTAAATATTGAAAGGCCCACTTCTCATATAAATGTGTACAAGCATGCTTCTCATTGATTTTATTCCTCTTTCACCCTTGAGTTGCTACGCCACCAAAGTGCTTTCTCCGGCCTCTTGGTTGGAGTTTCGGGGATGGTGTCCTGCGGTCGCGTTATTTATATGTCCAATTTCCTAATGTGGCAGGTAATACGCCTCGCGCTTGACCAAACCCAAGGAAACTCCGAATACTGGCCATGATTTTGTACAGACAGACTTTGGAGAAGCAGATGAAAAAGAAACGCCAATTGGGATCAAGGAAAATAGCAAACTTATTACTAAAGTCGACCCAAAGGCCCGTCAAACTTTCGCAATCAGGACTGGGCCGCGAAACCACGACTGGGCGTACTGGTATGTATCAAGTACCAAATTGTCAACCACCTACCAGACTGGTAGGGTATCGTCCATGGTATTAGGAAGCAGATACCAGGCCAATACGGGTATATGCTAGGTAGTGGCCTGAGGTGATACTAGACTGGTCTGGTACTTCATACCAGTATACATACCAGTATTGATACCAGTTTCTTATCTGTATACGAGTCCAACACGGATACATACGTCACACTGCACAGCTAGCACAATGGATTTCCTTAAGAATTGATAGCATATTTATGGTCATAATTTGTGCTTGATGCGAATGTTGAGAGTTTGAAAAGTGACAGCCCATGGTTATTAGTGGGTGCACTTCAGGGCCTGCCACCTGCTCAGCTGTAGGACAAGCGTACATCATCAGCCGTGCGATGACTCAACCGTGCAATAACTGCAGCCAGGAGTGAACGTCTGTGTGAGAACTCTGGGGGACTTTTCACACAGCAAATCTCAGTTGGAACTTGGAACTCTTATTAAAAGAACTTCATTTGTGCACACTGCAGATACGAGGGAACTCCCCCCTCCGTCTTTCACATCAATGCCATTAGTTACCCAGCTCTGTCAGACACCTGCCAGGAATCATCTATATCTAGTCTACCCAAGCTCTGGCAGCTCACGTTTTGCGTAGATTTCATTTACTTGGAAGGATGTGGCGGGTACATGCAGTAGATCCTAGGCACGTGGTCTGCCAGGCAGCATTGGCCAACACTAGAATCAAACCGTTAACCAATCACCTACACTAATCTAATCACACTTAGGACTATGACGCACGTGATACTAATCAATCCAATCTGCACTCTAAACACCTGCTCATCACAACAAAGAACTTGTAGTCTCTTGTACAAGAGATAGTTTACTATATTTCCAATCCGTGCCCTGTTGTTTCATCACGCTGGCAGAAGGTTGGTTAGCGTACAAGGGACAATCTAAACACACATTTCCTCAGTAGGTAGAGAGCCTGATTGCGGCCGTTTACTTGGCTTCGAAGACGTAGGTAGTGAGAGAGAGAGAGACAGGTGTATATGGGCACAGAGCCTAAATTCGCTGGGGTCCACATTATATTTCACTTGACCACCTATGCGGGATTCCAGGTGAAGTGTATCCACATCAGAGCCTCCGGAGGTGGGAACTCAAGTAGAAAAAAGAGCGTTTTACTTACTTCCGGCAAATGATCTCATAAGCGTCCTGCTCTGCATTTAGTCGAATCCATTGTTCCTCCGGCAGAGTTTTCACGGGAAACAAGGGAGACTTTGACACATGAAGGTAAACCGTCCATTATGCTTGCAAGCGTGGCCATGAAAATTCTCGATTGCCCTTCAAAAGCTATGGGACCGTGACTTCCCTCCTCAAAAGGAAGCTCTTTTCAGGAATTGTCCAGCTGCACAGAAGAATCCAAAGACACAAATGCTGTTGCCAGGCGAGAACTTAAGGGCCTGACGCGTGCCAGGCTTTGGCTGTGTGGCCGGCCCTGCAAGCCACCCAAGGGCCGCGTGGCCTGCAGGGAATCACCATTGTTCATCTCCCAATTAGCAAGTGCCACAGTCTTGACACTGTGTTGCGGGCGTTAACGTCTTTTGTGGCCATTGAGGAATCTGCGGACTTCCTCCTCCTCCCTTGTTGGAACAACTGCTAAACTCGGAAGCAGCACAAAATGTGTGCGCCAGCAATGTACTTTCGCACCCCAAACTAGGGATCCAGTAAGCCAAAACTGGTCTCGTTTGACTGCACGGAAAGACTCGGAGCAAGTGCCGAAATTCTCCCATGGAACTAAGCTAGAGACTCTTATTACAGGAGCTCTGCATAGTGGACGATTTGAAAGTGTGCATAATCTCAGACTTTTGGACATGGACCCCTTCTTCTTTTGATGACTCAAGACTCAACCATGACCAGCTTAGGTCCTTTTGTCACTAAAAAGTCAGACTGATCTGGCGTTGCTTATTAGGTACGTAGTGACAAAACAGCTCTTGCGCAGGCACTAAGGACTGGTTTATACAAGGGCCCGGGCCCAAGACCAAGCTAGAAACAAGAAATCTTATTGGTCAAGAGCCTCAAATCGGGCCCTAGCAGTTTACACAAGGGTCCGGGCACAAGACCAAGAAAATGACATGGCACCAAACTCTTGGGCCCACCCCAACAAAAGGAATGCTCCGGATTGAGACCCAACTCTTTCCCTTGGCCCAAGAAACCTACCATTAAGATATATTTTTTAAGCCTATCACAGCTGTAGTATTGAAACAGATCGTAGATGGGGTTGTACACAGGTAGAGATTAGAGACTCTCTACAGCCACCTAGCAGGCAAGCATTCAACTCAGGTTCTGCCCATACAATCATCAGCCCTCTCTATTCCATGATGAACACAAACATCATCAACAATCTAGCAAATTACTCGTTTATAAGTTTTATAAGTTGTTGCAATGTCAAAATGGTTGTAATCATGCGCTTGAAGGCCATGAAGAGGACCAAGGCCATAAGAATATTATGCCTTCTTGCTTCCAAGAATTGGAGACAATGTGTAGCCGACACAAAATGGTGGAAAGGGGAAGAGTGGCTGATATTGGTGTAGGTTGGGCCTTAGGCTTGGGCCCAATAGGTTTACACGAAGAGGGCCCAATTCCTTGGAAATTATATTTTAATCAGTTCATTCAGCCTGATTGTGGGCCCAAAAGCTCTAGTCTTGGCCCCATGATTTCCTGGGCCTGGCCCTGGTGTAAACCGGCCCTAACTCAAGGCAGCTTGTTGTGTACTCACCTCCTAGTGATGAGTCCTGAGTCCTGACCATACCAACATCTGGATCTGGTTTTTCTTTCATTGGCCGAATTATTCTCTAGTAGAATTGCGGATACCCAATTTACAATTTACCTAGTCTGTAATCACTGGACTCCGATTGGGTTAAGATCCGAAACTTGTCCGTGGTTGGCTACCATGTTATTCAGTCAGCTACTGCGAACAATAATTTGGGAATCTGCCAGGCCAAGGCTCTATGATGGGGCTGAAAGGTTCAATAATGGCACCAGGATTGAGGAGCATAATGACTCATCCTTGTCCTTGATGTCGGGCTGGGCCCTTTCTACTTACCGTGTTCCCGTTACCTTTCCTCTTGATGCATTAATGGGCTCATAATAAGTTTCGGCTAATGTACCGGGTAGGTACTTTGACGGCCCTGTTTGTCTTCTTGTGTGATGATGCTCGTTATTGCAACAAAATATTATGCATTATTTTGGCTAAGATAGTCAATGCGAACAGGACAGACTGGGATACAAAGCTATTGACAGCTTTGTGGTCATACATGACTTCATATAAAATCACCACCAATTATACACCATTCCAATTAGTTTATGGTATGGAAGTTTTACTTCCAGTGGAATTCTTATTACCTACCATGAGAACTGAATGGGGGAGGAGAATGGAATTAGAGGATTCAATTAAAGTAAGGAAACATGAACTATATCATGTGGAAGAAGTACGTGCTGATGCAGCAGATAACATGGCCAGAATTCAGATGAAGAGGAAGGATCAGTTTGATGAAGGTAAATTGAAGACTTTTAAGACAGGTGATTTGGTACTGTGGTTGCAGAAGAAGGGGAAGATTAAAGCTTCTAAGCTTAAATCACCATGGAAATGACCTTATATCATACAAAAGATGTATGATAACAACACAGTTATGTTACAAACCATTAACAAAGAGATGCTTGGTAGAGTCAATGCCAACAAATTGAAGGGATACAGTGGTATCCATGATAGATCATTGCAGCATGATTTGCATCTTGAAACACAGATGTCGTCACAGACTACACCAGTAGCACCAGCGGAGCACAAAGCACTTGTCATAAAGCTGAGTGTGTATGGCCATAGTAGAGAACACAGGTGTTCACACAGCCATCACAACCCACCACAGTCTACTACAACATATCACAGCCTACCACAGTCTGTCACATCCCAACACAAGCAACACAGCCCACACAGGTTGCACAGTCCATAGGGGCAGTGACAAGTGGACACAAGTTAACGTCAGTAAAGTGGCCGGACAGTTTGGAAGTCAAACTCGGAGAATGTGCCACGCGGATAGAAGGAGAGGGGAGAGTGTTTGAATTCAAATACGTGGCCTAAGGGGCAAATCACTCCGCATTGCATGTGCCTACCCATTGCCCTGTGGGTAATAGGTTGTACCCTTCCTGTGCACAATCATGAACTCCTTAGTCAACAGTTCAATGGTCTCATTAATGAAATGACTTCCCTGGTCACTGATAAATTCCAGGGGACAGCCAAATCTTGTGATAATGTTCTCATATAGGAACCTTGCTGTGGACTTAGCTGTGTTGTCCCTCAGAGCCTTAGCTTCCACCCATTTTGTGGTATAATCAATGGCTGTGATTATATACTTGTTCTGTGTATTCCTGGCTGATGGATTAATTGGTCCAACAAAGTCTAATCCCCATTTCTGGAATGGTTCAGTAGGCATCGTAGGATGCAAAGCCATCTTCCCAGATCTTTGCAAAGGTCCTAGCCTCGGGCACTCATCACAGCTCTTACATGGACGTTGATCGGGGAAGGCCTCCTGAAATCAATGTATCAAAAACTTCATGTGATGTGCAGTTTCCACATTGGGTTTCATCTGAAAATGAGAGCAGCAAATCCTTGGGAGGGTCACTCCCCGTATTTTCAAAACCACATGAGAACAAATATAGGGTGTGATTTATTTTCTTGAGGTAAATTTTAGAAAAGTTCTACTTAGAAAATATGGTAGGGAAATATCCTTTCACCAATTTTTTTAAAAAGAAGGGTCACCAAAAATTCAGAGTTTTACTTGAAAAAATAATATAATAAAGGCTTTTATCTACAGTATAATGTATCCATCCTTGTGAAGTTTCTCATATTTCATCCAGCTTTAGTCCATCTGGATGAAATCAGGTAGAGGTCACTTGAAGTTCAAATATGATTCCAACGATACACAGTGGATTGATGTTGATACCATAATCTCAACAGTGACTATGACATTTGAACCATCTCAAAACTTGTACTCTTTAGATCTAAGTGATGCTACGGCTTTGAATAAGTTCGTGGCTAATGAAAATTAAACTTTTTCTTGGGTCCGGCATTTGACTTACGTTATATGGAACGTACTTGTTTGTGTACATGCTTTGAAATTTTGAATTATTTAAAATGACAATTTAAAATAGGGTATAATTAATTGTTACAAAAGAAAATTATAAAGAAAAATATGGTTTAGAAAACAAAGGGTTTTACAATATTACCTAAAGATAGGGTGAAAAAAAATGCAAAATTTTAAAAATATAGCCTAGTATAAATCTACCTTTGTACGTACATATAGTGACCCCCCATGAGCAAATCTGGGCTGATCAGCGGCATGAGAGGGCCTGCAGCAGAGGGAGCAGGTCTTGATCAAGATCACTCATCGCAACCTCCTGGAGTACAAGGGCTGAAGTGGCCACTTTGCAAAGAAGGTGGAGGTACCTATGCTCTGGTCATTATTGGTCAAACTGGGACAGCTCAAGCCACTCATTACTGGTGTGAGAAAAGAGAGGAAGAGTGGGTGCCTCATATCACTAGAGAAGTATCACAGATTCAGGGGACAGGTCAGCAAATCAGCACATACAAACTACCAATACCAAAAGTGAGTGGGGCGGAAGTTGCTCGAACGAGATCTGATATTTGTCATGTGAAAAACAAAAGGAAAAATGGTGAGGGACAACCCAGCAGCAAGTGTGCGCCACATGATGAGAACAAACATGTCACCAAGTTTGTGGCAAGCATGAGAGAGCGATATTGGCTGAATCAGACTGGAAGGGGGGCTGTTTTCATGACTAGGAGGACAAGAGTGTCACACCTGAAGTGGGAGTCATTTGTGTGTGGGTCTCGTGGGTGTACTTTAGAAAACAGCTCTTCAGTCAACATTTCTCGGTGGAAGCTATTGCTGATCCAGGTGAGGGGCTGACCCAAAGATGCAGTCTTGTACCTTTGTATGACTCAGGCTTCAAGGATTGATGCAAATGAAGTATCTTGACAGTGATCATGTGCGTAAGGCTGGTCCACGTGGTGACGAATGTGGATTCAACCCAACGGGTGATGACACCATCACTCTTCATCATGGTGAGAGGAATCCATCCAGGGACAAGCTGATGCAAGACAGGGTTATTGTGTTTTGGAAGCAACAGATCTTTATCATGTGGGACAAAGAGGGCTATCACAAACCGGGAAGATTAAGAGTACATCAGCTATGGTGGTTGTGATCACCAAGCTATGATTGAGAACGAGGGTCAGAAGGTGGCTGAATTAACAGTTGACGTCAAATTCAAAGGCTTCAATCATGGTACACGTGATGCAAGACCTGAGATGCCAGGGTGCAACATCAGAATTTGGGAAGTGTGGGATGTAAAGGAAGAGACCAGATCTGACCTGTTATTTGGTACGAGGCAAATTGACATCAAAACAGGTCTACACCAAATCACAACACCAACAACAAACCTGGTGTGTACAAAAAGAAGGCAAAGGGGGACAGTCAATGCTCGAGTTGAGAGAAGTGGACAGGTCAGACCTGAAATACACCCTGGGATCAGCTCAATCAGCATGAAGGAGAATCAGATCAAGCTTATGACAAAGCAAGTTTTGATCCATGTTGGTGGGTGCAATCACACAGTCACACATGGTCTGATATGACAAGAAACTGCTCCTTTGAAATGGTAGGACCAGATGTGGGCATATCTGAGATCACAGAGCTGAAGCGAAGTCAGGACCAACCTGCCATGAATTATAAGAAAAGAAGGAAGACATGGTGTGCATGAGGTCGAGAGTCACAAGTCAGATTTGCTCTGAACTTGGAAGAAGATGGTCTGCAAGGACGCAAACAACTTAAAAAGGGAGACACACTACATATGTAGTGTGATTTCAGCTGCAATCGGCATGCCAGAGGAGTTGGAATTAAAGAGCTTGAGTGTTTGCTAAGAGTCAGCTGAAGGACTTAACTGAATGTAAAGAGGAATAAACTTTTGAGCCAGGGATGAAAAAGTTAAACAATGGATGAAAAAGTTCATCTTTCTTGTTCATGTAATCCTGGTCGATGAGAGAGCTGCTATAGCTCAACGAGCTATTGCCCGATTGAGGAGGCAGTTGCAGGTTGCCCATACGACATCAAGGAGAAGGGGGCGGTGGGTCTGACAGCCCCTTGGCAATCTGGCTTGATGAGAATCTGAATGAGAGACGGATGCGAATCTGCTTTGAGTTTAAGTTTTAGAAGGTAGATTCATCAGAGTAGGGAGGTGATAGCCTGGAAGTTATTAGGGTATGGAGCTTGGGGGGTTACCATTGGAGCAGCCCAAGCGGTGACGGTGGAGCTCAAGGGAGAGAGTAATGGAGGAGACAGCTCGACTGGAGGATGAGGTCAAGGCGGAAATATCTCAGCAAGGCAAATGACGGTCACTACTGCAAATAGGGGGGGTTAGCGACGCCAGCCGCGATTCCATGCCCGGCGCGGCGCTGAGCGTGCGACGCCCGCACATTTTTGCGACGCCACAACGTCGCACAACAGTGCCGCGGCAGCCCTTGCGACGCTGTAGCGTCGCACCACAGCGCCCAGGCGTCGCCCCCCTGCGCTGGGGCCAGCCGGCGACGCCGGGACGTCGCAAGGTGGCATGAAGGGCAAGAGGCAGCCCTACTTTGCGACGCCTGATCGTCGCAAGGTGAGGAACCCCCCTTGCCATGCCCGGCCGTCGCATGATGGTTTGAAGGGCGAAAAGGCCTCTGCGACGGCCGGGCGTCGCAATGGGGGGTGTTCCGACTGGGTTTTTTGGCTTACGACGGTGGGGGGTCGCCAGAGGGGGGGGGGGGGTCTCTGTTTTTATTTCTTTGCCCCCCCCCCCTCTCTCTCTCCCTCTCTCCCTCTCTCTCTCTTGGTTGTTAATAGATTTGTTTGCAAGATGGCTGTCCCATCCAACGTTTTCAAGGACTTCCACTAATGGGAAGATGCGGACTAGTATTGTGAAGTAAGTGTTCAAGGTCAGCTCAAAAACACAAACATCTCATTCCTCAAGGCACTAGTGAAGTGCAAATTGTGCCCAATCTTGAGAGCCCAGCTCCCGACTGTAAGGGTGCTCCCTTGCGCATTGAGGATTCCACACTTTGCCAGTGGATGGCAACCACACCACCGATGAAGTTCTCATACTCCACATCTTCGAAGCCCGCATTGGCTACCATGGCTGCAAACTACAGGTCATTGGGTGCGACAGAGAGTTAAATGTCGACTATGACACCTAGACATTATTATATGGGAGGAATTGACACCTCCAAAGGATTTTTTTCATTGATAAATCATAAAAATAAGCTACTCAAGTTTGAGAGCATACTCCAACTTCTGTATACAAGGTACCGGCCTCTTCTCTTCAAGGGAAGGTGGTTCCAGCCACATCTTGTGGGGCCCTCAGCAACACTAGTGCAAGATGATTGTGGTTTCATGCGCGTCAATGCAGATAGGCTCAACCCTACACATCGTCCATCCGATGAGCCTTTTGCATCGCCTTCAGACATGGAGCAAGTTTTCTTCTCCAATGACAAAACAAGAGGGGGAAATTGGAAGGTGGTTGTGCATGCTCAGCCTGGAAGAAGACGTATCTATCATGGTCTCGGATCTTCATGGGGTGAGGCGATTGCGGCGGAGGGAGAGACTGGTCATAATGATGCTGAGAGGGGCCCCTTGCAAGGTCTTGCACCATATCTGAAACCACCTCACCTTGAGCAACGGCGTCATAAACTGAAGTCTTGAGCCACTGTTGGAATGAACTTAGAGGCTGCAATTCCACTACAACAGATCGTGGTAGTTATGACTGCCAAACCGTGGTAGTCATGGTTTTCTTGACTTTGACCATGACTGCACCATGTTTTTATATGAAATTGACCTCCCGCAGTCGTTCATACGACTGTAGTCATATGAACGACTATCTAAGTAGTCGTCTGTATGATTACATGGCTCGGGAATAGGCGGAAGGCTGGTCAACGGCAATTGACCAGATTTAGCTCACCATTCATAGTCATTTACATGGATGAGGTTACATAGTCATGATGACTACTGGGGATTTTGTAATTTGGTGTGTATAATACAATTAAAACACCATATGATCACATGAATGACTAATGGGTGTATTGGTTAGTAGGTAATGAACCATAACTAGTAAAGAGGTTGTAGGTTCAAACTCCTCTAAGTACAATCAAATGGATAAGATGGCCCTAGGGTTAGTAGGCGAGCTAGGGATAGCACGTGGTACCCTAGATGGGTTGTCATGTGGTTTTTTCATTATTATAAAATGCATTATGCCACGTGGCACAATGCGGTGCGACGATGCGTCTGACATAAGTTTTTATTTTATTTTTTATTTTATTTTAAATTTAATTTAATTTAATTTTTTTAATCAATTGCGCCTCGCCATGTGGTGCGGCAGCGGCGACTGTAGTATGGTATATATGACTGCAGTGAGAGATATCACTTGATTCATCTGACTGTAATCATCCGGACCGTACCATCATGTACTCATTGTATTCACTTGGTTTGTACGACTTACAGTCATAGAAGTCATAGTTCTGCCTCCATGCAAGCGTCTCATCCTCTCGTTGCTGAACAAGGTTATTGTATCTTGTCTCCCACTCATGTATGGATGGGTTGTTCTTCAGTATGAAGTCATGCGCTTGCTCAGTCACCATGATCGGCAATTTTACCCTCTTCGATTTTTTGGGCAAAACGATGTCATTGGTTCGTGCATCCTCCTCTTCCTTCCACATCCGAGGGCTTCCTCATCCACCCTTGTCATGTACTTCGTGCAATATAACATAGCTTCTTGCAACGTATACCCCTCCGCCATGCTACCCTCCGGGTGCGTCATTTGTCTTACAAATGCTTTCAAAGTCTTCATGTAACGCTCAAGGAAATCCACCGAGAATGAACGGGGCCGGCAATCAAAGCCTCTTCCACTAAGTGCACTACCAAGTGCACTTGGATGTCAAAGAAGGAGGGATGAAGGTTCATCTCCAACATACACATTACCTTCGCCGCCTCTTTCTTCATGCTTGGAAAATCCGCTTCCTCCAACTCTTTGGAGCAAATCCACTGGAACAAGCCTCCCAATCTATAGATTGTCTTGTGAACCTCGGGAGTCAATGTCCCACGAACTGCAATTGGCAAGATGTCTTGCAAAATATTGTGGTAGTCATGAAACTTCAAACCATGGACCCCGTCGTCTTCACTGAACTTCATACGGAGGGATGACCCATAACCAGTTGGTGTTTGGATAACACTTATGGTGGCTATCACTTTCTTGTATTCCTCCTTTGCCAAGGTGCGCACCTATACTTCCCCGTACAACACCCTTTGGGTCCACACCATTTTGTTCGATCCATAGACAGCGCATGCGACCCTGCTCCTCAAGCTCCTTTCTAACACCGAGAGAATCTCCTTTTGCAGCCACTCCCTTCTTTGCCGGCATGCCATGAAGAACCCGAAAAAAAGGACGATCAGACATTCTTCTCAATATGCATGGGCTCTAGAAGATGGCGAATCTTCAGGTCCTACATATACCCCCACCCGCAAATACTTACACAAATATTTTGACATGAAAGTGACAATGTAACTCATACAAAATGTGCAATATCACATGCATGCATAAGGATATTGATGGTGTTTTTGTGGAATATGTACCGTCCAATATGGCAACTCGTAGAAGATTGAAAGTTGCTTCATGTCAGGCACGTCCACTTCACCGACCGTGCCCGCATGGGCCTCCTTCCATTGGTCCTCCCAAAACTGCCCGGATGGTGTCACAGGGGAGGACATACTTCCTCTTTGCCATTAAAAAATGTTTATTTCTTCTTCTCCAGCGATGGCTCATAGAAAGAAACTTGCGGTAGTTCGGATACACCATCTTGTGAAGATGGCGGGAGCTATGTGCATCAGGATCATCGCCACAATGCAAGCATGCATGGTACCCTTTGGTGCTTAGTCCCGAGCAAACCGTTAGTCCTGTACACATCCCGCCACATTAGCAAAGATAAAAAGTTATCATGTGCATGGCCCATAATGCCATCTACCCAACTAGGGTGCACAAGACTGTCGCCACTACTTCAATCAATCCCAATCCTCGTCGATATTATCCGGCCTTGACAAGTGAATGTACGCGGGTTCTTCATGGGGAACATAATATACCTGGATAATCATGCATTGTCCAAAGCAAGATGCCTCTCATCTGAAAAGATTGTCCGGCCATAGGATCAAGTGAAGCATCCAATGCCGGGACCCCCCTCCTTAAGTTCATCAACTAGAGGTCGCAAGTACGTGTCCATGTTTTCCACTTGTTTTTTCCCTATGAGACATTCACATCATTGTTTCAATGCTCCACCAATATGCAAATTATACTACATAATGAATTATACGTCTTATTCCATGATTATGTCACTCATCAATCTTGCATCCGAATTGCGCTAGAGATCAGAAGATTAATGTAAAGTCTAAGGGAATAATAAGCATGAAATGGGAACACTCACCTGGTACAATGGCAACCAACATGACATGGCCTTTTTTATTGAAAGATATGGAGGGATGTTGTAGTTCACCATGGTCACCGGCCAAGTGGAATGACCACATGACTGGACAGAGTACGGGTTGACCCCATCCAAGGAGAAGCCGAGGTGGACATGTCGTGGGTCCTCCAAGAGAAAAAACCACATCTCTTCAGTATGCCTCCATGCTTGTGAATCTTGTGGCCAGCCACCTTTCCCGGGGGCCTCCGATGCGAGGCGTGCCATCTGGGGCTTCGGTACTGTGCCTTCAATCGCGGGATGATCGAAAAGTAATGCATTTTCTAGGATGAATTACCCCACGTCCCCCACATGTAATCATCCCATTAGCAACATAATACAACATATTTATGTCTTTCCCTTTATGCACCCTCTCCCTCATTAGGAAAATAATGATCAAAACCGAACGTCGCTAATATTACTCACTCCTTCCAAAGCCACTCTCTAAACCCTAAACTTTGTGGAATACACTTTACATGCATTGAGAAGATTAAAGAAAATAATTTCCATGTGAGGGGGAATGGCGCTTATACCTTGCGTGGTACTTTTTTCCCTTGGACATCATCCCGATATCGGTCTTTCTTGCACTTTGGACACTTGGTCAGACGTGAATCATCTCCGTAGTATAGGGTTTTATCACATGGACATGCATGAAAAATCTTATAGCCCATCCCCACAGAGTCCAAGACTTCACGCACCTCTTTCCGCGATCGTGGCATCTTGGATTTCAAGTGTGGAGCAAGGATATAGTCCGCAATAGTTCACATTATGGCAAACATCCCAACATTACTTATGCCAAATCGAATTTGAAGATTGAGCAAAAGTAAGATTGTTGAAAGTCGACTCACTTTCGCCCCTTCGTATAAGGGAGTTCTCGCCTCCCTCTCCATGTCATGTGAGGGGGCCATATCCGGATCATCGATTGGCCGGGTTTCCTCTCCATCAGATGCATCAGCGCCCACATGATGCATTAAGAGATCCTCCATGGCTTGCACATCCTCCTGGTTAATTCCATCCTCATTGTTGTTGTCACTGTCACTGTCACTGTCATCATCATCATCATTCAGTACCGTGGGGGCAGCGTCTCGCCCACGGCTCCCACATGATGTACTTGGGTTGTTTTCGGATGGGGTGCCAAGAGAAAGGACCGGGAAGGGAGGGACAAAAGCCTGATATGAACAAATGAACATACGGGCATATATTACAATGTGTCCTTGCAACCATACAATTTATTATAAGCGAAATGCAAACAACAACCTTCAATGTGTGCATGTATCAAATATGTCATTCAGTAATTACATATATGTGCGCAACGTCATGCATGCAAAGTTTAAAACCTCAAAAAAAATCATTTGCCCCCCCAAGGACGCGTTCACCCTATCAACCAATTTTGTTTATTAATGTGAAAGAAAATCCTCTCATGCCATTCACATGCCATTGCACCCATCAAACGGATGTCGCTCAAGCTTCATTTTTTTCCCACATGTGAATATGTGTGCAGCACCTGCGATTCAATAGAAAAAAAAAACATTTGCCTCCCCAACGACGCACTCACCCTTGAACCAATTTTGAATTATCGAATTTAAAATAAATATTTGCATTTAGAAAATATAGGATTGCGGTCTTGAGGGGCGTAATGATTTTGTTTTTGCTCTATTTTGTTCTGTGACATCGGGGTTTGCACCACTACATCCATGCAAAAAATTGGACAAAAAATAAAAAATAAATAAAAAATGTGTTTCTAGGGTCATGTTTGCAGAACTCTCTATGAAGAGTATATGAAGTTGAAAATAACTCAATTTTGGAGTGCAAATGAGAAAAGAAAATATGGTTCTGGGTCCAAATGACTTTTGTTTACTCCCAAATTTTGCACGCACATTGCATCTGTTGTCATTAAGCATATGGCTTTAGAATGGAATAAAAAAAAAATCATGTGCAGGCGAAATGCAATTTTCCGTCTCTACGACACGTAGCTGCGTTCAACACTTGAATGACCCATTTGAACTTGGTTCAAGCTCATATTTGGTCTACACGTGCATAAGTATGTTTAGATCACATATACAAAGTCGCAACCCACACGAGCGACAATATTTACATCAATCGATTAATCGGATGTATACAAAGTACATCATGAGAATATCTACAATGCCCCTCTACTCGATCCATATCTCAAAGTCCACCATGCTGTTGCTCCCATGAGGAACCACAATATCATTGACCGTGAATAAATCCTGACCCATAGCAGGGTCAGTAGCGGCTCTCACAACATACCGTCTACCCCAATACTCGAACTCCACATTCTCTCGGATGGGGGTAGGAGGGTCGAGATGATTCCCCCAGCAACGAGGCTGAACGGTCCTCAGTAACATAGTCCTATGCGCTTCCCATCGGGGGCGAGGATCCGGCTCAGGCCGCCCAAGCCGAAGGGGAGGAAACCTAGGGCGAAGCCGACCCCTCCTAGGGGTTCGGGGAGCACATGCGCGTCGAGGTGGAGGTGGTACTGGTGGAGGTGGTACTGCTGGCGGAGGAGATGAAAGTGGAGGTGGTTGAGGAGGTAATGCCAAAGGTACAGCCGAGGGTACAACGTCCGGATCAGGCAAAGAAACAGACGCGGGGGGGGGGGGCACAATCGGCCTACAAGCTGCTACTGCATGTACGGCATAGAGAATCATCAGATGAGGACACTAGATCAGGGGGACTGCCTGAGGAAACTTTGGGGGGGGGGGGGGGGGGGGCCATAACGCTTGCGACACCTACGATACCCCTCGACCCTACGCATCTCATCTACGTGGTGCTGGGGGAACCAACTGGTCACATCGGGCATAGGCTCCGGCACAAATTCTGCAAGCAGACCGGCGCGAAATGCCTCCCGTGCAATGTGATTGCGAGCTTGGGCATCAAGTCGTGGCTGCAATATGCGTAGTATACAACGCATCAATACTTATGTCGTAATTTGGTTTCATGTATGAATACCAGTCATACTATATTATTACATATACCAAATGTACTATGAATGAGAGGGGTGGAAAAAGACTCACCTTTGCCGCATCCGCAATCAAGTTCTTCTTGTAATGCTCTTCGATAATATGCGGTCGTCGCCTCGGTGGTCTGGTGCCGCCCGGCGGTATCATTGCCCAACACTTAGTGCACCAACACTCAACACTTAGTGCACCAACACTCAATCCTCTCGGGGGGGGGGGGGGGGGTCAAAGGTGGACGTGCGTGGGCATTGTGCCTCTGGACTAGCAGGGCTCTCACCACAGGGTGGTCCGCGAGGGGCAACCCGCGGCGTGCCCGACTGGATCCCGGAATGTCAACATCCTCCGCATCACCTGAAATTTGGGCCCGGTCCCTTCTACAATTGTGTTCGCCATCCTCAGGTGCAACGGGTCACTCCTCGCCACAAAACACGGTTGGAATTGGGCCCCATTCCATCTGTGGTACCGCCTCCCCATCCTCAAGGGAGACGGGCTGATGTTTCCTCACCATCGCATTCTAATTAACACACACAACCAGCACTTTCATTTCTCAAAATTCATTGGCAAAAAAAAGCCTATGTCCCTTTTCCACCCTATGACAGCAAGGGGTCGCTACGCCCCAACGCCGGGAGGCCGTAGTGCTCCAGAACCCAGTATCAAAAAAATACTATAAAGAAAAAAAGAAAATCCCAAAACGACCAGTCCCACATTGCCCAAGGGCCTGGGAAAAAAAACAAATGCATGCAATTCATTCATGCGGCTGAACCCTTTCCGTAGTCCTGCCTTGAGAAGGCAGGGCCAAAAAAAAAACAAAAAAAAACCTATGAACCCCAAAAGGCCCTAAACCCTAAACCCCAAAAAGTGACCCCCTGTTTGCCCAACATACAAGGGGGAGCCTGGGCATGCGACGCCCTGCCGTGCTTCATGCCACTACCCGGCGTCGCATCATGCGACGGGTTTTTTGACCTTGCCACGCCGAGGGGTCGCAAGCTGCGACGGCCGGGCGTGGCAATCTTCAAGGTAAATTCAAAGAAAAAAGGGCGGGGCGCCAACGTGCGATGGCCGGGCGTGGCAGATCGGCACCGCGCCCTTTTTTTTTCTAAGTGCTTGAAGCACCTGCTCCCCCCCCCCCCCCCCGTTTTCATTACTGCTTTGGGAGAGAGAGGGCTGAGAGTGTAGGGGAGAGTGTGGAGGAGAAACTAACCTTGTCTTGAGCACGAGGTGGTTGCCACGCGGAGGGGCCCTAGCGCCGCTCCAACCCCGCTGGTAAGCTCCCTCCTTCTCTCACTTCCACTCTTCCTCTCCAAACCCTAAGATGGAGCTAACACCTCTGTCCCCTGGGTGGTAGGAAAGCCGCGCAGAGGCGGGACAACATCAGCAGAAGAGAGAGAGAGAGAGAGAGAGAGAGAGAGAGAGAGAGAGAGAGAGAGAGAGACGCGGCGGAGCGGGGGAGAGAGGCCTTGCAGTGGCGGGGGGACGCGCCGTAGGCAGTAGCGCCGGCGCCACAAAGGTAGGCGCTCTCCCTCTCCCTCTCTCTTTTGTTCCTTTTTGTGGGGAGTAACAAAAGAGAGGGAGAGAGAGGGACAGGGACAGAGGGAGAGAGAAGAGAGAAATGAAATGAAATGAAATGGTGCGTTATAACGTCCGCGGGAAGCTCATAAAGCTTATGGGACAAAATGGAAAGAAAAACATGAGAGAGAGAGGGAGAGGGAGAGAGAGGGAGAGAGAGCCAGAGGAGGAAAAAAAACAAAGAAAAAAGGTTGGGGGGGGACTGACTGAGCAGCTGCTACTGCTCAGTCACTCCCCCCCCCCCCCACCTTCTTTTTTGTTTTTTCATGCACCCTCTCTCCCTCTCCCTCTCCCTCTCTCCTTCTCTCTCCCTCTGGAAACTGGGTTCATGGAATTGTTGTCCCAACTTCCATCATTGAAAAATTAAAATTTGGGTTACAGGGAATCTGGATGATTTTTCATCCAGAATACATGCTTCTCTCCTGGTGAGACTTTTTTTCATTAATACCTATGATGTTTTTTCATCCTAACCTACCCGGATATCATCCAAAATATACTGTGATTATAAAGTACCCGTCATTTTTCATCCAACCTGGATGAAAAAGGACTTTATCTGACAGGACCTAAATACCTATGGATGATTATGAAGTACCTATTTTTTTCATCCACACTGGATGGGAAACGGTGCACGTCCGTTGGGTTCAAGACAGGTATAAATGAATAAAAAAGCCCCCAATTTTTCATCTAACTTGGATGAAAAATGGACCACATCCGTCGGATTCAAGGCAAAGGATGAACGCCCGATGTTTCTCATCTTCCTTGAATGGGAAACAGACAACGTCCGTCGGTATATAGTTCGGTGGATGTTTTTCATCTTAGAAAGGGATGAATGACGAGCTGGACAGGGTAAAGCCCTGCGCAACCCTAGTTTCTTTCTTTTGCGCTGCGAGAATGCGCGCGATGGCGGCTTGGAGGTGGCGATGGTGCTCGTGCTGCAGATCCCGTGAGTTGCCGATCCCTGGAGTGTTTAAGGCTCTTGTGAGCGCCGCCTTTGCGGGCTCTTTAAGGCGATGGTGGTGGCTTAGAGATGAGGGAAGAGTCACTGCCTCGTTTGTCTGTTTTTTTGTTGCACAATGGAACATAGGCAGTGATGGCGGAGGTACCGCCTGCCTGGTTGTGGAGTTTCCCTAGGAGCCCTCCCTCTGGATCTTTGATGAATGGCAGCGTCCGGGTAGGACAAGGAAGTCTCTCTCCCCCCCTTTATAAACCCTACCTTATGAGACAAAGCTCGTTTTGCTCTTGTGCTTGGCAAGGCTTTGCTTTGGTTAAGGTAACAATGTTGTGGTGTTGGCGGAGACCTCCCTGCACGGCTGGGTTTGTGGAGAGATGGTGACCATCCCCCAAACAGTAAAAAAGGTTCTTTTTTTCTGTTTGTTTTTCTTCCCTGCTTTCTTTGGCATTCTCTGTACTTAGATTCAAGTGTATTGGACCTCGATAGCAAGTGTGGAAGCCTGTCATTCACCTTGTGCATCCTCACTAACTCACAATGTTTTATGGTTGTTTTTGGGACGGGCACAGGTGATGACTTCCACTTAATATGCTGATGTCTAGGTGTTGCTGGATGCCAAGTGGGTTGCAGAGCTGTGGAAGGGGTTGCTGGCCATGGATTCATCTTAAAATGCTGAAATACTAAACTACTCTATGGTTTTTCTTGATCCTACCTCTTTCTTTTATCTATGAAGAACAAGTTTAGTGTTGTTTCGGGTGGGCTATCACTTGGTTGATTTTTTTGTCTCCCCGGATGTTATTGTTGTTTTTCACCTCGGGGGTCGTGTTTTTGACTAATGTGGCCTTTTCTGGACAGTGGGCAATTTTGCTAAACCTCTATTTCTGTATCCTGATCTGAGATGCTGCCTCAGCTCCATGAATCCCACGTGCAGTAAAAGGGGAGGGAGTCATCTAGGTCAAGTTCACCATCTCCTAGCCCAATGACTACTCAACCATGGTTTCTGTATTCTGGGATCATTCTAGTTTATAGAAGGTGCCAGAGTTCCAATCTCTTTGGTGCCCCGAACTGGTAGGGAGGCACCTCAAAGAACTTTGCTTTCTCTCGTAGCTCAACCAGTTCTTTTGCTTCACGTGAGTCAGACATAGTGGAAATTGGCCCGATTCTACTATTTGACCTGGAGAGCGACATTGTATGCAGTTTTGTTGCATTTCCCTTGGTTGCGAGTCTCCTGTTCTCACCCTTGTCTCGTTCTCTCAGCTTTCTTTCTGCAACAGAGAGTGCCTTTTCAGAAGCTGAGAGTTTCTCCACTTTCCCTTGAAGCTCATCCTCAAGGACCTGCACTTTCTTTCTACACTTCTCTTTCTCATCTTCCAGCTCGGCTTCCAGCAAACATGAGGCACCCACTGCATCCACTTCTACCTGCAATTTGGAAAGACGCTCTTCTAGATTCCCTTTAGGCCTTTGCTTTATTGTGACAGCCGAGTTTACGATGGCTTGTGTGGGACACACATCAGTTTTTCGGGCCCTAGTTTGCTTTGCTTGCCTTATGGTAGTTGGAAACAAAAGGAGGGGCTGCAAGGAACTATTTGCTGCAGCTACTCGGGTACCCATGATGGTAAAATACGCCTGTTATGTTCCAACCCGGATGGCTTTGTTAGCTAGATGCTTAGGCCAGGGTATGATGAAGATTTTGCTTGTGGCCAATCGGCTGACAATGAAAAATGGCAGTGGTGACTGGTTTTTGAGGCAGTCAGGGTGGTTAAGTGGAAATACCCCCTGGACATGGTGTAATGACATGGTCAAATGTGGTATGATGTGAATAGGGTGTGCTGGCAGTGTCATATACTGTCATAGGGTGTGTATGCAGTGCTTTAAACTATCGTGATCTGAAATTATCGCAATTTGAAAATAAAGTCTTTAATGGTCAATAATAGACGGTTGAGATCGTAAATTGAAGCGAATCTAATGGTTCGCCACATCCCCCTTTATGTACTTTTAGGGACTCATGATGTGTCTCATTTTGGTCCACCGTAGGTTGCACTATCGACATCGGGTCCAACCCAAACCACCTTTTGGAGTTTCACAAGTTGGCAAATCCTTGAATCATTTCACCTTCCATTTGTTGAATGTGCATTAATGAGGTGGATTCGATGCAACGTATGTGTGTAATTCGCTTATTGTGTGGGGGGGGTATCGTGGGATACGCTTATTGCGGGAGAGAGAGATGCTCCATTGCTCTGATTTAACGGGTACATAGCATAGGTTTGACCAAGCATGAATCAAGGGTGAGGCCAGTGCGACACATGAATAAGAGGGAAAATGGAAAGATGAAAATATATGTATAGATGGAAATATATTTACAAGTAATGAGCTGAAATGCTTTGCTCACAAGGGTTCAGTAGGCTGACCCTGGGACCTACATGGACTACAACTAGTCATCCTCATCCTCAGAGGAGGACTCAGAGCTATCCGATGAGCCTGATGACTCCGCGCCCTTTGCCTGAGCATGTATAGCAAGCGGCGTTCCCTTAACTCTCACAGAGCTCTCATCCAATCCCTGGCCATGACCCCCCACCCATTTTAGTGCCCTGTAGCGCACTCATCCCCTCCGTGTTGGCCATGTTCTTCATGAGGGCTTGCCAACCATGCTGCTTGGCATAGTCGTACTCTATCGGAGATGGCTTCCTCTCAAACGCGGTTTCCTACACATGCCACAAATTAAAGTCAGTTCCTCACGATGATGGAGTGAGAAAGAAGACATAACAAAATACATATGGAAGTATGACTTACAGATCGCAAAATAAAACCCCTAGATCCGGCGGGGCCCCACTTGTGTGTGGATTCATGCTTCTGAAGGCGGACTCTTGTTGCTTCGTGTGCCTTCTCAAATTTGGCCTTGGGCTATAAGGTCTTCCAACACCCCAAAAACAAACTAAGAAAAAACCAAAAATCACCCCCAATTCACCCCCCAAAATCAACCCCCCACCACGCGGAATGCCACGGCAGGGCGTCGCTTGCGACAGCGCCCTTGCGACGGGTATTTCTGGCTTGCCACAGGAGGGGGTCGCAAGATGCGACGGCTCGACGTCGCTACAACCCATTGCGTAGCAACGCTGGAACCCCCCCTGCGACTGGTTTTTCTTCCTTGGCGACCTTCGGGGGTCGCTAGTAGTGACGCCGTAGCGTCGCTGTTTGCACTCCCGCCCAGCCCCGCGTTTTTTTTTTTTTTTTTTTTTTTTTTTTTAAAATATATATATATATATATATATATGTATTTAAAAATAATAATTTATTTATTTAAAATTAGAAAAATGCGACTCCCGGGAGTCGCTGAAACCCACGGCCGGACGTCGCAAAGCCCGACTCCCCTGCGGCGGGGTTTTTACGTATGCGACGTCCGGGGGTCGCATTTTTTTTAGTATGCGACACCCGGGCATAGGAAAAAAAACAACGTTGCGACGCCGGGACGTCGCCCCATCCAACGTCGTCGGCTGGAGAGAAGCGATGGTCGGCCGTCGCTAGCAGGAGGCCCCTGCCAGCGCCCTGGATCGCCAAATAGCGACGTCCGGGCGTCGCTGGAGGAGGATAGGGGCTTGCGACCCCCATCCGTCGCATGTTTGCGACGATATTCCAGCGACGCCCTGGCGACTGGAGTGCGACTCCAGGGCGTCGCAAAAATGGCCCCCCGCCTCAGCTTGAAAATGGTCGTCTAGCGATGCCGCGGCGTGGAAAACCCCCCCCACCCCCCCCCCCCCCCTTTTCCTGTAGTGGGTATTTAGGTGTTGCAATCAAAGTGATGATTCTTCTTTTGCTACGACTTAGAACCGAACATGTAAGTTGAGATGGAGATAGCTTGGCGATGGCCTTGGGGAGAAAAACTTGGGGAATTGGGGTTGTGAATGAAGCTGTGGCAGAGCGAGTTCTAACTAGATGGTTTCATGTGTCGAGAGAGTTGGTGTGTGCATTCTTGATTTGTGACAAGTAGGATTGCTTGCTGGTAATGGTGTACATGTTGCATCCTTGTGACAATTAGATCTGCTGCTGCATTCTGGCTGCAGTCTGATTTACTTCAGTAGTGTTAAGTTAATTTGTTGTAGTCATGACCACAATGGAGGGGATGCTCTGGCTAGTTAAGGAGAAGGGATGCTGAGTAGTTAGGGTTTTAGGCTCAGTGCAGTTCACTAAGAATTGTGTTGGAATGCTGCAAAGTAGTTGTGTTTGTTTTAGTTTGCTGCAAAGTGGGGTGGTCATAATAGGAGGGCCAATGGTTCCTATGATGATGTGCTGCTCACTGAAGACCAACAGGATGGGCTCAATTGCATTGCACAACATATAGGTTGTAGTAAACATGTGGAAGGTATCTTGTTTGGAAGCACAACTTGCTGCTGTGAGAAGAGAACAACAAAGGCTGGGTGAGAGACCTGAAAATGCATATCATTAGAACTCTATTCACCAACCTCAGTGGCGTCCATTTCTACTATGCCCATAACCTTGCGTTCTTCTGTCGTAAGTGGGCATGAAGCCTGTATCAATTGTGCAATGACAGGAGCAGCAACTATAATTGGTGCCTTCGCCTTCGTTGTCTGAAGCCGCACCATCTCGTCAATTAGTCCCTTCTTCATCATTTCAGCCCAATCTACTTCCTCACCCCTCAGTGCTTGGGCAATCTCCTCCGCAAAGGACTTGCTGAGATACGTTTGATTTTGTTTTATATTAAACAAAACATTAAGCATCTGTCCTATCTCCCTGAGTCCTGGATACTCTACCTTCAAGCAGTTGTATCCTTGAGTCTTGTGGAAGTTGCCCTCAGGAAAAAGATTCGTGACCTACAACTCTGTTCTATCCTCCTCTACTACCTATGCTCCTTTGGGCAAGTCAAATACTTCTCGCAAGTATTCTGGTGTAAGTTGCATGTCAACCCCCTTGACTTGTGTAATCTCCGTTCTTGGATCATAGTTTCCGATAAACTCTATCATGAGCTCCTTGTGATGCAAAGACCAATCTTTGGGTGTTAAGCCCTGGAATCTTAATTCCTCCAAGAGACGTATTGCCTGTGGAGTGACAATACTCTTCTTTTGCAGCACTAGACTACTCTTCATCCTCATGTTGTCCATGTCTCTCACTCTCTTCATACTTGGCAAACAAGGAGGCATTGTTTGAAACAACTGCAAGAAACTCTGAAGTGCGTAAAGCATGAAAGTGTGGTTCGCACACAGAGGAACTGGCAGTTGCGTAAGGAGTAAGGCCATATCCCTGGATGAAAGATTTGACAAAAATCTTTGATCAGAGTTGGCACGGTACACCAAGAGCAGGAACTCCAGTTTCCAGCCAACGAAGGAGAGGAGGATGAGGAAGAGCCTGCAGAGAGTTCAAACTCTCCAACACCAATTCAATTGAGTTATATGAGCGAAGAAGAAAGCCTAAAGTGAGCGAGGGTCTTGTGGAGGAGCAAAGGGGGACCGTTATGTCCCGATGAGCAGCCGAAGCTCCGAGTTGGCCCGGCGGCCAGTTTGGGAGTTAGGCGCGCGCATCAAAGCGAGTAACTATGACATGAAGGGGAGCTTACCGAAGTGAGGTGCGCGACAGGGAGGGGATAGAACACCACAAAGACCACGGAATGTGGGAGGTGGAGATGAAGACGGGGAGAGGGCACGAGGTGCTTCTGCCGGTGATTGACAAAGTTGAGGACGATGAGAGGGACCTTTCTGACCAGGATGACATCCTCCCGGAGATCCCCAAGCCCCAAACCCGGAGCATACAAGTTGGATTTGGTGGTCCCGGTGGGCTGCCGGAGAACCCCCCTGCAGCAGACGTCATGTCGGAGGCGGATATGAAGTTGGCCGCTGCCAAGTGGAGGCAACCCACAGCAACATTGGCAGGGTCTTGGGGGGCATGGTGTACCCGGCAAAGCTTCAGATTCCTCTCTGCCGCTTGGTATCATTGCAGGTGATGAGACCTGCCCTCCCAGGCGATATCAACAAGCTGAAATTCTCTTTCCGGGAGGGATATTGAATGGGTCTACCGCGTTTTATGTTTCCATTGAGAACGACCATGCTTCTCGTGCCCACACTTCCGATGAGGTGGACAAATGGGGTCCCCATTGGCAAAGGCGAACCAAGGCAATCCCAGAGGCAACTATCAGGGTAATCCAAGGGGGAATTACCAGTCAGAGAATCAAGACTATAGAAATAATCCCAGAATAGACCAGGAGCGAGGACCCAATGGTGAAGAAGTGTGTTACTATTGTAACCAACCAAGACATCGCAAAGCAGCTTGTCCCTTCTGGACAAGACATCAGGATGAGATGAGAATTCCTGCAAATGAAGGCCCAGTAGTGACAGCACACGTGGTAATGCCATGTTATGTACCAGAAGTGAGTACCATGATAGTTACCAGAAGTAAGGCTAAGTTATTGCCTCCTGTAGATGAAGATAAAGAGGATAATGAGGATGACAGTGATGTGCCTGAGGATGATGAGGCCTGGAGGGAAGAGAAGGAACTGCACAAGGAAGTGGCAGAAACTATAAGGGAAATGCAGAAAGAGACAGATATCCCTACAGCAGAGTCATGATCAGACTCTGAAGAAGAAGATGAAGAAGATGAAGAAGATGAAGATGAGGAAACATTGAAGCATGAGGCTTCACAGGTGCTGAATACTGAAGGACCATTGGCTGAAGTAATATGCCAATCCAAAGCAGAGATTACAATTGGGCAACTATTGGCCGTAGCGTCCCACTGTAGACACAGGATATTTGATGGAATTCTTTGCTCACTGCCTGTAACTCAACATTGCAGAATGTGGGACACATATTTATAGTTTTGTCACAACATGTAGTTTCCATTGAGACCTCCTTCAGTGTGTACACACGGTTCCTCAAGTTCGAGCCCACTGACTTCACGGATTTCATTGAATATCTCCAATCTTCGGAGCTATGGAAAAGACTGCACATAGGCTATGAATCGTGATGAATGATGAGACCTCTCACAAAATGGAAAGACATGACATCAGCTGGTGAAGCTGTGCAAGTTGCTCCCAAAGCATGCAAACGAGTTTATCAATCGTGCCGATGCTGTTGCGGCTTCCAGTTGATCATCTACCCATGCAGGTTTCTTGTAGCTATCCTTCCAGAGGGAATCATAGGTGATCTGAAGCTTGAAATCCGGCCCTCTTGGATGAATCTGGACCCACACTCCATCCCTGCTCCTTTAGCTATCCATGCCTCTGCCCAAATCATGCATACATCCTTGCCTTGTTGCTAGCAACTGACAATGACAGCTAGAATTCATGCAGCAAATACGACACCACATCTCGTTTAGCCATACCACCCAAACCCATAATTAGGACGTTCAGCCATATTGTCGAACACTCCCTTTGCATCCTCCATGCACCCACATTTGGCATACATGTCCACCAGGGCAGTGTTCAGGATCACATCTGGTACAATTCCAGCTTTGACGATGTCGCCATGCACCTCTTTGCCCTTTCCAGGGCTGCCAGGCTTGCACATGCACTGCAAACGCACACAAACGTGATGTGGTCGGGCTTCACCCCGTCGCACATCATTTGCTCATAGGTCTCCAAAGCCTCTATCCATGTCCCTGCTGTGTATACCTTGCAAGCATCGCACTCCACGACACCACATCTCGTTAGTGTTGAACACTCCCTTTGCATCCTCGATGCACCCACATTTTGCAAACATGTCCATTAGGGTTTTGTTTAGAATGACATCTGGTACAATTCCAGCTCTGAAGATGTCGCCATGCACCTCTTTTCCCTTTTCCAGAGCTGCCAGGGCAGTGTTCAGATTGACATTTGGTACAATTCCAGCTTTGATGATATCCCCATGCATCTCTTTGCCCTTCTCCAGGGCTGCCAGGCTTGCACAAGCATTGCAAATGCACACAAATATGATGTGCTTCCCCCATCATTTGCTCATAGGTCTCCAAAGCCTCCATCCCACATCCCTGCTTTGCATACCCTGCAAGCATTGCACTCCATGACACCACATCCTGTTCAGCCATAGTGTCAAACACTCCCTTTGCATCCTAGATGCACCCACATTTTGCAAACATGTCCACCAGGGTATTGTTCAGAATGACAACTGGTACAATTCCAGCTCTGAAGATGTCGCCATGGACCTCTTTGCCCTCAGGGCAGTGTTCATAATGACATTTGGTACAAGTCCAGCTTTGACGATATCCCCATGCACCTCTTTGCCCTTCAGGGCTGCCAGGCTTGCACGACGCCACATCTTGTTTAGCCATAGTGTTGAACACTCCCTTTGCATCCTAGATGCACCCACATTTTGCAAACATGTCCACTAGGGTATTGTTCAGAATGAAACTTGGTACAATTCCAGCTCTGGAGATGTCGCCATGGACCTCTTTCCCCTTTTTCAGAGCTACCAGGGCAGTGTTCAGAATGACGTTTGGTACAATTCTAGCTTTGATGATATCCCCATGCACCTCTTTGCCCTTCTCCAGGGCTGCCAGGCTTGCACAAGCATTGCAAATGCACACAAACATGATGTGCTTCCCCCCATCATTTGCTCATAGGTCTCCAAAGCCTCCATCCCACGTCCCTACTGTGCATACCCTGCAAGCATCGCACTCCACGACACCACATCTCATAGGTCTCCAAAGCCTCCATCCCACGTCCTTGCTTTGCATACCCTGCAAGCATCGCACTCCACGACACCACATCTCGTTCAGCCATAGTGTCAAACACTCCCTTTGCATCCTCAATGCACCCACATTTTGCATACATGCCCACTAGGGCAGTGTTCGGAATGACATTTGCTACAATTCCAGCTCTGACGATGTCGCCATGGACCTCTTTGCCCTCTTCCAGAGTTGCCAAGGCAGTGTTCAGAATGACGTTTGGTACAATTCCAGCTTTGATGATGTCTCCATGCACCTCTTTGCCCTTTTCGAGCGCTGTCAGGCTTGCACAAGCATTGCAAATGCACACAAACATGATGTGGTCGGGCTTCACCCCTTCCCCCATCATGTGATCATAGGTCTCCAAGCCTCCATAGCTGTTGTGCATACCCTGCAAGCATCACGTTCCACGACACCACGTCTCGTTCAGCCATAGTGTTGAAAACTCCCTTTGCATCCTCAATGCACCCATATTTGACATACATGTCCACCAGGGCTGTGTTCATAATGACATCTGGTACACTTCTAGCTTTGAAGATGTCACCATGGACCTCTTTCCCCTTTTCCAGGGCTCCCAGGCTTGCACACGCATTGCAAACACAACCACAATCGTGATGTGGTTCGGCTTCACCCCTTCGTGCATCATTCGCTCATCCAAAGCATCGTACCACATACATATATGAATCTGCTGAAATGCTCCTTGGTTTAAAGTCTGTAGCGCCTTTTTCAGTCTGCCTACCTCACAAAGCATCTTTACATGCCCAGAAGAGCCAGAAGAGGCATTGTGGACTCCCTCTCTTGATCCTCTTTCAGAAGCCAACGAGCTAACTTACAGAATTCAGTATGCATCACAGGGCCGAGCCTTGATCCCGTGCCCAAGCTGTGCATATCATGCGATCATGGGGTTACAAGACACCACATCTCCTTCAGTCAGATTGTCGAACACTCCCTTTGCATCCTCGATGCACCCACAATTGGCATACATGTCCACGAGGGTATTGTTCAGAACAATATGTGGTTCAATTCCCGCTTTGATGATGTCACCATGGACCTCTCTGCCCTTTTCCAGGGCTGCTAGGCTTGCACATGCATTGAAGACACAAATAAAGGTGATGTGGTTGGGCTTCACCCCTTCCACACCATTTGCTCATAGGTCTCCAAAGCCTCCATCCCGCTGCAATCATTCCGTTCCAAGACACCACATTTCGTTCAGCCATTAGATCGAACACTCCCATTGCATCCTCAATGCACCCACATTTAGGATACATGTCCACCAGGGTATTATTTAGAATGACATCTGGTAAAATTCCAGCTTTGTCAGACTCTAGAGTCAAAATCTCAAGCACCTGAATCATTATTTTTTCTTGTACTCTAACCGTACAGGTTGTGACAGTAGATGATTCCAAAAACTGAGATTATAATTCATGGCATCCATGTTATGATGAAACATAGAGAAGTCTCAGTTTTATCATAGATCAAAGCTCCCACTACCGAGTTGTATCCTAAATTGATCTGCAACTACAAGTAATGGAGCTTGAACAATGTATAACCAGACTGTCTCTCTGGTTAACATTTTTCAAAAACTAGGTATTCATAAACACATACCGAGCCTCTGAAAACAGGGATCTTTAAAGAAAAACTCCAGGTAAAAGTTGTTTCCAAACAAGTAGTATTACCAAGTGTGCCAATCCACTGTGTATTTCTGACCTGTGGAGCCAGGTAGCGTTATGCTACTGTTATGCATTCTACTTAGAACCAGCATGAAATCCAGGGCAGAGCACATTAGTTCATGCTTTTTGATTTCTGTCCCCTAGGCTATTAATCTTGGTTGGTTTCAACTCAGCTTCTCAGTGTAGTATGACCATCCATTGGCCTATGCAAAATGACATTAGAATCCACTCTATGTAGTGTAGATTCAACTGTGTCTTGTCAAATCAATCCTACAGAGAAACTAGAAACAGCAGTCTCATAGAGTTCCCTGGCTCTTATGTGCAGGGAAAAAAAAATTGAAAACCTCCCCCCTCAAATGCCAAGCACCCTTGCCTCTTCCAGTTCGAACTCTCGGACTCAGGACGCGAAGCATCCAAAGTACCCTCAAGCTCGAGAACGGGGAGGCAAAGGTAAAAAAAATGGGAGGGAGGCCTGCCCTTTTATACTCCCCCCCCCGCCCATACCCCCAAACCCAACCCCCCCCCCCCCCCCCCACCGCATCCTGCACACAGCGCCACGTGGTGGTCCCTCCGACGACCGCGCGTGGCGGTCGCCCAACCACCCACCCTGCCACGTGCTCGTATTGCAGCCGCGGCCCGCCAGGCGACCGGCACGTGGCGGTTGCCCTGTTCTCCCTCCCGGCGACGGCACGTGGCGGTCGCCCTCTTCTCCCGCCTGCGACCTGAACGTGGCGGTCGTCCCGCCTGCCCCTCCGGGCACCCCCCTGCCGCTTGACCGCCACCTCAACGGAGGCGACTGGCGCTTGATGATGCCCTGCCGCCAGCTCACTGGCTCCGAGGTGACCGCCACTTTGGCGTCACACCTGCCACCTCCTTGGGCTCGTCGGCAATTGTGCCAAATCCCGTCAGTGTCGCTGACGCCAACGTGACGTCACTGCAACTGGGCCGAGCCTAGGAAGAAGAGGGATAGTCTTCCTCTCCCAATGCCCCTCCTTCACCGGGTGTTTGAGTTCAAGTCACTCCTGATGGAAGGGCCAATGCTCCCTACCCCAGTGCCTAAATACTTTGTTTTAACAAAGGAGTGGCAAACACCTATCATAATCCAATAGGTTCACCCAAGTTCAATAAGGTGACTCTAAGTCCCTTAAGTCAATAAGTTCAATCAGTTTAATAAACGCACCAAATGGTACAGGTAGAAAGGTGAGACATTCAACTGCACTGCCCGGCTCTTGCCTGGATGTTTCCTTTTCCACTAGCTTCAGTTGGCGCCCTCTCTCACTGTTCAATATTGAGATGTATGAGTTACCATCCTAGATACCACCTGCACTCTGGGCCTCACAGTAATGCACAACACATGCCACACCAGCGTGTAACAAACACTTTTGATTCGACAGATTTATAGCAGACAAATGCGTGAAACACTGGCACTAGACATGGTTAAATGAAATACCAGCCAAAACCTAGTCAAGTAAGCGTTGTGAACAAACAGCCTTCCGTCCCAGTACCACTAACCAAATCTTTGTAGAAAGGAGTTTGCTCAGGAAGCAGAGCTTTGTCTGCATCCAGACCCTTGCTTGCATACTGCTCCCCATAACATTTCGTGTCTAGCTGTCCAGCCCCATAGTCAGGTGGACCTGACAGAAACGCAAACACGCGAGCTGCAATACAATCCCACAATTAGTCACAATCTGCGTAACTCCAGCAACTTGCTGGCAACAACGTATTCAGTCCACATGCTTCAACTTTTGGCCCTGTCTGCACCTTGACTTCTTCGGTAGGAAGGAGTCAAAGGCCAAAGACATGCCATCCTCAACATAGTCAGTGCAGATTCAGCACAAAATGATAAGAGCCGTCAAAAGACAGAACTAAGCTGATTGCAGTGGCGAAGTTTCGTGCAACATTCTCCAGATAAGTAAGAAGTACTGCTATGTTGAAACGGATGTATTTATCACTCACAGATTACTGAATAGCAAGCACAGAACTCTTTTTATATGAAGCACGGTAGTTAAAACCTGGGGCAAAGCACTGATACAAACACTACACCAATTGACAGGCACATGAGTAACTGAGGCATTACGTATTCACCAATTTCTAAGTGTTTGGTAGGTGTTTGTTAGGCATTCCCACAACATAACCCAAACTGCAAGCAGCCAATGATGAGGCATGTTTAGTACCCATAGCAAAAGTTATCCCATGTTCAGATCCCAAATACTTGACGAGGGCATCCATGGCTCAACGGCGATTGTCTTAAGTTGTTCTTAACCTAATGATTAAGTGGGCAGAATTTAGGTTAAGTGGGAGGGGGTGTCAATCAGCTATTAATCAATTTTTAACCCCTAAAAAAAACAAAAAAAAACTTATAGAATGAATGAAGTAACTGTGAGTACAACAAGTCATTATGAGTGTACAAAGCGCCGCCGTTTGTCACGACCGATAAATTGGGAGATGGTTAGTTATTTATGGTTGTAGGACAATCGTATCCGTATATGACAGCTGTTAGGTTAAGCCATCTTGTGCGATAGATAGGAGTGGGGCCTTTCTTGCCATTTTCACTGTCTGTCCATTGCTCTTGCAGCTCAGATAATTTGTCGTTGAAGTGTGAGTGCAGTGAGTGTAGAGAGAGTGTTTCTCCGAGAGATGAAGAAAGTCATCAGGATGGTGAAAAAAGCTGTGCAGCAGGCTTTACCAGGAGCAGTTTCGATGATGGCAGGGGAGTTGCGAGGGGGAGATATTAATTTGATTATGGGCGGTCGTGAGCGGAGAGCACAGTGGAGACAGTCCGGGATGTTAGAGTTCTTGTTATTGTCTGCAAAGAGTCTGCCAAAGGCCAGTATGGCCACGGTCATGCAATTCTATAATTCTTATGATCCTGTTACTAGGACTGGAACAGTCAATAACATCGAGATACTAGTTGATGTGCGTACTGTCATGGAGGTCTTGCTACTGCCTCAGGCCAGTTTTGATGTCGAGGGTTTTAAGGACGAGTCTTTTGTTCCTGAGGATTACTTCAAGGGGGGTTCCACTGCATGTAATCAGACGGGAGGCTAGGCTGTTGCCAAGGCGCTTAAGCAAGAGTTAATGGAATGGATGAAGTTCGCAGTTAGTCGATTGGCATTGAAGAAAGTGTCCACTTATGTAGCAATTGAATGCAGTGGTATCAACATTTCAAGGTTTTCAACTAAATTGGGCAAAGTTTGTTTGCGGGAAGATCCATGAGGAATTGATCTCCAAAAGGAAGAGTGGGAAGACAGACATATTGAACTGTGCAATCTATTTGTCTATGATTTTGCAGCATCGATTGAAGATACTGGCCCCAGCCGATGTGATTGCTACCATGATTATTGACAAACCAGAGTCAAGCAAAGCGAATGAAAGGGTTTCAACACTGGCGGCAGTTAATACCAGTGTTGCAATGGTGGTGTCGGGAGGCAAAAATGCAAGCAGCCAATCGTCTTTTGCGACGAAGCTCCGTGACTTAGCTGAGGGATTGCAAGTGGTAGCAGCAGAAGCCCTTGATCACGAGGACTTGCAAAAGGAATTGGCCGATTTGAGGGTTACGCACACTGCCACCCTATCGCGAAATCAACAATTACAGCTTGCGTGGGATGATGCGAAGAAGAGAATGGAAGCGGATGCAAAGGAACTCCAGAAATTTCAGGAGCAGTGGAAGATGAAAGAGATTCAGTATCAGAAAATTGTTGTTGAGAATGATGTAGCGATTGCCATGCAGACAGAGTAGATAAAGTCGAAGGAGGCTCGTGTTAATGAATTGGAGAGACAATTGGCAGAGACTACCAAGCAAGTGGCGGAGATGGGGAAACAACCTTCAACCATAGACACCCCTGAGGAACGATATATACCATTGCAGCAGGAGTTTGCTTCTTATCGCACTGAGCAGGAAGAGGAAATGAATGTGATGGAGGAGACCATGAAAGCACAAATGTCGGAATTGGACCAATTCCGAGAGACGATGAGACCCGCAGCAGTGGTTGGGCTCAGTGTTTTACAGGGATCTGGCATGATGTGTGTTATGCTCAGAGTCTCAGTCAAGGCTATTTGTATGACAGTGCTATTTTGAAATTGTTTTTCAATGGCGGAGAGGAGCCGATTGATTTGGAGGAGGATTGGGAGGACCTGTGCACCTATTGCATGGAAAATTTGGCCGTGGAGATGGTGGTTAGGGGAGAATTGGTAGTAGCCCATCCCGAGCAGTTTTTGTTTGTTGTTGGTGATCCTGCCAGCCGTTGTTTTCTGTATTATAAGCAATTGGAGGATAGGCTGGAAGCATTTCGACAGTCACACCTCGAGGATAGGCGATGAAATCGAGTACATGCTTGTGGATTTCTCTCTACTATTCCGAAGCCAGATGACAAATTGTTGTCAAGGTTCCTGGAAATGGTAAAACATCTTGTGGCTCAAGTATTGGACGAGAACCAGTTCCATACAATGTTGGAGAGAGCTCATCGCAGGTATAGACTGGTTTCGGAGTGTTTACACGGATCTGCTTATGTCTGGACGCAGACCGCGATAGCAGAGGGTAGGAAGATGGATGGAAGCAAAATCATGGCCGGAGTTATGACCGCCAAATGGATGGAGGATTTGTATATCAATCAACCCAGTGCCACTCAAGTTTCTCAAGTGGGGTTCGTGATTTTTGAACAATGTCATTTTCCTACTAACTGGGAGTACCACATTGCAACAGGCGAGTGGATTGCAAAGTTGGGCATCAGGCCAACACCAATCAGTGGACCATGGCCGCGAAATATTACAGGTAGATTTGGGGTATGTGTTTGTTCACGTCGTGGTCAATGGCGAGAACGAGCATCTGACGTCATTACCTTATAATTGGCCATTGATTCCTGGAGAGTTCAGCATTGCATAAAATTGTGAAACATCATACAAATCATTCCAGGGACTGCATGCGACTCATTATGACTCTTTGTGTTTTATGGCATCGATCTTTTGCGGGGTATTGGCAAAGTGGTGTCATTTTTATCATGTTGTTGTTGATATTAACAGGCCAATGTTGGGAGGACATGAGTTTGGGATGGTGGCCAAGTTATTGCATCATCCGGCCTAGGAAATGAGGGTGTTGGAATTGATGTGTTTGACATGATTTCTTTAGTGTGCGGATCCTGCCGTGTATGATGATTGGGGGCCCTTGCGATACCATCCTTACATGGCATTCAAGCAGTTGCAGGAGGAGGGTGATGAGCGTGACCACCGTCGATCGCATGAACCTGAAGAGAGACGGGAAAAGAGGCCTAAGAATTAGTTGCAGGCGACTTTGTGTTTGCGGGGGCGCTACACAATTAGGAGTGGGGCTATGTATAATAATAGGAATTTCTGACTCAATTACAATTCTAAAAAATTTTAATGTTTTTTTCCATCGATATACTCTGCGATACCTTCGATATTGTTGCGATAGAGCAGTGTTCATCGATATCTTGTATGCAGCCGATAGTCTATCCTTGACTGGATGATAGAAGAAATGGATGAATGATTATAAAAGATGGATAGAAGAGGTTGAGCGATTATTAAAGTTGTTGGAGCGTCTGCTATATATTGCATTCATGTGAAGCAGACGGTGTCAGTTGAGCCAGAGAGCTGTGACCAGGGAGAGTAGAGCAGAGTAGAGTAAAATGAGTGAGTAAGAGTTGGAAGATAGAATTATTCTTCAATGGTAGATTAAGTACTGCATTCTTGTGATGTTGTGTTCGTAAATGAATAGAAGAGAAGAAGAAGAAAAAAAAAGTTCAATTCACTTTGTGTTGTGTGAAGAATGGAATGATGGAATGAGAATTTGATTCTGAATGTAATGGTTGAAGAACTATAATTATGTGAGATAGTGAGAATGTGCACAAATGGAGAGGATAAAGATTCTGAGCGAGAATTAATTCCTAGCTTACCCAGAGAAATATTGATTCGGATATTTAAGAGTTTATCTTGTAATGAGGCAGAGTTAGTTTGAATAGAAAGTGTGAGTAAATCCTGGAGTAATGAATTATCAATTCTTTATAAACATCGTCAATTGGGACGTAAATGGATCAGTATGTGGTGTTGTCCGATAGATGGTTATCCAGAGTTCATGAAGGAGCAGATTAAGGAAATGAAGATAAAAAGTCTTCGATTGGATTAACTGGAGGAGTATAACGGTGAAGTAAAATCATTTGCATAGCAAAGAGCAATGATGAGGGAATAAAAGAAGTATCAGAGTTGATCACTGGATTACCAGATCATTTATCGATAATAATCTTTCAGAAGCTTTGTTGTAGCGATAAAGAAGTATTTTTATTACAATTAGTCAATAGAAGATGGTACAGAGAGATATCAATTCTATACAGGAGTTGTTATTGGAAGCACAGTTGGTTGTAGACATGGTATAGACTGTTTGAAGACTATCCTGAACTTATGAGGGAGTGGAGTAATTCTTTTGGTGAGGGAAAATCCCTGGAGCAACTGAAGAAACAAGATTGGTGGTGAAGAGCAATCGATAGTGATGTGTGAAAAAAAACGGATAGTAGATCCTGTAGAATTAATTACTGGACTACCTAATAGTCTGTCGTTAGATATCTTTAAAAGACTGCAATGTAGTGACAGAGAGATAATCAATTTATGGCTGGTGAATAAAGGATGGTGTCGAGAGCTATTGACCTTGTATCAAGCAGATCACTGGAGGAGAGAATTAGATGAACAATGGTATTTGATCTCAGCCAATGGGATAGAGTTGATAGAGAATGGAGGGAATATCATTGAAACTGGTAGAGTCTTAGTTGCTATAGATTGAGACAAGTAATGGTAGAAAGCTCTTTGTGGAGAGAATGAAGGGAAATAGAGTAGCATGGCATCATTATGTTGTTGTCGTATAGTGCTTTCCCCAGCGAACGAACTCTAGACTAATTGATCCTTTCCTTAGGGTTGATTATAGTTTTATTCTACAGGTAGGACTTAGATAGTGACCATAGCATCATGTACGACCACGGACCCCTGCACTAACCGCAGTCAGGTAGGCGGTTCAGTGAGCCCAACCTACACCGCAACTTACCACGGCCTGCCGTCACCCTGACCGCGTGCGCTCAGGGCTCGTCATATAAATGGTGCGTCTGCAAGAGGTAAGTGAATAGTCAGGACTCCTTGTATTCCGAATATAAGGAAGATTAGACGTTTGTCATTCTCCTCTGGGATCTTGTTTTTACCTTACGTTTTATGTTTTGACTCGGGCAGGAAAAGACTGAGTGAACAATTAGGTACATTTAGATAAATTTCTCGCATTTGAGTTAAGCACAGGGCTAACTACATGAAGAGTTTTGAGTGGCAGTATGGCTGCACCATTGGCGCTCCCTCGCCAGGAGCATTCCTTTGAGTACCGGGTGATCGGACTTTATCGCATCATTTCTAGCACCAGGACTGGAGACGTACCTGGCCCCGAGGTCATAGTGATTTGCAGGCTGATGCGACGACGCATCTTGACCATTGCAGAGGAGTATCGGGAGTATTGGATCTCCGCACGAGTTGGACCCCGAGGCCCCGGAGCCCGGACGGCCCCCATTGCTCATTTTTTTCGGTTCAACACTCGTTGGCCAGGCTGTTGCCAGCCACCCTTTCTTGCTTATATTCATTTTGATTCGGCCCTTGAGGTCCATCTTGCGTGGGCACCATCACCAACACCGTGTTGTACACGTGCAGTAGGGTCGCTAGGCGGTCCGCTCCGTTGAGGGAGTGTGTGGGGCGCACTATTTGCGGACATCGCCCCGCCTTCGTAGACTGGTTGATTGGAGTCGGCCCAGGAGAGGACGGAGTCGAGAGTGAGCGCCTCCCACACCCGAGGAGGGCCTGCTGACCATTCTTGCCTCCTCGGTACTATCACCGAGGAACCACGCCATCAGCTCTTACTCGTGAGTTGATTTCATTTGGTTCATTAACGCTGCTAGGCACAATTAGAGATTGCCCGGTAGAGAGTTCTTTTGTTGCATCACCTGCTGTAGCTCGTAGGACACTACCCCCGGACCCAGTTCGGTCAGTAGTTTTTCCTTTTGGTCAGGGTCCCTTTGGCACAGTTGCCTTGTTTACCGCCCCAAGTGGTACAGACTTCATCGCCTGGTTGTTCGGAGACAACCAAGGCAGGGAAGTGATGGTACACCCGTCGCGCACCTCACTTCGGTAAGCTCCCCTTCAAGTCATAGTTACTCGCTTTGATGCGCGCGCCTAACTCCCAATCTGGCCGCCGGGCCTTCTTGGAGCTTCGGCTGCTCACCGGGACATAACGGTCCCCCTTTATTCTTCCAAAAGACCCTCCACCAATTTGGGCCTAGTGGAAATTCCGTTTGGTAGATGGCAGTCCGGAATAGCTCCCCACTCCTTGGTCGCTTTCCGGCTTGCTCGCTTACTCACTAGTTTTTGGTCACCAACGGGCTTGCACCGTTCTCGGGGTTACTACTCCCTACATATACTTCTGTGACTGTCTGCGGGGGTTTCACAAACAACCATGCCATTTTATGGCGAACCACCACGAAGACCCTCGACTCCCAGTGATGAGTCGCGGTGAGTCTTGGCCCACCCACCACGGCCCCATTGGACCGTGCTGAGTCCCAAGACTCCCCACGACTCCCACCACAAGGTCTCCGCCCCATGGTGAGTCCTATGCCACTCCCACTAAGTCTCGCTAAGCTACCACCACCCCTTGTGGAGCCACCCCCACCGCAACCCGGTGTGCGGGGCTCCACCTAGTGAGCGCCTCCGTCTCCTTGAGTGCCTTGGGCACTCAAGGGTGCTTCAACCCCAGTACCTATCGCTGCCACTGCCCCCACCACAGGGGCAACCCCTCCTGCGTCCCGACCCCCTACCCTCAAGGCAAAGGGGCCGCGACACACACCCCTACCAACAGGGAGTCGATGTCCTCATCGACTTGTCCATTTTGTAGAAACGTACATCATAAAAGTTGTGGCGTCCCACATCAAGGAGTTTGTTTCCGTACCATGGCGTCCCATGGCAAAAGAACCAAACCCCACACTTGACTCTACTCTCCACTAGCTAGTTCGGCCGACTTCTTCCAAGTCGCGGCCAAGGGTGGAGCCTCTCAAGCCCCACCGAGTGCACTCTTCTTGGCCTACTTCAAGGCCAAGGAACGATGCTCCCCGAGGATCGAATCGCCTTACTGCAACAACATTGCTTGCGATCGCTCATGATGCCGCTTTTGGCATCACTTTGAGAAAGGGTTCACCTTGAACCCTTTTTTACTAGGAAGATAACCTTGAACCAACCGTGCGCCCCAATCACTACAATTGGGTCCGCCTTGGAATGCTGGCCTGAGGTACGGGAACACACTGAAGCCGCACTACGACTTCGTCCCGAGGCTACACGATTATAGTATGTGAACGGAAGCACATAGCTTCCGCGTTAGCCCGCACTACAAGGCAACCCCCTCGGTAGCGCAGTTATAGTACGCGCACGCGCCAGGTGCGCACTAGCACGTGAACTCCCAAAGACGGCGCAAGTTTCCTTGCCCCTCTGATGGGAATCACCCGATTTCAGCACTGCGCAAACACACAATTAATCCAATTTACCTCTCCCACTTTTGTAAGCTAGCATGCATTCTACACACTAGCCAACCATACCATGCATCACCATTCCAAACAAAATAGGAGGCGCAACATTTGGCAACCATTTCATTTATAACAAAATTTGTACAACACAAGTTTTTGCAATCGGATTCCTGAGCTAGCTAAGCCGGGCTAAGCATGCATTTCCTCCCCCTCGATCCAAGGTTGATGTCCCCATCAACGCTTCTTCCGCTTTTGAGGTCGCCCTTCAAAAGCTGCAACCGCCTCGGATGCGTTTCCCATTTCTGAGGCACGCACCCAAGTTGCCTCCACATGATAATAGCCATTCCATTTCACGAGATACTCCGTTTCTTGATTCTTGAACCTCCTCGACTTAAGCACTGCCTCCACCTCGTACTCAGGTTCATTTTCATGATCCAACAGCACAGGTGGCGGACGCAACACTTGATGCCGATTCGGACGCGCTTCATTTTTGAAGTAAGGCTTCAAAAGGGAGACGTGGAATATCGGATGCACCTTGCTGTTTGCCGGCAGCTCCAATTCATACACATCCTCATTCATAACCTTCCAGATGCGAAAGGGTCCCACATACGGAGGTACGAACTTCGGACTCACTTCCAGAGGTAGTCGGAAATTCTTGATGTTCAACCAGACCTCCGTGCCTGCCTCAAACTTAACTTCCCTCCGCTTCCGATTCGCCTGCCTTTCATATCGTTTCCTAGCTTTGGCAATGTTGTATTTTGCGAGCTTCAACAAACGCTCGCGTTCTTCTAGCACCGCCGCTGCTGCCGGTTCCTCAACATCCTGGGCGGCCCAACTTGTCGGCCCAATACAAAAGGGGAAACTCCCGTTGCGGAGTGTTTTGTGTTATTATAACAGAACTCTGCCGCGTCCAAGTGCTGCACCCAATCTGATTGGTCTGCCGACACGTAATTCCGCAAGATCTGCTTCACCACGGAATTCACTCTTTCCGTTTGGCCGTCCGTCGTAGGTCGGAAGGCGGTGCTCATCTTGAGCCTCGTCCCCATCTTTTTCCAAAGTGCCCTCCAAAATTTACTCGTAAACTTTGGATCGCGGTCCGAGACAATATCCTTCGGGAGTCCATGATGCTTGAAGACGTGGGCGAAGTAAAGTCGGCCCGTCTCCTGCGCCGTTGCCGTCTCCTTGGTGAGGATGAAATGTTCCATTTTACTGAACCTATCCACCACCGCACCTAATGTACTTGACCCACAACTATTGGCAGACCAAAGCTTAAGGGATGTTGGAAGTCCAGTATTGTCTCTCTCACCTTCTGTGGATGCAAGCCAAGATTCAGTTGCCTCTGACTTGCCCCTGGATGTTGTCGACGAAGGCGATGCCTTCATCAATGAGGAGATTCCATATCCATTGCCTCGAGAAGCCACTTTTCTCAGCAATTGAGACCCAAATTATTCAGCTTCAAGCGGACATGGATTTTTCAAAGGCCCCAATCACTCTCCAAATGAAAATCATCTCAAGGCTATTTGGAGGGCAAGCTTGTGATGGCCCCACAGACTATGCCTCTATGGGACTGGGCCAACTACTTTCTATTGCAGGTTAACACTAGCAGTCCCCATCATGACACAAACCCTTATGCTTTTCACTGCCTACAAATTCATTTGTATTTTAAATTAACTATATCGGTTTCATTCCAATGCAGGTGCTAACTCAGTTGAAGTCAATGCACCTACTTCTTGGCAACAACTATCCAAAACCTATGAAAAGCTTGGCATGCCCAAACCTGTTAGGTGGCGGGTATGCATAGGCAAGACAAACGAACCCCATGCCCCAGAGTCATTACTTCCAAGCTCAGAGGACGGTCCACATGTAGTTAAGTGTCGTTGTGGCAGGGGTGTCAAACGTAACTGTCCCATTTGTTGTGAAAACTGTTCAGTATGTGGAAACTTTCGAAAGGATACTCTGGGATTTGACTATCTATCCATTGCAGCTCAACTTGCAATGCAGTGCAAAAGCCCTACTCAAATTTTTGGAATTATGGCGTCATCGAGAAAACTAGCATCATAAAGCACGAGACTTCAAACCTGCCAACATTTCACAGTTTTGGCATGGAGAAAAAATGAGAACCTGTCAGGCATTATGGGACCCATATAGCCAGTGGGAATTACCCGTCATATGCACTAATGATAATTGCAAGATGGCGTTTCGTGCTTTTCCAGAGCCTTGCCCAGAGCTTGTACAAGGCTGGGATATTACATCACGTCAGTACAAATTCTATTGCCCTTCTTGTTCGACCCGTATTGTGTGTGCCAAACGAACTGAACAGGTACATCCAAATGCCTTGTAACTATGTTCTCAAAACATAGGCACCATTTCTAAGTTGTTGTGCAAGCTTTTTGTTGTTCTTCATAATTACGAATAACTTTGTTTTTACTTTTGTAGGTCTAAGTTGTTTTGCAAGCTTTTTGTTGTTCTTCATGGTTACGAATAATTTTTTTTTTACTTTCGTAGGGGGACCTACGTAATTTTGCTCTTGCAGCACATTGGGATGTGTCAACTGGATTTTGATGCTAGTTAAATTAACTAGTTCACTAGTTAATGTGAAACTAGTTAGTATGAAACTATTTAGTTTAAGATAGCTAGTGCGAAACTAGCTAGGAAATAACTAGTTGTTGTATTGACACTTGAGTTTGCCCAAGTGCCAATCCAGGGGCCAAAGTTAATAATGGGCCTTGGGAGGAGTTAAGCGTAAGACGCGGTGAGGCTCATCTCTTTCGAGTTGAGCCTCACCACATCTCGCAGCTTAGCTATGGCGTTGTGTACGGTTGATACCCCAGAGCCTTGGGGTGCAGTGGGCTTAACCAAGTATGATGATTTTTGTGTGTCATTATCACTCGAGAGAGATGGCTTGTGTCTTTTAGTGCGAGATATGAGTCTTAGTTAGCACTAGTGTTTTGTTTTTGTGTATGAAACTTCCTTAAGATGTCAGCTCAGTTGAGTGAGTGGAAAAAATTAGCAGTTGAAGGCATTACTCGTGTCGAGGAAACCTGTAGTTAAGAGAAAAATGAAATTTTGAGAAGAAAGATTGGTTTGTTTACGTGCTTAGCTGCTGATTTCTCTGTGACGGAAGTGATGAAACTGAATACAGATGGCATGTGAGCAATATCGATGGAGTTTCAGCACCGTAACAAGTGAGCAAGTGACGAAGAGATGAGGCAGTCTGCAACTCCTAGGTTGGGAAAGTGCAGCCTGGAGGCATTAACTATTTTGTGCAGGCACGATATGTGTAGACAATGGCCACTTCATATTGACTAGTATCGGCTCGCGGACAGCTTTACTGTTGTATGATAAACCAGCGACGTATGATGAACCAGCGAGTTGCCGAAGAAGAGGAAGGCAGTATCGAGGGCAACAGCTCGCTCAATCACGAACGTCAGAATTTGATTCAACTGGAGGTGGTGAACGACTGAGTCAGGTTTGTGTATGATGTTCAAGTGCTAAGAAATGCCCAAAGGAGCAAACTGGAGAGGATCTGCTTATAGAATTCAGGCGGGCTGCTGGTGGAGATCCCAACTTGGCTATGTGTTTTACCTTAAGGCTTAGAGTCTTGATACTGGTTGGTCAATAACGGAATGACCTCTGGCACAAATCTGAAGCATGAAAAGGAAGGAAGCTGCTAGTAGATGTTTGTAGCAGTTGCACATGCTACCCTTTGAATACTATGGAGAAGAGATGAAACTGCCGCTAACGCTTCAGCGCAAAGACAAGCTGCAGGATCTTGTTCATGACATATATTCTCTAAATGCTTGTTTCTACAAGGTTGAAGGGACCTGATCTGAAAGGGGCATGATCTGCATTCGTGCCTACTTGCACATGAGTAATCATATGCCACTTCAATGGTGAAATCGCACAATGATGAACAGATTTTGGGTGTTCAGGTGCCGTTGGTGTTAGGTGCAATAGGGCATTGAAAATGTAAGGGCTGGAACCAGATGACCAGCAACACCCTAGCAACGCTCCGAATGGTGTAGCCGTTGCTGCCAAGCCGTGTTGGAACCAGCTCATGACCTGCAACATCTAGCCTATAATATGCCAGGGATAAGCCACACGGAAGAGTATCTGCAAGGGTTGATGTTAGCCGATCTTGTAAGCTAGGAAGCTGATAATAACACATGACGGGGCTGACCGCAACGTAGCCAGTTGGTTGGCGTCGATATGTTTACAAGGTACTTGCAGGCTGGTGCTTAAAAACCACAATGACAAGCAGAATATGGAGTGGCTTACTGGTAACTGAGTTAGCAAATACAATGAAAAGCCGCCACTCAAGTTGATGGCTGTTAAGAACAAGAAGAAGCAGGGAGCGGCAGTGTCTCGGTAGAGCAACCTGACGGTAGAGATGTGAAGAGAAGTGGAGCACGGTGTGAGGCCTATGCAACTCCGACCACTACCCTATATCCATCTCCCTCCCACCGTCCCTCGTCCCTTTCCGACCCCTTCTGGATATACTCACCCCACCCCCACAGCCGCGGATCCTTTCACCTATACCACAGTGCAATATCACAGCCTTCCAAAAACACTTCCAACCTGCCTCCTATAACTTCATACACAAAATATCCCCAAATGCTGTTAGATACCAACCTTCCCCCCACCGAAGCCTGGGCCATAACTGAAAACCTACTTACAGCCACTATGCAAGAAATGACAAAAAGCATTCTGGCTACGTGATCCTCTCCCCCTGACCTCCCACAAACTACTCGATGGCTATCTCACCCACACCCAAAAACGCGAATGGACTCTACACCTCAACATCTAATATCACTCCATTAGACGCGCCCTCTCCATCACTCCTACTCGCCCAACCCCCTCATATAACAATTGGCAAGTCGACCCACGTATTACTGCCTTGAACACCCTACCAATATGCCAACCATTAATGCATCCCCCCACAAACCCGCTTGCTCTCCCCCAGTGGACTGCCTCTCTCTCCAAGATTGAAAGAGATGCCCAAAAAGCTGTATATGCCATCACAAAGCATAAAGCCACCGAAAACCACAAAAAATTCGTCACTTCCTTTGGAAAGCTACTACACGACCACCCCAAAAGAGCTCACAAAGCCATCTTCAACCCCGCAATCAACCCACCTATCGACTGCATCAAACACAGATTTGGCCATATGTTAACCCACCCTGAGGATATTAGACATGAAATTTGGCTACAAGCTTCTGACTCATACACACCTACGGTCAATAACTGCTTGCACCCTAACCTACACCAACACAACTGTTTATGTAAAGTAAAACACTACCCATGACACGATCTTGATGGCTTCTCACTTGAAAAGCGAGGCCAACCCGAGGACCTATTCAACTCATGCCTAAAAGCTCTTTCTCAATCAAAAGCCCCGGGCCCGGATCTAATCCCCAACGCCATCCTACAAGCACTTGACCCCCCGTTCCATTCTCTCCTCTTTAATTTTTTTCAACTTTGCTACCTACTTCAACGTATCCCACTCTCGTGGAAACATAGCCGAACCATTCTATTATTCAAAAAAGATGACCCAACAGATCTAAGTAATTACAGACCAGTAGCCCTCGCCAACACTATCTATAAATTATTCACCAGTACCCTAACAAGGATGTTGTCTAATTTCGGAACACCAGATTTTAAGTGACCCCCAAGAAGGGTTCCGGGCCACACGAAGCACAATCCGTCAGATACAATACGTTATCTCCGCCCTAGAAGACGCCAAGCTTACCAAACAAGACATCTACCTCCTCTATATCGACTTAAAAAATGCCTTCGGCTCTCTGGACCACCCTAGATTATTGGCCATCATGTCGGATCTAGGTTACCCCACCGACGCCATCCAACTCATCGGTAACATCTACACCAACAACACCACAGAATATTCTGGTTCCTACTATGGCTCCAACCCAACCCCCCCCCCCCCCCCCCCCCCCCCCCCCAATTCCCATCCTAAGCGGCACCATCCAAGGGGACACGTTGAGCCCCTATCTCTTCATTATCTTCCTTGAACCATTACTAAGATAGCTCGCCCGAGGCAACTTAGGATAACAATACAACACCTCTACGTCTAACAAAATATCCGCAGCCGCTTACGCAGACGACCTCACTATCCTAGCACACAAGCCACAACATCTCAACCGCCAGGTCGATAAACTCTCCCGCTTTAACCAATGGTCAGGCATGGAACTGAGTCTTCACAAATGTGCGGTCACTGCAGCCACACATAATAGCAAATTCACTAAATCTACGATCGCCTCCCACTGCAAGCTCCACATCCGTTACCAACAAAAACATTTTCCCTTCTTAGGTCCAGATGAACCCTACACATACCTAGGCATCCAACTAGTCCCATCGCTTACCTAGAATATCCAAAAGCAAACAACCCTCTCTAAACTAACAAGAGCCTAGCCCTTCTCAAATCCCCCATTCGTCCCAAACTAGCTATCATCCAACAAGTCCTCCATCCACAAATCCAATACGCCTTTCATGCAGCCCCCTTTTCCGTGCCTGACATTAGACAGCTGGACAAAAATATTATCCAACTCACCAAACGTATATGTGGCTTACCTACCAGTACCCCCAACGTCCTCACTCAGCTCCCCCAAGACAATTATGGCATAGGATCCACTCCCCTTATTACCTCATATGCATGCACACTTGGTACACAACTCCTAGAAGCCCTCAACGACCCGGGTCGTCTAGGGCTCATTTTCCACCCACCGCCCGCACCCTCTTTCTCCTGTGCCAAATGAAAATAAGCATCCAAACTGATCTTCCTGGCTATCCCACCTCCATATCACCACTTGAACGCGATTGGAACAATAGCCCCTCTTCATCACAATTTGAAATCTCACATCCTAAACAGAAAAAACACATCCTCGCCTACTTCAAAGCTCGACATATCACTAACTTTGCCCAATTCACCACTACGGATGGACACCGGCTCCTAACCTCAAGTCAATTCACCTTAAAACACTCACAGGCCACGATTAAGACACGTCGCTATCTACTCCATCTGCGTCTCCTCTTTTGCCACCCATCTGCCTCCTGCACCTTACAATGTGATATGCCATGCAAGCTCTACTCGCACAATATCCAAGACCTCCTCCCGGAATTCAAAACAGCGCCAGCCCCATCAACCCCCCAGTCTATACCCCCCCCCCCCCCCCCCCCCCCCCACCCCCTCACCGCACCTCCCTGTATGTCACCGACATCACCTAACAGACATCAACAATCACCCCCTATATCCCAATTGTCGCCCACTCCACCACTGTACCCCCACCTACCAGACCCAGACCACCCCGAGGCCTTTGTCATTGAAGCTATCCTCGACATCAAAACCCAAACATCATTTGATGCCTTCGGAGCGATATGTGTTGATACATATTATTTATGTAAATGGGAGGGATTCCCAGCAGAAGATAACACATGGCAAATTGAAGACGACCTCTTTGGATCACATGACGACTGTGACCCGGTTCATAACCGCACTCTCCTCATCAGATTCCACAAAACCACAAACACCACCCATGTAAGGTACACCCACCAACATCATGTCTCGCAAACCCAATCCACTGACACCCGCTACATCAGCCAACCACTAGCCACTCCTAATATACAAATACACATCACCGAATGCAACCCAGACAAAGATATTATACCCGGCCACCCATTAATATGCCCCAGCACCTCACAATCCAACATTTACACAATCAGCGGTAGTTTTGCCGGATCAATTCCCAATGTCCGGCTTGCCTGGCTTTGGTATAAATATTCCACCTCTGACACACATAATAGCCAGCTACAGCCTCCAAAATAAGACTTTGCCACAGAGATCAGCTGGCTTCTTAACCGATACCTTGGCAATACCCCCGCTAAGAAGCCCCGTAATCTCAACAAACTGGCGCAAGCCTACTCCCATACTACCCTCCCCCCAGACATCCTCAAACTCCTCATCGCCTCATTTCAGTTGGCTCACTCATATTACTCCAGCCCACTAACCTGCCCCATGGAGCTCTCCACATACAGCAACCCACATCCACGTGACCGTATATTCGGTGCTTTAGGAACCGCTACCCAGCACACATGGACAGGAGGAGCCTCACTCACCCGCTCGCAGGGCCACTTGCACGAGGCCCTGCTCCTCCCAGTGCACTCTTCTTGGCCCACTTCAAGGCCAAGGAACGATCCTCCCCGAGGATCGAATTGCCTTACTGCAACAACATTGTTTGCGACCACTCATGATGCCGCTTTCGGCATTACCTTGAGCAAGGGTTCACCTTGAATCCCTTTTTGACTAGGAAGATAACCTTGAACCAATCGTGCGCCCCAATCACTACAATTGGGTCCGCCTTGGAATGCTGGCTTGCGGTACGGGAACACGCCGAAGCCGCACTACGACTTTGTCCCGAGGCTACACGATTATAGTACCTGAATGGAAGCACGTAGCTTCCGCATTAGCCCGCACTACAAGGCAACCCCCTCGGTAGCGCAGTTATAGTACGCGCACGCGTCAGGTGCGCACTAGCACGTGAACTCCCAATGAAGGCGCAAGTTTCGTTACCCCTTGGATGTGAGTCACTCGATTTTGGCACTGCGCAAACACACGATTAACCCAATTTACCTCTCCCACTTTTGTAAACTAGCATGCATTCTACACACTAGCCAATCATACCATGCATCACCATTCCAAACAAAATAGAACGCACAACATTTGGAAACCATTTCATTTATAACAAAATTTGTACAATGCAAGTTTTTGCAATCGGATTCCTGAGCTAGCTAAGCCGAGCTAAACATGCATTTCCTCCCCCATGCTCCAAGGTTGATGTCCCCATCAATGCTTCTTCCGCTTATGAGGTCGCCCTTCGAAAGCTGCAACCGCCTCGGATGCGTTTCCCATTTCTGAGGCACGCACCCAAGATGCCTCCACATGATAATAGCCCTTCCATTTCACGAGATACTCCGTTTCTCGATTCTTGAACCTCCTCGACTTAAGCACTGCCTCCACCTCGTACTCAGGTTCATTTTCATGATCCAACAGCACAGGTGGCGGACGCAACACTTGATGCCGATTCGGACGCGCTTCATCTTTGAAGTAAGGCTTCAAAAGGGAGACGTGGAATATCGGATGCACCTTGCTGTTTGCCGGCAGCTCCAATTCATACACATCCTCATTCATAACCTTCCGGATGCAAAAGGGTCCCGCATACGGAGGTACGAACTTCGGACTCACTTCCAGTGGTAGTCGAAAATTCTTGATGTTCAACCAGACCTCCGTGCCTGCCTCAAACATAACTTCCCTCCGCTTCCGATTTGCCTGCCGTTCATACCGTTTCCTAGCTTTGGCAATGTTGTACTTTGCGAGCTTCAACAGACGCTCGCGTTCTTCCAGCACCAGTGCTGCTGCCGGTTTCTCAACGTCTTGGGCGGCCCAACTTGTCGGCACCAGAGGCGCTTTTCCATAGACCAATACGAAAGGGGAAACTCCCGTTGCGGAGTGTTTTGTGTTATTATAACAGAACTCTGCCGCATCCAAGTGCTCCACCCAGTCCGATTGGTCTGCCGACACGTAATTCCGCAAATCTGCTTCACCACGGAATTCACCCTTTCCGTTTGGCCGTCCGTCGTAGGTCGGAAGGCGGTGCTCATCTTGAGCCTCGTCTCCATTTTCTTCCAAAGTGCCCTCCAAAACTTACTTGTAAACTTTGGATCGCGGTCCGAGACAATATCCTTCGAGAGTCCATGATGCTTGAAAACGTGGGCGAAGTAAAGTCGCATCGTCTCCTGCGCCGTTGCCGTCTCCTTGGTGGGGATGAAATGGCCCATTTTACTGAACCTATCCACCACTACCATGATTGCATCGAATCCTCTTGACAGCGGCATAGCAGTCATGAAATCCATCGAGACACTTTTCCAAGACCCCTCTAGAATCGGCAAGGGTTGTAACAGCCCCGCTTGCTTTTTGTACTCGCTCCGGTTTTGTTGGCATGTGGTGCATGTCTTGACATACTCCTCGGCCTCCTCCCTTAGTTTGGGCCAGAAATACTCTTTCTTCAGGAGTGTCGCGGTGCGTTTGGCTCTGCTGTGGCCCGCAAGCGTGTCATCATGGCATTCTCTCAAGAGACTATCTCTGATCCCTCCCATCGGCACGTAGAGACGCTTTTATTTGTACCGGAGCAGTCCATTTTGCAAGTGGAACTGCGATTTAACCTCCATCCTCAAGTCCTACATCACGGACTTTGTCATCTCGTCCTTTTGGTAAGCCTTCCGGATCTTCTTTTGGAGCGCCGTCTCGCCCCTATATACCAACATGAGCTGCTGCTTTCTACTTAGAGCATCGGCCACCACATTGTCCTGTCCCGGTTTATATTGGATATCCACGTTGAACACCGCCAAAGTATCTTGCCACCTAAGTTGTTTTGGGGACAACTTAGGCTGTGTGGCAAAATACTTCACCATGACATTGTCCGTGAACACCTTCACCGGGTTGGAACCAACATAGTGGCGCCAAAGCTCATGACAATGCACCATCGCGTTCATTTCTTTCTCGTGCGTTGGCCACCGTCGCTCCACTTCATTCAGTTTCTTACTTTCGTAAGCCACTGGATGTCCATCGTGTATGAGTACACCTCCAATCGCGAAGTCCGACGCATCCGTATGAATCTCAAATGGACGGTCGAACTCCGGAATTTTCAGGACTGGAGCTTCGGCCATCCGCTGCTTCAACTTGGCAAAAGCTTGGCCACAAAAGGTGTTCCATACACATACCTTGGATTTACACAGAAAGTCCGACAGTGGCCCCGTGATTTTGGCGAAAATTCTCATATACTTTCGGTAATAGGAGGCGAGTCTTAGGAAGGATCGCACTCCCGGGACCGAAGTCGGAGGCTCCCAGTCCAAGATCGCCCTCACATTCTGTCATCCATTTTTATCCCATCCTGTGTAATCACATGCCCTAGGAACTCTACTTTTGTGACCCCGAATTCGCACTTTTTAGCTTTGGCATACAGCTTTCATTCCCGCAATTTCTAGAACACCCTTTTGAGGTGCTCCAGATACTCTTTCTTTGTTTTCGAGTACACCAAGATGTCGTCGATGTACACGATTACAAAGTCATCCAACTACTCCTGGAAATGGCTGTTCATTAGCGTACTAAAGGTTGCGGGTGCGTTGAGTCGAAAAGGCATCACCAAGAACTCATACGAACCATATCTTGTCCTGCACGCAGTTTTCTTCTCATCTCCTTCCGCCACTCGGATTTGATGGTAGCTGGAGCGCAAATTGATCCGGCTGAAATACTTCGCTGCTGCCAACCGATCGAAGAGGTCGTCGATCCTTGACAAAGGGTATCGGTTCTTGATAGTCACCTTATTCAGAGCCCTATAATCGACACACATCCGCAGCGTCACATCCTTCTTGTCTGCGAATAGCACCGGGGCTCCGTATGGTGACTTACTCGGCCGGATGTAACCCTTTGACATTAGATCCTTGAGCTAAGCCTTCAGCTCGACCAACTCTCTGTGGTGTCACAGACATAGCCCAGAAGAACTTATCAAGAGTAAATACCAGAAGTTACCAAGTTATTATGGTACCAAAAATTACCATGACTTACCGTAATTTACCATGATCTATCATGATTTACCATTACTTACCAAGTTGCCGGGAGTTTACCAAATTACCAAGAGTAACTTGGGAAACTACTCAGGAAGCTTCCTTTGGAGGAAACTTCTCCAACAAGATACCTCATTTGTTTAAGGAAGCTTCTCCATCAAGAAACCTTTGTTTAATCTTGGAAACTTCTCCAGCAAGAAATCTCCATAGGAGAGGATTTTTGGGGAAGCTTCTTAGTAGTCAGTATATATAGGAGGCAAGACTGGACACTCTTCAGTCTCGCCACCACCAGTTCAAGCTACTCTTGTTTCCAGTTCCCAGTACTCTAGCCCAGTTTCTAGTATCTCGTACTCCAGTCCAGTTTCCAGCATTCTAGTATTCAAGTCGTGTTCCAATATCTTGTACTCTTGTTCATTGTTATAAAGATCGTCTTGATTCCTATTTACTCATCGTGCATTCGGCCACGCCGACCTTGACTTCTTGTCTAGCATTGTACCTCTAGTTTTATCTCTTGTTTGTGTTCAGTCATGTTCTCGACCTTGACAGTTTGACGAGACTAAAGTTTGTTCTTTGGTTAGTTAAGATGGAAGGCACATTTGCGGAAATGGTCACCACATTGCAGAGTCTTCAGCTCCAGATGCAAGAACTTCGTCATCTACCGCCCAATTGTAAGCTGATCAGTCTCAAGATCTTGACAACGCTCTCCACAATTTGCAACAACAAATTTCAGAATTAAAGGAGTCGAACAATGGATCTTCATTCATACGAGTCCCTACTGCAACAGCTCCTACTGCAACGGTTCATCTTCAACAGATTACGAGAGAACCAAAGATCAGCATGCCCGAGAAATTTGATGGGACGAGATCAAGATTTCGCGGTTTTGTTCAACTAGTACGACTGTTCCTACGACTACCTCCACAACGCTACCCCGATGAAGGAATTCAAGTGGGATTCGTGGGCACCCTTCTTGGTTTGCACCGCTATTAGAAAAAAATTCGCATTTACTATATAATTTTGTAGCATTCATGTCCGAGTTCACTGCAACGTTTGGAGATAATGATAGAGAGAGAGTTGCAGAAACAAAGATGCGAAATCTTCGACAAGGAGCACGTCCTGCTTCCGTTTATGCTGCCGAATTTTGACAACTTGCGTGCGACCTCGACTGGAATGAGAAGAGCCTCATTAGTCAGTTTCGATGTGGACTAAAAGATGATGTAAAAGATTTGTTGCTGACAATGCCAAATGTGAGCACACTAAGTGAATTCATCACCCAAGTCATTGCATGCGATAATCGTTTGTTCGAAAGACGTCAAGAGAAGCGATCTAGATGGTCGACGACGCATCATGTCACTGCTACTACGACATCAAATACAACGATCCATCAGACATCCAGTAGTAATCCTATGCAGATTGATGTTGTCCGATTCAAACCATTGACGCCACAAGAAAAACAAAGACGGCGCTCGAATGGATTATGCCTCTATTGCGGAGAAGAAGATCACATAACATTAAACTGCCCCAACAAAAGAAGATTCAAAGCTCGGGACATAACTCAAGTGTTCGATACGAGGAGGTCGGAAAACGACGATGTCCAGTCACAGTAGGGACCATGCGGCTGGACACCACAAATTCCTTACCGAAAAAAGGTTTCTTTCTACCTCCAGACCCTGCACCTTGCTTCACAGTTCCGGTAAAAATCAGAGTGCAAAATCGAGATATCGTTGTAGAAGCACTTTTGGACTCAGGAGCTTCAGCTTGTTTTATGGACAAAAACTTTGCGAAGCAACACAATTTAACGCTCGTAAAGAAGAAACTCTCGGCCCCCGTTGAAGTCATCGATTGACGACCGTTAGCATCAGGAAATGTGGACCATGAAACTCGACCACTTGAAGTGAAGCTTAAATATCAAGCATCACATATTGTTTTCAATGTCATCCAGTCTCCAACGAATCATGTGATCCTTGGACTTCCCTAGTTCGTACTTCACAATCCCGACATCGACTGGTGATCGCGAAAAATTTCTTCAAGACAAAAATGTAGAAATATCAAAGGTATTCAACCCCTATTCTTTGGAGCTAGAGCTTTCATGAGAGCTACAAAAAAAACGGCGGCATTTGCACTTTATGCGACTCCGATCAAGACCACAACAGACAAAGGTACTTCAACATTACCCGCTCAATATCAAGATTTCAAAGATGTCTTCGAGAAGAAAAATGCAGACATGTTGCCAGAACATCGACCTTATGACTATGCAATTGAGTTACAAGAAGGAGCCCAACCACCATTCGGCCCAATCCATAACTTATCCCACACGGAGTTGGCTGCATTACGTGAATACATTGATGAAAATTTGTCGAAGCACTTCATCCGACTTTCAAAATCACCCGCGGGGGCGCCTATCTTGTTTGTGAAAAAGAATGACGGATCATTACGCATGTGTGTCGATTATCGCGGTCTCAACAAAGTCACAATCAAGAAACGTTATCCGTTGCCGCTGATTTCTAGGCTTCTCGACCAGCTGGGACGAGCGAAGATTTTCACCAAAATCGACTTGAGATGAGCATATAACCTTGTACAGATAAAAGAAGGAGACGAATGGAAAACAACTTTTCGAACAAGGTATGGACATTTTGAATACAGTGTTATGCCTTTCAATCTTACCAATGCTCCAGCAATTTTCCAATATATGATGAATGACATCTTTCGAAAAAATTTAAATGACTTTGTAGTCATCTATTTGGACGACATTTTGATATTTTCACAGAATGAAGAAGAACATGGCCGCCATGTACGCCTTGTCCTTGATAAATTAAGAGAAAGAGGACTATATGTCAAGTTGGAAAAATGTCTTTCCATCAATCTGAGGTCGAATTTCTGGGCTACATTATTTCCGACAAAGACGTCTTTATGGATCAGAAGAAAATACAAACCATTATCGAGTGGATTAAACCAACTTCGGTCCGAGATGTACAATGTTTTCTGGGCTTTGCAAATTTCTATAGAATCTTCATCAATGACTACTCCAAAATTGCTGCACCATTGATACGACTCACATGGAAGGACAAATTTGTATGGGACAAGAAGGCTGACCAGACATTTGAAAGGCTGAAGCAGACATTTACAACGGCTCCAATACTGGTACATGCAGACCCATCTAAACCATTCTTCTTAGAAGCAGATGCATCGGACTTTGCACTTGGCGCGGTACTCTCGCAATACGGTACAGATGGCCGACTCCACCCTGTTGGTTTTCGTTCTCGCAATTTTTCCACTGCGGAGATCAATTATGAAATCCATGACAAAGAACTTTTAGCGATTATCGATGCTTTTGAGGAGTGACGACATCTATTGGAGGGAGCTAAACATCAGGTTACTGTCTATATCGATCACAAAAACCTCGAATATTTTATGAGTGCTCGTGTTTTGAATCGACGTCAAGCGAGATGGAGTATGTCACTAGCAAGGTTTGATTTTGTTATTACCTACCGTCCCGGACATCTTCAAGGAAAACCAGATGCTCTTTCTCGACGATCGTATCTTGCGCCAAAAGAAGGGGATGCAGTTTTTGACCAACAAAAATCCATTATCTTGAAACCATCAAATCTCCAATTGAATATGCTATCCATGTCCACCTATGACGATGCAAAGATCATAAAGGAGATTCAGGAAGCACTGAAGAGCGACCATTTTGCTACGACACTACAAAGTCAACTAAATCAACCTCGAGACAACCCACATGTTACAAACGACTTCGAATTCAAAGATGACTTACTTTACTTCAAGGGACTTCTCTATGTACCTCTAGGACCTACACAACTTCGAATTCTTCAAACATGTTATGATCTTCTGGCTGCAGGACATTTTGGCTTCAACAAAACATTGGAGTTGATATCCAGGGACTATTGGTGGCCGCAGATGTGGAAACTCGTGAAAGAATTCATAAAATCTTGTGACACGTGTGCTGGAGCGAAGGGACCACGACATCGACCTTACGGCCTTCTTCAACCATTACCCATTCCTGAGGGTCCATGATCGTCCGTGTCTATGGACTTTATTACGGACCTTCCAATTTCCAAGACCACCGATTCAATCCTTGTTATTGTAGACTGTTTTACGAAGATGACACATTTCATTCCATGTAATAAGATGGTTACCGGCGAGGAAACTGCAAGACTCTTCCTCAATAATATCTACCACATTCATAGACTCCCGAAGGACATCGTATCTGATCGAGGACCACAGTTCATATCAAATTTCTGGAGGGGATTATTTCACATATTGGATACTAAGATCAACCTCTCTACAGCTAATCATCCATAGACTGATGGTCAAACCGAACGTGTAAACCAGATTTTGGAGCAGTATCTTCGCTGTACGATAAATTATCACCAAGACAATTGGACGGACCTTCTGTCATTGGCTGAGTTTGCCTACAACAACACTATACATTCTTCGACCAAACAAACTCCATTTTCCTCCAATTATGGTCATCATCCTCGAGCAAACCCTTTCCACATGAAGACTGTTGGAAGCCCTGATGCAAAAAACCTTGCTACTCATCTAGCTACGATTCACAAAGAACTTACATCCCACCTCGCAGAAGCTCAAAAATAATACAAGGAGTATGCGGATCAACGTCGCCAACTCCAACCCCAGTTCAAGGTCGGTGATCGTGTGTGGCTTCTTTGACGAGACATACAAACCTCGCGATCATCAATGAAGTTGGATTATCAACGCCTGGGACCATTCAAAATTATTCGACAAATAAATCCGGTCAGTTTTCGGCTTGAACTCCCACGAAGTATGCGCATCCATCCAGTCTTTCATGTTTCATTATTGGAGTTGTATCATCCATCGAATATTCCAAGGAGAGTTTCCGTACCACCTCAACTAGTCGAAGTCAATCAAGAACTTGAGTATGAAGTCGACGAAGTCCTAGACTCTCGCATCAAGTATAAACGTCTTGAGTATTTCGTACATTGGAAAGGCTACGACATCAGCAAATGAACGTGAGAACCTTCATCCAACCTCACCAATGCATCTGACAAAGTCCAAGAGTTTTATCAACGATATCCAGCTAAGCCCCGAGCTACACGTCAATACGACGTCACAACGATGATGTCAGCCAAGTTAGCTTCAAAGTGAAGACTTCATATTCAATGTACCTGATACACGCTAAGGAGGGAGGAGCACCACACATCAGTATATATAGCTACACTTCCAGCACTATTGCATCTTGTATTGGCAGCATGGAGTCACAGGAACCAGATACATTGGAGTTGTCGCTTACCCAGCTATCGGATCAGCCATTCCGACTCTCACGACCTTCAACATCACGCCGACGCTCTCCAGACGATGGGCCACCAATGCGACGCGTACTTCCTCTTCTGAACCCCGTATGACGGCAACTAAAGCCTACTCAAAGTCTGATAATTCTGTTGGAGGTTGAGGCTTCGGACCCAGAGGGCAACGAAATCATGTTTGAAGGCAGCTTCAAAAATCAGAATGCTCAAATCACTTCGTGGTCCCTAGTTCAAGGTGTTGGACACTATCGATGGTTGCATGGATCTATAAATCATTTGAGTCAAGAACGAAGAGTCGAATACTTGGCAAGTACCATTCGCCGGATTTTGGATTTTCTCCAACTCTAAACAAGTCCAAGATTTTACCGCTCCTTGAGGAACTCGATGCTAGAAGATGAGGTGATGTCACGGACATAGCCCAGAAAAACTTATCAAGAGTAAATACCAGAAGTTACCAAGTTACCACGTTAGTTCCGAAAATTATCCCATCCACGAACATTAACTGACTTCCTTTACGCAAAGCGTCAGTTTCCAGATACAACTCACAAGAGTAATTGTCTACCTTGCAAGTCTTGGCGACCACCGCCTCCACCAAGCGGCTGATTGAATCTTCGGACAGCTCCGTGGCCGCCCGGGTCATGTTCAATTGTCGGGGTTTCGTGCACTTCTTGGCCATGTGCCCGGGCTCCCCGCAATTGAAGTACACTCCATCGAAGGTCGCCTTCTGTCCGCCATAAGCCGCCGCACCTGCTTTTCCTTTCGGAGCACCGGGTGCCGCCTTGACGTATGAAGGCCCTCCCTTCAATTTCCACGTGCTATTGTCGCCGCGTGGCCTATCCCACTTCTTTTCCGGTCGGAAGGAGTCACTCTCCCGCCGGGCCTTCTTGTGGTTCAGCTCCGTACGGCCTTGTCTTTCGCCCCTAGGGACATCCAAGAAACATTCAGCCCTCTCAATTGCCTCATTCAAAGTCTTAGGTGGCTTCTCCTCCAACTTCCGTCTGGCCCATGGGGCCAGTCCCGCCACAAAGTTGAAGACCATTTCTGGTTCTGTCATGTCCGCGACTTCGAGCAACAACACATTGAAAGCCTGAACATATCCCCGAATGTCATCTGTTTGCTTCAAATTCCTCATCTTGTCCCGTGCGAGCCAGGAAGCGTTGAGGGGCACAAACTGTTTCTTCATAAGTTCCTTGAACCCACTCCAGTTCAAGGTTTCCGGGTTTGGACCTCGGTCGTGAAGGCGTTTTTGCCACCATTGTTGAGCATAGCCCCTCAAATAGGTGGGAGCCACTTCCACCCAATCCTTGTCACTCAACTTGGCAGCCCGGAAGTATTGTTCTAGCTCTAAGAGCCAGGTGTTGAGTGCCTTCCGATTTCAGATGCCCTCGAAGGTGCCGGGTTCCTTAGGCTTCACCTTAAACTTTGCCTTGGTGGAAGTGGCATTAGCCACCTTCAACACGTCTTTCAACGTCCCGCCAAACTGCACCAACAATCCTTCCCAAAAGGCTACTGGCAAGGGAGGAATCTGTTGGTCTGTCAGAGCTCTCAGGAATTCCTCGGGCTCCGACTCCTCAGATTCCTCCCGTTCTTGAGCGGCCTCGCTTTCAAAAACATGCATCGCTTCCTCAAATGGCCGCTTCGGTGACACGTCGCCCCCATCGGGCTCACCATGATCATCATCTTTCGGGCCATTCCGCTTTCGCTTTGGCTTGCCCGATCTCATGATGAGGCCGATCCCAAGGACGATCGCGTACTGAACTCTAAGCTTTGATACCAAGTGTCGCGCACCTCACTTCGGTAAGCTCCCCTTCAAGTCATAGTTACCCGCTTTGATGCGCGCGCCTAACTCCAAACCTGGCCGTCGGGCCAACTCGGAGCTTTGGCCGCTCACCGGGACATAACGGTCACCCTTTACTCTTCCAAAAGACCCTCCACCAATTTGGGCCTAGTGGAAATTCCGTTTGGTAGATGGCAGTCCGGAATAGCTCCCCACTCCTTGGTCGCTTTCCGGCTCGCTCGCTTACTCACTAGTTTTTGGTCTCCAACGGGCTTGCACCGTTCTCGGGGTTACTACTCCCTATATATACTTCTGTGACTGTCCGCGGGGGTTTCACATTTTATGGCGAACCACCATGAAGACCCTCGACTCCCGGTGATGAGTCGCGGTGAGTCTTGGCCCACCCACCACGGCCCCATTGGACCGTGATGAGTCCCAAGACTCCCCACGACTCCCACCACAAGGTCTCCGCCCCATGGTGAGTCCTATGCCACCCCCACTAAGTCCCGCTAAGCTACCGCCACCCCTTGTGGAGCCACCCCCACCGCAACCCGGTGTGCGGGGCTCCACTTAGTGAGCGCCTCCGCCTCCTTGAGTGCCTTGGGCACTCAAGGGTGCTTCAGCCCCCCGTACCTATCGCTGCCACTGCCCCCACCACAGGGGCAGCCCCTCCTACGTCCCGACCCCCTGCCCTCAAGGCACAGGGCCGCAACACGCTCATTCTGCAGCTTCATCATTGGAATGGTTGGAGATGGATATCGCTTTGTATATCGAATGATATCTCATTAATATTTCCACCTCCATGTGATTTACGTAGCCCAGAGTGCCAATTTGCATCACTTGCTCCAACTTATTTGTTGTGAACATCAATGTACTCATCCGTCTCATCCAAAATTTCCTCCTGAAACAAGCAACCATAAGTAGAATTCCTAGCATGTTGTAAGCAAATAGGTGAAAATTAAAAAAAGGTAACCAAGCACACGTGGCCAATTAGGGTCTTGACCAACTCTGGTATTATCCCTATTTGATAATTCACAGCATAAATTTGAGAAGCAAACATGCACCAAACACTTCCACTGGACAAGATGCCTACAAAGAACAGAGAAACCATCAATCATGCACTCACATGAACCCTGCAGTCCTCAACTAACTTCTATTTTGAAAGGACACATTTGTGAAATGCATGGTGAAGACCAGACCACATTTTGAAAGGACACATTTGTAAAAATGCATGGTGAAGACCAGACCTAGTGTCCCTTGGACTTCTTAGATTCATTGACAATTTCACGAGGAGTTTAGTCAAACGTCAGCTGGAGTCAAGGTAAATTGTGCCACTTCAATCAAATCAGTAGAGAGAGAATCATGCAGGCTGTGGGTACAAAAACCGAGCCCAGTTCTAGGAGATAGTGAGAGCTCCATGAAAGTCCAGGAGCCAATACCCACTTCACTCTTGTTTCCTCACATTCACAGAGACAACCGGTAAAGAGCACAGTGGGAGAGAACCAACCTATAAGAGCTCCTCGATTAGGTCCTCCATGGTTATTATACCCACAACCTCCTCATCATTCGGAAAGCTTGGCAGCGATTCCTCCCTTATTTCTAACACGTTGCCAGTTCCAGTATGTTCCCATTTCTTACTGCGCTGACTGTGTAACAAGCCACCCTCTCCATCCTCGTTTCTTCGAACAACAACAGGTATAGAAACGTCGTTGCCTTTGTGGGAGTTGTGTTTGACATAATCGCCTCTCAATGGTAGTCACCCGACGGAATTGGACAATGGAGAAATAGCCAAGTACTTGAGCAATATTCGAGTATAAAAAGTCGAACAACAATGAGGCCCAAGATTCCACAAGATATCTGTCCAGCATGTACTAGCGCCGCCAAAACCACCGAGAAAAAAAAAAACTATAAAGGAACAGTCGCGCAAAGCATCAAGTCCAGAATCTGTAGCCTCATAAAGGATATTCTGTGCTATAGGAAGGATTCCCCGTCGACGCTGGAACTCATCCTAGAGGGATGGATGTGTGTGTCTGAGCTAGGTTGACTGGATGAAACTAGTCAGTGGGTCCGTATTCCACGGAATATCTTGCATGCTTCTCGTCAAGCTTTCCCGCCATGTCCGAGGCCTGATTGAGAGGCAACTTTGGGGTTGCGAAGAGACAATTGTTGTCCTCACACTGTCACTGATCAGCAGAAACGGAATTGCAGTAGGACGTCAGATACATATCTTTTTTTTGTTGAAGTTCTTCCCATGCAGGGTAGATCCGCGATGCGTTGTAGCTAGGTAGAGGCAAGGTGTAAGGTAGATGTGCTCGTAGTTGTTCGCATGATGAAGGAACAATAAACTGTGAGAGTAGTGAAAACATTTTTAGTGCGATATGGCTGAAGATATCCGATGGAGCGTTCTGTACACGAAACAAAAATATAAAAAGCACAAGACTTACCACGATGGCATCCTTACTGTAAATCGCCAGAAGGTGTGTTTTGCTGCGCTGTCTTGAGCTGTAGGATGAAGTGGGGATATTTGTTGAACTCTCTGGTGGTATTCAGGATTTTTAGATACGGACTAAGGAATGTGCGTGCGTTCGCAAGGAGCTCAGGACAAGTTTGAAGCATGTCTCAAAGGGCTCGGTTGTTGTGTTAGTGTACGGCGGAATGCCACGAACATACGCTATGGGATGGTCACGTATTCCATGAAATTTTTCGTTGTCAGAGAACGTGTTTGAGAGAGAAGAGCTGTCTGGAGACACTAATCGCGTGGTGCCCCTGACAGCTTATTTTGAGCGATGATGCCGGGGAAAAGCTGGCGGAGAAATTTTTTCACAGGCACCAATTGGTCGAGTGTGAGGCCACTATCGAATTCGATGACTACCTCGTAAACGTGCAAGACGTACTGAAGCGGGAGCCCGCGTTCACTTCTCCCAGCTCAGACAAAAGCTGAACGGACCAGACCCTCGTTTTGGTTTCATTAATCGTACCCAAAGTCGACCTATCGGGCTGGATATGACATTGTCTAATGGAGGACGATTAGCTAGCTCCATCGACGAACTCTGCAATGGTGGAGCTGCGGACAGAAGCTTGAATCAGAATTAACGTGGGGCAATCGGCACTACTGCTCAGGTGGTCCTGGTTGGGATGTCCACTCGTCCATATGTAGGTTTGATAGATCTATAGGGGCGATGTCATAGCGCACCTAGGTAGTCTTCAGTGACATTTACGTTGTTGAGACGGTAAGGTATTCATGATGGATTGATGTCAGTGGCAAGATGAACATGATGGATCTTGAGACTGTTGGAGACATGCGAACAGTGGAGTTTGGATGGCCTTGACTCGAGGAAGGTGTGAAGAAGATTGACAAGCTCCTCCGCCGTGACCAGGTTGTGGTGATCTCATTAATCTCTGTATTTTCCATGGTGGGCTATTTGAATTGGAACTGATTAGGGTTTGTTTTGCGTGCCATTCGAATACCAACATTCAACAATATGGTTGGCCACCACGTCAAGGTGAAGCTGGAATTGAAGTTGGAAAATGGTGGATGGCTGTGAAATTGATTAGTCAATTCAAATGAGGGCCAATTGCTCTTGAATCGCTGGCCGAAAGTGGTGTCAGGCTCTGAACGGCTGGGGGATTTTGCGGGCACTCGCAGGGCACTGTACTCTTTAACTTGATGGGAACCTACAGGGAATCAAAAAAATAGTGTATGGCTAGAGCGAAAATGGAGAGTGTCGGGATGATGGCGTGTTGGGGTTAGGAATTGCTTTAGTCTCTCCTCCCCATAGCTTTCCACCCTCTTGGTAGGCCAAAACCTTTCCATAGGTGGAGGCAATAGTCAGTCCGGGTTTATGGGCTGGGGTATTCTGCAGGAGGAGCACTGCGGAGGGAATTTGGTGTAGGCATGTTGATGTTTTGATTTCTTGTGTTTGTTTCCCCTCCACACCTGCATGCTTGACTGTGCGTCATGTTGGTTTTGTGTGGGCGTTTGTTTTCATAGGGATTAGGCCGGATTTGATCACCGATCAATCCTAGAGTATGCTATCGGTGGTGAGGCTGTAGTGATGACCAGCAAGACCACCAGTGTTTCTTCTATGGTGAGGCTAGGTTGATGACTAGCCAACCGTATGAGTTCTTGCGGTGGATGCAGGTGCAGGTGCCCTTAGCCATTGGAATATGACCCTTGAACCGCAACAGGTGCCCACCCATGTCACTGTTAGGGCTAGGTGTAGAGCCTTGTAGTATCACGGGGAAGGTACACAGGTTGTGAACAGGCATCACGGAGTTACCCAAGGGTTTTGAGGGGAGTGCGGCAACAAGCACTAGCAATGATAGTGGGTTCACAAGGCGAGGTTTTCGGTTCAGACCACCTTCACCTCCACCATCATCTGGTTCGGAGTCTGACGCAGATTCTGTGTCTACACCAACAGGTGTGTCAGTTTCTTCACCATTGTTGTGGGATGACATGAAGGAGATGTATGGAGTCACAAAGAGGCCACGCCGATATTTAGGGGCAGTTGGTACAAATGAGCTGGATGATTTTATTTAGGAGTTTGATAGCTGGTGCGACTTGCAGCAAATGCGCAATGCAACTGTTCACACCATTCAAGGTGTGGAAATGATTGTTCCAACATTTGGAGGGGCCGCATATGGACGATTACCACGAGTTTAGGCGGGGACATGAGGTGGAGATTGAGACATGGAGGTTGTATTGGTCACCCGACTACGTCTCCATTACCCGAGGCACAGTGTGGCCAGCAGCTACTACAAGCACCAGTAGCACCAGTAGCACTAGTACTGCCAGTGGTTCCAAGGCTCCAATCACTCTTGTACCCGAACGAGTGGTGCCTACATTCAACCCGGTTATGGAGTTCTTCCAAGAGTTGAGAAGGAACTACCAGAGCGTGCGCACAGAGAAGTTGCGAAGTTTGCAAGACTTCCAGCGCAAGTCCAGTGAGAGCTTGCGAGAGGCTTACACTGGTATGAGGCGCTTGATAAGTGTGATCCAAGGGGTCACTGAAGCTCAGGCAGTCCAATTCTGGTATGGAATTTTGGACAAGGAGCTTAGGAGAAGGGTGCGGGATGTAACCCTGTTACAAGCAGCCCAACCCATCTTAGCATATGTGTTTCTGCTGGCTGAGCGGATTGAGCTCAACATGGTGGAGGAGTGTGTAATGACCATTGGGTTTGGCAAGGATATGCCACGGGGTGTGTCTGCCAACCAACAAATGCAACACACTGTACCCAAGCGTGGTCAGGGGGGCAAGGTTGCCCAACCCAAATTTCATGGAGCTTACATGGGACCTCAGGTGCGCTAGAGGCCAGTAGCTTCTTTTGCAAGCCAACAGCAACCAAGGGCGGTGTGTTGGACATGTAGAGGACCCCATATCAAAAAGGATTTCCCAGAGAGCGGCAAAGGGCTGGCACAAGCACGGCTTGCACAGTTGCAGTGTGGGCATTGTGGCAAGTATGGGCATGGAGAGGCCCAGTGTTATGACTTGCACCCTGAGTTGCGGCGAGGCCAGTTCCAAGGGAACAATGGTGGTCGAGGGCGAGGTGGAGCACCTCAGAGACGACGAGGTGGTCAGGCATGAGGTGCAGGATGAGGGCAAGCACAGCATGGCCAAGGTCGTGGAGGTTAGGGCATTGACCAAGACATGACCAACCGGCTTCAGCAGCTAGAGCAGAGGCTTGTTGCCATGGCCACAGCTCAGGTGATATCAGCTCCAAGACCTGAGGGTCCACTTCCTGCTCCTCCTCAATAGCGTCATCCTGACAAAGGAGACATGGGAGGCATGGAATTTATGTGCGGGGAAGCACTCGGAGGACCACTTGTACGGGTGGATTCTACTGCAGCTGTGACTCGAGGAGCAGCACGAGTTCATGAGCCACGAGGTGAAGAGGTGGAGTTAGATCCACATCGTGGGGAGGCAAGCCGCCAGCGTGGGGAGGCTACCTCAATCATTCACATTGGCGGAGACAGTGTCGACGCCATCCATGGCACCTAGTTCTCGTCTAACGGATACCGAGGCGGAGGTTATTGTGTCATTGGGGAGAGTTACACGTGCAGCACCGACACCTGCTGCAACCAGTGTGCTGTTGGAGGCGGCCACCTCTGTGTGTCAGGCCCCACTTTCTCGGCAACCATGATTGCGACGCCGGGAGTAAGACTAGCAGCAATATTCTGTGAAAGTGGGGAGGTCACTTCATCTTCTACGGAGTTAGTGGAAAGTGTAATGGCGGAGGGATCCTCGGATTTGAGGGTCAAGACTGCCACGGCTGCGCCATGGCAAGCTGCAGCTGTCAAGTTGACGGAGCTGCCAGCTAGGCCAGCCATTGAGCGCGCCATGGTGACACCTGGAGTTGTCAAGCTCGGGTGAATGCAGGGTTGACTGAACCAAAATGGACGTTACCGGCACAGTTTTAGATGACTGCAATTGATGGTGTCATCAATTGAATTTTAATTAACTCATTAAAACCAGAAAATATATATGTCATTGGATTCCTAGCTTCAATACACACCCATATCAACTCTCCAATCATGAATCCGATAAGAAATGACTCCGCTATGGACTTTTGAACACCGTCATTGTGGACTGTTACCGCAGTGAATGAAATTACAATGGACTCAAGTTCTCATATGTGCCATTGGATTCCACTAAAATTTGGATATAAGGTGGCCATTTTGGTCCACATCATAGGTATGGATTTGAAGTGGCAAAATCATTTATCATTTGACTCGTATGGACTAATATATGTAAAAAAAATAGACGTTTTTTGAAAAGTCCATAGCTTATCTTGTTTTTTGGGTTTTGGGTGTCATTTTTTTTCTAGAGGTATAAAAACCTGTAATCTTCAATGCCTAGGTGGCATATTGAGTTTTTTTTGTAAACTCTAATTTTTAGTTTTTCATAATTTCTCTAAATAAAAGACTAAACTATTTAATAAAAATATATATCTAATATTTGGGGTAGGACTCTTTACCAAATATGTTCAGTATATCATTATCTATCACTAAAAAACTATTTTGGATAATATCCTCAACTTTTGTTTTTTTGGTCATGGACTTTCATGGAGCAGGATCTGCCGTTTTTGGTCCACTCAACCCTGCAACTGCTCGAGGCATGACACGATGTGAGTTGGCCATTAGACTACAGCCGGATCATCCTACAGATGGCTCAATGATGCGAGCTAAGGCCATTGTGACAAATGCGGTCTCTTACGATGTCCTGGTTGGTGGGACAGTGTTATACCCCATGGGCTTCACCCTGGATTTTTGGGAGGAGCTGTTAGCCTCCTATAGGCCTAGATGGCAGTCAGGGGATGGTCGGCGTGTACAACTCCTTGTGACATTCATTGGGGGTGTTGCAGCTGCCCAGCGGGGCAAGATGCCGACACTAGCAGCCTTCACAGGTGTAGTAAGTTGGCCTTGAGAGTTGCTAGAAGGCAATGCTCATGCAGAGGATGTGTCACCTCCAGCAGAGCAAGATGACATGCATGATACGGCTGAGTTGTCTGCCATGGTTGCTCCCATTCCATTGTAGGGCATGAGCAAGGATTTGTAGCAGGCTGCTGATAGACGGGTGCAACAAGCCTGGGTAGAGGCCTTTGTATCGTCAAGAGAGGAGGGCGGTGATTGCACCAGGACCACCTCAGTTGTCACCATTGGACATCACACCTATTGTGTGGCAGTATTCGGATGAAGGCATCTGCCTTTTAGACTTGTTTGGCGGGATCAGGACTGGACTGACTGTAGTGTTGCAGGCAGGTGTACGAGTTCGGCGTTACCTATATGTGGAGAGGGATGAGACTGCATGACACGTCTCACTGCGCCATGTTGCTTAGTTGGTACAACAACACCCTGATTTGTTGCCGGTGTCTACAGTTCGTGAATACCAGCAAGCCTTGCCAGCAGACATCTCTTTGTTGGGGGCGCAGGATTTGGAGCAGGTTGACCTTGTCAAGGGCATTCATCAGCCGGGCATGACAATGGGTTACAAGACTCGAGATCACGCCTGTTTGGGAGATGTTGAGGGTCTTGCGCTTCAGCAGGGCTCTCCAATATATATCTTGGAGAATGTGCCATTGATGGGTGATTCTCGGGCCAAGGTGATGGCCAGCGTGCATCAAGTCCAGTCTTTGCTTGGATCAGCAGTGTTGCTGGATGCAACTGCAGTGGGGTCACGGGCTCATTGTCCACGGCTATGGTGGACCAACTTGATGCCACCCGCACTGCTCAAGCGTGCATTTGATGGAAGTTAGCTATTTCAAGAGCATGAGCGGCATGAGCGGAGTAGTAAGACAATCGGTTTTCATGAGCAAAAGTACAAATTCTGGAAATAAAAAATATTTAAAAAAATATATTATTTTAATGGAATGTGTCAGAACAAAACTAATATAATATTCATTGTTTGAAGTTGAAATTGTAGTTTTGGGAGCCGTGCTCATGATATTTCGTCTTCCGCTCATGCAAATTTTGAGTGACATTTGCAAAAATGGCGTCGAATTTCGCGGTAATAGGTTCTGCAACCGAAGACAATTGTGACATATTTCGCGGTAATAGGTGCCTCCGGCGAAAAATGATGCCGAATTTTGCGGCTATAGGTCCCAACATGCCAGGTGTGTTAGCCCCAAATTTGGAAATGTGGCGCCGAATTTTGTTAGATGGTGCTGGGGATTGCACAGATGTTGGGCAGTTCTGGGCCATGCAACTGGAAATTTGACGCCATTTTTCAGCATCGTTCCCATACATGTTGGGACTTAGCCAATCTTCGGCCCAAAATAGGGAAATCCAGCGCCATTTTTCTAGAAATGGCCCCCACAACTGCTACTGTTGGAACTCAGTTTTTGGAAGATCTGCAAATTTTTCCTGCCACCATCATTCATGGAGTTTTGGGGTGCATTTCATTACACTGCAAAACAAAGTCTAATGCACAAAAATGCAATTGCAAATATCCATATGGTGGATTCCCTTTGCCCCATCAATGATTTCTGGAATCCCGGCGGAGGAGTTTGTGCAGCTCGTTCACGCTCAACGCTGGTGCATGAACAAAGTCATCAATAGTCAAGTTCATCCTCAACCTCTTCAGGTAAATGTAATACAGATGCTTGCACGGATAATACTTTGTCCCCTTCTTTGCTTCCATCAACGAGAAGTCCGTACAATTGCAGGTCGTCTCTACTCCAATTGTAATTGTGTATACGTCGTCGCGTACACCTGAGCCGGCCATTGCCATCCGATAAACACGCCCAAGCCGGGTGCGGGTACGTCCACGGAGCTCTGAATAGTGCAAGCCATCCCAAGAGCATTGGCAATCCGAGTCTCATTCAACTTGTTGGGAGGGTGTCGTCTCTTCACTCTTCCGAATCGCATTGTGGGATGTGCAGAATTGTCCAATCCGTCTCTACTGGACCTTGCAGTCTGAACTGGAAATGGATAGGCCAGAACGTCTGTGCGTTGCACCATTTGAAATCCTGCTGCAGAAAGAACATCCGCCTCATTCTGAGAGAGGTTGCAACCCGGTGCAACAGGCCAGACGCCCGGAGGCTCCGACATTCCCTGAATCCCGTACTTGGGCTTGCCAAATACACAAGTCATTATGTCATGCCTACAGATCCAAAACGTCTGCGTTGAGGCGTGAGAAAATATGGGAGTAAAAAATCTGTCGCTAAACAAGGTGCAGATACAACACCGTGTTCCTCCGAATCATTTCACCACAACGTGCTCTTGTGTCCACCCGGATGGCGCAGAACTTCCCTCGAAATGCCGATAATGTCCTTGCAATTCTCCATTGTGACTCCGACACTCATATCTCCACAATGGGTATGTTGTACTGCGTTACTACAGATGGCTCGTTATGTTCCTCAGGCATGTGCCCTGTGCTCAAAGGAGATGGCGATCTTGAACGTGCAGGACTTGCGGTGCTCGACGAGACCTCCTCGGGCAACATTACGGGACCACAAGGGAGCGTGCGAATATTCTTGTCAGCTCGCCATGAATCCTCTTCTCCGCCAGGTGCCTCGTCAAGTCTTCGTCTCACTGGACGGGTGTGAACATCTCCTTCCAAGTGTTGGCCTCTTCGAAGTAATGGCGTGTCTCGAAGGCCCTCTCGCAAGGCTGCCGCCCACTTCCAAGGATTCTTCGATCTGGAGGCAGTCCGCATCAGCATTTCCAGCTTGTCCGGCCCCAAGCCCCACTGTTTCCCTTTCAAAAACTTGTTGTACCTGCATTGCTGCATAATTGTCCTCACAATGTCTTCCGTTGTGGCAGTGATGATGTCCACCAGATGCGCCGGAGAGGAGGCACGCCAGGAAGAATGTACTAATTCGGCCATGTTTGTTGTCGGCATGTCGATGTCAAAGTCCAGACACATTTCCTGCACATGCACATTCTGAGGTTACAAGCATGTTACAAATTATGACTAGCATAATATTGAAGGGGACGTGAATTCGTCCAACTCACCTCTCGCATATAGTCGCCAAACTAGAGGAAACGATAATGCCACCATGCTAGCCAAGTGACCACTGCTCCCTCATCTGATTTCTTTACAATACCTGACGTTATCCACCAAGCCCGTATACATGCAAACTGTGTCTCTACATCATCCAAGGTGGGAGCACGCTTCCACGCAAGACACATGGAACTGAATTCTGGCGCCACGAGCCTGGTTGTGAACTGCGACAAGCTCTGCAGAAAATGGAACCCACAAGATCTCTCCTTCCATCGGAACATTGGGGTTTTCCCCGTACACCCTTCGGATGGCAGCCCAATTTGCTTGTGCGTTGTCCGCCATAAAGCCACAGAAATTGGGCGGGGGCAATCCCGCCCTGGTCATTTGTTCGTTTATTCCCTGCCAAAGGAACATCTCCAATTGTGTGTCCTCCCCTTTCATCTCACAAATAGCAATTGTCATTAGCATCCTGCAGTGGTTGTCGTTGTGCACCCAATGTCACCCACTGGTGATTTGTAATTCGCTTGATATGGTCGAACATGACCCAACTGTTTGACAAGTCCCCACTTGTCATCCGGAGGACCAGTTCGATGCCGCTGCTAGGCCCACACGTGGACATTTTGAATACGAAACAACGATCTGCCTCAGTCCCTTGTCCTGGAAACCTACTTCCATGAATGTAGTCATATCCACATCGCCGCTTCACCTCCAGAATGGAGTGCATATCCGAGCCTCGCCCAATTCTCTGTTTGCAAGAGACAATGTGGTTTTGGACATTCGGTGAATAAACGTGGGACACTGACTCCAACAATGCCTCCATTTCCTTCTCATCGAGAGGAACTCTGTCGGAGCCATCTTCCGACATAATTCTGGCCAATGTCATCTTATGGGTGGCCTGCAGCTGTATCTGTTTGGGTTTGGCACCAGGTCTCAACTTAACCTCCTCCTGAATGAGCTGCTCTGCCTCCTAGGCAGCCTCCCGCGAGTTCCCCCTCGCCAATTTGTGACAATGCACACCAACGTGTATGCAAGCTCGTGTGAGGTCAGGGAAACGGTGCAACACATAGAATTGCTTGGCATTACAAACAGACATGCAATGTGGTGGTTCTTTGCAATGCGCACACTTAAATGTGGAGTTTGGAACCTTTTCCTGAGCTCAAAATGGTTGATGAGCTGTGCCTGTCCATTCCGTCTCGTTCCTATGACCTCTGGATTTAAAGTGGAAGCAAGTTGGGGAGAAAGACCGCAGCGCACCTGCACACACAACGTAGCGCACCCGCACACCATCGAGCATCTTCATGCTGGTGGTTTTGGTGACGCACCAAGGATGACCGTCATGTTTCCTATCCATATCTGTCAACATTCCGGACGCCCTCGAATAGTCCGTTCGAGGAGGGAACTCAAAGAAGATATTGCTGTCGACGTCTGTGGGAACTTGCTAAAGTCTAGCCCAACCAGCTCCAAGCGGTGTCCCTCCATGTGAAGCCCTCACAGAATATCAAGAATGGATCGAGTTGTTGAGCTCGTGCTGGGAATATGATTCCCTCGTCCGCTGATGTCCATTGAGGACTTGCCTGATCTCCAGGATGATCTTGGAACTTCCATGACCTCATCTGAGTCGGACAAGTTGTGAACAACCCGGTTCTCGCTCATCTTCATTGATGGGGTCGGCTCTGGATTAACTTCATTGCGGAGTTCTCTCTTTGAGGTACCCACTCTCTGATTCGCGGATTGTTTTGTGGAAGGCGGCAGGATAGAAGGCGCATTTGGCGGGCAAATGAAGTCCCCAACAGCCTTGTATATGACGCTGTCCGATGGTGGAACTTGCCATTCCCTACCGTCGCCGAAATCATCGTGGAGCATAACAATACTTTCGACTACAACTCCATTTGAATCCTTCCTTTCCTCCTCCAGGAATACCGACCCCGGTTTCAGGTGGTATTGAACGCAAAGATATTTCTCCATCACCCGGCAGATCTCCCCTCTGCACGGAAATGTAGCTCTATGCTCGTGAGGAGGGCAGTACACTATAGCGCTCGAGTTTTCTGCCATGGGATATGTGCACACAAGACTACCAGGATGGCGTTCGGGCAAGCGCCCTGGGAGAAGGGGGGATGCAACGAGGGAAAGGAATGCAGGGCCGATCTTACTGAGCGACGAAGCCTATTCACGAATCCGGGGAGTATGCATGCCAAAAGTATGCATGCAATCCATGCTCAGCTAAGTTGGGAATTTGCTCCCGTGTTGCACTGTTGTCACCAAGAAGCTGGAACCTCGATTGGCCTCTCAACAAGCTCATGACTGACAGGGTGTCTGTAGGTGAAGACAATGGATGCAGCCCGCTCCCCTTTGGTGTAGTGGACAACGGTGTCATGTCCTCAATATATGCACCATCGTAAATCGAGATCTTTGCTGTGGAGACTCTATGTCCATAGGACTCATCCTCGTAGCTTATGAGAATGTCCCCATAGACTGTTTGCAATGGAATCCTCTCAGGCATGTACGTACACCCGATGCAATCCTTGTAGGCCCACTGGCAGCACCTCCAATGATACAGGAAGGCCGTGCGGCTTTTGGGGATGTTCCATGCAGGTGGATACTGCAGATCAACGATTCGCAGGCACCAAAGCCGCGCAAGCCTGTCCCCGCAAGGCTGATCGTGGAAGCCAGGAAGGTACTCAAGAGCGGACAGGTGGACCCTCCTCTTCTGAGAGTGGTCTATCCAATCCTGCAGGAATATGAAAATATCCCCTGACTTGGGCGAGAAGTCCCACGGGGTGAGATGCTTGTTAGGGCAGTTGCTGGGATCCCGGCACGCCATCGCCGACTATTGAAAGGGCTGCAGAGAGGGTGCGCAAGGAAGTGAGAGTGTGGGAGGAGAGGAAGTGAGAGGAGCTCGGAGTGAGGAAGTGTTGTTGCTATTTCGGTTTGAAATGCATGGGTGACGAGCGAAGTTTGACAAGTGGCAAAGAAAAGCGAAGCATTTAATTTGCCCATACTCGGGAGTGAGGCGCAACATTTACTTCCACATGAGGCCCCATAAAACCGCTCATCCCGCGAAACCTCCACGGCAGGAGATGGCGCCAACATGCTCATCCAAGTCCATCCCAAGATGGAAAAACGGCGCCGAATTTCCATCCGTGTGGGCTTACAGGGAGTCATGCCGGAGGGTGAGGGCCCCACGTTGCTTCCAGAGATCATCCCTCGGATGGGAAAATGGCGTCGAATTTCCATCCGAGCGCGCTCGGTTCAATTCCAATCAGAGGGTGATGGCCCCACGTGGCTGCCAGAGATCATCCCCTGGATGGAAAAATGGCGCCGAATTTCCATCCGAGGGGGCTGGGATGAAGTCGTCTCGGGGGGAGAGGCCGGCACGTGGATGCCAGAGTTCATCCCCCAGATGGAAAAATGGCGCCGAATTTCCATCCGAGGGGGCTGGGATGAAGTCGTCTCGGGGGGATAGGGCTCCATGTGGATGCCAGAGTTCATCCCCCGGATGGAAAAATGGTGCCGAATTTCCATCCGAGGGGGCTTTGATGAAGTCATCTCGGGGGGGAGAGGCCGGCACGCGGCTGCCAGAGATCATCCCCCGGATGGAAAAATGGCGCCGAATTTCCATCCGAGGGGGCTGGGATGGAGTCGTCTGGGGGGGAGAGGCCGGCACGTGGCTGCCAGAGATCATCCCCCGGATGGAAAAATGGCACCGAATTTCCATCCGAGGGGGCTGGGATGGAGTCGTCTCGGGGGGAGAGGCCGACACCTGCTTGGCAGAGTTCATCCCCCGGATGGAAAAATGGCGCCGAATTTCCATCCGAGGACACTCGTATGGAGCCGTCTTCAACCATTTTCAGTCGTTACATGACCTTTTTTCGAGTTTTTTTGTATAATCCGACCCTGAACTTACAATTTTCTCCCTGCGGGCCACTTTCTGTGGACGTTATCCCCACAAATGTCGTGCAATGGATGGAAATTCGGCGCTGGTTTTCCATCCGAGGGAGGTCCGACTAATCTTGCGGATGGAAATTCGGCGCCGGTTTTCCATCCGGGGGTGCTCCGAGTTACCTACAGGATGGAAATTCGGCGCCGATTTTCCATTGGATATAACTTCTGCACCATTTTTCCATCCAGAGCGGCGTGGATAGTGACATCTCGAGCGGATCGAGGGCCAGGTGGCGGGGGCGAGCTCCATACCTATGACATTGAAGGGCGCCGGCCAGCATTCATTGTCCATAGCCGTTGGTTTTGAACCGGTGTAGTGGGCACGGATTCCACGCTGCCTTCTCGGATACGCATCGAACCCCTGACGTGACGGGTGGATGAAGTCCCGCTCAAGGGCTGTACGCATGCATTCTGTGGGAGAGTTACCTGTTAGTCGGACTTATGCCGCGTGGAGGAGGTCGTGGCTCTCGTGAGATGAACCCCACTTCCAGACTGCGGCGCAAACTCAAACCTTTGTACTACGGAACGCGTCCAACGTCTCGCATGGCCAAGTTGAAACTCAAGCAGGAGATCCCCTTGTCTTGCTCACAGCCGGCGCCAACTGAAGCGGAGCATTCTCAGGCGAGCCCCAGCTTCCTCCTCTCTCTCTATCATGTGCGGTCGTCTGATTGGCTTTGTTCTGTTTGTTTTAGCATCCTTGTGAATGTCCTTCTTCATGTGCTTTTTCGCCTTTAATTGGTTTTGCTCTCATGGTTGTTCCATGCCACTCCCTACTCTGCCTCTCACGACTGTCTCGTTTTTGGGCCGTGGTGGCGCTCCCGTTGGGGATGACAGAGTGAAGACCAGCTCGACACGGTGGTGATATCGTCGACCGCTCCGACTCCTCGAGCACTCACTCCAAAAGCGGCTACTCATCGAGCGCATTCCGACAGTCATCGGCAGCAGTCTGCGGACCACGTGCTTCGCATATTCGGGGAGCCAAAGCGGGGCGGGAGGGCTCACAGGAAGTAGCTCCTTTTGTTGGTGGACGGGAGGCCCTGGGATGGGAGTACGCCCGAGTAGGCATTCGGGAGGTTGGTGCAGCCGGCATGGCAGGTGCAGGGCGTCGCATGATGACAGCAGATCCACCAATGCAGGAAGCTGATGCACATGCAGGAGGGCCCGCCCACGCAAAGAGGCAGAAGAAAGCCAAGCACATGCAATCCCCGGCGAGAGAGCCATCACAGGCTGCCGAGGGGGGTCTGAACAGAACACCCACCAAGGCGCGTGAGAGTGTCAGTTCCCCGCAATCAAAGGTGGTCGTCCTGGTGGCCTCCCCTGCTGCTACGCCTAGTAAGAAACAGAAGGCCCGTGAGAGGGCAAAAGAACAGGCGAGAGAGAAGGCCACTGAAGAGGCCAGGGAACTGGAAATGACAGATGCCCATGTAAGCGAGGGAGGCACTGAAACGGTGGATCCCTCTAAGACAGCAGAAACAGGCAGTAAGACACCGGCTGCATCCTTGCCGGTTACACCATCGCGGGTGGGAGCAGCCCCCGCAATTACCCATATGGTGGAGACTGGGGGAGGGGATAGAACACCACATAGACCACGGAATGTGGGAGGTGGAGGTGAAGACGCAGTAGAGACAGGGAGAGGGCACGAGGTGCTTCAGGCGGTGATTGTCAACGTTGAGGACGATGAGAGGGACCTTTTTGACCAGGATGACATCCTCCCGGAGATCCCCAGGCCCCAAACCCGGAGCATACAGGCTGGATGGTGGGCTGCCGGAGAACCCCCCTGCAGCAGACGTCATGTCGGAGGCGGATATGAAGTTGGCTGCTGCAAAGATGTCGGAGGCAACCCACAACAACATTGGCAGGGTCCTGGGGGGCATGGTGTACTTGGCAAAGCTTCGGATTCCTCTCTGCCGCTTGGTATCATTGCAAGTGGTCAGACCTGCCCTCCCAGGTGATATCGACAAGCTGAAATTCTCTTTCTGGGAGGGATATCGAATGGGGTCTGCCGCGTTTTATGTCTCCATTGAGAACGACCACGGAGCTTCTCATGGCCACACTTCCAATGAGGTGGACAAATGGGGTCCCCATTGGCAAAGGCAAAATGAGGAGTTTGAGAGATTGATTGCTACTGATCCTCTTTTCCACCACTTGTCCGGGAAGATGTTTCTCAAAGCTGCTATGACAGACATCAACTCGTAAGTTACAATGCCTCTTGCTCTGGAACTTTGAATTTGAAACACTCATTTCATTGCCAATCGTCATATTTGTTGCAAATTCTCATTTCAGTGAAATGTGGCATTGCAGGGTGACTGAGAATGCCTTCATTGCCACCAACTTGTCCCACATGCTCTTCCAAGTGAAGGATGTTGGGAAGTAAGGGGTGCAAGAGTTTGCCAATTCGCTCAGTGCCGACCTACTGCGCAAGTCGGAGGCAAAGGCAGACATAACGTGGTATAGGCTGAGCATGGACACCATGGTGGACTACATATTTCAGGTACACCGCCCAACTCTTTTGTTGACGTAATCAGTCTTTGCTCCCCCAATAGAAGGAAAAGTGTGGACCTGGATTTCTAATCTTATGTGCGCATTGAACAGGATTTGGCACATGCGCGGAGGTTCTACATGGAGTCAGAGGAGAGGAAACTAACCCTCCCGACACTGGAATCGTATCTGAAAGCTGCGGAGGCGAAGGCTCGCGTCAAGTACAAGTCGCGGATGGTGAAATACGTGGCCATTGCTGATCCCGCCCTTGGTGCCGACTTTCTGGTGGAGGTGGGGAAGCACTACTCCCGCGCTCTTAAGCCCACGATGACACTGGAGAAGCTGCATCGTCTAGCCACAGCCTGTGTGGATGCAACAGAGAAGGTTACACATTCTTAACCAAATGGCAACAATTCGTTTTCGTGGTGCCTTTCGCTTACTAATATGCACGCTGGTTGGACAGACCCGGTGGCTCCAAATCTGGACTGGGTCCCAGAGTACAAGGGACATGTGGAGCTTCCCAAAACCCGACAAACTGTCCGACCCCATATTCGACATGTGGATGAACCGCATGACATGGTGGTTTCAGGTACTTTCCCACGCTTCATTTGGCGCTTCTACTCTTGTATCGGGTGGATTTCTTATATTTCTTGGGGAATGCGGTCTGATGGAGAATCTCCGCAGGTGACGACGAATGCGCAAGAGCAGCTTGACACCCAAGCACATTAGTTCAAGCTGGAGATTGCAGGAGAAGCAGAGAGCCTACGCAACTATGTGACGAGGTACTTTCTACTCTACAAAACTGACCTGTTCTTTCGAGAGATACCGCATGCCCGCCGGAGCCACGAGTTCACAGACCAGCCGAACGCGGACAAAGCGGCAATGCGCCTTCTGTACAGGTAAATATGGGGTGCTCCTCTTTGATCTGTGGCCATTGTAGTCCCTAGAGTTTGTGGATGTAAAACGGCTTGTGCGGGGTATGCTCGCCCTCGGGAAAAATGGCGCCGAATTACCACTTCCATTGCCCGTCACCCTGGGAGCCTAGACCAGCGGGCCCACCCCGCATGGAAATTTGGCGCCATTTTTGCAGTTTCTTGATGAAACATCAACCTCATTCCCGGGACCTGATTCTCTGTGGGTTTCTTGAATGCAGGTATTGCAAGTTCTCCCTGTTGGAGAAAGGTCATCTGTCCTTCGAGCCGCCATTCTTCCTCGCATTGAGGAACCCTGGCGCTAACTCTATGTACACTGACGATATCGTGAAGGAGTGGCATCTGGAGCGTTTGCGCGACTGTCCATGGTATGTGGACCTTCCGCCCGGAGGGCTCGACTCCTCCGAATTTCAGTTGAAGCTAGATGCTGAGGCCCGCCGAAACCGGGCTCCGCTGCCTCCGCTGGGTCCAAAGGAGGCGAAACCGCTTGCCAAGTCCAGGAAAGCGGCAGAGCTTGCTCAGGCAGGTATTCAGGAGAAGTTGAATGACAAGAAAAAAGGGTTGAAGAAAAGGACATGGAAACAGGGGACTGCAAGTACCCCCCAAAAAACAGAAAACCAGCGGGGCATGAGAGGAGGCGTAGGAGGGGCCCGAAGGGAGTGACTCCGACGACGACTTTGTGCAATGTCGTGCGACTGCTGCTGCTGCTGCTGCTGCTACCAAGTCACCAGTTGTCCGGGTTCCCAAGTCAGTTTGGATTGGGACTGGCTCTGCCAAGAAGTTGGCATTTGAGGACGAGCCTACATGGCGGTATTCGGCGGTGACGTTCCCCCACAGGCCAAAGTTAGAACCCCCAACAATCATCCAATGTGTCAATGAGAGCTTCCTTGACGCTCTGGCTGCCAGGGCGAAGAAGGTGGCACACAACAAGTCTCTGGAGGAGCTGAAGGGGAAAGCGAAGAAGAGGGCTGCCGCTATAGAGCCTAAAGACACCCCTGGTTTGGAAGCCATGATGGAATTATTCACGGCTGTGAGCACGGATTGTAAGAGCACTCGAAGGCGGGGGGGGGGGGGGGGGGGGGGGGGGGGGGTTTGAGGTGGAGAGTGAGCCTGTGATATGATTCTCCTCGATATTCCAGATGGGAGCTGCTCGAGGGCCTGGATGGTGTGCCCACCTAGAACAAGTTTAGTGAGGACTACTGGAGAGCCGGGTCTGGGCTGATGCTCCTGGATGACGGTGGATGTATGGTGGTCCTTGCCACAAGAGGGAAGACCATAGAGAATGTTGTGGCAAGGTGGACACCGAAAAGTGCCACCCCGGTTCTGCATCAATATGCAGGGGTTGCGAACAGAGGGCCAGAGTGGAAGTTATTAATCTATTGCCTTCACTTCATATCGTGGTGTATCTAAACTAGACCTTGGAGTTGATCCCTCTTTTGTTGGATGTGCAGACATTGGTGTTTGAGGCATATTGTTTTGTGAAGAGAGGGTCTACGTTCAAATTCCGCAATGACAGTCGTCTTGTTGATGCCACTATGGACCCTGTTACCTACGATGTCCTCTACAACTATGTGCCCCACTCCAGTATGCCGAAGGACATAAAGACAGGCAAACCGTGGCGGTACAGCCGAACCCGGAGCCCTGCTTTCATCCAAACCCGCATGGAGACGTGCTCTGATGTCCAAGGGCGGATTCTTGACCTCACATGCGGCACGGGTAAGCCTTCACGTGCACAGTATATCCCTTGTCCCGATTGCAATTGCATGCCGCATGCTACTAACTGCCCGCTTTGTCCCTCAGGTGCTTCAATGTGGGCTGGGACATTGTCCGACAGGCATGTCTTCGCCTTCGAGCCAGATACTGCCCTCCACAACTTGGAACTAGCAGCAGCTGAACGTCTGCCGAATGTGGAAGAGGCATCCTCGGAGGATGAGGAAGAATCCGAGAGGGAGCAGGGGGAGGTACAAGTTGGGATCAAGGCAGAAGAGCCCCCGGTTTACGAGTGAGTGGTCGCATTGTAAGTTGCCTCCTGATTTCGTGAGGCACCTCCCTTCGCTCTCTTATTTCATTGGCCGACCCTTTCTGCTTCTGCTGGTATTGACGGTCTTGAAGTGGATTTGTTCTTACTGCAGGATGCCAAGTACTACAGGAGGGACGTCTATACCGCAGTTCATGGGCAGGAGGAACATGTCTTTTTTTGCTAGGGGGGATTTCATGCCGAGTCCAGAAAGGGACTACATCCTTCCTACTTATGCTGCCCGGCTTGCTTCGGTGTCCATTAGGAGGTCTTCCGAACCTAGTCGTGTACAGCAGATTTTAGACGAGGCAAGCCTCAAGAAAATGAAGATGAGGGAGGAGGCAGTAGCTATTAGAGCCCTTCAGGCTTGTAGATTTGTCTTGGATTCTGCTGAGGATAGTGGGAGAGAAGAGGCAGAAGATTCCCAGGAGGTGAGGTGGACAGTCCCCCAAGGAGAGGACGGTATTTTTGAGAGGCATAGTGGAACTGATGCATCTCAGAGGGGATGAGGGAGATGAGGAGGAAGGTGGGGCAAGTTCCTCGGAGGGTGTAGGAAAGTAGTGCCCATTCCGGCTATGACAGTTAGGACACACTTGTATAGATGTGGCTTGCCACAAAATTGGCAATAAAATGTTGCATTTCATTGCTATGACGAGTCCAGCTTCAAATGACCTTATTTCCGTGCCTCCTAACCCTATTTCCGTGGACACACAATTGTTCGCTCATGTTTTTTTTTTTTTTTTTTTTCCCGCTCATGTTCATGCCGCTCATGAAATAGCAGCCCCCCATTTGATGGGGTGCAATGGCCAACACACCTGATAGTGGATAGCATCATGGACACGGAGAGATAGTCTCAATGTGTGAGACACAATGACCGGTCAAGGGTCAACAAGGTGGGTCACCCACAAGTAGCATTGCCTACACTGCTCAGCTTTCCAGGATCTCATGCTTTCTGGGATGTTGGACCTGGCCTCCTGTAGGATGCTAAGTTGCAACAGTTAGTGGAGCCCAATGTCGACGAGCGTGAGCGGGCGATGGGTTTTGCCACGGTGGTGCCATCTCTTTCTGAGGCATCACGTCGTCAGGTGTTGGGGCAAGCAATGGATCTCAATTGCTTGACATGGATTATCAGCTTGGCTATGGCTGAGCAGCGTAGAGTGCGAAGTACACTTCATTGATGGTCTCTCTGCCTACCGAGACGGTACAGGCAGCGAGTGGGGGCGAGCAAAATGAGGACCACGGGGTGCAGGCATCCATGGCACACGTGGGAGGTGCTCGAGGTTCAGAGGGAGTTGGCAGCCAAGGCGGCGGTGATGGATGAGGTTGGGGATTTTTCTCGGGTTGCGGAAGTCCTCAAGGAAGGGATGATAGGGCAGGATGAGGCCTTGTAACTGACAGAGCAGGCAGGGAGTCCTACTCAAGAGGTTGCAGCATAGTAACCACGGGACGCGTCTTCTACCTCTAAGTCTGCTGGACTTAAGGTTGCAGTCACGGAGGACAATTGGAAGTCGGATGTTGGACCCATAGTCACCGGAGGAGAGAAACGATGTATATGGCGATTCTTGAGGCTTACAAGAATTGTTTTGCCTTCAGTTTGAAGGACTTGGGAGCACTGAAGGGTCAGAAAATTCGCATTGAGTTGGCCACTGACATGTCAATCTTTCGGAGACCCTATAGATATAGTGACATGCAAAGGTCCTTGATTCAAATGAGGACTTAGGACCTTTGGGAGGCTGGTTTGGTGGAGCTATTTGGTGGAGAGTATGCTTCAGCCACAGTGATGCCAGCCAAGAAGGATGTCTATGGCAATTGGACGGAGAGACGTATGTGCGGGGATTACCGGTGTCACGGCCCTTTGCCTTGAGGGCAAGGGGTCGGGACACAAGAGGGGCTGCCCCTGTGGTGGGGGCAGTGGCAACAATAGATGCGGGGGCTGAAGCACCCTCGAGTGCCCAAGGCACTCGAGGAGGCGGAGGCGCTCACTAGGTGGAGCCCCGCACACCGGGTTGCGGTGAGGGTGGCTCCACAAGGGGGTGGCGGTAGCTTAGTGGGACATAGTGGGGGTGACATAGGACTCACCATGGGGCGGAGACCTTGTGGTGGGAGTCGTGGGGGGTCTTGGGACTCATCACGGACCAATGGGGCCGTGGTGGGTGGGCCAAGACTCACCGCGACTCATCACCGGGAATCGAGGGTCTTCGTGGTGGTTCGCCATAAAATGGCATGAGTCACAGAAGTATATATAGGGAGTAGTAACCCCGAGAACGGTGCAAGCCCGTTGGTGACCAAAAACTAGTGAGTAAGCGAGCGAGCCGGAAAGCGACCAAAGAGTGGGGAGCTATTCCGGACTGCCATCTACCAAAGGGAATTTCCAGTAGGCCCAAATTGGTGGAGGGTCTGTTGGGGGAGAGAAGGGGGACCGTTATGTCCCGGTGAGCAGCCGAAGCTCCGAGTTGGCCCGGCGGCCAGGTAGGGAGTTAGGCGTGCGCATCAAAGCGAGTAACTATGATTTGAAGGGGAGCTTACCGAAGTGAGATGCGCGACACTTGGTATCAGAGCTTAGAGTTCAGTACGCGATCGTCCTTGGGATTGGCCTCATCATGGGGTCGGGCAAGCCAAAACAAAAGCGGAACGGCCCGAAAGATGATGATCCTGGTGAGCCCGATGGGGGCGACGTGTCACTGAAGCGGCCATTTAAGGAAGCGATGCATGCTTTTGGAATCGAGGCTGCTCAAGAACGGAGGAATCTGAGGAGTCGGAGCCTGAGGAAATCCTGAAAGCTCCGACAGACCAACAGATGCCTCCCATGCCAGCAGCCTTTTGGGAAGGGTTGCTGGCGCAGTTTGGCGGGACGTTGAAAGTCGTGTTGAAGGTGGCTAATGCCACTTCCACTAAGGCAAAAATTAAGATGAAGCCTAAGGAACCCGACACCTTCGAGGGCGTCCGAAATCGGAAGGCAGTCAACACCTGGTTCTTGGAGCTAGAGCAGTACTTCCGGGCGGCCAAGTTGAGTGACGAGGATCGGGTGGAAGTGGCTCCCACCTATTTGAGGGGATATGCTCAACAATGGTGGTAGAAACGCCTTCACGACCAAGGTCCAAACCCAGAAACCTTGAACTGGAATGGGTTCAAGGAATTTATGAAAAGACAGTTTGTTCCCCTCAACGCGTCCTGGCTCGCCCGGGACAAGATGAGGAATTTGAAGCAAACGGATGACATTCGGGGATATGTTCAGGCTTTCAATGTGCTATTGCTCGAAGTCGCGGATATGGCGGAACCAGAAATGGTCTTCAACTTTGTGGCGGGACAAGCCCCATGGGCCAGGCGGAAGTTGGAGGAGAAGCCACCTAAGACCTTGAACGAGGCAATTGAAAGGGTTGAATGTTTCTCGGATGTCCCTAGGGGCGAAAGACAAGGTCGTATGGAGCTGAACCACAAGAAGACCCGGCGGGAGGGTGACTCATTTCGACCGGAAAAAAAGTGGGATACGCCACGCGGCGACAATGGCACGTGGAAATCGAATGGAGGTCCTTCTCACGCCAACACGGCACCCGGTGCTCCGAAAGGAAAAGCAGGTGCGGCGGCTTATGGTGGACAAAAGGCGACCTTCGATGGAGTGTGCTTTAATTGCAGGGAGCCCGGGCACATGGCTAAGAAGTGTGCAAAACCCCGACAATTGAACATGACTCGAGCGACCACAGAGCTGTCGGAAGATTCCATCAGCCGCTTGGTGGAAGCGGTGGTCGCCAAGACTTGCAAGGTAGGCAACTACTCTTGTGAGTTGTATCAGGAAACAGGCGCCCTGCGTAAAGGGAGTCAATTATTGTTCGTGAGTGGGATAATTTCTGGAACTAACGTGTCGTTGTTGGTGGACACAGGAGCGTCGCACTCCTTCATGACACCGGCAACGGCACGGAAGCTGGGACTCCCGACAAGTGATGTGGGGGCCTCTATTGAGCTGCCAAAGGAGAACCACAATTGGCGACGAGGTTGGCGTTCGATGTTCCTCTTCAACTGGGGAGTTGGGAAGGGCGTGAGAACTTCACCATTTGCGAGATCGATGGAGTGGATCTCATTTTGGGGATGACCTTTTTGAGCAAATCCGGAGCGGTCATAGATGGCCGCAAAAAAGTAGTCACGCTACTGTGTGGGAATGGTGGCAAAGTTTTACGAGTGTCGGAAACGCCCAACCCCGTAGGAGGGCGAATAAACCTTCTGTCAGCAAGGGAGTGGGCCGTGGAGGAGTCACACGAACCCCAGTTTTTGCTTTATGTAAGACAAGTGAAGGGAGAAGGCGATGGGGAGCCGAGCCCAGATTGGATCAAGGGGATTTTGGAGAAATACCAGGATGTGATGCCGAAGGATTTACCAAGCGGTTTGCCACCGCGAAGGGGAGTTGACCACAAGATTGAGGTGATACCGGGATCGGAGCCGCCTGCCAAGGCGCCCTAACGGTTGAGCCACAGATAGTTGGTCGAGCTGAAGACTCAGCTCAAGGATCTAATGTCAAAGGGGTATATCCGGCCGAGTAAGTCACCTTACGGAGCCCCGGTGCTATTCGCAGACAAGAAGAATGGGACGCTATGGATGTGTGTCGATTACAGGGCCGTGAATAAGGTGACTATCAAGAACTGGTACCCTTTGCCAAGGATCGACGACCTCTTTGATCGGTTGGCAAGAGCAAAGTATTTCAGCCGGATCGATTTGCGCTCCGGGTATCATCAGATCCGAGTGGCGGAAGGAGATGAGGAGAAGACCGCGTGTAGGACAAGATATGGTTTGTATGAGTTCTTGGTGATGCCTTTTGGGCTCACCAACGCACCCGCCCGAATTCGCACTTTGAAGCTTTGGCATACAGCTTCCCTTCCCGCAATTTCTGGAACACCCTTTTGAGGTGCTCCTGGTGCTCTTCCTTTGTTTTCGAGTACACCAGTATGTCGTCGATGTATATGATCACAAAATCTTCCAACCACTCCTGGAAAAGGCTATTCATTAGCGTGCTAAAAATAAGAAACTGAATGAAGTGGAGCGACGGTGGCCTACGCATGAGAAGAAAATGAAGGCGGTGGTGCATTGCCTTGAGCTTTGGCGCCACTATGTTGGTTCCAACCCGGTGAAGGTGTTCACAGACAATGTCATGGTGAAGTATTTTGCCACACAGCCTAAGTTGTCCCCAAAACAACTTAGGTGGCAAGATACTTTGGCAGTGTTCGACGTGGATATCCAGTACAAACCGGGACGGGACAATATGGTGGCCGATGCTTTAAGTAGAAAGCAGCAGCTCATGTTGGTGTACGGGGGCAAGACGGCGCTCCAAAGGAAGATCCAGAAGGCTTATCGGAGGGATGAGATGGCGAAGTCCGTGATGCGGGACTTGAGGATGGGGGTTAAATCGCAGTTCCACTTGCAAAATGGACTGCTCCGATATAAGCAAAAGCGTCTCTACGTGTCGAAGGGAGGGATCAGAGATAGTCTCTTGAGAGAATGCCATGATGGCCCGCTTGCGGGCCACGGCAGAGCCAAGCACACCGCGGCACTCCTGAAGAAAGAGTATTTCTGGCCCAAACTGAGGGAGGAGGCCGAGGAGTATGTCAAGACATGCACCACATGCCAATAAAACCGGAGCGAGTACAAAAAGCAAGCGCGGCTGTTACAACCCTTACCGATTCCAGAGGGGTCTTCGGAAAGTGTCTCAATGGATTTCATGACTGCTATGCCATTGTCAAAAGGATTTGATGCAATCATGGTGGTGGTGGATAGGTTCAGTAAAATGGGCCATTTCATCCCCACCAAGGAGACGGCAACGGCGCAGGAGACGGGACGACTTTACTTCGCCCACATCTTCAAGCATCATGGACTCCCGAAGGATATTGTCTCGGACCGCGATCCAAAGTTTACAAGTAAATTTTGGAGGGCACTTTGGAAGAAAATGGGGACGAGGCTCAAAATGAGCACCGCTTTCCGACCTACGACAGACGGCCAAACGGAAAGGGTGAATTCCGTGGTGAAGCAGATCTTGTGGAATTACGTGTCGGCAGACCAATCGGACTGGGTGGAACACTTGGATGCGGCAGAGTTCTGTTATAATAATACAAAACACTCCGCAACAGGAGTTTCCCCTTTCGTATTGGTCTATGGAAAAGCACCTTTGGTGTCGACAAGTTGGGCCGCCCAAGACGGTGAGGAACCGGCAGCAGCGGCGGTACTGGAAGAACGTGAACGTTTGTTGAAGCTTGCAAAGTGTTTTATTGCCAAAGCTAGGAAACGGTATGAACGGCAGGCAAATCGGAAGAAACATCATCTACACTCATATAATGGCACAAAGGAAAATATACTAGGGGTGTCATTTTTAAAACCAACCCTGAGGTGTGCGACAACCGGCCTATAAATCGTCAGACCAAGTCCGATAGATATGCCATGCCAACGCCGGAGGAGATCTTTGATGCCATTGGGCATGCCAAGATCTTTAGCACTTTGGATTTGCGATCCAGATATCACCAGTTGCCGATCATGGAGGCGGACCGGCAGAAGACGACGTTCTGGGGATCAATGAGCACGGCAAGGATTGTCTATATCAGTGGCGATTCTTACCATTCGGGCTGAAGAATGCTCTTACAAAATTCCAGATAGTCATGGACAGGATTAGAACTGGCAGGGGTGGAATTTGCTCGGTGCTACATAGATGACATCATCATCTTCAGTGCTACGATGGAAGAGCATGAGAGACACCTTCAAGTGGTATTTGAGGGCTTGAGAGCACACAGATTGAAGTAACATCCGGGGAAGTGCAAGTTTTTCTACAACCAGATTGAATATCTGGGTCACATGATATATCCTGGAGGATTGGGGGTACAGCAGACTAAGGCAGAGGCCATTGCACAGATTCCACGCCCCACGGATGTGAGCCGAGTTCGAGTTATGGGGTTGGCAAACTACTATCGACGGTTTGTCAAGGGATTTAGTGCTATTGCAAAGGCTCTAACCAAGCTCACCAAGGTGGACCAGGAGTGGCAGTGGGAAGATGTGTCGCTGCCCTTTGCCTTGAGGGCAGGGGGTCGGGACACGAGAGGGGCTGCCCCTGTGGTGGGGGCAGTGGCAACAAGCGGGGGCTGAAGCACCCTTGAGTGCCCAAGGCACTCAAGGAGGTGGAGGCGCTCACTAGATGGAGCCCCGCACACCGGGTTGCGGTGGGGGTGGTTCCACGAGGGGTGGTGATAGCTTAGTGGGACTTAGTGGGGGTGACATATGACTCACCATGGGGGCGGAGACCTTGTGGTGGGAGCCGTGGGGAGTCTTGGGACTCATCACGGTCCAATGGGACCGTGATGGGTGGGCCAAGACTCATCGCGACTCATCACAGGGAGTCGAGGGTTTTCGTGGTGGTTCGCCATAAAATGACATGGTTGTTTGTGAAACCCCCGCGGACAGTCATAGAAGTATATATAGGGAGTAGTAACCCCGAGAACGGTGCAAGCCCGTTGGTGACCAAAAGCTAATGAGTAAGCGAGCGCGCCGGAAAGCGACCAAGGTGTGCGGAGCTGTTCCAGACTGCCATCGACCAAAGGGAATTTCCACTTGGCTCAAATTGAGAGAGGGTCTCAGGGAGGAGTAAAGGGGGACCGTTATGTCCCGGAGGGCAGCCGAAGCTTCGAGTTGGCCCGGTGGCCAGTTTGGGAGTTAGGCGCGCTCATCAAAGCAAGTAACTATGACTTGAAGGGGAGCTTACCGAAGTGAGGTGCGCGACACGTATGTGCGGGGATTACCGGCCTGTAAATCGTCAGACCAAGTCCGATAGATATGCCATGCCAACGCCAGAGGAGATCTTTGATGCCATTGGGCATGCCAAGATCTTTAGCACTTTGGATTTGTGATCCAGATATCACCGGTTGCCGATCATGGAGGCGGACCAGCAGAAGACGACGTTCTGGGGATCAATGAGCATGGCAAGGATTGTCTATATCAGTGGTGATTCTTACCATTCGGGCTGAAGAATGCTCTTACAAAGTTCCAGATAGTCATGGACAGGATTAGAACTGGCAGGGGTGGAATTTGCTCGGTGCTACATAGATGACATCATCATCTTCAATGCTAGAATGGAGGAGCATGAGAGACACCTTCAAGTGGTATTTGAGCGCTTGAGAGCACACAGATTGAAGTAACATCCGGGGAAGTGCAAGTTTTTCTACAACCAGATTGAATATCTGGGTCACATGATATATCCTGGAGGTTTGGGGGTACAACAGACTAAGGCAGAGGCCATTGCACAGATTCCACGCCCCACGGATATGAGCCGAGTTCGAGTCATGGGGTTGGCAAACTACTATCGACGGTTTGTCAAGGGATTTAGTGCTATTGCAAAGGCTCTAACCAAGCTCACCAAGGTGGACAATGAGTGGCAGTGGGAAGATGAGCAGGAACAAGCTTTTCAGGAACTCAAGGCGAGGTTGACCTTAACACCTATCTTGAGACGACCTATCAGGGGGCGTCATTTTCTGTTGCATACGGATTGGAGCATGCTGGGGCTTGGAGCGGTGCTCACACAGGTGGATGATGAGGGGAGAGAGTTCGTAGTGGCTTATGCTAGTCACTCAAACAACGTTGTAGAGGTAAAGTATAGCTCATACGAGGGAGAGTGCTTAGCTGCAGTGTGGGCCGTGACACACTTCAGGTGCTATCTATATGGGAATCTCTTCACCCTTGTCACGGATCACCAGCCACTCAAGTGGCTGATGGAGTCAGACAAGCTTACGGGGAAGCTTGCACGGTGGGCACTCATACACCAGGAGTATGATTTTCAGATGGTACATCGACCCGGTTTGGTCAATCGGGATGCGGATGGGTTGAGTCGCAATCCATGCACGGGCCAGCAGGATGACACGAGCTTAGTGGCATGGTGAGACGAACGAGGAGATGGTGCCCGGATGGTACACATTTGCATTTCTGTGTATCTTGGCAGCGGAAGGTTAGTTTAGACCTACAACAGGGATGACTGTAGACCAAGTGTCTAAGGACCCTGCTCGGCCAGCAACGAGCAAGGTAGCGCCAAAGATATACACGAGGATTCAGCTGTGTTGGACTATCTCCGCACTGGAGACACGACAGCCACTGTGACTGCTAAGGAGAGGGATTAGATCTTGCAACGAGCCAAGAGGTTCAAGTGGGAGGGGACACACCTGCTCCGAGTATGGGAAGATGGTCGAGTGAGGATTGTGCCTCACCCAACACAGTGGGCACGGTTAGTGCGACATGCCCATGAGGAGTTGGGGCATTTTGGGGTGCGACGCACTCACAATTTACTGTAGGGGCAATATTGGTGGCGTGGTATGCAAATGGAGGTGCAACAATTTGTGGTTAGGTGCATGGTGGGTAATAGGGTGTGTGCTTCATTCAACGCCCCTACACCACAATTGCACCCTCTTCTGATCATGGGATTGAGCTACAGGTGAAGTCTTGACTTTGAAGGGCCGTTGTCACTGACCATGCGCCACAACAAGTACGTGTTGGTGATGGTGGAGCACTTCTCCAAATGGATTGAGTTGGTTCCATTGCCTAATAAGGAGGGAGCTGCATATGCATTCTTGGATCGTGTACTTAGCCGATTCGGTGCTCCAGCTGAGGTACTCACGGACCAAGGGAGAGGGTTCTTGGGGGAGTTTCAGGCGTTGTGTGACAAAGCCTTGATAGACCACCGCACCATTTTTCGGGATCATCCTGAGGCCGATGGCTTCACAGAGAGAGTTGTGCAGATGGTTAAGAGGGGTTTGCGCAAGTATGGCTTGTAGAAGGGACACCTTGGAGATTGGGACCTTCAGCTACTTTGGTTGGCCATGAGCTACAGGTTTAGCAAACAAGCATTACTTGCCTCGTTCTTGCCTTATTTCCTTCTCTTTGGCCGAGAGCCAGATTTGCCGGCATCTATTCGTAGGAAGGCTGGAGTAGTCCTCAATCTGACGATCCAGATGTGTGGGCACGTGCATGTGATCAACGCGCGGAGTTGTTCAAGAAGGTCATGCCCATGGCTTTCGAGAACCTTGCCATTGCACAACACCGCAATACGTTGAGGTATGCCACTATACGTGGTGGAGGCTATCATCTTGGGGTTCGGAGATTTCACCCTGGTGACTATGGTTATGTGTAGCAGACTGCTCCGACGACCCTGGATGTAACTGCAGAACGTATTATTTTGAGGGTTCAAGAGGTGTTGCCCTCAGGCGTCCTGACCTTGGAGGGTCGGGATGGCATGACTTGGAAGGACCATGTGCGTAATTGCGCGTCATGTCACATTCCAAATGTCGATGGCAGGATTGACCCAAACTTGCCAGTGGTACCTGTAGGTTTGAGGTGCATGTTGTGTGGGTCTGCAAGAGGGCAGCCACCATGCTAGTGTGTGATCGATGCTCAAGAGGTTGGCACATGTGATGCTTGACACCACCTCTTGAAATGGTTCCTGATGAGGATTGGTTATGTCCATGTTGCATTGGATAATGGTAGTGGATACAACCATGGAAGGCTAACAAGAAACGCAAGGCCAAGCTACTAGGAGACCAATACACGAGATCCCTGACTCAAGTTCACAGATTGCAAGACGGCGACTAACGATGGGGCTACTCTTGTACCTGGCCCCTTGGTCTATATAAGAGTTTGAATACAATAGGGACAGTGGTAGAGGACGTAACAAGGCTGTGGCTATTACATATTGCAGCTATCTGGCGCTAGAGGGACCTAACCACCAGCTAGGGGGGCGATTGTTGCAGACTAGTGTGTGGTGTGCATATGTAATGTGTGGATTGGACAACGATGTAGTTGTGTAGCGATATGTATGCGCACAACAGCTGTCAAGTGGATTTTGATGCTAGTTAAATTAACTAGTTCACTAGTTAATGTGAAACTAGTTAATTTACTAGTTAGTATGAAACTATCTAATTTAAGGTAGCTAGTGTGAAACTAGCTAGGAAATAACTAGTTGTTGTATTGACATTTGAGTTTGCCCAAGTGCCAATCCAAGGCCCAAAATTAATAATGGGCCCTGGGGGGAGTTATCCTCGCGTCAGACGCGGTGAGGCTCATCTCTATCGAGTTGAGCCTCACCACGTCTCGCAGCTTAGCTATGGCGTTCTGTACGGTTGATTCCCCAGAGCCTTGGGGTGTAGTGGGCTTAACCAAGTATGAGTGATTTTTGTGTGTCATTATCATTGTGGCAGACTAGTGTGTGGTGTGCATAGTAATGTGTGGATTGGACAACGATGTAGTTGTATAACGATATGTATGCGCACGACATATGGTTTTTTATCAGCGACAACCAAATTCAAAGATACATGGGTGGTGGAGGTAGAAGTCTTGAATGGTGGAAATGAGAATGCTCTTGGACCACTACGAGTGTTGTTAATCCCATCTTCATCTGCTCTGATTTTAATGGAGAAACAAGTTTTGGCTGCCTTTCTTGAGCCCCTATTACAAGATCTGGAGTCCATGTTCTTGGTTGGCATTGACGTATCTATGGGTATCCATCTCGTCTAATTTCTTCACGCATACTTGCTTGTGATGGCAATGGACATTCGAAAATACGTGCGATGTTGATGTTATGGACAGGTGATCACCCTGCCCAATGCAAAGTTGGGGGCTTTAAAGATGTTGGATATCATGCATGTCGACGAGATCACATGCTAGCAAAGGTGGTTGGACGTCAGGTTGTGTACCCAGACAATAGACGCCAAGCCCAGTACCCCCCTCCAAAACGTAGCATTCACATTATTCTTTTGGAGCTAGAAGAAGTGGGCCTTGAAGCCAGAGATAGGTGTGTCACAGGGAAGTCAAAGCTTTGGCGATTGTTTTATCTGCATGGGTTTGACTTGTCATGTGACCTTGTATACGACTGCATGCACATTCTTCCTTTGTGTGTATTTAAGAAGTACGTGAAGAAGTTCAGGCATAGGTGCAAAAGACGGGAGGTAGAGTTACAAACTGCCCTGCAAGAAATCACAGCAAGGAGGCCCTTTGAGCTAGGGGCGCGGTGGCCATCTCACATAGTGGAGCGACTGGGATATTGGAAAGCTGAAGAATATATACTTTTCATTTCTTGGTGCTTGCCATATATCCTAGACCGAATGAGGTTTATCAAAGATGACAAATTGTGTGCAATAGGTCTCATTTTGGTTGAGAGCTCCTATTCTGTCGGTTAACAGCGATATTCCATCAATGACGAAGGTCAACAAAGGTTAGCAATAACATTTTACCATGCCCAACGAACCTGCCCAATAAAAGCACCTACGGCCAACGAAGGTGGCAATGTCCGCGGTGGTAGATCGCGGACTGGTTACCAGATGGAGAAAATCTGCGCAACACATATAGCCACCCACCTGCATCCGCCGAATGTCCAAGCTGGACCCGGTCGGGAAGGATAACCTAAGCACAAATACCAATTTAACACTTATATCCATTTAATGTTCGTCCACCTTCGTCCAACTTGGGTCGATATCGGAATTCATAGCAGAAAAATCCGGGGAGAGCTCATATTATGTCACGTAACATCGCATTTCCATCAGTAAGGAAGGTCAGCTTCGTTCACCATAGGTCTTGGTCAACACCTGGGCAACCCTAGGTCCACATGCATGTAGGGTGTATGCATGTGGACCCAATTTCGAAATTGCCAGCATCATATGAGGTAATGAGGGTGTGATAAATGAATTGAGTCTGGGATAACTTACAAAACTCACACGACCTGGTTGAACTTGGCATTTGAAAAGCAGACCTGACACCTGCCTCTCAAACTCATTAGACAAGCAATGGACAGACAACTGGTAATTCAAGCAGGTGTTGAGTATGTTCACTTTAACCTATGTCACTGCAATATCTTCCTTTCGACATGACCTTAAAGAGTATGTATTTTACAGAAAAAAATCCTCCGAGAACTACTGAGCCTTTAAGAATATGTAATTTACAGAACTCCAATTGTAAAATTGCCGATCATGCATCTCAATGAAGCTTCACGTAGATTCAGTTTCAATGTGTACATGGTTGAGGCACAAAGATACACGGCACCCCACTAAGGCAGGCAGTTGCAGGGTTGAGTGGACCAAAAACGGCAGATCCTACTCCATGAAAGTCCATGATAAAAAAAAACAAAGTTGAGGATACTATCCCACAATATTGTTTTAGTGATAGTAATGGTATACTGAACATATTTAGTAAAGAGTCCTACCCCAAATATTAAAGATATAATTCATTAAATATTTTAGTCTATTATTTAGAGAAATTATGAAAAACTAAAAATTAGAGTTTACAAAAACATTTCAATATGACACCTAGCCATTGGATATTATAGGTTTTTATACTTCTAGAAAAAAAATGACACCCAAAACCAAAAAACAAGATGAGCTATGGACTTTTCAAAAAACGCCTATTGTTTTTACATATATTAGTCCATATAAGTCAAATGACAAATGATTTTGCCACTTCAAATCCATACCTATGATGTGGACCAAAATGGCCACCTTATGTCCACATTTCAATGGAATTCACCAATGGCACATAGGAGAACTTGAGTCCATTGTAATTCCATTCATTGCGGTGCAGTCCACAATGACGGTGTTCAAAAGTCCATAGCGGAGTCATTTCTTATCGGATTCAGATTGGAGAGTTGCTATGGGTGCGTATTGAAGCTAGGAATCCAATGACATATATATTTGCTGGTTTTAACGAGTTAATTCAATTTCAATCGATGACACCATGAATTGCAGTCATCTAAAATTGTGCTAGTAACGTCCATTTTGGTCCAGTCAACCCTGCATTCACCCAGGCCATGGTACTCAGACACAACATCCGCCAAAAAAAGACATCCACTGCTTAGCCCGTTCCCTTTCTGACAAATCTGCTATTTAGTAGTGTCCTCAGATCCCAAATCAATTACAAATTTTGGTAGATCATCGACCAGGCTATCGCTCATACTACTACTAGACAGTTCACATGCCTCAATAGCCAACATATACACAAAGCTATTATTCCCAAACATAGATTTTTTCTTTGTCCACGTCAACTGGTCGTCCCACTCATTCTCTCGTATTGATGATGTCTGTCTTTGGGCCTCAGCCTCTGCGTAGATTGGGAGCATCGGAAACTGCTGTGGGGTCATGGGTATGTCAGCAGCGTACGTACACAAATCCTTCCTCTGCCTCCTCACATCTCTGTGCCTGCACAAATGCAGCCATATGGTCACACTCATAAAAAGAACAGAAAATGACAGACGAACCAATATTCATACAAGGTTAGTGAGATGACTCACTCACACATCACCCTCGCCATCAAATGTGTCCACATACTTCACTGTAGGCCTTCTAGTAGGTGGCCCAGGATGTCGTCTTCTCTTCAGACAAGTGTCCATCATAGGCTTCAAAACGTCATCGAACACCTCAAAGTCGCTCTCCATTGCAACAATGTGTCTGCTTGATGTGGTTGCGGCTTTCACCGAGTTTCCTACAACAACAACGAAGTCGGCCAATAAAAGATAACCCATTTCCAGTTTTAAGAGAAGCAGACATATGCATAACGATGGGCCCCTTAATAGTAGTGTATTTACAAAAGATTGAAGCATAAGGAGTGAATTAATATTACCTGTCGAAGCAGTCAAATCCAAAACCTTGGCCCCCTCAGCTGAACATTGCTCCATGATTGTTTGGTAGAATGCGGGGGACTTCTCCTTGCGACCTCTATAAGGATAACCATTTGGTGACATTGTCATCTCAGATGCGGGTAGAAAAATGCCGCAACATATTAGCGGAGAAACACTCCGGATATTTCGATAGCACACAACCTTGGTCACTGATTTCAAATCGTGTGCAAGTCCCGAGCACCAAACAATGGACGTCGAAGAATAGCGTATGTGCAGGAACATAGGAAAGGATTACATTTGGAACACTTATAGAATAATATACAAAACTATTGCAAGGCATAACAAAAGTGATAACCTTTCCTGTATTGCACCTCAATTGTCTGTCATTGATGCACGTCCAAGTCCTGAACACTGTCATATCCCTTTTTTTTTGTGCCTTCGAATCGCCGTACGGAGATCGGTTGGCGCGACCAGAATAAAACATCTGTTGTCCTCTAGGAAATGGTATGCAATGTCAAATGCATGTTCTCATGTTCTCATGGGAATACTCTTTCCACACAGGAACATGACCAACCTCCGAGCCTACTGCAAGACCAACAAGATCAACAACATGACCGTCTGGAAGCTCGCAGAAAATAATATTGGCGGTTACAGGTATACCCGTTTTCTCACGATTTGCAAATGATTCAGTCTCCAATGCAGAAAGAAACTTGTAGATTGAGACAATCAAAGTCTCATTCTTTTCAGATCTACATAGTTTTGCCAATGTCTCCAGATCCCCCTATACACACAGCGCGCCGCTGTAAGAGAACCAATGTACCTTGCAGACCAAACAATGTCCTCACCGCTACTCCCACTATGTCTTCTTTTCTTCTTGAGCTGCTCCCTATCATTTGCACTTCCTGCAAGCTTAGAGTCTCCACAATCCGAGCCAGTGGTTGCTTTCTCTCCCGCATTCCTCCCCTTCACTGTAATGTACTGTCTCCTTTTATTCTTTGCAATGGCTAATTCTACAGCTGCTACCCTTTCATCCTCCAAAGCAGTAGCAGTGTCCACGGCTTGTTTCAGTCGCAACTTCCGGTTGTTCGGCACACCACCGGGCTGCGTTATAGGATTCTCTTCACCAACCTTAGACTCCTCTTGGGTAATTTTCTCCCTCTCTCCCGGAGGACCGTCCTTTGGGGGGTAGTCCAGATACCACGGACACAAGTCAGCATGAAGTTGAGTCAGGTTGGCCGTCTAGTCTTTAGATAACATAGTGACTTTCTCATTTCCAAGGGTCGTCCACGCCTCAGCAACAAAAGGAAGATTGTCACTCTCGTAGATGTCAAGAAGATACCTACACAAACCAAATAACCAATTCAATTTGTGCCAATAAGGTTCTCACATAGCATACTTGGGGGTAAGAACACTTAATCACACAAATGGGGGGGAATAAGAACGACTTCATGGACCCTGTTACCCACCTACGTCCACCGAAGGTGGGTGACGAGACATGAGAGTATAGGATCGACAAGCACAACCTCAAATCCCCAAAGAGAAATCAAATAATTTAAAAATGAAATTGAATATCCTTGTTTTATGCCTTAATTGGGCCTGTCTAGGGCCCAGCTACGTCTACCGAAGGTGGGTGACAAGGCAGCAGGGTTGAGGGTCGAAAACATAACCTAGACAACCTGAAAATGAAATCATGTAATTGAGGAAGAAAACTATTTTTCTCTGATTTACTGCATATCTGGCCATATACTAGGGCCTGACAAGGACACGTACGTAGATGGGAGAGAAGACTAAATAACACTGGAGAGAAAACAATTATTAAAGTAAAACAATACATATTTTTCAATTTACTGCCAACCTGACTTTATATTGGGGCCTGTCAAGTTGGCAGTAAATTAAAAAATATGAATTATTTTATTTTAATTAATTGTTTTCTCTCCAATGTTATTTAGTTGATGTTGGGGCCTGTCAATGACCCACCTACGTCCACTGAAGGAAGGTGAACGAAGCTGGGTGACTTGATACAACTTATTTCTTTATCAGGGATTTGTTTTTTTGTTTTTTTTTAGGGTTTAGGATCGAAAATCTCTACCATAAATCGAATAATTACAAAGTGTACAAATTGATATAATTTTCTTCCTATGAGGAAGTATATTAGGGGCAGTATACGACCCACCTGCGTCAAGTGAAGGTGGGTGACAGAAAGGATCTGGTTTTCTTGACCCACCTTTGTCCAACGAAGGTCCATTGCGATTGACGATATGTCTTCTCTAGGGCCGTAGTTTGAGGCGGTGAATCTGGCCCATTCATGGTCAGTTGAAGATGGGGATACGTGAGCGCCATTGGATGAGTGCCCGGTCATAGCAATATCTCTGTTGAAGTCCCCTGAGAGGATGGCATGGTGTTGCTGATAGTCCATATGGGTGATTGTATTGGTTATAGTGTGTAGTATGTCTTAAATAGCAACCAAGCGGGAATCTGAATATATAGCTGCAACATTTAATTTGGATACCAGGAAAATAATTCATATTATTGCGGTCTATAAACCTCCAACACTACAATTTACTATTTTCTTATCTCCTCTCAAAAAGCTCATTGATAATATCCCGCATACATGCCCAACAATAATAATATGGGATTTTAATGTAGATCTTTTACAAAATAACACCGTAACAACAAATCAATTGTACAAATTCATGTTTTCTTTTCACATGCAACTCCAATTTCTAATTAGTACTATTATTTATGGATCTCAACTAGACCATGTTTGGACATATGCATGTCACCAACATTGCATATCTAGCATTACAGGAGCATATTGGACGGACCATAAACCTGTATTTATTGCTTTTAAATTACTTAATTACATTCCTTACTACTAACATATATCATCATCATAATACTCTAATAGGTAGCCAGCATAAGGAGGAGCCATTACGCGACGAGCCGCTTGTTTTTTTCCTCTTGAATATATTCTGGCCTTCCTCGGGCCAGTTTTATTTTTAAGAAAAAAAAGTACCCACGTACCTACCTACGTGGTAGGAAGGTCGGTAGGAAAGTCGGTAGGCAGGTACTGACAAGAATGCAAGACGCCACGTGGATGGAGAGTAGAGCGCGGGGGGCAGGGCAGCAAAGCCACCCGTCCCTCATCGTTCGTCGCCGCACAGACTGCGGGCAATCGCTCATCTCCCTTACAGCGCCGCTCTGCATTGCACTTCTTGATCCGAGAGAAGTGTGAATCTCATGTAAAGATCATTCTTCCGGCGTCAGAGAATCCCAGTTGATCTATTCGTTTGCGTGTAGCAAGAGTAGGCGGAAGTTGAGTTGTGATGGATGCATACTTCATGGAAACGTTCACGTTGAGTTGTTTTGTAACCTTCCAGTGATACGCGTTGTCGTATCCATTTGTGATTTCCAGGATGGATCACTTGGTAGCCTGAACGAGACTTGTTGGCGGGACGATGCGGAAGATGGACATCTCAGGATTTCGAATCGCTCGCCTGCCTTCTGTCGAGTCTTGCTTTGTTGCATCTTATGTTTGCGGCGACCTCCCTTAAGTCAGAAAATTCATTATGGCGTAAACGGAGAATCTCGGAAGGGGAGAGAGTTTCTTTATCAGTGCATGAGTGGCCTCCATGACGAGGCCGGGAAGAAGCTGACGCACTCAGGCACATAAAGCTAAAAGCTGAGAGGGAATCAAAATGGTTGTGTCTGGGGTGCTTGATCTCACTCACTCACCTCTCGCTCTCACTGCTTTCCCCTCTTCCAGTCAACTGCTTGCTGAGCATCGCCAAAGCTGTTCCAGCTATTGCCCTTCATTCCTCCACTTTCCATCTCGCGGGGTACTCCGTGTGCTTAACCGCACTGCAAATTCTTCGAACTGTTTCTGTGGTCAGACAGGTGGGAAGGCGATTTCATCGGTCCGGCTATATGGTTGCTTTGAGCATGGCATGATGGCTCTTTCTCGCGAGGGATCGAGGCCGAGGTCTTCTACACGATCCATTCCATACGTTTCTTTGCAGGAGGTTCAAGGTAGCCATGACGGAACTCGGGCATATAAGCCCGCAGGCCCTTGTTCCCAAAGTCAGGGAACAATCTTGAGCATGGAAACGAAAAAATGTCTCAATTTAGGTCAAAGTATTTTAGTTTCAAATGGAGCTCGGAAATCTGGGCGGGCTGGTAACATTGCAAGGAATAGGGATAGGTTAGCAGTAAGTGCGAGGTGCGAGGCTGACAGAGGGGCCACATATGGAGTGGGGAACGAAATTGTAGGATTTGCTGGAGCTGCAGGGGGAGTCGGGGGGGAGACCAATGGGCATGGAGGCGTTGGTGGAGCCGAGAGTGACAATTCTACTGATGTTCCCATTGCTGCGAGTGCAAAGAACGGGGGTGTCGGAGTGGAGGGCGTGCAGGCCGCTGTTGCTGCAAATGCCAAGTCCAGTACAGGTGACAAAGCAGAGTGGCGGACTTTCATCTTGATGTAGATTGTATTTACGCTAAAAAATTTCACCAAACTTTTTGGAGATGGACTGACTCCTATCATTTGAAACTTTCGTGCTTTACATAGCTGCAGCAAAATGGTTGAAAAGCAAGGTAGGGAAGCGCTCCATCTGTAGCCAGGGTTGTCCATCTTGTACTTTTGTAGTTGCAAATAAGTACTGCTGTGAAGCCTCTTGAATCTAGAAGCCTTCAAGCAGGCCTGAGATTTGATGGCTCAATTTTAGCAACAATCACTCCCCTTCAGAAGTGCTTGGCATTGATGAGAATGGTCCATCTACTGATCAGATCATAGAACCGAGGAGTTCTGTTTAACAGCTATAGAGGAGCTCTGCAAGTATGCAGTAACATGTACTCGCATGGATAATGCCTTAACATTATACATGCTACGATGGGTATAAGGCCTTCCTTTGGGGATGCAATCTTGACATTGGACTGCCATGTCTCTCACAGCCGGTTTCATACCATGCACCAGAATGGCCTGCATACTAATTAGGCAAAAAGGTGAACATTAAAATGTACTCATAAGATGTTGTTTCCAGTACCCTTGTGGCCATTGACCCCGCGCCCAGTTTGAGCGGAACACAAAGGGACAGAACCTACCTGTTCAGGGGCTGAAGTCGGTAGTAAGACTTACCTTGAAATAAACAATTGATCCGGGTTTTCCAGATATCCTCTAGAAATCCCTTCACACAAGCATCACTCTGCTGTGTGTGGTTTGCCCAATAACTAGGCCCCAAAAGGGCCTGGGCTTTTGGCTCAGCCTCGAGACTTTCAAAGCTGGTAAACAGAGGTACAGGCACAATTCCCTTTGATAGATTTGAGGAGAGCGTCTCTCTGGTGAGAGAACCCCGGACAGTGAATCAGAAAATGAATATTGTCTTCAGGTTGGCCACACATCGGGCAATTGCACTCTCCCTTTCCTCTCTGCTTCTGTTTGCTGTTCAAAGGTAGGTTTCCCGCCCTGAGTTTAAATTTCAGTCTAGTGCTGAGAGTGGGTAGACCCTTGAGGTCATCCATGATGTCCTCCCCCATGTCACAGACTGGAAACAAGTTCAGGGAAGTTTTCTGCCTAACTTCATTTTCATCAGACAATTTCCTGGCAACAGACATGGCTTTGGACACTACAGCCTCTAAGTCAGATTTATCCAGCAGGGTCAAGACTTGCGGACTAAGATTCAGATCCTTGGGAATCTCTTCTACTCTCTTCTGCCAGGACTTAGCCTGTTTGACAGGGCGATCCTGTTTCCAAGATATAGAGTCGATTAACTTAGGATATCTGATGTTGGACATATGTTGCAGCTGACCCCACCATCTGACCTTGAATTCATCTCGTTGGGAGCGTAAGGAAGGGATGCCAAACTCACCCCGAACAGCCACATTGGCCGTTTTGGAGCATGCTGACATGCACTCCTTAAGCACCCCCACTTGAATGGATTCTAGAGACTTAGCCTGGTTGGAGTTATCAACCCATATTGCAGATGCGTACTCCAAGGCAGGTCTAATAATGCGACAAAGCATGGTTTTCTTGACCTGGGAGTTGATCCCTCTGCAGTGGAAAGATTTAGTGAGACCAAGCGCTGTGCGCTTGCCAGTTTGAACAACTTTCTGAATATGTGCATCCCAATTACAGTTGGAGGAAAACTCAACGCCCAGGTATGTGTAGGAAGGGAAGACTGGAATCTCTTGGCTACCCACTGCCTCTTGAGATCACTTCCTCCCTCTCCTCGGTCGTTGAATGCCACCACTGCACATTTACTGACGTTAGCCTCTAGCCCCCAAAGGTCAAAGTATCTCTTCGTGCAATCAATCAACTCCTGGAGGTTGGAAGGAGTCTGCCCTATGCCTGCGAAGTCATCCGCAAACATAAGGGCTGGTATGGTGGCATCACCCACCCTCAACCCAAATCCCTCTCTTTCCACATCCTCGAGGAGTTGTTTGATGAAAACATTGAAGAGCAGAGGGGAGAGGGTACATCCTTGAGCTAAACCTTGGTCTATGTCAAAGAAGTTAGACTTCTGTTATTCCAACTGTGTCCTTCCATTCTTCAGAGGACCTCTCACTGTTAGACCTAGAAATTCTGCCAAGGATACTGTAGTGGCTTTCAAAGGTTTTGACAATGTCAACCGTTGAAGTCACCACTGCACCCTTAGTAGTCCTCAGCGCTTGTACTTGCTGACAGTTTTTCGGCTTGTACAAACGTTGGAACCAGAATCTCTTGTCATTACCACCATGGTGGTTTGAGTTTATTTCACTGTATAGCTGTCCCAGTATAATTTCTTCTGAGACCTTACAAGCTGATTGATATCTTTGCGGATCTGGTAGTACCTAGCCCACAATTCTTTGCTGGTTTTCAAATTGCAGCACTCTTTGTCTTGAGTTTAATCTCATCGGTCCACCAATTAACATTAAAAGGTGAACATTAAAGTTGGTGTCAGAGAGAAAAGACAAGCTGCAAAGTTGTACCAGTTTACCAGAGCTTTGATTCCTTCATTGGAGGTATTCTCCTCTGCAATAAGGTCTCTCCAGGTCGTGTATGCTTCTATCCCCATCATAAGGCTGTCTTTTCAGGCTTCTGATGTGTGTTTTGATTGTCAATACGACGTTTCAATGTGTTCAGTTAGCTGTAATGCAGTTATTCACATTTATACCTTCACTTTAATCGCTTTGTAAGTTGTCACTCCATTTCGGGAAAGCTGCAGTCAATCAAGACCTGTTCTTGGTTTAGTTGGGAAGCAATCAGTTGAAGTACTGAAGTGGTATGCACTTACAGTTGGATTGGCTCATGCAGACAAGATTAGAGAAAGGGAAGATGGTGAGTCCCCTGTTGCAATGTTGAAAGAATTGCTGAAGGTTGCACAGGAGGACCTGGAGATGGCACGAGTTACCAGTGAGAGGCTGGAAGAGAAAGCTCGCGAAATTGCAGAGAAGGCATTTGCTTTGCGGGATGAAGCTGCGGATGCAGAGAGAGCTGCAGAAGCTGCAATGGTGGAGGTTGAGAATATTCTGGGTATGGAGTCAGGAGTTGAAAAAGATCTTGCAAATGCTCAGTCTGCTGTTGCTGCAGCCCGAGAACTCTTGGAAAGGACAGAGAAGGTACTGGCAGTGGCTCGCTTGAAGTTCGAGACGGAGCACCGCCGTCCAGCTGAAGTGGCTCAAGGTGGGGAAGACTTGGAAGTTGGACTTCAAGAAGAGGGAGGAGAAGAGGATGAAGTTATTGCAGCAACCGTGGAAGTTGTGATGAAAGAGACTGTGGAAGTCAACAAGGAGGAAGTTAAAGACAAGGAAGGTGTTGATTTTCTGAAAGTGAAAGAAATGGGGGTAGAAGTACAGGAAAGCGTCAGTGCAGATATACATGTTCCCATGGATACTGCTGCAGGAAAAGTGGCGAGAAGGATAATACAAGAGGAAGAGAAAACATTAGAAACGGCCAGAGCATCACTGGAGGCAAGCGAATTGGTCCTTTCCAAATCTGAAGCTGAGCTTTCTCGAATTCACAGCTCCAAGCTGGAGCTCCAGAAAGAGGCTATGCGATTAAATGAGGCTGCCCAAAGGTCGAAAGAAAAGGCAGTGGCGGCCGATGAAGATGTGGCTCTTGCTATGTCACTCGCTGAGGAAGCTGTGGCAATGGAAGTTGAAGCGGCACAACGGGTGAGTGATGCGGAGATTGCTCTACAAAGGGCAGAGATTTCAGCAGAAGATGCCAGCCAGGCAGCTGCTGCTCTTGCATCGGTAGAAATTGCTGAGAAGCTCTCCCTGCAGGTGGCCAAGGTTGCAAATGCTCTCTTATTAGAGACTGAGATAAAACAAGAGGACAAGGGAGGACAAGAAAGGATTCAAGAGGAGGTAGAGGAGAAGGTGGGCATCTCTTCAAAAAGGAACTTGATCACTCAACTGCAAAATTGCCACTACATAGTAACTCAAAAGCACAAAACCGAGCTAGAGGCCAGCATTATTTCATGGTGGCAATTTGTTGATTTGCTAGAGGCTGTTCTGCGTCCAACAAGGTTTTGATTTGTAGTTTTTGTAGAGGTTTTTCTCAAGGTATACTTCATTCATAGCAGTTCAGCGATGGCAGAACTTCCTGGGGGAGGAACTTGAAACGCAACAGCAAGGATATTTCTTGGAACTCAAATAGACTTTCAATGAAGAAGCAGGGTTTGCAAGTCAGCCTACTTCATGCAGTAGTATGGGAGGGTCACTGGTCAGGCATGGTTGCCGCAGGGGTAGGGGGAAGCGCAGTGATGCAAGCATCCAACTGAGTCCATTGCTTGAATCAAAATAATTGGGAGACATCTGAAGGCAAGCAAACTTTAGTCTGTCACCCTCTGGCTTTCCAATCTGAGTCCCATGATTTTTCTGTGTATTCCAACGATGAGTTGCATTGTTCACTGTACATCATGCACATACATATATAAAACATCTGTGTGTTACATTGGCCGCTTTGGTGTTTTCGTGTTTGCAGCTAGTGGAGGTGTTGGCGGAAGTCCAAAAGTCTCCTCTCTCAGGCCCACTATATGTAATGGAGGTTGCTACAGTGCTACAGAATTGGTCCAAGGATGTCGAGACTGATCTTAACAAGAGAGGGGAGGGAGAGATTAGCAAGGAAGCTGACTTGGACAAAATGAAAGCTGGAACTTCAACACCCAAGAAACCGGAATCGTCCATAAAGGAGTCTCCAGTCCCAAAATCCTCAACCAAGAGGTCGTCACGTTTTTTCTCGGCTTCATATTTCTCTTCTGGTGATGAGGCAGAGTTCTCGCCAGCTACGGTATTTACGGGGCTGGCAACTGTTGTGAGGGAGCATCTGGCAAAAGTGGTTGTTGGCATGGCACTTATTCTTGCTGGGTAATCATTCCATGTTCTGAGCCTCCAAAATAGATAGTTTGCAAGTCCTTCGAAAGTGTTTGCTTGGTCACGATAGCTCTTTTCGAGTATTATGAATTCTCAAGGAGAGGACGGTAATGTTTTTGCCAAAGAACTGAGCAAGGACCCAATTTTGGTCTTTCTCTAGGGGAGCATACTTGAACAACCGCATGGAGAAAAGGGCACAACTACTGCAGCCATCGGAAATCACAACCAGCATTGAGGAGGTGAGGGAGAGTGCAAGGCCACTGATCAAGGAGATTAAAAATATTCCACGACGACTGCAGAAGCTGATTGACAAACCCCCTCACCAGGAGGTATAAAGTCATTGATCTCCCTTACCAGATTTCAAGTTTTGTATCCTGTTGATGTCCACTTTTGCCAGCCTCATCCCTGGTCTTCTGCTGTCGTGGTGCCCATGCCCATCTCTATTTCTCTATCCCTACATGGCCATTCTGAACACAGAAGAACTAGTTTTTTTTTCTGCAGACAAACAAATGTATGTGAGCCTGAATTCACAGCCAATCTGTAGTCACATTTTTTCATTGAATCCTAATGCAGATCAATGAGGAGGAGACATCACTGTTTGACGTCTTGTGGTTGCTATTGGCAAGTGTTGTTTTTGTGCCCGCTTTTCAGAAGATTCCAGGAGGTACAATCTGCCAGTAAGCTTAAATGAGTTTTTTGTATCTAGAATGTGGTGGATGACAGGCCAAATCCTTTGCTGTTGTGTCTTGTACTGATCTGATATATTTGAAGTAGGCTGTAATACCGATTGTGGTCTCACCAGTGGATCAAGCCTTTGCAATTGTCATATTCTCTCCTTTGTTTTGCCTCCCTCTCTTCCGCCCTTTTCTGGTCCAGGAAACCAGGTATGGGTGGACACAAGTTTGAGGAAAGCAGTTTCTTATGCGTTCAATTTTTCCTTTCTCGGTACAAATGGCTCACCTACTTTCTGGATTTCTGCAGGGAGTCCAGTTTTGGGTTACTTGGCTGCTGGTGTGTTGATTGGACCTTACACACTCTCCATTATTCGGAACGTCCACGGAACAAAGGCGATCGCTGAGTTTGGAGTTGTGTTCTTACTCTTCAACATTGGACTTGAGGTCTGTCTTCATCTTACAGGGATGGTTTGTTGTTTCGCTCTCCTGTTTTCTGTTGGACTGACACATAGAGGAGATCTCAGTCTAAGAGCTGTCATGTCCTCTTTTGATGTCTCCCAAACTATGGGTGGTCGATTGTAGGTTGTTATTCATGTTATAGTCACTCTACAAGCGCCAATGGTTTAGATAGACAAAGAATGAGAAGTCAAGGTGGATTCATTTGTATGTGGCTTTTGTGCATGGCTTTAGCACAGCTCTCAGTGGAGCGATTGAGCTCAATGAAGAAGTATGTGTTTGGATTTGGATCTGCCCAGGTATGTGTCTGTTGCTTTGTATTTGTTCTCCTCCTAGAGCATCCAGAGACGATTGGCTGTTTTGTTTCACCTTGCTCTTTCTTCTTCTCAGCTGCTGCAAAAGTTGAATCAAATTCGATAACTCGATCATGTAGATATGCTTGTAAGGCAATCCCAATCAAACACTTATTCTGCCATGATATCTCTTTCACGAAACACTGGCTTGAATCATGGTAACCATGATGTCTCCCATCATAGCAAATGATGGGGCAGGTTCCTTGCTCTCAGTACATTAGTTTAAGCTTGCATTCGGCAGGAGTCCACCTCTTTTTCAAGATTACATTGAGGCCTTTCAAGCACTTCCAACTCATGTTCTTTGATGTGGTGCTAGTGCAGAAGGGTACAACTCTGATTGGTGCACTGTCATTGTGTGTGGGTAGTTCTTGGGAACAGCACTTTTTGTAGGCTTGTTTGCACATTATGTATCGGGTGCATCAGTTCCCGCTGCCATCGTCATTGGCAATGGGTTGGCCCTTTCTTCAACTGCAGTTGTGATTCAGGTCTGTTTCCCATCACCTCTCCAATTCTCTTTCTCTCCCTCCCCACTGTCTCTCTGGGAGGGTTGTTTTGCCATCGAAACTAATGTCATCATAGCTGATGTTCACAGGGAACAGTCAACAGCGACATTCTCTTCCTGCTCTCCCTCTCTCACCTCTCTCTGTGGTCAGCAGCACCTTGAAACAAGTAGCAATGGAGTTCATATTCCATTTCACAAAGCATAAAACTGCCAATGTGCTCCTAGTGTGTATTTTGTTCATCATTAGAAGTCAACTTTTATATTTTGTATTGGTAGTAGAAAGTTATTTTCAAGGCTGAAAAATTGAAAGGTGGATGTACTCAGGTTCTTCAGGAGCGTGGGGAGAGCACAGCACGGCATGGACGTGCTACTTTCTCTGTTTTACTTTTCCAGGTATAAAGTTTTCACAGGTCTCAACACCTTTGTGATGTCACACAGGTTTATCCTAGGTCTCATCTTCATGTGCTATTACTGCTTGATGCAGGTATGATTTATTTTCCTCTGTATACAGGGTCCTGTATGAGCTTGTAGGTATAGGCATTGGACTTACATGGAGTTGGAAGGTTAATACTCACTTATGCTTCCATTGAAGCAAATGGAGTAGTCAATACAAAAAATCTGATTCAGAAATATATATGTTGTTTCCAGGTTAGAGTTTCTCTGGAAGGCTGTCTTTCTTTCTCATCCTCTTTTTCTGAAGTCTGTCTTAACACATTGATTTGCCACTGATTGGGCTCTTGGGGTATCTTTGCTGAGCAGGATTTGGCAGTGGTGGTGCTTCTGATCTTGATTCCTCTGATCTCCCCGAACTCTTCCAAAGGAGGGGTAAGTGGTGTTGTGTTGGCGCTTTTTGCATGATTCTTGCACGCTTGAAGACTGTCATGCTGGTACTCAGTGTTAGATGGGGGCAAAGTTCTTATATTCCTTAAAGATGAGAAGTGAGCTCAGTGCACACTCTTGCTATGTGTTTATCACAAAACCCATCTGTCCCAGTTCTGTAGTCTGTCTGCCTTTAGTATACAACTACCCACATGGTAGTGAGTGCCCAAATTCTCTTAGATGTCTAATCTTTTTGTCCCTGGTGAAATTGCAGGTAGGATTTCAGGCAATAGCAGAGGCCCTGGGTGTGGCAGCAATCAAGGGTGTTGTTGCTATCACTGGCATCATTGCTGGAGGTCGTTTGGTATGTAATCAACTCTGCTAGCACTCTTTGGAACAGTAACTGATTTCACAAGTGAAGCATTTTTGTCTTCCCTGTAACGTTGAATTCTTTGGCTTAGCTTGCCCTTGGAAGTCTGATAGTAAACCATGGGTTTGAAAGATTTGTGTGCAAAGTCACCAAAACAATACTTTTTATTGTGGATGTAATCAGTGTTCTGAGAAACATTCCTCTTTATATGGCTAGTTTGTTGAGTTGGAGCAAGCCTCTTACAAGAAAATGTGGGAGTATGTGGAATGCCAGCTGCTACGACCCATCTACAAGAGCATGGCGGAGAACCATAATGCAGAGATCTTCGCAGCCAACACACTTCTGGTGGTTCTTGGTACCAGTGTTCTGACAGCCAGGGTACTCGTTCTTGGGCCTGCAAATGTTTCTGTTTATCTCTTAAGGGTGTGGTATGAAGGCCATAAACCAAAACTATTGTGGGAAAAAGGTAGAACGCAACATATCTGTTGCAAAGAGGAGAGCTCAGGCATATACACTTGGGCTGAATCACTTCTCAGAGGAGATCAAAAAACATTTTTACATCAGGCGAGGCAGAGTGTCAACCAAAACTGATGTGGCAGTGAGGGAACCAAAATTAGGCTATACATTTAGCCACTGTAGCCTGAAGCCAGGATTGATTGGGGCAAGGTTTACCCTATATATTAGAGTACCCAATCGACAGTCTCATTGTTGTTATCTAGAGATTGGGTTTGTTTTAGGCCTGAATGGTATTTGTGCATCTTGAACCCATTGGCCTCTACTCTTCTTAGATTAGGAAGAGAGGGATCTTCAAGTATCTGGATGGGGCTTGTGGGACAGGCGGGGTTGTCGATGGCACTTGGTGCCTTTCTTGCAGGATTGCTGCTTGCTGAGACTGAATTTGCACTACAAGTGGAGTCTGACATTGCCCCCTACCGAGGCTTGCTCCTTGGTCTTTTCTTCATGACAGTGAGTGTCCTTTCTGTTGTACTTCAATTCCTTGAAAGTCAATGGTGTACTCCAAGTGTGGTTTGGAAAGGGCTGCCAGTGGGACTGGGGCTGGGAGTTCTGTAAGAGAGTTTAGGTTGCTGACTGTCGATATAACAGGTCTGAAAAGAGGGAGTGCCCCTCCATAAAGTGATGATACTCCACCAAGGGGAAACCACATTGGTCAGAAAGGACAGTAAAATGTACACTTTGCAAACTCACAGAATTGCTTTGTGATGTACTGAAGCAGTAGTTCCCATGTAATGTTAGCTTGCAGATAGTATTCACAGGTTTGGAGGAGAGCTAGTACATGTATTCTCTTCATACCGTCCTCTCTCTTTGTGTATGCATACTATGCAGCATTGTATGCACTTCAAAGTGCTCATAGAGCTTGAACAAGTACCTTGCTTGTAGCCATACTGCAGCAGCAAGGTAAGTATTCCTTCAACTATTGCCTGCTCATTTCCCAAATGAGAAGAGCGACCAGGGCGTCTAAAGATATAGGGAGGCTGTATCAGATTAACACTTAGGGACAACCTTAATGAGTCTCTCCATTGACCTGTTCCGTTCTGGACAGATTTTTCAACACAATAAGGGGATCAAGCAATTCCTGAGCGGTGTTACTAGGACTCAGCCACATTCAAGGAAAAAGAGATCAGGAGAAAGGATGAGCTATCACCATTGAAGTGAGGAATAGGCCTCTCTGATTAAACATGAGGTTAGTCCAATTTCTTTTAAAGTCTAAAATCTTTGATGCAATCATGCAGGTGGGCATGTCCATAGATCCAAAGCTGTTTGTCGCGAAGTTTCCTATCATAGTCGGAGCTCTTGCCCTACTCATCACAGGCAAAGCATTACTTGTGACTGGTGTGGGCTGCTATTTTGGTCTATCAACTGTGGCTGCTGGGCGTGCGGGACTTCTTCTGGCCCCTGGAGGGGAGTTTGCTTTTGTGGCATTTGGTGATGCAGTAACTCACGTAAGTCTCTCCTTATCTTACTGGATGTGGTGAGTTGCCTGTCAGCATAGACTAGGCTCTGTTCACTTTGCTTGCCAAGGCTGAACTGGAGTTTCAATATCTTTTGGCCATTTTTATCCTAATAAACTGCATTGTTTGTGCTGATGCAGGGGATCATGAGTACTCAGATGTCATCATTGCTCTTTCTGGTTGTGGGTCTGTCAATAGCACTCACTCCATGGCTAGCTGCTGGTGGACAGCTACTGGCATCGCGGTTTGAGCAGCAAGATGTTCGGAGCTTGTTACCGGCAGAGACTGAGGTTCTGTTTCTCTCTCTCTCATTTTGTCCCATAAGCTCTATGAGCTTTCCGCGGACGTTATAAAGCACCATTTGATTTGATTTCATTTCTCTCTTTTCCGTCCAAACTGGGCACGGGGTCTATGGCCACAAGGCTATGGCAAGCAAAGTCTTATGAGTACATTCTCTCTCTCTCTCTCCCTCTAACTGGCAAGGGCAAAGCTCTGGGGCTCACTAAATATTTCCACTGCAGAGGGGTCAACTCTGAGGTTAAGAAAACCATGCTTTGTCGCGTTATTAGACCTTCCTTGGAGTACGGATCTGCTATATGGGTTGATAACTCCAACCAGGCTAAGTCTCTAGAATCCATTCAAGTGGGGGTGCTTAAGGAGTGTATGTCAGCATGCTCCAAAACAGCCAATGTGGCTGTTCGGGGTGAGTTTGGCATTCCATCCTTAAGCTCCCGACGAGATGAATTCAAGGTCAGATGGTGGGGTCAGCTGCAACATATGCCCAACACCAGATATCCTAAGTTAATCGACTCTATATCTTGGAAACAGGACCGCCCTGTCAAACAGGCTAAGTCCTGGCAGAAGAGAGTAGAAGAGCTTCTCAAGGACCTGGACCTGGATCCGCAAGTCTTGACCCTGCTGGATAAATCTGACTTAGAGGCTGTAGTGTCCAAAGCCATGTCTGTTGCCATGAGATTGTCTGATGAAAATGAAGTTTAGCAGAAAACTTCCCTGAACTTGTTTCCAGTCAGTGACATGGGGGAGGACATCTTGGATGACCTCAAGGGTCTACCCACTCTCGGCACTAGACTGAAATTTAAACTCAGGGCAGGAAGCCTACCTTTGAACAGCAAACAGAAGCAGAGAGGAAAGGGAGAGTGCAATTGCCCGTTGTGTGGGCAATCTGAAGACAGTATTCATTTTCTGATACACTGTCCGGGGTTCTCTCACCAAAGAGACGCTCTCTTCAACTCTATCAAGGGAATTGTGCCTGTACCCCTGTTTACCAACTTTGATAGTCTCGAGGCTGAGCCAAAAGCCCAGGCCCTCCTGAGGCCTAGTTTTTGGGCAAATCACACACAGCAGATTGATGCTTGTGTGACGGGATTTCTAGAGGATATCTGGAAAACCCGGATTAATTCTTTATATGAAGGTAAGTCGTACTACCAACGTCAGCCCCTGACAGAGGTAGGTTCTGTTCCTTTTGTTCCCGCTCAAACTGGACGCGGGGTCAATGGCCACAAGGCTACGGCAAACAACGTCTTATGAGTACAATCTCTCCCTCTAACCGGTTCTAACCGGTTTGATGCTCTAAATGAGGTTGATTCCAAGCAGCCAGACGGACAATCTGTCCTTAAGTGTGCTGAGCCTGAACGTCTGAAGGATTTGGTACTCTGAATGGCTTACCAATCCTTCAAGTTTACACCAGACGAGCAAAATCTACACACGGGGTAATTGTCCCGCCTTTGCAGAACGGTTGGCCGTCCAGGAGCAACCATAGGCTACCTAGACAACAAACAATTCACATGCAAAGGGCTGGCTTGCGGCTGGGCACTTTCAATTTCTCAGGGCTGACTAACCAAAGGAAACAACTCGAAGTGGGACAAGTTCTTCGGGCCAATGACATTCATGTCTGTGCTGGGCAAGAGACATGGGAAACTCCGGACAAAGCGGTTGGAGATGTCAATGGTAATAAGTGGATAGGTAAGATGTGCGCTCTTAAGGCAGCCGAGCACAGTATTTGTCTAAATCTGAAACTGAAGGGCGGCGTGAATACGAAGGACCTCTTTGTGGGTTGTGTTTACATGCCCACAGAGGGGACCCTTAGTGCTGACGCAGACAAAGCCTTCGAAGACATAAAGCTGGACTGTGCTAAGTTCCTTGCCAAAGGTCAGGTGGTTTTATTGGGTGACTTCAATGCCTGGGTGGGCAAAGGTCTCCATCAGGATGATACCATTGGGCCTTTTGGTGAGGACGAGCTGAATTCTAATGGTAGACGGTTAATTAACTGTCTGGAAGAGCTTCAGCTTTTGATCTTGAATAATAGGTCAAAAAGAGACCAAGTGCAGTGGACTCGTGAGAAAGCCCAAACTGGGGAACATTCCATTGTGGATTATATCATAATGGACAAAAATTTGTTTCCCCAGAGTGCCAGTGTGTTGATCGACAGAACTGATATTGGTACCTCTGACCACTTCCTGGTTTGGACTGAGATCATAAGGTGTTTTCCCAACACCAAGAGATCTATGAAACGTTCGATTCGGAAGTGGCGCATAGAAAAATTCCATAATGAAGAGGTCAAGGCTGAGTATGTCCAGGCCTTGCAAGAGGCTCTCCCTCATTTTGTCCACTCGCTCCAAGACCGTCAGTCTCGCTCTGGCAATGCAAGAAATGAAGTCGAAAGTGGATTCTTGGGAGAGTTTTGTCTCCTCTGGCTGACAAGATCATTGGGAGGAAACTAATTGTCTGTGGTAGAGCTGTTGATTGGTGGACCACTGAGATTAAACTCAAGATAGCTGAGAGACGAGTCCTCTATAAAGAGTGCTGCAATTTGAAAACCACCAAAGAATTGTTGGCTAGGTACTACCAGATCCGCAAAGATATCAATCAGCTTGTAAGGTCTCAGAAGAAATTATACTGGGACAAGCTATACAGTGAAATAAACTCAAACCACCATGGTGGTAATGACGAGATTCTGGTTGGCCCTTCATCATTTGTACAAGCCGAATAACTGTCAGCAAGTACAAGCGCTGAAGACTACTAAGGGTGCAGTGGTGACTTCAACGGTTGACATTGTCAAAACCTTTGAAACCCACTACAGTATCCTTGGCAGAATTTCTAGGTCTAACAGTGAGAGGTCCTCTGAAGAATGGAAGGACACAGTTGGAATAACTGTTCCTATGATTCAAGACAGCCCTGATGAACTGGAGTATATTTCAAAGGCTTACAACGCTCCCATTAGTTCTTCTGAGATTGTGGAAGCAATTGAGCATTTAAACGGATGCAATGCTGGTGGACCTGATGGCATAGTCAACGAGCTTTTCAAGCACGGCGGCGATCCCATGATAGAGGCCCTAGTTCTTCTCTTTAGCCATATCTGGAGGACTGAAATGCTCCCCTTTCGCTGGCGACAGGGGGTCATTGTAAATCTACACAAGAAAGGTGACAGAGAAGAACCGGGGAACTACCAAGGCATCGCGCTCCTCAATGCTGTTGGCAAGATATTTTGCAGAGTTAGAAGTACTCGTCTCGAGGTTGATGTGGAATCTAGAGGTTGTTTCCACGAAGGCCAAGCTGGCTTTTGGCGATACAGGGGCTGTGTGGATCATATCTTCACTCTAAGCCAGATTATCCAGGGAAGGAAAAAGGAAGGGAAACCCACTTTTGTTTTTCTCTTGGATGTCAAAAAGGCTTATGTGTGGAGAGACGGTCTATGGCTCTGCCTCTGGTCATGTGGGATCAAGGGAAAGATGTGGAGAGTTGTCCATAACTTGTATGCTCACACCAAAAGTTGTGTCACTGTTAATGGACAGAAGTCTAACTTCTTTGACATAGACCAGGGTGTAGCTGAAGGATGTACCCTCTCCCCTCTGCTCTTCAATGTTTTCATCAATTAACTCCTCGAGGATGTGGAAAGTGAGGGTGGGTGATGCCACCATACCAGCCCTTATGTTTGCGGATGACTTCGCAGGCATAGGGGAGACGCCTTCCAACCTCCAGGAATTGATTGATTGCGCGAAGAGATACTTTCATCTTTGGGGGCTAGAGGCTAATGTCAGTAAATGTGCAGTGGTGGCATTCAACAACAGAGGAGAGGGAGGAAGTGATCTTAAGTGGCAGTGGGGTAGCCAAGAGATTCCAGTCCTCTCTCCCTACACATACCTGGGCGTTGAGTTTTCCTCCAACTGTAACTGGGATGCACATATCCGGAAAGTTGTTCAAACTGGCAAGGGCAAAGCGCTGAGTCTCACTAAATTTTTCCACTGCAGAGGGATTAACTCTGAGGTCAAGAAAACCTTGCTTTGCCGCGTTATTAGACTTGCCTTGGAGTACGGATCTGCTATATGGGTTGATAACTCCAACCAGGCTAAGTCTCTAGAATCCATTCAAGTGGGGGTGCTTAAGGAGTGCATGTCAGCATGCTCCAAAACAGCCAATGTGGCTGTTCGGGGTGAGTTTGGCATCCCTTCCTTAAGCTCCGGACGAGATGAATTCAAGGTCAGATGGGGTCAGTTGCAACACATGTTCAACACCAGATAATTGACTCTATATCTTGGAAACAGGACCGCCCTGTCAAACAGGCTAAGTCCTGGCAGAAGAGAGTAGAAGAGATTCTCAAGGAGCTGAATCTGAACCTGCAAGTCTTGACCTTGCTGGATAAATCTGACTTAGAGACCGTAGTGTCCAAAGCCATGTCTGTTACCAGAAAATTGTCCGATGAAAATGAAGTTAGGCAGAAAACTTCCCTGAACCTGTTTCCAGTCTGTGACATGGGGGAGGATGGATAACCTCAAGGGTCTACCAACTCTCGGCACCACTGAAATTTAAACTCAGGGCAGGAAGCCTACCTTTGCACAGTAAACAGAAGCAGAGAGGAAAGGGAGAGTGCAATTGCCCGTTGTGTGGGCAACCCAAAGACAATATTCATTTTCTGATTAACTGTCCGGGGTACTCTCACCAGAGAGAAGCTCTCCTCCAATCTATCAAGAGAATTGTGCCTGTACCTATGTTTACCAACTTTGAAAGTCTCGAGGCTGAGCCAAAAGCCCAGGCCCTTCTGAGGCCTAGTTACTGGACAAACCACACACAGCAGATTGATGCTTGTGTGAAAGGATTTCTGGAGGATATCTGGAAAACCCGAATCAATGTCCTTTATGAAGGTAAGTCTTACTACCGACGTCAGCCCCTGAGTGAGGTAGGTTCTGTCCCTTTTTGTTCCGTTCAAACTGGACGCGGGGTCAATGGCCACAAGGCTACGGCAAACAACGTCTTATGAGTACATTCTCTCTCTCCCTGCACTTCTATTCACCAACTTTCAAAATCTCGAGGCTGAGGAAAAAGCCCAGGCCCTATTGGGGTCTAATTGCTGGGCAGCTCACCTAGCAGATTGATGATTGCTGCTTGTATGAAGGGCTTTCTAGAGGAAATCTGGAAAGCCGGAACTAATTGTTTATATCAAGGTGAGTCCCACTATTGGTGTGAGTCCCTCTGTTACCTTTTGTTCCGCCCACAGTCTCTCTTCACCTCATGGCCCCCATCGAGAAGAGGATACCGATTAATGTCTCTGCATCGTGTTTAGAGTTTGTAATGTATTGAAGAGGTAGGACCCCATCATTTATTGCATTAGAACTTCCTTCAAATGTGTCCTTTGGGATCCTGTCCTATCTCGAGTCTTCCACAAAAAAATTCTAGGGGATGGATGGTTATCACCTTTGACTCCGACAACTGGTGTATTGCTATGCCAAGAGGCCTAAAATTGAAGGTCATTGTCGGCAGGGATGGATGCCTCTATGCTTCTTTCCCTTGGTCTGGATGTACTTGTGCATGTAGTTAGAGAAGCATCCACCATGCCAAAACACACTACCAGATGGAAGTGCCTTGATGTATGCAGTGGTATTATTATTTGCCATCCCTATGAGGACCTTCTGCAGATTAACTGGCAACAAGGCTTACGCGTGAATCACAGAAACATCAATTCAATGTCGATCTTATTACAAGGAAGGGGTATGATTGATTGTCTCATGTCCCTTCATAAATGAATTGTCCCCTGCGAAAATCTCTCTCGCAAGCATCCTGTTATGCAAAGGCCAAAATCGTCTTTATGGTGCCAGCTGACTCATTTGCTTCCTCCCACGTGAAGTTACTGTTGTTCAGAGGAATGTCCTATGTTTGGAGTCAATCAGACTCTACCCAAATCAAAGCCTTCACAAGAAAGCATGGTACAGGTTTCTGGGTTTCCCATGACCCAATTTTCTAAGCTCCATTCTCTCTCTGAAGACAGTATTCACTTTCTGATACACTGTCCGGGGTTCTCTCACCAAAGAGACGCTCTCTTCAACTCTATCAAGGGAATTGTGCCTGTTCCCCTGTTTAACAATTTTGAAAGTCTCGAGGCTGAGCGAAAAGCCCAGGCCCTCCTGAGGCCTAGTTTTTGGGCAAATCACACACAGCAGATTGATGCTTGTGTGAAGGGATTTCTAGAGGATATCTGGAAAACCCGGATTAATTCTATATAGGATGGTAAGTCACACTACCAACGTCAGCCCCTGACAGAGGTAGGTTCTGTCCCTTTTGTTCCCGCTCAAACTGGGCGCGGGGTCAATGGCCACAAGGCTACGGCAAACAACGTCTTATGAGTACAATCTCTCTGCCCTCCTCGAGGCTGAGCCAAAAGCCCAGGCCCTTCTGAGGCCTAGTTTTTGGGCAAATCACACACAGCAGATTGTTGCTTGTGTGAAGGGATTTCTAGAGGATATCTGGAGAACCCGAATCAATTCTATGTATAAAGGTAAGTCTTACTACCAATGTCAGCCCCTGACAGAGGTAGGTTCTGTCCCTTTGGTTTCCGCTCAAACTCGGCGCGGGGTCAATGGCCACAAGGCTATGGCAAACAACGTCTTATGAGTACATTCTCTCTGCCCTCCCACACTCGTTGAATCATCTTCATTCAGGAAATATTTAGTAAATGGAAATATATTTCCTGATAATGGGGCATGGATTTTTTGTGCAGACCGATGATTTGCAGGATCACATGATTATTTGTGGCTTCGGTCGAGTTGGCCAGGTCTGTCCACCCTTACTTTACTTTCTCTTTCAAGATTTCAAAGAACTAGTAAGAATTTCTGTGTCATCAATGTTTTTCAGGGAGTGAGTCTAGTTGAATTTGTCTTGTCGTTGTGCAGATCATCGCCCAGCTTTTATCAGAGAGATTAATACCATTTGTTGCACTAGACGTGCGAAGGTATGTCCAATCAACTCACAGCAAGTCTATTGGTACTAAGTTGTGGACTCCAACTACACTCATGGTTTTGAGGATTCACAAGGGACAGTTTTGTATCCATTTAACCTAACTTCTAGCCTACTTTTGTGGAAGCAACAGGCTGGAGAGGCAAAATAGTTGCGGAGTATGCAGCAATGGATGGCTTGGCTTTTCTTCGTCTTATTTAGAGATCACCAGAATTGCTTTTGCAATCCAAAATTGGGTCACCTAGCATCTATACATTTAGAAGGGTGAGATAGTACAAACAACATTTGTAACAATTATGGTGTTGACGTGGACAGTGAGCGCGTGAGTTTGGGACGGGCTTTGGACTTGCCTGTCTATTTTGGTGATGCTGGCAGCCGAGAGGTACATCTCTCTCTCTCTCTCTCTCTGCAACATATGCCCAACACCAGATATCCTAAATTAATCGACTCTATATCTTGGAAACAGGACCGCCCTGTCAAACAGGCTAAGTCCTGGCAGAAGAGAGTAGAAGAGATCCTCAAGGACCTGGACCTGGATCCGCAAGTCTTGACCCTGCTGGATAAATCTGACTTAGAGGCTGTAGTGTCCTCAGCCATGTCTGTTGCCATGAGATTGTCTGATGAAAATGAAGTTAGGCAGAAAACTTCCCTGAACTTGTTTCCAGTCTGTGACATGGGGGAGGACATCTTGGATGACCTCAAGGGTCTACCCACTCTCGGCACTAGACTGAAATTTAAACTCAGGGCAGGAAGCCTACCTTTGAACAGCAAACAGAAGCAGAGAGGAAAGGGAGAGTGCAATTGCCCGTTGTGTGGGCAATCTGAAGACAGTATTCATTTTCTGATACACTGTCCGGGGTTCTCTCACCAAAGAGACGCTCTCTTCAAATCTATTAAGGGAATTGTGCCTGTACCCCTGTTTACCAACTTTGAAAGTCTCGAGGCTGAGCCAAAAGCCCAGGCCCTCCTGAGGCCTAGTTTTTGGGCAAATCACACACAGCAGATTGATGCTTGTGTGAAGGGATTTCTAGAGGATATCTGGAAAACCCGGATTAATTCTTTATATGAAGGTAAGTCTTACTACCAATGTCAGCCCCTGACAGAGGTAGGTTCTGTCCCTTTTGTTCCCGCTCAAACTGGGCGCGGGGTCAATGGCCACAAGGCTACGGCAAACAACGTCTTATGAGTACAATCTCTCTCTCTCTCTTGGACCAAATTTCTCCGTCCTCTAGGAAGCCTATTCCATTGGGTACTTGATACGGGAGTACATAAATGTCTTTGTGACTGATTGCCGGCCTTGTGACCGCGTGTCTTTGTTTGTTTTGACCTGAAGCGCTTTGCTTCAGGTAAGGTAGTGCATTGGATTTAGTTGGAGAGTTTGGAGCCTCTCCCTCCTTAGAATATGCCTACGCAGGCCATTCCCTGCAGCTCCCTGGAGTGTGATCTCTGAATGGTAACAAGCGGACCCCTACCGCTTGGGGGCAGCCTTTCCGCCCAAACTGGGCAGTTGTATGCTCTGTCTAGCATACTCGGCCCTTGGACTAGGGTAGGTCCTTGTGCTTAAACTTATAGCCTGCAAATTCTACCAATACATTACCTCTTATCAAAAACAACACTCCCCAGGGTGCTTCCTGGGAATTGGTTATGCCAAATCTAGGGCTTCATGTGTAGTTTTTGGTGTGAATCCCAGGATGGACGATGTGTCCCTTAAAACTACATGCTCCAGCGTGGGCTTGGATTATATGGCTAATGGTTCCATCTCGAGACTTGATAACAGAGGTACTTTGAAGGTTGCAATGCCCAAAAATGCTACAAATGATTCAATGAGGGGCTCTAGGAGGTTTCTAACCCGTTTGATGCACTGGATGAGGTTGATTCCAAGCAGTCAGACAGACAAACTGACCCTAAGAGTGCTGAGCCTGAGCGTCGTGTGACGGAAGCATTTGGTACTCTGAGTGGTATACCAATCCTTAAATTTTACACAAGACGAGCAAAATCTACACACGGGGTAATGTCCCCCCTTTGCAGAACGGCCGTCCAGGAGCAACCATAGGCTACCTAGACGACAAACAATTCATATGCAAAGGGCTGGCTTGCGGCTGGGCACTCTCAATTTCTCAGGGCTGACGAACCAAAGGAAACAATTCGAAGTGGGACAAGTTCTTCGGGCAAATGATATTCATATCTGTGCTGGGCAAGAGACATGGGAAACTTCGGACAAACTGGTTGGAGATGTCAATGGTTATAAGTGGATCGGTAAGATGTGCGCTCTTAAGGCGGCCTCTGCCAAACACGGTCAAAAAGGGGTTGGCTTCTGTCTGTGATTTCTTGTGTGACAATTGTGAAATTATCAACAAGGGTTTGCGGTATGAGCACAGTATCTGGCTAAAACTGAAATTGAAGGGCGGCGTGAAGACGAAGGACCTATTTGTGGGCTGTGTTTACATTCCCACAGAGGGGACCCTTAGTGCTGAAGCAGACAAAGCCTCCGAAGACGTAAAGCTGGACTGTGCTAAGTTCCTCGCCAAAGGTCAGGTGGTCTTATTGGGTAACTTCAATGCCTGGGTGGGCAAAGGTCTTCATCAGGATGATACCATTGGGCCTTTTGGTGAGGACAAGCTGAATTCTAATGGTAGACGGTCAATAACCTGTCTGGACTGGAAGAACTGTCTGGACTGTGCTAAGTTCCTCGCCAAAGGTCAGGTGGTCTTATTGGGTGACTTCAATGCCTGGGTGGGCAAAGCTCTTCATCAGGATGATACCATTCGGCCTTTTGGTGAGGACGAGCTAAATTCTAATGGTAGACGGTCAACAAACTGTCTGGAAGAACTTCAGCTTTTGACCTTGAATAATAGGTCAAAAGGAGACCAAGTGCAGTGAACTCGTGAGAAAGCCCAAACTGGGGAACATTCCATTGTGGATTATATCATAATGGACAAAAATTTGTTTCCCAGAGTGCCTATGTGTTGATCGACAGAACTGATATTGGTACCTCTGACCTCTTCCTGGTTTGGTCTGAGATCGAAAGGTGTTTTCCCAACACCAAGAGATCTGTGAAATGTTCAATTCGGAAGTGGCGCATAGAAAACTTCCAAAATGAAGAGGTCAAGCAATGCTGAGTATGTCCAGGCCTTGCAAGAGGCTCTCCCTCATTTTGTCCATTCGCTCCAAGACCGTCAGTCTCGCTCTGGCAATGCAAGAAATGAAGTCGAAAGTGGATTCTTGGGAGAGTTTTGTCTCCTCTGGCTGACAAGATCATTGGGAGGAAACTAATTGTCTGCAGTAGAGCTGTTAATTGATGGACCAATAAGATTAAACTAAAGATAGCTGAGAGACGAGTCCTCTGTAAAGAGTGATGCAATTTGAATACCAACAAAGTATTGTGGGCTAGGTACTACCAGATCCGCAAAGATATCAATCAGCTTGTAAGGTCTCAGAAGAAATTATACTGGGACAAGCTATACAGTGAAATAAACTCAAACCACCATGGTGGTAATGACAAGAGATTCTGGTTGGCCCTTCAATGTTTGTACAAGCCGAAAAACTGTCAGCAAGTACAAGCGCTGAGGACTACTAAGGGTGTAGTGGTGACTTCAACGGTTGACATTGTCGAAACCTTTGGAACCCACTACAGTATCCTTGGCAGAATTTCTAGGTCTAACAGTGAGGGGTCCGCTGAAGAATGGAAGGACACAGTTGGAATAACTGTTCCTATGATTCAAGACAGCCCTGATGAACTGGAGTATATTTCAGAGGCTTGCAACGCTCCCATTAGTTCTTCTAAGAGTACGGAAGCAATTGAGCATTTAAACGGATATAAAGCTGGTGGACCTGATGGCATAGTCAACAAGCTTATCAAGCATGATAGAGGCCCTTGTACTTCTCTTTAACCTTATCTGGAGGACTGAAATTATTCCCTTTCGCTGGCGACAGGAAGGGTGACAGAGAAGAACCGGGGAACTACGGAGGCATCACGCCCCGCAATGTAGTTGAAGATATTTTGCGGAGTTAGAAGTACTCGTCTCAAGGTTGATCTGGACCCTAGAGGTTGTTTCCCAGGACGTCCGCCAAGAAGGACAGGGCTATGGACAAGCCTACGGACCAGCCTACAGGCAAGGATATGGAAATGAAATGAAATGAAATGGTGCTTTATAACGTCCGCTTTTTTCCTTTTATTATAACGTCCGCCAAGTAAGAAAGAAAGAAAAAAAAAAGGGAAACCCACTTTTGTATTTTTCTTGGATGTCAAAAAGGCTTATGAAGAGACAGTCTATGGCTCCGACTCTGGTCATGTGGGATCAAGGGAAAGATGTGGAGAGTGGTCCATAACTTGTATGCTCACACCAAAAGTTGTGTCACTGTTAATGGACCGAAGTCTAACTTCTTTGACATAGACCAAGGTGTAGCTCAAGGATGTACCCTCTCCCCTCTGCTCTTCAATGTTTTCATCAATCAACTCCTCGAGGATGTGGAAAGTGAGGGATTTGGGTTAAGGGTGGGTGATGCCCCATACCAGCCCTTATGTTTGCGGATGACTTCGCAGGCATAGGGGAGACTCCTTCCAGTCTCCAGGAGTTGATTGATTGTGCGAAGAGATACTTTGACCTTTGGGGGCTAGAGGCTAACGTCAGTAAATGTGCAGTGGTGGCATTCAACGACCGAGGGGAGGGAGGAGGTGATCTCAAGTGGCAGTGGGGAAGCCAAGAGATTCCGGTCCTCCCTTCCTACACATACCTGGGCGTTGAGTTTTCCTCCAACTGTAATTGGTATGCACATATTCAGAAAGTTGTGCAAACTGGGAAGTGCAAAGCGCTTGGTCTCACTAAATTTTCCACTGCAGAGGGATCAACAGCCAATGAGGCTGTTCGGGGTGAGTTTGGCATCCCTTCCTTAAGCTCCCGACGAGATGAATTCCAGGTCAGACGGTGGGGTCAGCTGCAACATATGTCCAACATCAGATATCCTAAGTTAATCAACTCTATATCTTGGAAGCAGGATTGCCCTGTCAAACAGGCTAAGTCCTGGCGGAAGAGAGTAGAAGAGATTCTCAAGGATCTGAAAGTTAGCCCGCAAGTCTTGACCCTGCTGGATAAATCTGACTTAGAGGCTGTGTCTGTGGCCAGGAAATTGTCTGATGAAAGTGAAGTTAGGCAAAAAATCCCTGAACTTGTTGCCAGTCTTTCACATGGGGGAGGACATCATGGATGACCTCAAGGGTCTACCCACTCTCGGCACTAGACTGAAATTTAAACTCAGGGCGGGAAGCCTACCTTTGAACAGCAAACAGAAGCAGAGAGGAAAGGGAGAGTGCAATTGCCCGTTGCAACTTGAAGACAATATTCATTTCCTGATTCATTGTCCGAGGTTCTCTCACCAGAGAGACGCTCTCCTTAAATTTATCAAGGGAATTGTGCCTGTACCTCTGTTTACCAACTTTGAAAGTCTCGAGGCTGAGCCAAAAGCCCAGGCCCTTTCGGGGCCTAGTTATTGGCCAAACTACACAGCAGGTTGATGCTTGTGTAAAGGGATTTCTCGAGGATATCTGGAAAACTCGGATCAATTGTGTATTCCAAGGTAAGTTTTACTACCGGCAACAGCCCCTGACAAAGGTAGGTTCCCTCCCTTTGTGTTCCGCTCAAACTGGGCGCGGGGTCAATGACCACAAGGCTACGGTAAACAGCGTCTTATGAGTTCATTCTCTTTGACCAAATAATTATACCCCACCAGTGTGAAGTCTCCTAATTTGATTTTACCAGCCACCTCACATGAAGGATCCATACTATGCAACCCTGTTCTGTAGCTCCATTGGTATTTCATGACGCTATAAAATTGGTTTTGATATGCTACCAAGGCTTGCCACTTTAGCATAGGCAGAAAGTATGTTGTTCATATTATCTTCTCACTCAATTTCACTTTTAAGACTTGCTTCTTGTCAGAAAAGTGAACATAGTCAGGAATTGTGAAAACTGCTGATAAAAGTTGCTACTTGACATTGGGCTGGCAGGTGCTACACAAAGTAGGGGCCGAAAGAGCGGCAGCAGCAGTGATAGCACTGGACACCCCAGGAGCAAATTACCGCACTGTTTGGGCTCTGAGCAAGCACTTCCCGCATGTGAAAACCTTTGTGCGTGCGCATGATGTAGACCACGGCATGAACCTGGAAAAGGCTGGCGCTACAGCGGTAAGGGTTTCTCCCTCCACGGTCGTGGCTGTTTTCTGTAAGATATTGTGTATGTGTGCTCAGCACTGTCTAGACCTTGGAGTTGTTTTCTGGCAGGTGTTTATGCACCAACGTTTTGGGCTATTGTAGTTGATTGCTAGGGTACTTGCACATTGATCTTATTGGCTCATGCCTGGCTCTTAACAGTCAAAATCATGGGACCGTCTACGAGGCCATTTTCTATAACTTTTCTCCAGTTTTAAAATACTTCGTTCAGAGTGACTCCCATGCTTGTGTTCTCTTCTGCAACTGTGAAAATGTGGATGCCCTAGTACCAGACCAGGTCCAAGGTCTTTTATGAAACGCAGGCACTTGCACGTATCTACATTTACTGCATAGTTCCAAACTACCAGTTTCTTATGTATCCTGCCATGAGCGGGAATGATTTCTTAAAGTCTTGTCCACCTGAAAGGCCGCTAATACATTCCTCATGCCCAGTTAGGTGAATGGCTTTCCTTAGTGATCAATTTTGACAGCTGGGTCAGCTGCATAGGATGGACTCCCTATTTGTAGTGCCCTTTCTACTGGGCTATTTTTCGTTCATTAATGAGACAGAAATATTGAGAGGGGCATATTGAACTTTCAGGTTGTACCAGAAACGTTGGAGCCCAGTTTGCAGCTTGCAGCTGCAGTTCTTGCTCAGGTACTGGTTTTTTACTTCAAAATTTGCCAAGTTTTCTTCTTGGTAGTGAATCCTAGACATGACAGGGATATTCATTGTGCCCTTTTCACTTAGCCCCCTGTTAGGATCTGATGGAATGCCCTTGTACCTACCCCTTGTACACTGAGTTCAAATTTTGAGGACTTGTCTTGAAAGCTCACATCTATGGGTCTTGTTGTAGGCAAAGTTGCCAGCACATGAGATTGCAGCGACAATTGATGATTTCCGCACTCGTCACCTGTCCGAGCTTACGGAGGTATTGTCCTTGCGTGCAACAACTCACATTTATCTCCGTTTCTGTCCCTGGCCTCCTCCTCTCTCTACACATATTGTCTTCATGCACAATGCTAATTTGAGCTTGGGTCATACTTAAGTGGAGGTAATAGTGGGCTCCCTTTCTTGCTCCTCACCCTCTTTACTGCTTCGCTTCTTTGGTGGCACTGTGTCCACAACGCTAAGAATTTCTTTGACAGAATTTACTGCCTCGTCTCCAAGCAGAGGGGCAAGATCCAAGATCAAAGTATCTTAGAAAACTTCCTCATCTAGTAAATTACTTAGCAAAAGTACAAAAGAGAAGCCTGGCCAGACTTCAAATATTCAATGTACTTCAGAGTTAAATGTGGAAGAATGATGGTCCTCACTCCCCTATGAGCACCAAAGCCCGCTGAACCAGCCAGGCCACTGAAAGTGGTAGCAGGTTCTTAAAACTTAAGACTTCTAACCTTCATTTTGGGGTCAGGATCCTCCACCTCAACCCTCCTGGAGTACTTGTGTCAGGTTTCCTCCTTCCAGGGCACCCCTCTCTCTCTCTCCGTCCAAACTGGGAATGTGGTCTGCCCACAAGGCTATGGCAAACATCATCTCATGGGTACATTCTCTCTCAATATCTGTACACGAAGGTAAGCCCCGTTACTGGAGTGAGCCCCTCACAAAGGTCCCTCTTGTTCTGCCCAAACTGGGTATGGCCACAAGGCTATTACGATTAGTACATTCTCTCAATCTCTCTGGCTTGAGTTGATGGAGTAAATTATTTCTGCTTCTCCTCTCTTGAAATAAAACATCGGGATGTCAATGTGCAGCTGTCGGAGGCAAGTGGAACGTCACTGGGTTACGGTTTCTCTCGCATCATAGAAAAACCAAAGCTACTCCCAACAGAAAATTTGACCAAAGCCAAGGCAGATGAGGATGGGACAACTGAGCGGAGACCAGAGGGAAGTGTTTTAGCTGTTCCCTAGCCAGCAGGCTCCCAGGTGGCCACCTCAAGTGGTGCAAGATACATCAAAGGCATTTTTCCGCGTGAGGGGTTTGAAGGTGATTCGAGGCAAGTGGAAAGAAGATATTTGTGGAATCAACATATAATCTTCGGGGATGTATTGGAGTAGTTGCTTGAGGTTATGGCAGCTTCTAAGTGTTCAGAAGAGATGTGAAAAGTGAATTTTAGCCATTACAAGGGTCAGAAAGAAGACCCGGAAGGCTTAACATAGTTTTGCCCGTTCGAGTAGAAACTGAGACCTATCTATGACAGGGTCAGATTAACGAGATGACAAGGTTTCTGCCCTCAGCTCCAAAAGTGGAAGACCTGAGGGCCTTCCCTGTGATGCAATCTGCTTGAGAAAACTGTTTCAGTTTCCAGGCAACGTACCACCTTAATGCTGAAAAGATGTCCTCCAGACTTTTTGGTAGCCATTCTTTGTAGGTCATTAAGGACAAGAAATGAGACTTGATTTGTGCAGCTGAGCCATGTCTGTGTGACGCCTTCCACCACTGGCTTTGTACAATTTTATCCATACAAAAAGATGGAAAATTCGTATAGGGTTAGGTAGAGGGTGTTTTCGAAGGGGAGAACTGCCTCCTGGTGGGGCTCATTTTGGTAATCCCCTCCACTCGGAGGCTTACCTTGCGTGAAGAATGCACGGGGAACTTCACTGGGCAGCCTTTAATGCACTGGCCAGCCTGGCGCGTAAATTATAGGATTCTGATCACTGCGATAGCCTTGGATGGTGGATTCACAGGTTTAAGTTCACCGGTTTCGAAAGCTGAAAGTTCTTTACAGGTGGGTAAGCCTCCCAGATGACACCCCATATGCCAGACTTTACCTTGCGTAAGGAATGGGTGGCTCCCCCTGATTTGAGGAAAAAATAGCTAATTTGGGGATCTTACAAGTGCAAGGTCTCACTACAGGCTAGGTCCAGGCTATACGTCCAGCCTGTTGTTACGCCTGTAAGATCCCGGTAAGATCCCTGTTGTGACGGCCTCCCAGAGCGACCCAAACTTGACCCAAACTTGCCCTGAAAAACGACGGCAAAAAATCAATCGATTTTTACACATGAAATAGTTGGAATTCTGCAACATCTGTCCAGAGAAGAGTGAGGCAAGATATATGGCTGGCTCCTCTTTATTCGGAAAGATTGGAGCTGCACGAAGGGCATTTGTTGCCTAGTGTGCTATTGAAATCTTTGGCTGTTTTGCAGTGTAATTTACCTTTTGAGAAAATGGGAAAGACACTTAAGACCAGAAACCAGGTATTTTTGGGAACTAATTTGATTTATATTCCCAAGTGATCCCCAGATTTGGCAACTTTTGGGGACCTGGCTATGAAGGCAGAGATTACCCAATTCAGTTTGTTGGCTCCTCCCTAAGGAGAGACCACGCATTGATTGTTTTCTCCTGATGTACCTTCCCCAGTTCATACCTATCTATCAAGATCATGCCTTCAACAATAAATAGCCATTTTCAGTATGCTCTAGATTTTCATCCCTCTATTCTTACCCATTCATTCATAACTTGGTGAGAGCTAATTTCATTATATTCAGTTCTTTTCAGATTTACTAGGGTAGCTTGTGATGTTGGCCCAAGTGTTTAAGTCTGATAAGTCTAAGTCGACGACCAAATTTGGACTCAAGACCTTTTCCTTGATATCTCTCCTGCCGAGGCTCCAATCATTGTCCAAGGAAAGTCCACTTTGCTATTTTTTGTGAATTTCCAGTGACCAAAAGTACTTGAAATTCCACATCTCCCACACCGCAGGTCCAAAAATTCCGAGACCAAGCCCGTGCACCCCTCCTCATCGAGGGCTTTCCAATGGTATCAAGCATCAGGGCTGGGCCTCCCGGTTTCCGGTTTGGGACATCTCAATGTGACAAAACAAAACAACAAAATAAACAAACTAACTAAAGCCTGTGCCGTTGACCAGCCCCGTTGACAGCTGCAGCCGGAGGAGTCGTCCGCCCCCCGAGGCCAGTCCCCTCCCTCTTTTCCCCGTCTTGGATGCGCCAGGGGTCGGCTCAGCCAGCTTTCATATTCGGGAGGTTGTTGCTGAGCCGGATGCTCAATTGAGCACACCCCCAGCCACCAAGACGGGTGAAATGTACCTTGGCAAGCGCATCACCCGTTCGGGGGCCCGGTATGGGCAACTCTTGAATGTCACCCCTATAGCGACCCCTTCCTCCACAACGAAGGCTGCACTTGCCAAGGCCCAAGGTCAGGTTCAAGGGCCTTTGGAAGTGGTCGTTCCTGCTCAGTGGATCCACCGACTCAGTGGTGTTGAGGCAAATTATTATTTTGCATGTTGTTTAGTAGCCGGCTTTCACTCTGACAGATGCTTGAGAATTCTATCCCGTTGCTGCCAGATCACAGAATGTCGGACAGAAGATTCTGACAGACGAGAATTGCAGCCGACTTTGCAGATGCTACATCCAAAGTGACTGCGCTGTGGGTTGAACCCCTTATGTCAAACATAGATGTGTGGCATGCCTGTATTTAAGTGTCTTGCACGGGCAACAGGTGTCGAGTTCTCTGCGAGACAGCCCGCAAGCATCTCGCCGCAAAACAAAAACCCCAATTATGAGCCGTTACGTTTTTGGTTGATTTGTCATTCGTTGAGAGGGATGAATGAAAACCTAACCGCCATCCACATGTGCCATTTACCAGAGGGATGTAGAAAGCTAGGAGGCCGTTGAATTTGTCTGAGGGAGAGAGCGACCGTGAGGGGAAGGGATCTGTGGGCGAAGGGATGGAGAGTCGGGCAAGTAAGGAGCCCATTCTGGACAAGCAGCTCGAGGAGCTGTTGGGGCTCCCTCTGTTGCAAGTGATACAGGAGGAGGAAGGCGAAAGGGAGAGCGGTGCTCTTGCGGAGGAGGAGGCAACGCATCAAAGTCCGCAGAGGGGCTTGGCGACAAGGGGGCGGCCCTACTCCATGAAACTGTCTTTGCGCCCGTTGAAGGAGAAAGCTCAAGCAGAAAGCAACATCGGGTTGGGAGAGGATGAAACTTCCAGCGGTGGACAGAGTTTGATCCAGGTGAGTAGAGCAGCGCCTTGGCTTCAGATCACCTTGTTCCCTCAATCGTAGCGATAATAAGAGCAGTAAGAAACGTAGATGCGAGCACGTTTTAAGATGGTGTTGACGATAGCTTAAAACGGCATCGCATCCTGTCCGCCATTGCATGCTTAAGGGTATCGAACAAGCATATGAGAACAGGGTGATTGACGACAGCTTAATCTGCCACCTCTGTGAGACATTGTGCTTGGTTCCAGGGATGTACTCTTGTTTGTTACTCGCCTAATGCTGTTTGAGGATGAGTGTAGTCGCCTGCAATGTGTACATGATTAAGATGGCGTTGACGATACCTTAATTTGGGCCTGAAATTGTTACCTTGATTATGCTTTTTGGCAGAGAAAGCGGAAGAAAGATTGGAGAGTCAGCGTCAGTTTTCATCCTGGGATCCTGCAGTTGAGCATCAGACCATGTCAGACCAAGGTCATGTCGCCCAGGAGGAGGTGCAGATATTGCAGTCTCCACAGCAGGTTGTAGCCATTGAGGAGCACCAAAAAAACACACAGGTGTCTTCGTAAGCTGTGAAGGAGAAGAGTCAGGCGCAAGGCAGAAGGCGAGGAGGAGGTGGTGGGTCTTCCAGCGGAGGAAAGAAGCTTGAGAAGGTTAGTTCATCCATTCAAATCCATGTTTCAGCTTGCAACACAAGAGAGGTAGATTGAGGTGTCGTTGACGCCACCTTAATCTGGCACCTTTCCGAGTAATGGTGAACCTAGGAAGGCTCAGGAGAAGATTAAGCTGTCATTGACGACAGCTTAATCTTGCCCTGCATTCAACCCAAACCATGGGAAATACACCCTAGAACTACATCAGATTAAGCTGTCGTTGACGATAGCTTAATCTTGTTCTGCATTCAACCCAAACCATGGGAAATACACCCTAGAACTACAGCAGATTAAGCTGTCGTTGACGATAGCTTAATCTTGCCCTGCATTCAACCTAAACCATGGGAAAAACACCCTAGAACTACAGCAGTTCAACCCAACCATGGGAAATATACGTAGAATTACAGCAGATTAAGCTGTCGTTGACGACAGCTTAATCTTGACCTACATTCAACCTAAACCATGGGAAATACTTAATCTTGCCCTGCATTCAACCCAAACCATGGGAAAAACACCCTAGAACTACAGCAGATTAAGCTGTCGTTGACGACAGCTTAATCTTGCCCTGCATTCAACCCAAACCATGGGAAATACACCCTACAACTATAGCAGATTAAGCTGTCGTTGACGACAATTTAATCTTGCCCTGCATTCAACCTAAACCATGGAAAAAACACCCTAGAACTACAGCAGATTAAGCTGTCGTTGACGACAGCTTAATCTTGCCCTGCATTGAACCCAAACCATGGGAAATACACCCTAGAACTACAGCAGATTAAGTTGTCGTTGACGACAGCTTAATCTTGCCCTGCAAAAGATGTCATCACATATGCGCAAGGAGGGCTACAAATACTGGAAGATTAAGCTATCGTTGACGACAGCTTAATCTTGCCCCGAATTTTATGTCCTAACACATGTCATTTTGAAGAAAAAGAGGAAGAAAGCAGGGGGAAGCCAGCCTCCAGAGGAAACGGTTGTACCTCAAGACATGGACTTAGTTGTGGACGCCAACTATGAAGCCAATGTGCATTCTCTTATGTACACCACGAAGGTGAACTCGAGGAAAGTCATCAACTCCATGGAAGTGAAAGACGGCACTCTATTCATTCCTCTGTGCCGGATGATTTCTATGCCAACAGTTTGGCCTGCCCTTCACTACGATATCAAGAAGCTACAGGGGGATTTTATCCATGGGTACTTGAAGGGTTCAGCTGTGTTTTACGTGTCAGTGACTGATATCCAGGGATCCAAGAAATTGGTGGACGTAGATATAATGGACAGTTGGGACCCGCTTTGGAAATAAGTGAATACGGAGTTTGAGATTGAACTTTCACAGAACCCAGCACACGTGTAGTACATGAACAAAATGTTCTTTGTCTGGGATGACAACCACCGTTTGGTGCCCTGGATGGAGTACATCAACAGGATGTATGTGGAGAACAAAGAGTGGCACTATCGGGTTCTGTCGATGGTCCTGGATCCGGAGGGGAAGTTTACGCAGCTTCTAACTGCAATGCACGATATCAACAAGTAAGAGTCTTACCCACTTCTTGCCTTCTATTTCATTTTTATGTCAATCTTCAAGCTTTGTCAAATGATGTGTTTGCATTGCAGGGGCACGGAGACATCCCATGTCACCACCAACATAGTGCATACCCTCTTTTGTATGCAAAGCATAGGAGTGATGTCATTGGAAACGTTCGCCAGTGTCTTGTCCGCGGACACACTAAAGAAGTGCCAAACGATCAAGAAGTCAGAGACTTGGTACAACCTGACAAGGGAGGTGTTTCTCGACTACTTGTACGCGGTGAGTTTCTGTATAGACAACCATTCTGGTTGAATTGTGGATATGACATGTTTTTTCTTTGGTTGTGTTGTTGACGAGGGTTAAATGCGTGTGCCACAGCAAGAAATAACAGAAGCAGGAGAACGAGCCAAGCTAGAGTATTACGCCACTACATATGAGGATGACAGAATGGCAAACGGGGTGGAGGCAAAAATGAAGACGGACATGGATACCTGCAGGAAGAACCTCAAGAGCGCGTTCGACAAACACATTCGAATCGCTGACCCCGGACTGGGAAAGGGGTTTTTGGAGCAGGTTCGGATCCACTAGAACAAGCCCACTAAGCCAGAGATGACACAGGAAAAGCTCCACCGCCTTTCTATTTCCATGGTTGACCCTGCTCAGAAAGTGAGGTGGCTGGAAATCTGGAACTCGGATTTGATCATCCGGGATACAAACAATTTCCCCAAACCATTGAAGGACGCTGAGACTGGGGTGGTGACACCTGTTCGACACTTGGTTGCACAAAGTGACCTTCTGGAGCCAGGTGAGACTCTAAAAATATTCTCGCGGTTCCAGCAATGAGTACATGGTTTCTTCTGTTGAATAACTCCAAATTTGGCGGATGGTTGTGCAGCTGGAGAAGCGGGCAATTGATACTTTTGAGAAATCACTGCTGGACTACAAGATCACAATGACCACTCCCAGCATCAAGTTCCAGTCATACATTCGGAAATGGAGAAGAGAGCTGTGGAAGTATATTTTTTTCCGTGAGTTCCAGAATGAAGGAGGCATTCTCTGCTCGCAGGACTTCGACCATCAGTATAACGGGGAGCAGGCAATGAAACGAGTTCTGTACAGGTACTGCCTTCTATGGTGATGGTCCTACATTAAGTTGTCGTTGACGACATCTTAAAACATGCATTATCATTAGTGCACCTAGTAATTTTTCGACACTGAACATAGAATTCCATGTATGAATGGGGTCGATTTAAGGTGGCGTTGACAACACCTTAAATTGGTGCCCTTTGGGCTCTTGAAAACGGGAGAGTTGAACACGTCTATTTCGTGTTCTTCTGCAGGTCTTCATTTTTTGTTGAGCTTCCAGCAGTTTAAGATATCGTCAACAACATCTTAAAACAAACATTCTTTTTAGTCCAGCAAGTCATTTTTCGTCACTCAACAAAAAAATACCATGTGGGCAGGGGGTCGATTTAAGGTGGCGTTGATGACACCTTAAATGGGTGCCCTTTGGGCTTTTGGAAACGGTTGGGTTGAGCATGTCTGCTTCGTGTTCTTCTGCAACTCTTCATTTTTTGTTGAACTTCCTGCAGTTTAAGATGTCGTCAACGACATCTTAATCTACAGTCTGAAAATCTGGAGAGAACAAGTAAGTTCTTGTGGTGTGTTGGGAGATATGCTCTGAGGAGGTTCACTTGTGTGGATGCAGGTACTTTCACTTCGTTCTTATTCCAGAGAAGGCTCTTAGTGATGATCCGGACTTCATTCGTGGATAGGCGAACCCAGACGACGACACCACAATGTTCACTGCGGGAATTGTGAAGGACTGGGGTCGGGCTCATTACCGCGACTGCGGGTGGTACGTCGACTGCCCGAGGCAGTCCACTCCGTGGGAGGAGAACGTCTTGAGAATCAGAATGAGAATGCAGATGCCTTGGCACCCCGGACAGAGGAAGAGTTGCAGGCTAGGTTCCTTGCGCAGCTGAGTAAGAAGGAGCTAGCAAAAACGGCCACCCCCGCGGGTGGGAAGAAGAAAAATAAAGGGAAACAGACCGCAGAGGCAGGTGGGTCTGCCGGTGCTGCGGGTGGCATTGACGCTGGGTCAGGCCCTACAGGGACTAGTGGGGTAGTTCTTGATCGCCCACAGGCAGATGATCGCATTGTGCGTACAGAGGGCCAGCAAATTTCCCTCCCAGCTGATGAAAGGACTACCCACAGGGCAGGGAAACGCCCTTACGAAGCCCGCCTGTGTGTCTCCAGAGTAGTGGGTCCGCACTTCCAGCGGAAAACATCAAACGTCAGCTTCCTGCGTATGATGGAGTCTAAGAAGTCCACATTCACAGGGGTCAAATCTCCTGCATGGGACCATCTCTACTCTTTCCTCACCCTAGTAAGGCCCATGCATCTTTCAACTTTGATTCCCATTTCATGACATTGTGGGGTGTGCGGATGTGGTGGATTAAGATGTCCTCAACGCCATCTTAATCCAGCAGTTCTTTCTACTGCCAGTTCCCTGAATGAACACCAACCACCCAATTTGATTCGTTTGCATTTGCTTTTGGCAGGTGACCAAGAATCCATGCTGGTGAACGGTGTCCAGTAGCCCTACGCCACTGACATTGTGATCCTTGACATCCCAGATGTGCAGCCTGTACTTGATATCATTCCCCCTGCTGTGATTCCACAGTGGAATGCTCATAACCCTCTGTATTGGCAGTGGGCATTCTCTTTCAGCAACAAGTTCCTCTCTGACGCAGGGGGCCTTCTGATATTTCAATCTGACGACATGGCATCCCGTCGGATTCTTCATAGCTACATGAAGTCCTCTTGGTTCCAAATCAACAAAATATGGACATGTGTTAATACCCCTACCTCTTTCGAAGGGGGAGTTTCCAGGGCAGAAGGTATTTCCTGTGACTTTCATTGTCTTTGTTCGTGTTGTCGTGGAATACCCATAGTTGCTGACAAATTTCCATTGCAGCTGGTGCAGACCCATGTCTTCAAGGCGATTTGTCTGTCTCGAATTTGGCCTGCCAACACTCCAGATTATGTTGGGCATTTCGACGTTTGGGGAGGAGGTCTGCACATAGACCTAGATTGCGACCCAGTGGAATCCGATGTTGTTCACAACTATGTGGATGCGTCGCAGACTTTGAAAAAAATTGGAGGCATTCCATGGAGAGGTGCCCGGGAGAAGTCGCCCGCGTTCATGCAGACCTTCATTGAGACCAGCGTAGCTATGGCGTGAGCCCAGCCCCGTGAGCCTGGGAGCTAAGCTCACGTTGTAGCTGCAAAGCATGGCACAAATCTGCTGGAGAAGCAGGTCCTATAGGCGAGGATTGCAAGAAGAGGGCCTATTACCGTGGACAAAACAAAGGGGGCCACCATGCACCATGTCTGCAATGCCTGCACAAAAAGAGGAATATGAAAATATGGCAGAATTGAGCTCAGAATGATTGACACACTTTATTTCAATTCACAGATAGACGCTTACAATGAATGGCATGTGCATTTGCCCTGGTTCCGTGAACGAAATGTATGTGTTTGTCATAAATGCAAAGTCTTCACACGGTAACCTGGAAACCAGCGTGGGAAGCGGGCATGGCTCGTATGTGTTCAAAGAGAATTTGGCGGAGCCCTACGTGAGGTGTCCCGCTGCAGAAGGGTGATGACTTCTCCGTAGCCTAGTGTGGCTTGGTGAATGAATTGGTCTCTCTTACCGTCGCAACACATAATTACAAGGTATATGTAATATTGATACTTGCAGGGGACCCACTTCCCTCTCATGCCGAGAGCGCCCTCACGCATCGTTACAAAATCCGGACAAGTGCAAGTAGGGAAATTCCCCACGGTAACCTGATATTCTTTGCCATGAAGAACTGAGCCAATAGACAGCACTGTGTAAATCCGTCCATACCCCGGGGCAGGGACTTCGGTGATACGAGCCACCCGAGCCTGCAAAATTCTAGCCGATTCCATCTTGCATTTGTGATCTGCACCCGAAGCGACACGACACACTGTTTTTCCATCTCTTTTTGTTGGGTGGGAGTCGGCACCGGGTGGAGGCATTGCCGGAGCATGTGGCACATCTGTTCCGACAGTGCACAAGGGCACCACCCGGGACCGTGCAAGACAAAACCCTCCCTCCTCCAGCATGCTTATCTCGGTTGTTGACAGCGACGTCCCAAGTTTCACAGGCCAAATTGAGGGGGTTTGATTATCACCGAAGGACGAATTGTTCCCTTGACGCATCGTGCCATATCGTCTGGGCAGAACCAGAACTTGTGGTCCTTTGACTCCCCACTATGATAAGGTCGGAACAACCCTGTGAATGTTGGAGGTGGAGTCCCCCTGGAGCCTTTGCATATTTTTTGATTTGCATTTCTTGAAAGAGGGGGTCCGAATTGCCATGCAAGCAACTCTAGATCCTGGTGGGGTGCGTTCTATATGCCACTCACTATCAATGCAATCAGATTCCTGCACCATGGCCACCACCTCCTCCAATGGGATTCCTGCTGCTGTGCTTGCATGTTCTGCACCTGCTCCACTGGAGGAGGACCCACCTGGGAAGGGGCTGGCACACGACTTACTCTGCACTGGAGACACCTTTGGCACAGAGAAATTGACCCTGTCTGGGAGATGGGAATCTCCATCTGACCCTGGAAGAGTGTTCAATTTCCTTTTGCATGATCCAAATCTTTCCTCGCCTTCCAAATGAGGGAGCCTGGATTGCAAAGGGGAGCCTTCAGTGCACCTGTTCAGAGCTCTGGCTATCTTCGATGGGTCTCCGGACCTACTCGCAGCCCTTAGCATCAACAAAGTCGTACCGGGGCCCTTGCCTCCACCCCGTCCCATCATAAAATTGCGGTACCTGGTTTGTTGTGTAAGTGCCCGCACCATGTCATCAGCAGTGACCACATACAAGTCACGACCTGCTTTGGCAGATTGCTGCATCCAGGCGTTGTGAACAGTCTCTGCCAAATTACAAGATGGCATGTCGGCCAAGTCCTCCAAGGACATGTCCTGTAGGAGGCATTGCATGGAAATGTGAGGAACGAAAGGAAATGGAAGAGGTTCTGCAAGCGACAATCCAAGAACCCCAAATGAACAGGCACGATGCAAAATGTGTGTTTTTGGGATTGAAGAGGCTTACCGTCGTCATGAAAGCTCCCCACTGTCTGTACCTGAAGTGCCAGAAAACCAACCAGTCCTCCAACTCCTTCAGGTGGATACCAGTAGTAGCACCAGAGGAGAACCACCAAGCCCGGATTGCCTGGTAAGTGCTCTCAGCTTCTCCCATTGAGGTGGCATTTTTGTACTTGAGACAGAGCCTTCTGTGCTCCAACTGAAGGTCAGGGCGAATGCAGCACTTTGTATAACGTGCCAGAGATTGACTCCAATGGAAGAGGCATGTGCGTTCCCTATTTTCCATTGGGACCTTAGGATCCCCCGAACCAAACACGCGCCGCACTGCATTGAAATTTGCCTGTGCACTGTCAGCCATGAAGCCCGCAAAATTTGTGTTCTGTATTCCATTGTGTTGCATGACGGCCAAGAGTGAATTCCACATGAGCATCTGGGATTCAGTGTCCTCCAACTGCATATCACAAATTGCTATTGAGAGCACACGCTGGTACGCTGGATCATACACATGGCATGCCATGGTTGTCCAACCCTTCACCCGTTTGCAATGATCAAACATCAACCAACATTTAGCCAAATCTCCTCCAGGTTGCATTCGGCGGACAATGCTCACACCACTGCCTTCGCCCACTGCGGACATCTTGAACAAATACACCTTGGACGAGTCCTGGCCAGGGAAGATACTGTTTTGAATGAATTCATAGCGACTTCTCCGTTTGAGGTCCATAATGTTGTCCATGAATCCAGCAGTGCCTGTGCCGACTCTGAGTGCATTCACCTGGTTTTGAATATTGGGAGAGCTCAACACGGAGAAATGGTCCATCACTACATCAAGCGAATCTGCATCCAGCATTGGTTGTGTCGAATCCCCTTCACCCAGTATGTGTTTTTCCAGGAAAGCCTTGCTAGCTGCAAGCGCTATAGCAAAAGGTGTTGCACAAGGGGCATTGTGGAACTCCTGCTTCAGCAGATTTCTGCGATGTCCCACGCTATCCCTGCAACTTCCTTTGGACACAGGATGCTCAATGCACCCATCTGAATGCAGGCACGAGTCATTGTTCTTGCTCGGTGTGCCACCTGGTACATACGAGCGTGGCAGCAACAGAACAACAAGACTGGGAAAGTTTGCAGAACCTGCACACAAAAGTATTGGTCTTGGGAGGGGCAAGTCCTGGGGTGAAAGGATTTAGGGGCACACCTTCCCACTCACTTTTGTTTGGTTGAGCGTTGTTTCTCGTCCGAGGGCACGAAATATTCAGGCACTTGCAATGCCCAACGCAAACCGACCTTCGAAATTTTCAATCCAATGTCGTTTGTGGATGTTCGACGTTTTTGTCCTGCACCAAGGGTGTCCGTCATGTTTCTTGTCCATGCCCCTGCAGAAGCCCAGCCAGTCCATTGGAAGAACGTGGGAGGATTGAGCTCAAACAATATGTCCCCATCAAACTCTGCTGGCACGTATTGAACCCGCTCAACACAGGGACTTCCAATCAACAAAAACGCAGCTCGCTCTTGCACCCAGGCACCCCTGCGAGGCTTAATTTTGGAATATACTCGTTATCTCTTGCAATTCGTTCACCATCCAAGAATGGAGTCTGCACTGGCGGAGGAATCTCAGAAACATCCTCCAGAGGACGAGTCTGAAAGAGTCACGAATTTAGTGGGATGTGCTCACCTCTTGTTTCACATGAACTGTGCCCTTTTGTTGCACACCGATGCTGCAGTTCCAGGGGTAATGACTGTCCTGGCTGATTGTCTTCTCTCTTTCCAAGGACACGGTATGTGCCTGGAAGGACTCTCCACTTCTTCCCACTCGCCAACCAATGGTTTCTCCAAGTGTCCAGAATCCAAATTCCCATCCTCGTCATACACCTCTTTTTGAACAAGCAGAGAACCAATTCCAGTGGGAACACTGTAACCAGCTCATCCTCATGAACAATTGCAAACCCATCGTCGTTGCAGTGGCAGTCAGTGGAAGACTACCTGCATTGGAATGAAATCGGGCGAGTCTATCTCGCTCCTTCGACATGTTTTCCCTACCTGACCGAAAGTTGCGATTCACAACGGAATCCCCGACTGAGAGCCGTAATTCTCGAAAGGGGATCCATCACAACAATTGAGGTCAACAAGGGTAGCACTAACCCAAAGGCTACGGGCGATGCATCAAAAGAGTAGGAATGACATGCACTGAACTTCGCAGACAACACGCTGAAGACACCAACTACTATAAAAACTGTTTTCAAGAGAAGAAGCCACAAGAAGCCGTGCTGTTTTTGGATGAAAAACAAACCCTGAACATGACATGAAACCATCCATTATGGAAAGACGGCAACAACCCTGGAGAGCAGTAAACAGGAAGACCCCGAATGTAATGAGGTTGTGCTGTGCCAGAAGAGCACACACAAACCTGACACTTCAAGAGTCACCTCGCACGCACGATGTGTGCAACACAAGATCATTTCCGACACAACCCTTTATACCGAATGACCCCATGGCGATGATGACGGAAAAATGCAAACCACAGGGTAGGCAGTACGACACACGTGGATGCATATGTGAAGCATAACATTTATGGCGAATCTGCAAGAACTGCTCGAATTGAACTAGCATTAGATTTCTACGGCACTTCCGAATTTGAAAGAATAAAGAAGGCCGCCATGTATTGGCTGGCGGCGAAGTAACATCTGACATATATCACAAGTACATGCAACGGATGTACATTTTTCTAGCACTTTATTTCTTGGATAATACAAAGACGCCGAAATGGATGAATTCCGTTCGCACACAATAACAACCCCCGCATCCAAATACGGTTGACATGTCCAATTTTGATTTTGGTTACATGTCATAGCAACCTTTGTTGCAAACGTCAAACTGGAGAGCTCCAGAGGCATCGTGGGGAGCCCTTGTTTCCAGCGGAGGAGGAAGAGAAGGAGTCATTATACTTCACACAAGCTCTAGAAACAGGATAGAGCCAGATATAGAATGAGGATGGAAAGAGGGACGAGAGGAAAAGGCGGAAGAAGAGGGTCAAAGAGGAAAGTATGCGATGGAAAGAGCAGGAATCCGGGAGAAACAGCAGCCTGCCATAGTTCCAAGAAACATGAGGAGACACTGCATCCGAGGAGAAGACAGCCGCCGAAGATGATGTTGTGCTGGCCTCACGAAGAACCTCATAGTGGAAGAGAGGATGGGGGAGATGCTCCAAACATGCGATGCGCGTGGAGAGCAGTCCGAAGCGCCAAGGTTCCCGCGATTGGGAAGTCTTCTGGAGCAGCCCAAAAAAAGTACATCTTTGAAAACCACCTTTTGTGCTTCATTGCTGATGTGAACCCCAGTTGAGATTGTATTTTTGATATGAACTAGTCTACACACGACATCTCTGCTAGGTTGCATCAACCGCGAACAAGAAGCTCAAAACAGTGTGCGTTGACGTACACTGTTTGAGCCTTCCATTTTGCTTCTTGTTGATGTGGCAAACGGCCAAATTGGGGAACTAGGGCAGGTTCCATCCACCACGAATTGGAAGCTCAAACAGTGTGCGTTGACGCACACTGTTGACCCCCCATTTACTTGGTTGTTGGTGTGCAAATGGCCAGATAGGGCCACTATGCCGGTTCAAATCCTCCTCCACTATTTGGAAGCTCAAACAGTGTGCGTTGACGCACACTGTTTTGAGCCCCCCTTATCATTTTTTCTTCTCATCAAAAAAATTACCCACCAGGGTATCTCTTTTGAGGTTCAATCATCAATTTCCTGGTAGCTCCAACAGTGTGCGTCAACGCACATGTTTGAGCTCCCCTTGTCATTGTTTTTTCGTTTCACAATCGGCCACACAGGGCGTGTCTCTGGTTCAATGAACACTTACCTAGTAGCTCAAACAGTGTGCGTTTATGGTGCACACTGTTTGGCCCACCTTCTCATTGATTTTTCATTCTGAAAAACGGCCACAAACGGCATGTATTTGAGGATAATCATCAACTTAACCTAGCAAGCTCAAACAGTGTGCGTCAACGCACATTGTTTGACGCACCTTGTCATTGCCTTTGTCCTCCCCTGAAAATCGGCCACATAGGTAGTATTTGAGGATCAATCATCACTTACCTGGCAACTCAAACATTGTGTCGTCAACGCACACTGTTTGAGCTCACCTGTCATTGTTTTTTCGTTTGAAAATCGGCCACAATAGGGCATGTCTTTGAGGATCAAAGAACCTTACTTGGCAGCTCAAACAGTGTGCGTTGGCGCACACTTTTTGAGCCCACCTTCTCATGTTTTTTTCATCTGGAAATCGGCCACAAAAGGGCATGTATTTGATGATCAATGAACACTTACCCCTGGCAGCTCAACAGTGTGCGTCAACGCACACTTTTGAGCCCACCTTGTCACTGTTTTTTTCCTGTGAAATTCGGCAATACAGGGCATGTCTGTGAGGATCATGAACACTTACCTGGCAGCTCAATAGTGTGCGTCACCGCACACTGTTTGAGCCCCCATGTCATTGTTTTTTTCGTTTGAAAATCGGCCACAAGGCTTGTCTCTGAGGATCAATCATCACTTACCTCCTGGCAGCTCAAACAGTATGCGTCACGCACCTGTTTGGAGCCCACCTTCTCATTGTTTTTTTTTGTTTGAAAATTGGCCACACAGGGCATGTAACTGAGGATCAATGAACACTTTCAAACAGTGTGCATTGGCGCATACTGTTTGAGCCCAACTTCTCAATTATTTTTTTATCTGAAAAAGGCCACAAACAGCATGTTTTGAGGATCAATCATCACATACCTGGCAGCTCAACAGGTGTGTGTCAACGCACACTGTTTGAGCTGACCTTGTCATTGCCTTTGTCATCTGAAATCGGGCCACATAGGCATGTATTTGAGGATCAATCAATCACTTTACCTGGCAGTTTCCAACAGTGTGCGTCAACGCACACTGTTTGAGCTCACTTCTCATTTTTTGTCATCTGAAAAAAGGCCACAAAGGGCATGTATTTGAAGATCAATTCAGCACTTACGTGCCACTCAAACAATGTGCGTCAACGCACACTGTTTGAGCTCACCTTGTCATTGCCTTTGTCATCTGAAAATCGACCACATAGGGTATGTATTTGAGGATCATCATCACTTACCTGGCAGCTCAAACAGTGTGCGTCACGACACTGTTTGAGCCCACCTTGTCATTGTTTTTTTCCTATGATATTCGGCAACACAGGGGTACGTCTGTGAGGATCACGAACACTTACCTGGCAGCTCAAACAGTGTGCGTCAACGCACACTGTTTGAGTCTCACATTTTCTTTGTTTTTTTCATCTGAAAATCGGCCACTAAGGGATGTCTTTGAGGTTCAATGAACACGTTACCTGACATGTTCTGTACAATGGACTCAAACAGTGTGCGTCAACGCACACTGTTTGAGCCCACCTTGTCATTGTTTTTTTCTTGTGAAATTCGGCATCATGGGGCATGTCTTTGAGGTTCAATGCACACTTATCAGGCAGCTCAAACAGTGTGCGTCAATGCACACTGTTTGAGCCCACCTTGTCATTGCTTTTTTCATTTGAATAGGGCCAAATTTCATGTTCAAAACACTTGAATTTGGAAGCTGAAACATTGTGCGGCAACGCACGGTGTTTTCGGCCCCCACAATGCTTGTTTTCTGGTGAGAAATTTGGCCACACAGGGCCTGTCTGCCATGCTCAAACACCATCGTTTCATGCCTGTCTCTTATATCAATTTGAATGAACAACCATGCAGAAGAAGATGCAAAGTGTGGCGGAGGAGATCCCTTCGGGCGAGATCATTGTTGATGTTGACGATGAGTTCTATGAAAGCAAAGCCGCTGAGATGCTGGGGGGTCAGAAGGTAAACTCTCAGCTTGTGGTGCAAAGTATGCTTGCCCTGGGTGGGAGGTTGAAGATTCCCCTGTGTAGGTTGGTTGCCATGCCCGTCGTTCGTCCACCCCTCATCAAGGACATCCTGAAGCTAGAGGCCGAGTTTGTTCATGGGTATTTGGATGGATCCGCAGTCTTTTACGTTTCTACAAAGGATTCCAGAGGCAATGAGCTCCTTGTGGATGAGTTAATCGTGGACTCCTAGGATCCCATTTGGAGACAGGTGAACGAATCCTTTGAACTTCTTCTCTCTAGGAAACCTTCCACCCAGGCATTCTCGGGAAGATGTTTCACGTTTGGGATACCACCGGTTGTTGCTTGCATGGATGGTTGTCATTGGGAGGTTGCACTCACAGGAGGAAGAGTGGCATTACTCTGTTCGATCGATGGTGCTGGATTGTGACGGGAACATGATGGGTCTTCTGACGGCAATGAATGATGATGTGAACAGGTTGGTTTCTCATTCTACATGTTCCACTTGTGGTTCCGTGGTTCTTTGATTCAAGTCCTTGAATTTCATTCTGACTTTCAGATATCATTCTGCAGAGGGACGGAGACATCGCATGTCAAAACGAGTCTGGTTCACACATTGTATAGGATACAAAGGATCGGGCAGATGCCCTTGACCAACTTCAAGACCATCCTTTCAGCAGAGACGTACAAGAAGTGCAAAAGCTCCAAGACATCAGAAACGTGGTACTCGTTGACCCGTGAGGCTTTCATGGAGTACATGTACACGGTGAGATACATCTTCCTTCATCTGGCCTTTCCATATTCCTGCTTCCACATGTTTGTTTCTGTTTGTTTCCCTTGACCTTGGGTTGATGCAACTCTCGTGCATTCCCTTGCAGCAAGACATTGCAGATGGAGGGGAGCGTGGCAAACTAGAATACTACAGCTCAACCCCTGAGGAGAGAAGGACAACAAAGGGGGTTGAGAGTCACATCCAGAAAGAGATGACCGCTACAAGAAGGACTATAATGAGTGCTTTTGTGAAGCAGTTGAGAATTGCCAACCCATCATTCGGATCGCAGTTTCTCCTGGAGATAAAAAAAAACCATTATAACAAGCCAGGCAAGCCAGAGATGGCCCAGGAGAAGTTGCACAGGTTGTCTACCGCCGTTGTGTCTTCAGAACAGAAGGTGAAGTGGCTACAGATATGGAACTTCGATCCCACAGTTAGGGATACCCACATGTTCCCCAGGCCGGAGAAAGAGAAGAAGACCCAGCGTGTCATTCCTGTCAGTGACAATGTGCTGGACACATGGCTTCACAAGGCCACTTACTGGAGCCAGGTGTGATTTCCTGTGTCACTTTCTTTTCTCTTTTCCTGTCCTTCTCTTTCCATTGCCTCTTACATTCGCTGTGATTGTTTTTGGGTTCATTCTTACATTTGAATTGTTTTGCAGTTGGAAGAAACCGGTCGGTTCTGCATACTCAGCTGGCTGACTATGGCATCACTATGACAGCACCGAAGGTCTCCTTCGAAGCATACATGAGGAAATGGAGAGCCACAGTGTGGCACTCTTGTTCTTTAGAGAGAGTTCAGCAAGGAGGGTGGCATCAGTTGAACAAATGACCTTGACCAGCAAGAAAAAGGAGAGGAAGCCTGGAAACGATGCCTTTACAGGTGCACACCCTGGGCCGTTCAGGCTACTTAGTGTGCTGTGGTTGCAATGTACTCTGCCGCATACTGTTTAAGGGGGTCTTCCTGGTGTGATGGAAAAGCTGAGAGACAATAATTGCATTGCATAATGAGGTTGTCTCTGTTCCTGCAGGTACATAAAGTTTGTTCTCATGGAAGAGAATTGCTTAGACAAACATCCAGATTTCGTGGACCTGTGGCTTGTCCCTGCTGGCAACCAGACCATGTTTACTACTGGGATCTTGCATGACTGGGGCCCAGACCATCTTTCTTCTTGTGGTTGATATTTGGATTGCCCTCCTTCTGAGACCCCAGCTCCGGAGGTGTCTTTGAGGAGAGAGAATGAACGTATTGTAGCCACTGCCGTAGCAGCCGACCTCGACATTCATGAACGAAATTTGAGGACTCTTGCAGAGAAGGAGCCTCCCGCTCAGGATACCCCGGGTAGAGAAGAAAGGCAAAGGGAAAAGATGTTGCTGGTGTTGTGGGGAAAGGAAAGGGTAGAGGGAAGGTGGCACAAGGGCAGGGAAGTGTTGCAGATATTGGCCCAGTCGTGCATGTCCAGCAGACTCCACCGCATGGTAGGGTATCCATGAGAAAGAACAAGGGGGTGGTTGATCCCAAGGACCTGTACCATGCAGTGGAACATCCCACGAGGGTCATTCGTCCTACCAGGTTGGAGATGGCCAACGTCGGGTTCCTTGCCATGATGGAGTCCAAGAAATCTGATTTCAAGGGCGAGCCATCACCAGTGTGGGAGAGGATTGTGGAGTTCCTCGGCACGGTGCGTGTTCTCTTTTGATTCTTCTCTGCTGTGGGCATGGATCGTTTCAATCCTCTTGAGTATTCCATTGTAATTTTGTTTGCAGGCTAAAATGACCAAATCCTGGGTGAACGGGAAGGAGAGCCATATGCAGCCGAACTCATCATCTTGGACATCCCTGATGGGTTGGCAGTCCCGGATGTCCCTCCATCGGGTGCTTGTCCGGGTTGGAATGCTTTTGATGAGCGCTACTGGCGGTTTTTCTCCCTTTTGCAATTTTTCCTGTCCGATGCAGGTGTTTTGGTGCTCATCCAGTCCATCGACGTTCGCTGTCGCCGTGCACTTGCCAGCTATTTGAAAGCCTCGGGCATGAGAGTCGTGAAGACATGGAATTGTGTGAACAGCATGTACCTTACGAAGGGGGATCGTCCGGGAGAGATGGTAAATTTGCCTTCTTCTTCCTCTTCTTGGTGGTTCTCGGATGGAGTTGTATAGGTCGCTCGAACTCATATGTAGGGGCCTGATTTTTGAAGCTCCTTAGTTCCTTGTGGATGTCCTGTTCACAGACTCGTTTGTTTGAAGCTGTTTGTCTCGTCCGAGTGCATCCACCAACGACTCCGGCCGGCATTGCGGAGTTCGCCATCACTCATGGGGGCAAGTTCATAGACGACAAGACAGATCCTCCCACGGATGACATGCACCACAACTACGTCAACAACAACGTGTGCTTGCGAAGGGCTCAATGCTGAAGCTCGAGATTGAAACCCAATCTCACCATACTCCACAAAGTGCACTGATTTGCCCCAAGCCAAATCAGCCCTTTCGCTTGGTCTTGCAATCCTTCACACAATGAAAGCTCGCATTCCCAAGTCCAGTTCTCAGCTTTGCCACCAAAGCCACTATAACCTGCTCTTGACTGGTCCTCTTCCCAATCGTGCTTGCTCATGCATGTACACAATCTGAAACCATCAAGGTGCTCTGGAATTACCTGCAGCATGGTGCTTTCATCTCTGAAGCTAAAGATCGAATGCCAAGGTCTACCACCTCGTAACCCACATCGCCTCCGCTTCTAACAACCAAGAGCTCTACGGTGCTCCTTGCATAACAACTTGGTTTCTCTATTCTCAAGCAAAAAACCACAAGTGCTACAACTAACTCGTATCTGGCACTCACAGATACGAGCTGATCTTTCTCGAGTGATAAAGAAGAAGAATACAAGCACAAGCTCATGCGAGCTCACAAAGCTGAAGCATAAACTCAGGCATATATAACCTCATCACTCAAATACAAGTCAAGCCAAGTGCACCCCACGCCATGGGGAATCCACACTACGGCGCCATAGCTAGGCGCGGTGAGGCTCAACTCGAGAAAGATGAGCCTTCCGCGCTTGCCGTGAAGATAACCACTCCAGGGCCTAAATCTGCCTTGACCCCTGGATTGACCCTTGGGCCAATCCCAAATGTCAATATGTAAAAGCTAGCTATTTCCTAGCTAGTTTCACACTAGTGGTAAAATAACTTGACATTGGGATTGAAAGGGATGCTGAGATTTACAAGAAACTCCTGATGGGTTTGGGTGGACACACTTCTCAAGTCCTTCCGAAGCCCTGTCCCGCTGATATTGATACAGAGGAGACTCCCGACAAGGAGCTGGACTCCGACTTTGCCTGTGAGTAAGTTCAACCTATGGATGCTTGCATTGTTGTTTCAATATCGAGAATCACTGTTCTTGAGGCAAAGTTCACATGGGAGACATCCTCTTCGTTGGACTTGTGCATTGCATCATTGTGTTCAAAATGGGTTTTTGTCGACATGTGCAGGAGTCCGCGTGCTTCCACTTACCCTCCAGGGCTATCACACCTATTTGGACTTCTTTCCAGTCCTCCTCGGTGCGTGCTACCTGTCTATGCGGAGGCACTCGCAGCAAGCATGTCCGTTCATGGCACTCGGAGTCCACCCATCGACGGCCGTGGTAGAAGACGTGGTGTTGGGGCCAGAACCTTTGTGGATGACATAGCACAGGAGGTCGAGACTGATTCTGATGACTGTGACACTTGATATGAAGTTTTCTTTTGGTTTTATTCGGGGCCAAATTGAAATGGGATGGTTGTGTGTCCTTGTTGTCCTGTTTGCAATGTGTGCGTGGAATGCACATTCATGGGAACAAACTATTGTTGGAGATGGGGGTTGCATGGACTGCCCGGATTGTTCCTTCAATCTATTTAGTGTTTTGTGGACCTCACAGACTTGAGTGCATTGCAAAAACAAACAAACGACTTTGGTTTTGTGTAGAGCATTCTCGCATCATTTGCTCGTTGGTCTCCAAACCATTCTGCTGAATGGTTGGTGAATCCATCACGGTGAAGTCCACCTCATCAAAGAGCGTTCAGGCATTCTCAAATCTAATGAGCATCCATGATGCTCCCGCACATACCTGGCATGTTCGCAAGGGTGGTGAGTAAGAAAAGATTTCGCAGGGATCCGCTTTAGATGATGTGTGTGTGCACCTCCTCACGACGTACCCACATAAACTTGTGAGGGCTTGGTATGTTGATAACGTCTGGATGGATGCAATGGATACAATGGATGTAACATATCCACTCTGCATTCCCGGGAAATGGCTGATCAACCCGCGGAAATAGGTGACACCCGCGGAAATAGGCCCTGTATGCATGCTGACGTGGCGTGAGCCTGTGCTGGGCTCACGGTTTCCTGGGCTCACAGGCTCATGCCTCCAGACTCACGGAATAGCACCCCCCCATTGAGACATGCAGCCGGCATGGTGACAAAGTGGTTGACCTCTCCATGGGCACAGGTGCGTGCCGAAACACTTCTCAATTCTTTGTTGCACATGTTCCTCTCATGTTTTGGCTTGTGACATGGTTTCGTGCTTTCATTCACTATCCTGCTTCGTTCCATGCCTGCAAGTGTACAGGAAGACATCTTTTTGGGTTTGAGGGGGACGAGGAGCTTTACTCTCGGGTCATCACTCCACTCTTTGAGGGATCCTCGCATTCGACCCAGACTGAGAAGATTGTGGAGGAGGAGGATCTGCAAGAGCCGCATGTTCTGGATGTGGATTCGGATTTTTCATGTGAGTAAGTGCATGTTCTATTGTGGCACCTCATAGACCCCAGAACGCATCCTTTTGGTGTTCCTTTTTGTTGCAGAAGTTTGGCTTCTAGAGTATTTACGAAGTTTACTCATTGCTGTGTGGTTGCAGGAGTCCTAGGACGCCACGGTTTCTGCCATTCCTTGCCAACCCGGATTTTTTCCCAAGTCCTCCAGCACAATTTCATTTGCCATCTTATGCGGAGGCTGCGGCTACGAGTATAGTCTACTGGCATCTCCCCCTTCTCTGCTTCACGACAGACATGGTTTTCAGCAGAGCAGGGCTAGCATCTTTGTGGACAGTTCTGCCTTCGTTCTGAACAGTGCGTCCTGTAGCAGTGGATCTTCTTTGTCCGAATGAATCGATTCTTCTGAAGGGTTTGTTTAAAAACCACGAGTTCACCTATATGCCTTCTTTATGATTGGATATGAGCCTCTTGGATACCTGGGAAAATGACATGTGGTCCTTCTCAATCAACAAAGCAATGTGGACTCGATGTTTGCAATATACACTGCACTTTCATAATTGATTTTCAAGCAAGACAAGCATGGTTTCATGGATTTCGGAGCTCGGGGGATTTGGGAGCTACCGCTACAAAACAGCTATCTATTCTTTCATTTATTTCATTCATCCACCTCTCATTCGTTAGACAAACATTCATCCACCATTCATCCCTCATTCATCCAAGTAGCATCCATATCCGAGCTTGTAATACTGGCCACTCTGCGTAGTAATAGGTCTTCTAAGTCGACTAGGCATCCGCGGTTATAGGTAGGCAGGTCCTGAAGCGTGAGCAAATTTCTGCTCACGAATTTTTCTGCTCGCGGGATTTGCTCACAGAATAGCATCCCCCAAGATAGACATGATCTGGAGTCCCTGTGGATTACTAATCCGGATATTTTAAGCTTTATTGAAAGGTCTCCTCCCAACAGCAGCCCTCAATGTATGCTTATGGCCAAAATCCAAGATTTCTTCTCCAATCACATGCCTTGTTATCTTATTGCTCCCTCTTCTGTCATCACCTGGGGGGCTTACGTGGAGGAGCATCCCTATTTAAATTGCAAGCCAAACACTCATGTGTTGGCATTGATGGAGGATGGGGATATTTGTCACACACCCCCTGACAAGTCTTGGTGGATTAGGGAAGATTGTCTGATGAAACCATGGGAAAGCAGCTGGCTCAAATCAGGGCAAAGGATGTGCTTTCAAATGCCTTTACCCTTCTTTCGAGACTGCTTGACCAACGCATGGAGGATACTAACCATCAAGATGACCTGGAAAGACGAGGGATCACCTCAGGGGGATTCGTACGAAACCCTCCGAATCTTCTTCCTCAAGTGGTTCAACTGGTGTGCAACCCTTGGCTGATGAAGAAGGTGGGGCAACTCTTGGGGAGAATCATGACCAAGCCAACGACTTCCTCGTCCAGCCTACAGAGATCTCGCAGAGCAGAGCTACTTTTCTCCCCTCCCTCCAAGAGGTCCAAGCTGTAATTAGCTCATTCTCCATCCAAACAACCACCCCGACCCCGCCTTCTCCACCAATTGCTCCCCAAGAGGTCAACTCTCCGAACACTAAGATTGCGAGAAGGCCCCCAGGCACGCGCCCGCAATCCATGCCACCTGCCATGGCATCATTTGTCAAAGCGACGAGCAAGATCTCTGTGTTTGGAACGCTCTCCCCCCTCACCGCTGGAGAAACCTCCGAGCTCCACTCCACGGCCTCGCCAGAATTTGAGAAAGATGTGAATTGGAAACATGTCAAGTACCCTTACGACTTCCAGGCTATTTTCGCTAGTATGCTTTGTCATAGATTAGCTCCTCGATAATCTTTGCTTCATACAGTGCGACTCTCATAATAAGGCTAGGCTTCTTTCGATAGGATGTCATCTGCTTTCTGATCCATGGTAGTTAAGCATGCTTAACTTTCTCCACCAGAATAGTTACGCCTGCTCAGCCAGGATTTTTTTGGCTGCGGTTTTATGTTTATTCAATCAGCTCTCTGCTGCTCCTCCCTTAGCAGTTAGATACTTCCCCCTGGTTTCCTTTGGCTGATGTTTTATGTTTCTTCACTCAGCTCTCCTCCTGCCTTAGCAGTTAGCTGCCTCTGCTTTTGATTAGTTCCGATGCATTCACATCCTGGGTCAGCCTCTATGCACCCTCTATGGAGGTTATTTTTTCCTCCTTGTTCTCCTTTTGCCACTTAATAAATTCCCCAAGGCCTCTGTTCCCTGTTATTTATTTATTGGCCCTGCCTTCCTAAGGCAGGACTACGCAATGGTTTTAGCTGCTTTAGCACCGATACTTTCGATTAGACTTCCAATTCGATCGATACAGTTGTCAAGAGAATATTCTGGCTTTTAATGAATGACATCCGTTCAACTTCTTGTGCATGCCATAAATGAAAGTCCATTGGATATTACGGTACATGCCACCTGGGTGATTCAGGGCTCAAATCCTGTTACCTTGATATTTAGACTAATTATGTGATCTTCCAGATTTTTACTACCTATTCATAATTACTATACGGCAGGGCTTGCATGAATTCCATGCATTCATTAGGTAAATATTTTTTAAATTGTGAAGATTAATGTTAATAATAATAATAATAATATATTATCCTCCACGGATGCAGATCTTCTCTCGCACTCTACATATCTTCTTCTTTATTAGTGCCGCCAATTTTGGTGAGGCCGAAATTGGCGTGGGGCTACGTGGTTTTTATTGAAGCCCTCCAGGGATAATAAAACGAGGGAGAGGGACCGTGGGAGAATGAATTCGGGCCTACAGTTTGTCAGCCTTCTTGCAGCGGTTCTCTCAGCCCAAAGAATCGCCAGCTTTTCCCCCGCCTCTCACATGGTCATGGCGGGATTGAGGACGGTTCCGTGATTCAGTGGCTTCGAGATTGAGGCGAGCACCCGCACTATCCTCTTCGGTTCCGTTTTGTCGGTAGGTCGACACTGTTCTTCTTCTCTGCCGTGTCTAATTTCGTATGTGCGTATAGATTGCTGCTTGTCTGTTTGTGTACATTTGCGCTGGCTACCGGAGTTGTGTGTTGAGAGCGGTCAAAGCAATATCTTTGACGACGTTCATCATAGTGACAGCAGCCTCTGCATCCTGCCTCCCCTTTTTTCAACTGAAAGGTATGATCTTTGAACACTCCATTGTGAGAAAAACTTCCATTGGTTGGATCTGAAGCGGAGGTCATCGTTTGTAGCAAAATGCACTTCGGTATGGTTGCTAACATGGACTGTGGTCTACATGTGCAGCAGCAAGGAGGGCGCCTTTTTCTCCAGGAGGGACGAGATGAGCGGCCAGCTTCCCTTCGGCATACGAGAGGCTTGCGCTGCATAAGCGTTTTCTTGGTCGTCAATACCCCTACGGAAGCTAGGCCACGCCTGGAGATGCTTCCGGAAACACTGTGAAGTATCTGTTATCACGGTGGAATACGTAGGAAATCTCTCCTCTCTCAGAACCTGCGGCCTTTCTGCAGAGGATGTAGGTTGTATCTGCTTGGCAGTTGATCTGGAGTAGCATTCCTGGATAGAAAGTGCGTAAATGTTTCTGCTCTCCCGATCCTTTGTTCACAATATCTGGATTGCCAAGACGTCAAAAGTGGATGAAGACTTCTGTGGCAAGTGCTTTTCTGCACGTTCTTAAGAACTGCCGGGTTAGAACTTGACCACTCTGGTGTCTGGTTATACTTCATTGAAGATCAAAAACTTTGAAAGAGTTGTGAGTGTGACATGATTTCATCTCTGGCGATAGCATATGCGGTATACCATGAAGGAACATCAGTATTGTCAAGTTTTTCTGGTTCTATGAACCTGCAATGATGAGAGCTTGAGATAAACCTGGCGGTAGATGCAGGTAGAATTCAGCCAGAGAGCTCTAATTGACTTGCACCCCATCACTTCTTTTGGCTGATTGGACTGAACCTGTGAGGAAAGTGGGGAGTGCTTTATGGTCAGTAACGCTTGCTGGAAAGCTCTCATGATGTATGGCAGAACAGTCAAACCTCCAGCAAACAGAAGAATACCCGGCTTGGAGATTTGCAATTAAGAGAGAGTATTGGCCGGTGTGTAATAGACTGGTCTCTATCATCTTGTAGGTGAGACACTGGCAAGGACAAGGAAATCTGTCAGAGATGCAGCTTTAAATCAGAGGTATCAAAGGAGGAAATTACAACAGCAGCAGTGCGGGGTGGGGGGAATGACTTTCTTTACTGAGTTGCAGGGGGCAAACCGAGGTTTGCCTCCACGATTACTATACGGTATCGTGATGATCCTCATAAGTTTCATCTTTCTTGATCTCTTCTTACACCACTCAAGTTTTTCAGGCTGCTCTAAGTTAGTGCTTGATTCTGACGAGATCCAAGAGGATGGGAGGGTCCAGGAATTTTTGTCAACAGAAAAGGCTGAGGATATCTCTTGTAGTTCGTTAGAGGGACACCTTGCCAAGACTTTGAAACCGCAGAATCCAAAGGAGGATCCTTGGAACCAGATGAAATGGATTGGAGAGCCAGCCAAGTGTAGAGTGAAGGGGCAACTGATTGAGAGTCTGGACCAAGCCAACAACTTTCGGAGAGGATTTTCTCTGCAGTTTGCAACTGATGTTGAAGATAAAACACATATTCTTCCTTGGCTTCTTGGAAGTAAAATTGATCTCAACCAGAGAAAACGTCGAGTGTACCTTGATTTGGGAGCTAACTCGTTTTATACGAGTATTCAATGGTTCATGAAAATGTATCCCTGTGATTTCACTGAAGTCCATGCCTTCGAAGTTCAGGAAAGCTTGCTGAAATTCCCTCAGGTAGGGTTTCCAGAGGACAGCAATTGGAAGCCCGAGAACCCACAGTCCATCCGGGTGAAGGTGCAGCCAAGCATCCCACAGTGGATGCTTAAGCGCATGAAAGTCTACTACAATTTTGTCTCAGATTTTGATGATGCATCCACCAAGTCCATCAACATCACACGTTTCATCAAAGAAGAATTGAAGCTCACTGCGGCTGACACCCTTGTGATTAAGATGGATATAGAGGGGAGCGAGTGGCCGATTCTGAACAGATGGATGCAGGATTCAGATATGGCTGAAACAATTGACGAGTTGTTTGTGGAAATCCATTATAGTCATCCCACCATGTTGCACTACCACTGGGCTCGCTTTGGAGGGCACACTCGCGAGCAAGCTACCCGACTTATTGCTGGCCTGCGGTCAAAAGGGTTTTACATCCATGCTTGGCCTTGAGATGGATGTGTTTAGGGAGAGTCTGTGCAATCAAGGGAGAACCCCAGGCTGCAAGCTCAGGCATGGTGAGTATAGACTTAAAACACAGTTCATTGCGGTTTAGTCTAGGTTTTTATTAAGAGAGATAAGTACGACCAGAATCATCTTCGGTGGGGAATAGGAGTGACTTCTTCAAAAGGAGTTGCATACATTCTTGTAAATGAAAGCTTGAAGCGAAGGACAGGATTGACCCTAAGCTTTTTTTCTTGGTGATGCTCCATTTCCCTTACCTCGCTGGAGCAAGCAAAGGAAGCAGAGTTAGCTGCTTTTCTAGAATGAAAAAAGCACTCACTTTTAGAGAAAGTACCCTTGCAAGTAGATTCTTGTCTGCTTGACAAGCTTCCGACTTGGATATGATTGGGCGAGCTAGAACAGGTATATGAGTTTCTGCTGTGGGTGTTCTTTTTCAAATATAGTTGTGTGCGCACATGAGGTGTATACTTCTTCATGCTAACTTACATTGCGCATGTTCAATTCAAGTATTCACATCAAGCACTCGTTTCTCCGTGACTGGAGGTAAACACCCACTCATTTTGCTATTCTTTTAGTCAAGTCTAGACAAAGGATTTCTGAGGCAGTATATGCCGTTTTAGAGGCAAATTAGAAGCAGAACATGCGCAAGATGCTTTTGCATAATCTCCAGCTTGACTTTGTCCCGCCCGAAACCTAGCTAGTGTATTTTTGGTGGGCTTTAAATAGCATAAAATCCCACTTGTCCTGTGACGCTGTGGAGCCCATGGGCTGGGGCCCGTAATCTCAGATTATGGGCAGATAGGCAGGTAGTTTTCTTTTCACACGGTCTACAATGCAGTTTTTACGCGAGTTAAAGTCCTGTAACTCTGACTTTATGCAAATCAAGATTCCCAATCTTGAATCGCGGAAAGCCCTTGTTGCAGGACTTCACCTAATACATAACAATCTCCAGCCAATCAGAGGCTGCGGAGCTGCCTATATATATACCTTTGAATAATTGCCGGTTTAACTTTGTAAAAGACAATTAAGGTCTGCAGCCTCTGATTAGCTGCAGGGTCCCTTAATCTTCCCCACAACTCCTTAATGTGATGATCGACAAAAAGAGCAGGAGGGGGGGTGATGTAGCTCCGCAAGTTGCGGTGAGAGAGCGAGGGCGGGACAATGGTAAACTTGGTGCTCTGCGATCGATCTGTGAGGCAGCTCCAGTGCTTCGTCAGGCTAATCGACATCAAGTTCATCAGCCCTGTGCTTCTTCTATCAAACGATACCGATTGATCAGGGAAAGCCGAACTGAGGAATGTCTCCTCTCCATTGAACTATTCCGATTATCCTCTCATCTTCATTGGACTCTCAAAAGACCCCTACCACTATCCATCTACCTTCATCCCGGTGCTCTAACCAAGTAACTCCCAGGCTTCATTGCGCCCCCAGGTTCATCGCTCTGATATGGCGACCAGGCTGATACAATCGTCCAACTAAGACAATAAGGGACAGACCGCCGCCATTTGCCCCATTCATCCCACCACGCCTGCCCCTGGACGACAGAGGCTGCCGTAACAAAAGAACCACCGGACTGACGCCTATGATCACCTAGCACTCGAAACTTTCCCTGCTACACTCTCCACTCCCTTCGAAAAACGGTTTCTGAAATAATGTGCTCTCGAGGTTTCCTTCATCATCGTACAACTCATTTTCACAAGCACTGTTTCGGACTCCAGTTGGAACCGCAGGCAAAGAAGCTCCTCGTGCACAACTGCGAGTCCATTATCTTCAGCACTGGCGCTGAATGGCAGAGGATGGTCTTTAGAATAAAATCTGACCAAATTATCCGCGTCCGGGGACATGGTGAGCACTCTATAAATTACGGAAGGAAGACTGCGCCTGTCTCGGCAGACAAAGAATGTTGGGGGAAGTACAGCGTTCACTCGTGGGGAAGAACAGCTGCACAACATCCTCATTGTCATCCGCATATTTCCTTCAAATTCCCGTTGCCCTGGATCTTCGCACGGAAAAAAGGGAGTGTGGATCCTAGCCGCGCCAAGAATGATTGTGGCTTGTGCCACATAACCCCGGTCCCCAAACAGACTAAATTATTTGATGCCTTGTTCGAAGTCTGACAAACTCCTCCCCGTGGGTCCCAGCAGCTTTGGGCATTAGATATCGGTATTGACAAAGGAATTGAATTGAGAAACTACGGGACATCACGTCTTGGCGGCCCTGACAGCAACTTTGAAACCAGAGGACTGACACCATAAGCGGCACATACACCCTAAACCAAGCAGCATTTTCAGCAGGCATACCTTAAACCTTAAAGTTTCTAACAACAAAATCGCCGGACATACGGGAATCTTATCGTATACGTGCTTTCATGCTTTCATTTTTTCCATCTCAAATGGCAGGTGCTGGGGACACCTGGCGGAGAACGGACATCCCACTCAGACGCGCCGCAATGGAGTCGCCGCCAACAAACTTCCCCCATTGACGTGGCGCCAGATGCCCGCCTCCATGATATTTGTACGATAACTGTATGTAATGGTCAGCTGCAGGGAGTCTGGAGGTGGCAGAGTGCCCACCCGAAGGTGGAGAGGGAGGCCCCCATGACGCCACCAGGCGCAGCCATTTCATTTCATTTCACTTGGCTTAGAGAGCAAGGTAGTCAAGCTGGAGAGTTGTAGAGCGAGACAGGGTGATAGCGCTTGTTTCCAGCGTAGAAGGAGAAGACAATCTCTCTACTTCCACGGGTGCAAGGGAGAGGAAGAGAGCCAGAGAGAGGATGAAGCAGCGTATTCCTGAGGGTATTCCTGAGGCGAGCGGTGAGAAGAGCACACAGACTGGAGGTTTCCCATAGCAGGCCACAGAGACTCGTGTGTTTGGAATATATTTTTAGCTCCGATGGTCCTCAGAATTTACAGACTACTACGGAGTACTTAAGCATAATTTATCACCAAGTTTGGTGAAATATGGTTAAGGTTTGCAACAGCACCGAATTACAAGGCCAACGGCACTTGCGGCGACCGATTAATTGGTTTTCTATTTTATTCATTGGAGGAAAAATCACAAATTCGCCCTAGGGGTTGTTTGGATGAGAAATGTCACCTAGCCATCCAAGTTTTGGATGGAAAGACATTTGCTCGTTCCCTTTAATAATTTCCATCCTAGTTTTTAGTTTATTTCATTATGTTGTTTTTAAACTAAAACTCCCTCTACTTTATACTAGTTTAATATTATTTTCCCGTAGTTTATGAGGCCCAAAAGTAGTATAAAAGAGAAGCAAAGCTCTCTTGTTTCTCACCTAGTTTCGTTTGTTTGCTTGTCTCTTGCTTGTTATTGTGTTCTAGTTTGTTAGTATGGCTAGAGGGAGCCTAGGTCCTAGAGAGTAGAGCTTGAGCTCTCTAGTATTATGAAAGCATTTTAGAGCTAAGAGGGGAGTCCTAGCTCATCGTGGGCCTTTGAGCCATTTGAGTAGTTATAAATGAGGTTTTGTGAGCACCAAGGTGTAGTTTGAGTGACTTGGAGACGAGTAGGAGAGCCGGAGGTGGACCAAGCTTGACGAGTACCTGAAGGAGGGCCGCAAGGAGTACCATACTACCGAACCATGAACATCACAAAGCGTCATTTGCATTTTTAGGTGACTCACCCCCTACATGTTTGATTTGATAAGTAGATTTCTTGTTTATTTCACACCAAGCCAAGGGCTTTGGTAGTTGTTTTGTTTCCCATATTAGTTTCAAGAAAAGCTAACCCTTTCAAGAGGAGAGGAGATATATGTGTTTTCATTTGATTTAAGGAGCTCAAGTGAAGGGGAAAGACCCCAAGTGAAGGTCTCAAAGAGCTTGAAGCCTATTTTGTTTTTTTCAAGTTCTTGCTTAAACTGAGCTTGAGGAGCTCTCAAGGAAGCTGACCAACAGCTAGAGTCATTGATTGAAAGAGGCTTAAGTCCTAGACTAACCTCCTAAAGATCAACCAAGGGAAAAGGCCTTGGGGAGGGTTTGTTTGTTTTTTGTTTTTGATGGTTTTTTACTTGATTTTCAGGTCTACCCAGTGCCATAGCAGCCCGCCCTAGGTGGCGGGGCTAGGCCATAGCCACCCAAGTGCTTTGGAGTATAGCCAGTGAGCGGGCTTCCCCCACGTTGACCCCAGATCGTACTTTCCAGCTTTATCGCACCCCCCACAAGGGGGATTTTGGGGGGGAACTCCCCCAGGACCCGCCGGGTAAAACCCGGTCGGCAGACCAGCAGATAAAGGCGCAGACCGGCCCTCCGTCCAGCGGTCCGACGCTCAAGGACCGGGCCGCGCTGCACCACGCCGCGCCACGTGGCGTGCGCGAGCATAGTGCCCTTAAAAGGGGATATTTCCAACCTTTTGCTAATAGAATTTAGGGAGACCCCTCCTTAGGGGAAATTGGTTCATTTCCAAGGATGGGTGGGTTGATAATTCTTCATCTTTTAGTAGAGTGTAGCCCCAGTCGGGGCCTTCATTATGAGCTCAAGCTCAACCTTGGGGGCTTAAGGAGAGTTGAGCTACATACAGAGACAGCCAGGAAACAAATTGTGGAGCAAAACTACACTACAACAATTGTAGGCTACAGTAATGAATAGTGTCAAGGAGAAAAGTAGGGAATGACAAGTTCTAAGTGAAATAGGGCTCCATCTACCCTTGATTCACGCTCCAAGGGGGGCGCTTAGGGGCAGAGTGGCCAAACCATAGGCCCTGGACTCACCATTGTATTATTTTAAGTTTATTCCCAACACGTGTTAACATGATTGGATGAGGAGGTCGATTTTCTGTCCATTCGCTGCAACTTTCCGTCCATCCGCTGACTGGGCGACGCTCCCAGCTGTCGGGGAACTGTCCCCCAATGTTTTCTGTTCCCGGGCCCATTCCCGGGATGTTCCCTAAGGTAATTTTGGGATCTTTGGGATCCAGGGAAGATTCCCTATCCAGGGGTATTTTTTATATTTTTATATTAGTGCATAGGAGAAAGCTACGAGGGTGGAGCGGCACTCCGCCCTCCCGCCATGATCTTGTCTATGTCTTAGCAGGACTTTAGTTATGACTATCTTTATAGGATTCCGCCAAATCTCTAGATCTCTCGTCTTCCTAGCTCTCTTAACTAGTGGTTCCGCCTACTTGTCTGAATCTCTACATTCAGCCATGGCCGCCGCCACGGTCTCCGCTGCTGCTCAAATGGCTTTCACAGGGTGGTTTCACTGCCCCTTTCCCTGCATTGGCAATATATTATACGGTTGTCTCATTGCGCTTCTTCTGAGCTTCTTTTTGATGTTTCTGGAGCGAGCTCCACCAACAAACAACCACCACAAAGGTCGCGAAGTCACCATCTCTTCCAACCCCAGTCAAGCTCGAGAGCAGACAAGCCTGCCTCCCGTCCTGCCAGTTGCTTCATACCGGAGTACTCAAGATCTCCAGCACCGAGATCCAAAAACGCATTGGCCATACAGCCTCGACATTCTCTCCAAGCTCAAGTGGTCAACTCAGCCCTCGTCACGTCCTCCCGTTCAGACTCATGGAGACACGGCGCTTCTTACGAACCATCTGTGGGGTTTTTCGTATGCTACGAACTTCTTCATGCTCACCGCAACTTCGGCTGTTCAGAAGGGTTCTCAATAGCAGGGCCCGTGGGGCTCTCTCTCACAGGCTCACTCATCAAGGAAAACGGGTTTACTCCCATCTCTCTTGCATTTGCAAAAATCATGTGTGTGTTTTGCTGCTCTCGCGGGATGCCTGGGCAAACTACTATCAGCTGCTCTCGCACCAACATACACGGCATTTCATATACGGCTTGCACTTTCGACCTCCACAATTTGAAGCGGAATGTTTACACATCTGATCCAGCGCTCTTGTATAGTGAGATTCACGGGTGGGGGTTCATCAAGAAACACTATCAGAAGAGAGTCAACACCAACACCACAACTACTTCCAGCGTACTGGCCCTAAGACACAGCCAACACACTGCGAGTCTCTAGTCGGATATGCCAGGCACTACCTGGTCAAAATCTAAGTGCTATGAACTACAAATGATGGACAGGCAGCGAATTTGGAAGCGACTGCCACTCGGTTCCTGGCCTCCCGCCACCCTGAGCAAACCCAGTGGGCTCCACCTCTTCTACGGGCAATTATATTGCGATCTCATCACACACACGAATGCGGCCACCCCAAGTGACAGAAGATGGAGATGGCCTGCTGCCCTGGCTGGCACTAGAGGCGGCATTCATAACGTCAGTATCAATGCACTCCACACTAACTTTAAACTCCCTTTCATCTCCATTCATAAATGTTTCAAAGCAATGCACCTCACAGCCCTCCGCTCCCTCACAGCCATCATTACTAACAAATGTAAACTCAAATCTAACCCTTCTCTGGCTCCCGGGGCACCTAGGGTACCCTAGGTACCCCAAGTCCCAACGGTACCTTGCTCCTTTAGACTCCTAGTGTCCTATGGACACCTTTTAGAGCGGACCCACCCCCGAGAGGGGGCAGTAGCCGTGAGGCGAAGTGGCTCTTAGTTACGCCGGTTTTGGCCGAAGTCTTCTCTCTCTTTCTTTCTTTCTTTCTCTCTCTCTCTCTCTCTCTCTCTCTCTCTCTCTATTTTTATATTTTTATTTATTTTTGCGCTTAATTTGAATTATTAATTATGGATAAATAGTCATTGAGGCTTTGATTAAATTGACCCCCTTTAAGACCAGAAATTGGGGCTTTAAAGGGATTTTGCCCTTCCTGAGGGGTGGCTTGACCCAAAGCACCCAGGAATAGGAGAGGTAGTGGGAAGAGGTTTCCCTTCTTCTTCCCTAAACTCGGAAGGTGCTTTGTGAAGGGACAGAGGAAAGAACCAGTCCCGGCTATTAGCGCTGCGGGGGTTTAGGCTAGTAGGAATTAGTAAAGAGCGAGAAAGAGAGAGATGAGCCACTTCGCCCTGCGACTACTGCCCCTTTTCAGGGATGGGCCCTATTGAATTAGTAAATAAACCAAGACTTGGAAGGCAATTACAAAACTTAAAACACATAAAAATATCATAGGATTTAGGAACGCAAAATTGCCCTGTGAGGGAGAGAGTTAAACTCTTATTTGCCAGTAGGATTAATTATTGCATCAAAACCGTCACTAGCATGCCACGAATCCCCTGCACTAACCGCAGTCGGGTGGGCGAATCTTGAGCCCAACCCATTCCGCCACACACTTCAATCCCTCCTAACTAGTATGTCGTCACCCTGGCCGCGCGCGTTCAGGGCTCGTCATATAAATGGTACGTCTGCCGGGAGGTGAGTTAATAGTTAGGACTTTCCGACGGACGAGGTAACGATATTTGTTTTTATCCTCGTTTTTTCTTATGTTTTGTTTTACATCTTATTTATGAGCCTACTCTGTTGTATTGAGATTGAAGAACCACATGCTAATGAGGATTAAAAACCGTTGCATAATAGGCTTTTCTTAAGATCTTCCCTTAAGGTATTAACGCCATGGCACTTACGGAGATGCAGTATGGCTATTCAGGTAGAAGCTCATCGCTTCTACTTATCATTTGAGGCACTTGTAACCGGCCTCTATTGTGTCATTTCGGGGATCGATCCAGTGAAATACGGACGGAAGATTTGATTGTCATTTGCAAGTTAATGGGAAGTCGCATCCTTGACATCGCTGAGGAGTACAAGGGATATTGGATCTCGGCCAAAGTAGGGCCATTGGGGAAGAAAGCTCTTACGACACCCATTTCTTCATTCTTCAGGTTCAATACACGTTGGCCGGGGTGTTGTCAACCCCTGTTTTTGGGATACCTTGACGTACAATCATCATTGGAGGCTCACCTCGCGTGGCAGGTTTACTTGGGTTGCTGCCCTTTGTGCCGAACCATTGCCTATGATGGTATTAATTTTCATTGTCCGCTCCCTTCCATCCGGAGATCCGGAGAAGCCACCACATTTTTGGGTCATATGGCCCTATTGACCTCACGTTTGATTGGATTTGTTGGTTGTTTGGTTATGTCTTAGAAGATTATTTGGAGGTTGAGGAACACCTCCCCTATCCATACAGTACTATTAAGTACATTTGTCATCCCGAGATTTTACGCCGGCATTAGCAACAATGCGGCAGTTCTAGTCATTGAGCTAATTACCAACGGCCAGCTAGACGTGGCAAAGACTGTGCACGGGCTGCGGACATTGGGCTTGAAACTATTTGGAGGGAAGTTAGGGCCACTGAGCAATTGCAATCTGTTCTGAAACGCCTGGCAATAAATGGGCCCACATGTGCGAAGAAATTTGAGTTTGCCCCATAGCTGGAACATTTTGACCATGTAAACCGTGTTCCTGGATGGATGACTCTTGCGTGCCATGTATACGAGCCAAATTGTGAGAAGTTGATGACAATTGCCATCTGCGAGATGAAAGTCCATGACACCAAGGCGTGTGTGCTCTTCTGGGAATGAAATGAGCAAATGGCTCGAGCAGGCAATCGTCGACCGCATTTTTGGGGGTTTATGGCTGACAGAGCCAGAGCAAACTGGGCAGCCATTCGCATTGTCTATGGAACCGAGGGGAAGGATATGCCACTCGTCGACAGAGAGAGAACTTGTGGGTTTCACTGGGCTCAGAGTTTTCGATCACACACTAAAAAGTACATCAAGGAGATCACGAGGGATCAACACAAATAGCTCTGTCAGGCATGGTGCAATGCACCAGTCCCTGAAACTGGCAAAACCAACTATGCTATCCTATGAGCTTGGTGGTCCAGTTCCGGTGCTAGCCACGACGACGATCTACCTACCTTGGAGAGTTGGTTTGCGTGGTGGCGTCACCGTTACCCCCAGCTCGGGATAAGCAAGTCATGTCCTCCTGTTGTTGTTTGGCGCCGAACATCTGTATCTCCAGCCCATTTTCCAAAATGTTGACATGCTTTACTCTTAGTTATTTCTTGTTTCAGAGTTCGCCGCCAAACATACTCCTTTGCTTGCACTTTCAGATGTCATCTACGTCAAGATTAACAGTTCGGCGCCGAACATGCTTCTTTGCGTGGATTTTCAGATGTCATCTATGCCCTAGATTGACAGTTCGGCGCCCACTTCTTGCAGCAATAAATCTTGAGCAACATTGCTAAAATCTCTTGTCATATTCAGGATCCAATCAAGGTCGGCAACATCCGCGTATTTCAGCCGACAACTAAAATCCATATTCACATATACAATGGAGTTGCTGACTAGCAACTTTGCAACCTCGTTCAAAGTCACTGTTGGCTAGTGTATCATACCCTAGTCCCCATGACAGTCAAGCCTGCTGAGGAAAATGAAATACAGATGCTTGCATAGAGTGTAGGGTCCTCGAGCGTTCTTCATGGAAATGAAGTCCGGACAAGTGCACTCAGGAAATTTGCCTATTGTAACATTGTATGCAAGGTTATACTCGAAGATCCGGCAGTCCTCAGAGTGTACACCCTCCCGAACCCTGGAGCGGGAACATCTATAAAGCCTATGACTTACCCATGAAGCATATCTGCGCTCCGCATTTGGTGAAATTTAGTCTGCTTGCACGTTTCTTTTTTAATCTCCTATCCCACCGCTTCGTTGGATAAACATCTCTGTTCTCCGAGTTCTCATGGACTGTAGTAGAATCCGAAGTTCGTGACTGAGGCTGACTAGGGAGCGGAAGCTCAACATCCCTGGGCACCAGCCTAAAACCAGCCCAAGTCAAAGCATCCACCTCCGCCTGGTCTAGGTTACAACCTTCAGCCACAGGCCAAACTGAAGGAAGTCCAGGCTTATCTTCTACATTATCAACCACACCACCGTGGACACACTCAAATATGTCGTCAGGACATAACCACATCATCTGTACCTTTGGTTTCACAAGAGCGCAAGGATGGTATCTTCCCAAATAGCACGGCGCCGGTGTGCCTTCTTTCATACCAGTCTTTCGAACCACTGTCTTGCAAGGCTGTATCGTACTCCGATGGATTGCATGGTAATAGGATCTGCAAGTGGAAGTGGTATGCGCAATGTGAAACATAGCTAGGAACTAGAGGTTGGACTCAACAACTGGCTTGTCGTGGTGCAATGGGCGATCTCCCTCATTATCAACGTCCATATAGTTCTCTAATGGTAGAGGGACATACCGTCTTCGCTTTGTGGTTCGAAGATTAAAATCAGATCTCCACGACAAGTTCTCAGCCTCGACGGCAATCTGTCCCTCATTCCCACTTAGGATCATCTTCACTTTTGAGATCCGTTTGTCCCCTTCAAGGCCGTCGGGCCTGTTGTGGAGCGGTGTTCCGTTAACAAACATTTTGGATGTCTTTGCATGCTTTGCAGGATTTTTTGATCGCGATGCAGCACGCACCAGCTTCTCCATTTTCTCTGGACCACCCCCACGAAATCGGTCATTCATGAACTCCATGTAGTTTGCATTCTGAATAACAACTCTAGTCAGGTCGTCCACTGTTGCATCGTAGAGATTCCCAGGGCCACTGCCGGAGGAAACTTTTCAACTGGAGTGGACGGACTTGGGCATGTTTGTCATTGGCATGTGTGCATCGTCATCCAATGACATTTTCTGCTCGATATACAAGAAGTTAGTCCATTCATTTATAATACCGTCTCATGGTTCAGCTCCGAACAGTACAAGAAAACATTCCAGGAACATCTGGAAAATGCTATCGCAGAACTGTATCGGAGTTGGGCTTCCCCGTAAGCTGGAACAGTTCGGCGCTGAATTGTCAATCTGGGGCGTAGATGACATCTAAAAATCGACGGAAAGAAACATGTCATTTTCGAGCTATAGTGCCTCAACAAATGACTGAATATGCTATGAGAGATATGGGCTATGCGCATTTTCATTATTTAGGCTATGGGGATCAGACAGTATTTTGCCCTTCCCAGGACATTTTGTTCTCTAAGTGTTCGGCGCCGAACATCTTATGTGCAATTTTGTAGGAGTTGAAGTATTCGACGCCGAACCTTCCTCCCTCTAGGCAATCATGTTTGCTTTAATTTTCGTTTGGGTAGTCTGAACCTCTATCTCTCTCCCCTGATTATCTCATTTTATCTGAGGTCATTGCGATGGATCTTGTTGGCATATAATTTATAATTTGTGGAGACCCACTGGAAGCTTCGTCGAACAGACAAATATTTTCTTTGGTTCTATTGTGGGCTGAGGCCTTGTGGTGGGAGTCGTGGGGAGCCTTGGGGCTCACCATGGTCCATTGGGGCCATGGTGGGTGAGGCCAATACTCACCGCAACTCATCACAGGGAGTTGAGGTTCACGGTGGTGGTTCACCATATAGGAGTTGGGCTGTTTGTGAGACCTCCGCCAGCACCTACAAAGTATATATAGGGAGTAGTAACCCCGAGAACAGTGCAAGCCCGTTACGTGACCAAAAGCTAATGAAGGAACCAAGGGAGCCGGAAAGCGACCAAGTGTGGGGAGCTAGTCCAGACTGCCTACAACCATAGGGAATTCCCACATAGCCCACTTAGTTGAGGGCTGCGTGGGAGGGCGAGTTCAACGAGTGTCATGATCCACATGTATAGTTGCTTTGAGAGTATCATATAGTCAATAGCTTAAATAGTGTCAATCCGAAAATGGAAAATGGATTTATCCAGTTTCCATCTAGTATTCCCACACTAGGACTGCATTATCTAATGTGTGTCTCTAGTCAATGTGTTAGGAAACCACTTCAGTTGAATCTGCTTGCGCGAGCATTTAAGAGTGCACATTTAATTTATCACGATCCAAAAAACTACCCATAGTTTAGGACTCGTTTATCCAAAGCTTTCCCCTCAGATGTGCTAGAACACCATACACAGAACATTTGGACTGACCCAATAAATCTAGCAGTAGGGTACTAGGTACCCCATATTACCAGATTTAGTAATACAAGTACCTTATTTCATCCAAAGAGTGCAGTGGTTTGGTGGGAAGAGCACATTTCAAACACCTAGAATTTGGAGAGTGTTGCATTCTCGTTCCAGCGTTTTGTTGGAAGACTTTCAAAATTGGACGTACAATTCAAAGAGAACAATACGTAGTGCAAATTTCAGTTTTAGTTCCAAGTGCCGCTTTGATTGCTGGTCATGCAAATACCCTAGTTTCTCACGGTAACTCCAGCAATTTGGCAAGTAGAAGCCACAAGCGCTAGATCCATCAGAGGTCTAATAAGTAGAGCTTGTTTCTCAGGACTATCTGCAAAGTATGGACTCGGCATGGGCCACTGTAAAGGGGTCTACTTGAGGAGCTTCACCTGCATTCTTCTTTGGCAAAGGTACTCTCTACCATCTTACAATTCCTATAATCCTTAGTCCTTCTGATGCTTATTGGCCCAACTGTTGACGAAATTTAGATAATTATTAAGGATCCAACAGAACTGGCAACGATTGCTAAAACCTGTAAGGAATCCGTTTGAGGGATACCTTAATAGATTACTCTATAACTGAGAGAGAGAGATGATAGTTGGCAAGTTCAATATGAGTCTTGGATCCCATTTATGCAGCACATACAGCCGTGAGGGAGTCAACATCATAGTAAGGTACTTCTCAAACATACTTGAGAGAAAGACTGCCAACCCTAACCCAGGATCATCTGTTCTCTTGGCCCATAATAAGAGTTAGAGGAAAAGCAAAAAGTCTAAACCCTCTCATCTGTTTGCGAAGCTAGAGATGAGGTGCAAAGAACAGACATGTATCATCGGCTTAAGCAGGTAGCAAGTGAACCTGATAAATCAAAAGCTACAAAAAAGGATAAGCAAATGCTGCAACAGAAATCCATGAATCTCAATCTAGGAAAAGTGGCAATTTCATTGGGTTCAAAGGCACCTACCTTATCTGTACTGCTTGTTAAAGAAAATTAGGTCAACTGAGGAACGTTGGAAATAATCCCAACATAACTGTTTCTCATTAGCTAGCAGTGAGAAATAGACTGTACTCATGTTGTTCCTGGGAAGGTTGGCTTGCCATAGCCTTACAGCCATGGCAATAAGAAAAAGAGTGATAGAGAGCAGGCAGCCCAGTGGTTGGGTGTTCGTGCCATGCCTGTGCATTGTGAATCTGCTGGACGTCAAGCAAACTTTAACTTTAACTTCAACTTTAACTTTAACTTTAGAGTTAAGAGTATGTAATTGGAAAGATGGGTTAGCAGTAACAAGCCAAAATCACACCACATGTACAATCTTTCCTGGGACTGAGTTATACATTTCCTACTTGATTGAGAAGCCAGGAGGAGCTGCAGGAGTGCGTAATAAGCTACAGTGAAGGCTAACATTACAGTTTTAGGGGAAGAAACACAGCACGGTTTCTGCAATTACAAATTACAACCAGTTGAAAATCTAGCATAGGTTATGCACCCACCATGGGATTTAGAAATCGACACTTATTTTGGATCAAGATTTTGAAGGCAAACCTTTTTGTCAAAGACTTAATTAAATGCACCATTGAAGACCCACAACCCCAGCTGATGTACCCTTAAGTCACAGGGTGAAAGCATCTGCCAGCACTACCACTCCGGATTGTGCGTGTTATAAAACCACAATAAGAACATGCCAGTAGGATAAGAAAACTCCCCACCATGTGTCTTCAATGGCCCCGGCACCAATCTCCATGCTGACAGCTACTGAAAATTGCAAAAAATTGAGGCAAAGACAATCTACAATTGACAACATGCGCCATGCTAGCGGGTGATGTATTTGTCCCATGATCAGTTTTCCTTTTAGGCATTATTTCCATGAGCATAAGCTTGGATTCACTCTGAGCTATTTATTGTGCCTACCAGGGGTGGCCCCCAGTCCCAGATGCAGATCTAATGAGATGTCATGGATTCCTGTGCTGGTATGTGGCTGATGTTGCACAGCCCCCTGCACCTGTGTTTGAGCTCTTCGTCTCCCCATATTTTCTCTGCCTACTGGGCCAACTCGCCCTCCCTGCAGTGGGCCTGGGGCTGGCTGCCGATATTGCTGGGCGGGCAGTTGTTGGTCAGGCCTCGGATGGAAAGAAGGACCTGCATACTGGGGTCCATGCATCCCGTGTGGAGGCATAGGGAAAAAGCTAGGTGCCTCTCCATATGTATTGGGGAATGATGGTCTGGATCCTGGAAAGCCCATGGTGATAGGACCTGAATAGAAGAAATATGACTGGGGTGCACACTGCATTCCTGATGGCACTGGGGGAGGCATCCCTCCCATCCCCGACATGAAATTGAGATTGTGATGAGCATATGGATGGCCTGGAATGACCCCACCATGCATCATGGACATGCCATGTGCAATTGGGGCCATGCCCTCAAAGGTCCCCATGCTAATCCCATGGGGAGGCAGCAGCTGTTGCCCAGGAAGGCAATGCTGAGCACCAAAGCCTCCCCTGCCCCCATGAGCTGCTGCTATCCTGTTGGCATGCAACTGTGCACGCTTGGCTTCTTGCCGCTCTCGCTTGTGCGCATTCTGGTGGCCGCCCAGTGCCTGTGAACTAGCAAATTCCCTTAAACAGTATTGGCATTCGTACTTGCGATTCTCCCATGTGGGAGTACTTGATCCTGAGCAAACACTCAGACCTTCTGTTACTGGATGTGCCCTATGTGGCGGGCAATTTGCGTCAGACCCGTGCCCACCCTCATTGTTAGAGTCCACATCCATATCCTGCTCAAGTGCAACTAGTCCCCCTTCCCTTGGACTGCTAGTCAAGGGGGGAATTACCTTTGACTCATCTGCCTCAGAAGTCTTCTGTGCCTGCTGATTCTCCCATCTGTCACCATGCAAACTTCTCAAACCTTCCTCTCTCTGAGTCTGCGGAGGTGACGTTCGGTTCACGTTGATCCCAAACAGCTTCACTGATTTCCCTGGTCTGTGCTGATCTCCGGGAGATCTAGAGAGCCTCAGTGTATTGCCTTCCTGGCAGACACTTCTACTAACAGATGGGGGTACTCTCTCTGAATCACTTGCGGATGCATACTCATCCCTGTAGCTCTGTGAAGATACTGGGGAGCCTCCTCCTGGACTCCCTTGCACAGACATATATCGCACACTAGGGGGACTCAACGAAAGCGATGTGGTGTCCAACCTTCCCATGTCCAGCTCTGCCACTTTGTCATCCTTAAAAAATGAGATTGTTGTGTGGGCAGGTACCGCAGGAGGGCCAGTTTTTGCCTGGTTATATGCCCTGTCAGTGCCGCGGTCCTTGTCTTCTCTCCCCTCATCTGGGTCTTCATCCCCCATTCCTCCTTGGGCTCTATACACCCGAATGCAATGCTCCACGACAATCGCCCCACCCTTTTCAACCTGCAGTTTTTAAACTACAAACTCAGCTAGACAAAAAGCCTCAAGCATCAATTGCTAGCAAAAAACTTACTTTACCACCAAAAACAGCCTAGTCGGCGAGCTGGAGTCCGCACAGTTGCAACAGTGGTGCATCATGAAGGCCTTGTCTTGCTTCCTTCTACAAACTTAAGAGCGTTGTGGTTCATTGATCTGGCTCATTGCTTTTCAGACTGTAGAAATCCTAATCCAACTTCATCATATGTCCTACTCTTCGTCACCACATTTCATCTTCCTTCAAAGGCTTGTTCAGCATTTAGATAACAGGGTTGTACCAACCTGCTGCTCAACTGCGGGCTGCATTGCCTTTTCCTTGACAAAGTTGGACCCTCCAGTTTCACTGGCCATGTCAACCACAGAAGCCTCCTTGCAGTTGATGCTGGAATCCTCGCTCAGAGGCTCCCCATGGAGGGGGCAAGCTTTGCATTCAGGGCTCACCAGTTCCAGGTAGGCAGACTGCTGCCCCTTCCTTTGTCCATAATCCAAATGCTTGTTTGACTTGCCATTGTTAGTCTGCAAGTGCCGCCGGTGCAACAAATCTTGGCCTATATCTGAGTAACAATTGTGTGCCCCCAGCATATCACTCCCTGAGGGCCAGCTTACTGCGGCCACCCTTTCACCCTCCACCTCCCCCTGGGCCTCCCTCTGCGGCTTGGTGGTTGATTCCACCAATTCATCACTGTCATCATTGCAGCAGCCTTTACTGGTCCCACTTTCATCTTCACTCTGTACCTCATTACACACCGCCTGGGAGCTCGACACATGCAAATATACCTCCACCGGTCTTGTCATTCGATAAACAACCGCTCTCCAGCTCCCTCGCTCCAATAAACCACCCGATCCCCTCTCTCACTTCACCAGCTCTCCGCTACACTACACGGGCGTTGGAGGAGTTCACCAAGCTGGTTATATGCTGTGAAGACGCAGTCGCGTGACTTCCTCACACTGCAATATCTGGTGTTACCACAACACTGAGGCCCAATCCTCCCAATCCTCTTTTCTACAAGCCACATCCATCTTTCTGACCCTTTTAGTTCTATCAAACACAGCTGTCCAAATCTCTTCTCTTCCTTCTCTAGCCACACCCTTCCACCTTCCCATCCTGCCTCCTCACATCCTCTCAAAACAATAAAATAACCACAAGACACTTGCTTCCCCCCAAACAAGAGACACCTTGAAACCCCACTTGTCAAACCACGTCCAACTACCCCAGCCAGCGAGCTTTGCTAACCCTTCCATTCCCTTCCCCAAACAGCAGTCACCAAACCTCCTGCTACCAGAAGGCAGACACCTGGTTGCAGCAACTGACACACATTTTCACAGCTGCCTTGCCCTAATCAGCAAGGCAAGGACAAACAACACACCAAACTCTACTCACTCCACCAAATCCATACCAGTCTACCACCCACCAACATCTAGTTCGCATCTAGCCAGCAAGAACAAGAACACAACTAGATCTGCTGCAGAGCTGAGCTCTCTGGAAATGGATCAAGCCACGGAGGCAAGAAGACGGCAGGGAGGCTCCCCAGATGTTGCAAGGAGCTGGGTGGTGAGTGACGAGTTTCACGAAAAGGTTGCTTTTTGCGGAATGTGTGCATCATGCTGTTAGGATAAAAATAAACTGCAATCCTAATAGCATGTGCAAAACACCTGGAGCATATTCTCAATCAGAGAAACGCCTGAAGGTCATTTGTCAAAACAAGATGAGGCTCACAGATTATGCTTTAGAATGTTTTAATGCCTAAGATTTTTTTGTTCGCTACACTCCCCTAAGGCCAGCAGGACCCCCTCTGCCTATGGCATTTGCAAAGTGTACTCAACTGGTGCTGGTACAGCAGCCAGCTTTTTCATCATCAATTCCATTTTTTCCATATACTCCTCACCAGTTTCATGCTTCTTTTGAGTGCGTCCACCTACTCAGCCAGGTTGTAGGCACTGTGATTTAGGAGGACATAACTTGACATCACACCCATTGTATACACCAGAAGGGAAAAGTGGGGAAAAGGTTTGAAGGATCTTGGGGTGGGTACCTTTCAAGGAAACCACTCCAGCCATCTGTCAAATTGTTGTAGCCCATATTTAGGTTTTCGAAGGTTGACAAGACCTGCATAAATGAACATGGGGGATCAGCGGTTGTCCACCACACAGAAGCTACTCTATCTGTAAACAAACAGAGAAACTGCCAATGAAAAACTGAACTTCCAGCGTTGGGCACCCCGAATCAGGACGGTAGCCCAGCCCGACTGACTTGAGGGCTGTCAGCGAAATCAGCCCCGTATGCACAACATCCCCCAGCGGATCACATGAATGACTAGAGATGAGGTCCATGACCTATGTCCTCTCCCAACATTGAACGCTGGACTCCAGTGCTGGTTGCACATGATCATTTCCTCTAAGTCTCACAGCACCAAAAATCTTAGAGTTTAATTGGATTCAATGACAAAAGAGTCAAACGAATACTCTTTTGCCCCTTTGTAAAAATGCACTACCCAGACTCACCAAGGAGCAATAAGCATGGAGAAAACCCAGTAAATATCTGATCCAACCTTTTGGTTCTCCATTTGAGGCCATGACTAATCAAGCCCAGGGGACACTTCCCCAAGGTAATGAGAGTCATAATATTCACCTTCATGGCATCAAATACACTACCAGAGGCATCCCCTTCCCAAACTGACTAAAAGCCAAGAGTAAACTTGCGGCAAAATAAAAGCTAAGCTTACCCTCCAAAGCCCTTCCGTAGCCCAAAACGATGAGCTATCTACGCTCCCATCATAGAGGAGGACAAGGGAGTTCATTATACTTAGAAGAGGAAAGCAGCACATCACAGTCCCTAAAGACTAACTATCTGAAGCTCAAGTATGACACATCTGGCACCTGAAGAAACCAGATCAGCGTCCCAGCCAACAGTCTTAAGGAGCCTCCGCTCTCAAAAAAACAGGGCAAGGTAGAGTCAAAGTGTGCCAAAGACACGCTACTCAACATACCCTGTAAATTAGGGCCGAAACAGACGCAATTCGTTCGTCCCATGATCGGTTGTCTGTCTTGTGTTTCTCATTGACCTACGTGCTAATTGCCATCAATTGAGAACTTGGGAGGCATGCCAAAACCACAACATTCATGAGACATGTAGGTCTGCGCCCAGAGGTAGGAGGAATCCAGCAACCTGGAAATGATTGATAAATGAATATGTTCCATGATCCTTTTGGAAGTCGAACGACTTAGTTCGTCAGCGGTGAGAGGGAAGCTCTTTTGCACAAACAGGGAGCCGAAAGAGCCACATAGTACAAGTGCCGTTCAGAAGGGCTCTCACTACACTGTACGAGCTCAAAAATTACTATTTAAATCCGTGTGGATCATTTGAAAGCAGAGAAAGGAAAACAAGCAGTAACAGACAGACACCACAACAAAACGCCCGCGCCCCACACCCCACCTCCCCACCACAGACAACCAACTAAAACCCAACTGCTGAATTTACAGCGATCTCGTCACTCGATCAAGCAGGCGAGCAGCGATTGTCGCAGGGCGAGCGGGCAGGCCGCACTAACGCGCATGCAGCACCAGCCTGCTGGGCGCCCTTCGTCGCATTTGGGATTCACTCCCGCGGCTCGGCATTTGGGCGAGTGCCATGTGGCGGCCCGGCCGGGCTGGCGAGCGGGCCGGGGCGCGGGTCAGTGATCTCCCGCTTTATGTCGGCTTTCCGGGCCCGCGCTTGTGAGTTGCTGGCCGCACACTCGGCGCCCTCCCTTGCCGACTCAGCCCCGTCTCCACTCTCCGCCACATCTTCTGCCTCGATCCCCGCCGCTCGTTTCCTCGTTGCGCAGACGGATGACTTCCTTCTACTTCGATGTGTTCCACTCTCGTTACTTCAACGTCATACCATCTTCTTCTTTTTTAATTTATTAATATGTAGATGGGGGACTTGGCTGTTTTAAAAACAGGGCAATCTGGGTAAGCTGGGCCTCTTAAACATTTTATGCCCCAAATGAGGTGGAGGAAAGGTCTTATCAGTAATAACCTTTTGCAATAGGAGGTGATTTTAACATGGTAGAAGATGAGGATGACCGCCTTGGTCCTTCTGCTCACAGTTTATCTGCAGTTGAAAGAAATTTTTGGCCATCGGGCTTCTTGATGCTACTGCCCCAGTCAGGATGAGCTAAAGTTCACCTGGTCTAATAATAGAAGTCCTCCTAACTTGTGTCAGGCCAGGTTAGACAGATTTTATTGCACTGCCTTGCTTCTACCGTGGGCAAAAAGGATTCCTATTGATACCATACAACCTGGTTTTGATCACTCCGCAATACTAATGCTGCTCAACACCCCGGGCTCCAGAGTTAGGGGCAGGGGCTTCTTCAAACTGAACCCAACAGTCTTGCTGGACCCACTTGTGGTCCAATCTCTGGAAAGTGCCTGGACATCTGCTACCTCTCCTTCTCCTCTCCAACACTGCTTTTCCTCTCTAAGCTTCAGCTTATCCGAAAGTGTTGCCAGGAGATCTCCAGGAAAAAGGCTGAGGAGAGCTCCAGAAAACAAAAAGCTTTGACGACATACCAGCCAGCCAAAACGGGGGATGTCGACCAATGGCCCCTCTTGCGCTGCAGCATGAGGGCCCGCACAGGCTGGGTACTGCAGGCCTCCTTGGTACTCAGCCTGCACCCGAGCCTGGGAGGCAAGGGCCGCCTGATTCCCAGCATGCAACAGACACCATGAAAGGAGACTCCAACGCCATGATAATCAAGCACCCGAATGCGTAAGCAGCAAAGGCAAACCATAAGCAGCAGGGCTACCCAACGGACAATCGCACTCTGCCACCAATGCTGCTACTCTATCTTTTGGCTAGTTCCCTCGTTGACCCTCCTTCTCTATGTTGGCTATGGCCCTTGTGTTCTCCCCCTCTTATCAACGCAATGCGCACACATTACACATGTTCATCTTTGTCTCTATTACCCACCGAGCTCCCTCACACTACTATACACCCAACTCTTATGCTTCAAATCTCTCTGCCGCTCCCGCGGCACCCCAACTAACAACTAACCCCTCTATGCATGGCCACTGCACCCACATCCAAAGCTCCTCTCACCCCCAACACTTGCCGAGCTCCGCCGGTTGGAACATCCCACACTCCCCTTCCGATTCAAAACTCTCCTCTCCCCTCCCTCGAGACCCCACTATGCTCTGCACGATGACATCCCACACTCACCACACCCGTCACGCAAGGCCCGCCTGCAGGGCCTACCCGCGCCCGCCACCTCGTCATTCCCGTACCCACCGCCCCACACTTGTCCCGCCACCTTTTATAAAAACACCTCCCCAAAATCATTCAAATCCAACCCAAACAATATACCATCTACGCCTATATCCCAGAATCCGTATACGCGGAAAACTAACGGCCCTCTTATCCCCTTCCCTCCACCGACCAGGCATCTTTACCAAATTACACCCCCCTATAAAAACACTAAACCTATCTTTCTACCAACGGATGTCATATAAATGTGGATGAATGTACCCCATCCAAGCCCCCCACCTATACAATGCCTACCTCCCTATTACCTCCCGTACATGTCCTACACAAACACATATGTTCCGCACCTCTATAAAGGGCGACCGCACACGCTACCACCCCCCCCCCCCCAAAATAAAATGGGCGCTAAATACTCCAGCATGACCCATCAACCAACCCATCCCCAATATATTTCCCCTATATACCCCATTGGCACCAGCTCTACCATCTCCCAACCTACCCAGGGTAGTTGCAGCCTACGTGGACCAAAATGAAACACACCATGAGTCCCTACAAGTACATAAAGGGGGATGTGGCGAATCCTCAACCATTGGATTCGCTTCAATTTACAATCTCAACCGTCTATGATTGACCATTAAATATTTTATTTTCAGATCACGATAGTTTTTTTTTCAAATTTGACCTTGATCCACCCCGGGGGTTTACCCTTGGTCTATGTATTTAATGAGGTAGTGTTGATATTTCAAAGAATTCTATATGTAAAGGACTTTACGAAAATAGTTATTTTGAAGGCTCAAAATAGTACATAAAATTTATATTACTCAATATTTTTGAGTGGATGTTTTCATTCTAGATTCTTTATCCCTCAAAGCACATTTGGTCAAGTCCCCTTTTCTAATTTTCTATTAATCATGCTCTAAAAAAAGTCCAAAACGGCTTTTTATATGGACTATACCAAATCCTTATGGACTTGTTCCAAAGTCCATAATTTCTAACCATTTGTTTTTTTGGTTATTAGACTTGGAATAGGGGAAATATATGTAGTTGAGCCTTCATAGCTTAGTCCCTTTTTACTATCAGCATTGCCATTTAGGAGTATGATAATTTACAACTAATCAAGGTCCCAAAAAAACAGTGTTGTGACAGCATTTTTGGTCCACCGTAGGCTGCAACTGCCCCCCACCAAATTCTTTTATCATTCACTAGCCCCTCCCACATCCTGACAATCCGCGGCACGCACCACCGGGCCAACTTCCTCACCCACAGTCCATATGGCAGACATTACAAATACCCAGCAAAATCTAAACATTATTACCATCACCCTCCCAACCCTAACTGCGCGTATATGCATACGAGCCTAGACCTAATCCTCTTGCGGTGTGGTGATATCCACCCTAACCCGGGCCCGACCACCATTACTGAAATTATCAGAAATCTATCAGCAGATGAACAAGAGAGATATGCCCTATACTTTCAACCAAACACCATCTCTCTTATACATAGCTATCGTCATATACTCGACCACTTCACCCCTTTCCTCCCAAACTGCCAAAACCCCGACAGCACACCCCCACACCATATTACAACCTTTGGGCTACCCCCCAACTGCTACCCAGCACTCACTACAACTTTATTTAAACTCAAGACTTTCTCCGCCTCACAGCTCATTTTCTCCCTTATCGTTACCATCTCCCCTCTCCCAGAGACATGTAATGGATACTTTAACTCTCACTCGACCTCTAAAATCCGCTCTCTCCTACACCAACTACACATACTGCCCCCGCTCCCCAACCAATACATGGCCCCCCCTCACTACTTAGCCGAGATCCACACCTCCCTCAAACTATGCCTTTCACACCGCTCCGTGCCCTATAAACCCACTAGGGGCGGTGTTGCATTGGGTATCCTCCACACACACCACTCTCCCAGCACCAGTACCAAAATCACAGTCCCTATCCCCATCCGATCACATCTACAAATTATCCAACTACACCCACCAGCATTATGTCCCATCACCCTCATACACTTATATATATGCCATCTCATGCCGACGACCTCCCCCTCATACCAGAAATAATACACACTATCTCCCACGCAGTCACCCATCCAGATCACCAACACCATCATGTCATCCTAGCAGGTGACTTTAACAGAGACATTGCACTATTAGGCCACTCATACAATGGCACTCACAAACCCCCCTCGGCTCCTGACCACGAATGGACCAAATTCATCCAGCTTCTAAAGCTTAAATATATATCCGCCGATTACCACTACTCCCGACAAGGGGGTCTTCACTATCCCTCCCTAAGCCTACTCGGCGGTTTCTACCTCAGATCTAGTAATGAAATCCCCACATACCTCCACAGTCACGTTCATATCAATAGCCTATGCAACTCCGATCATTGCCCGATCTCTATCTCTCTCCCCCCATCTCTTGTCCCATTCCGACCCATTCCAGATGTACATACCCCACCCCTTCAACTCAGAATTCTCTCACCCATCCCACAAAACAATCTTAGGACCTTCCAAGAACACTTCCACGCCGCATCCTCTACCTTCATACACAAAAACTCCATTATTCTCTCCGACACTAATATACTCTTATCTCCCGAGGCAACATGGACCGTGGCCGAGATTACTCTCTCATCTACGATGCTAGAAATGACTAAATGTGTCTTAGCCACATGCTCAGCGCCCCCCGACCTCCCACAAACCGATCGCTCAAAGCAAAACGGAGGATACCTCACAAGGACCCAGAAACGGGCATGGTCATCCCACCTCTTGATATCTACCATACCATACAACGGGCTCTTGCCGTCATACCCCATTCCCCATCCCCATCATATAACAACTGGAGAATTGACCCCCGCATAACCTGTTTAAATAACTTAGACGTATGCCAACCACTCCTACCTCCATCTGCGGACACTACCTCTCTCCCCCAATGGCTTGCCTCACTATCCAAAATTGGTCGCAACGCAAAAAAAAACCGCATACCTTATCACAAAAGAAAAAGCCACTGCCAATCACAAAAAAATCGTCGTCTCCTTTGGCAAACTATTACATGAACGAGCCCACAAAGCCATCTTCAACCCTGCGATTAACCCTCCCATTGACTGCCTTAAACATAGACTAGGCCACCTGTTAACCAAACCAGCTGACATTCGGGATGAAATCTGGTCGCAGGCATCGTCCTCCTACACACCCACAGTCTCTAACTGTCTACACCCAAGACAGTACGCACCCACTTGCTTATGCAAAGTCAAGCACTATCCTTGGCACGATCTTGACGGCTTCTCCCTAGAAAAACGAGACCCCCCCCTCCCCCCACAGACCGCATATTGAACCTCTTCACAAAAGCCATATATGACTCTTGTCTCAAAAACCTATCCAAAGCCAAGGCGCCTGGCCCGGACCTCATACACAATGCCATACTCCAAGTACTCCCTCTTTAAATTCTTCCAACTCTGCTACCAGCTCCATCGTATACCACACTCCTGGAAGCATAGCCGGACAATTCTACTATTCAAAAAAGGTGACCCCACGGACCTCAGTAACTACAGGCCTATCGCACTAGCAAACACTATATACAAACTATTCACTAGTACTCTGACAACAATGCTATCTACCTATGGGGAACAACAGTGGATCCTCAGTGACCCACAAGAGGGTTTTCGCGCCACGCGAAGCACCACCAGACAAATACAATATGTCATATCGGCCCTAGAGAACGCAAAACTTACCAAACAAGACATATATCTCCTCTGTATCGACTTCAAAAATGGCTTTGGCTTCCTAGACCATCCCCGCCTGCTCGCCATCATGACAGATCTAGGATACCCTACAGATGTTATTCAACTCATTGGTAACATCTACACCAACAGCACCACAGAATACGCTGGTTCTTACTACAGCTCCACTCCTCCTATCCCCATACTCCGGGGAACAATTCAAGGAGACACTTTGAGCCCCTACCTATTCATCATATTTCTTGAACCCCTGCTCAGATGGCTCGCCCGTGGTAACCTAGGATACCAATACAAAACCTCTTCTAATAAAATCACCGCTGCAGCCTATGCAGACGATCTTGCCATACTAACACACAAACCCCAACATCTTAACCGTTAAGTTGACAAATTATCTCGCTTTAACCAGTGGTCTGGCATGGAGCTCAGCCTCCACAAATGTGCAGTCACCGCCGCCACACATTGTAGTAAACTCACAAAATCCACGATAGCCTCCCACTGCAAACTTCACATACATTATCAACAAAAAACCTTCCCCTTCTTAGGCCAGACGAGCCATACACCTACCTGGGCATCCAACTGGTCCCCTCACTCACATGGAAGGTACAGAAATCCACAACACTCTCTAAACTAACCAACAAAATCTTGGCCCTCCTCAAAGCCGGTTTCCATTCGCCCCAAACTAGCTATCATCCAAACAGTCCTCAAACCCCCAAGTTCAATACGCCTTTCATGCAGCCCCCTTCTCCCTACCCGACATCAAACATATTGATAAAAATATTGTTCAGCTCACCAAACGCATATGTGGCCTACCCAGTAGCACCCCAAATGCTCTTACTCAGCTTCCACAGGACAGTTATGGCATAGGATCTAGTCCCCTTATCATCTCATACGCCCGTACCCTCGGCTCACAACTACAATAAGCCCTAAATGACCCCGGTCTCTTAGGGCTCATCTTCAGAGGTCTCCTTAAACACCTGGCAGATAAATACAATGGACTGTACTCCCTTCCCACCCTTCACCCCCAATCCTGCCTTCACTCCCCAGTCGCCCGCACACTGCGTATAGCAAAGTTGGTTAGGTTCAATGGCGGCTAATGCTGTTACCCCGGGGGGAAGTTGTAGAAGGGGGTGTTGTTGGTCAGGTGGCCTTTGTTATGTGAGAATGAGGATAGTGGCGGAGGAGGGGGAGGAACGGGCAGCAAGGCGTGCCCCTTGGAGGGCCGCATGTGTGAGAGGTCCAGGTGGCTGGTGGGCAAGGCCATGGCCTGACCACGTGTGCTGAGTCGCGGAGCCAAGAGCCCCAAAGACACAGTTCCTGGGGTATGGGTGGACTTGAGTAATAGAGTGGGTAATCTGAAATGAGGCGATAAATTTTTTGAGGATGTCCGCCGGAACGAGGCTATGGACATAGGCTTGAGCAAGTTTGTCGAGGGTACGGGGTTTTTTAGTGGGGGTGTTGCGTGTGTATCTGTCAACTAGCCAGCAAACTTCAGTGGCGAAGTCTTGCCTAGGGGGTTGTAGCTGGCTAGTGTGGATGGTGCAGGCAGTATATCGCTCCTAGAGCGATCCTCATATGAGGGATTGACCCGACAAAGTGTCCATTGAGTGTGTATATGTTAGTTACGGAGCGGCTGGGACAGATGACGGGGTGTGTTTGGTCAATGTCTTTGTCAAGGTTACATTCCGAAATTGTTATACGAATTTTTGGGGCGATAAGTGGGGTGTGGATGTATCGGGCGTCCCTAGATTGGGTTTGGGAGACATGGTGTTTGTGGGGGTGTGTTAGGTATTTGGTGTTAGTTGATTTGTGAAAGTTGGTGAGGAGTTTGCGGTTGTGGGCAAGGTCACAGTCTTCATGGTTCCCGAAGAGGTCTTCTTCTATTTGCCATGTGTTGTCTTCAATAGGGAAGTCAGCCCATTTACATAGATAGTATGTATCGACACATGTGGCGCCAAAGGCGTCTAGAGAGGTTTGGGTTTTAATGCCATGGATAGCCTCTATAACGAAGGCCTCTGGGTGGTTTGGTTTTGTTGGGTGGGGGTTGAGCGCTTGAGCGGTAGGAGTTGGGGAGATGGGGGGGTAGGTTGGTGTTGACTAGGTGTTGAGAGTGGAGAGGGAAAGACCGGGGGGGGGGGGGGGGGGGGGGGGGGGGGGGGGGGTTTCATGGGTGTTATGGGAGGCTATGAGTCGTTGGAGTATTGAGGTAGTTGGTGCTGTTCTGAATTCCGGGAGGAGGTCTTGTTGGTTGTGAGGGAAGAGTGAGCATAGTAAGTCGCATGTACAAGAGGCCGTTGGGTGGCAGAATAGGGAGCGGAGGTGTAACAGATATTTGCATGTTTTGATGGTGGTCCGGGAATGTTTCAGGGTAAACTGGCTGGGGGTTAAGAGCCTCACACCCGTGGCAGTGGTAAGTTGGGTGAGGCTAGAGATATTACGTGCTTTGAAGTATGCCAGAATGGGTTTTTTTTGCCATGGATGAGAGTTTTCAAATTGTGCAAGGAATGGGCTGTGAAGCCATGCACGTTCAAGTGGTGAAATGGTGTTGGGGTAGCCTGGTAAGTCGGTTCACAAAGAACCCACTCTGACATTATTTCTGCTTGTCCATAATAGTCCCCACACCCTCCTACCCCCGGACTTCTCCACACGCCTTAAACATCTTCTATCTGATACTCATGGCATGTTACTCACCACCTATACACTCCCATCGGGACAATGTTTCCCCACCAAATCACCGTATAAGCAAAAAATTAACACAATATGGGACAAGATCCCACCCCGCACCCTCACCCCCCCCAATGTAACCCCTCATGATGCCCCGCCGGTCTACCTGGGGCCTACCTCCCCCAAATACCCCCCACTCCACTCACACGATACAGATGGCTCCCAGTCTGGCTCCCTTGCCGGATATGGCGTTTATTATGCCGCCACCAACAAAAGGACGGCCCATCGGCTCCCTCGACCCGCCACCATTCTCCGGGCCGAGCTTATGGCCATTTTTGAAGCCCTATCACAATTAGCCCTATTCCTGCCACCGTACTACATTTTTGCGGATAGCCTCAATTCACTTTTTATCCTTCGTAATCACTTGGCCTGCCCCTTCTCCTACCACCACCACACCGATTGTAACCTTATCTCTGCTATTATCAAACTAGCAATTGCCATCGATAAACCCATCCACTTTCTCAAAGTACGATCACATACTGGTATTATTGGCAACGAGGAGGCAGACCTCCTCGCCCAGCTGGGGGCCTCTAAACCCCCAGTTGAACCATCGACCTACCCCATCCACGTCGCTCATGCACACCCTTTTTGGATGGTCTACCCAGTACCTGACCCTCCATCACCCCCGTCCAATCCGAAACCTCCTTAAAACCCTCACTAAAGAAGCCAACAAACAAGTCTCAGCCTCTCTCAGCCATACCAAACTACATATCCAAAAATGGACCATTTCCAATGTCCTGCACCATAAACTATCAAACCACTTCTGGAACTCCAAAGCCGCCTCTGACGCACAAATAAGGCAAACACTAAAATTTAGCTAGGCCCAGTATATGGGCGATCAACGCAAGCACACCTTCAGGCCAACCCTATTCCCATCCCCGCACTGCCCACTCTGCTCCCACCTCCATGCTAAACGTGATACATGGCCTCATCTTCTTAGCGAATGCCCACACCCTGTCTCCACGGGCTATATATTGCTCGTCATAACCACGCCGTATGGCACATCCTCAAACTCCTCCTACGACGTAATGAAACTAGGAGTTACTATAGGTGACTGCATCTTTGAGGGGCTATCTTTGAGATTCCCTACCGCCGAAGATCTCCCTCTCATGTTGTTTGGCAGGCCGGGACAGGTTGACTCCCCCCTGTGACAGTGTCTCTGCACCCTCTTCTTGCTCTTTCGCAGGGGACAGGTTTTTGGCCTTCTTTTTCTTCTTCATGTGAGCCGGCCCCTTTGGTTATGCAGTGGGAAGTTGTTTGGCCGGATTCCCACCCAAGCCGTCATGCTTTCGTTGCCCTGAACCTCCCATGCCGACTGTTGCAGCCTGCGCACCACCTCCCAAATCTGGACGTATTCCTTTTGTGCATAAGAGTAGTCCAAGGCCTCGCGTCCCCCCACGAAAAGAACGAGAAGAGGTTCATGTGTTTCCCTCGGCCCCCCTTTGGAGACCCAAAAACTGAATCCCAGAGGAGGTTAGCTATTTCATGAGCATAAGCGGCATGAGCGGAGATCGGTTTTCATGAGCAGAAGTTCAAATTTTGGAATTAAATATATTATATATATATATAATGGAATGTGTCAGAAAAATAATGATATAATATTCATTGTGTGAAACTGAAATTGAAGTTCTGGGAGCCGTGCTCATGAAATTTTCTCTTGCGCTCATGGAAAATGCGAGCGAGATCTGTAAAAATGGCGCCGAATTTCGCGGTAATAGGTTCCGCAACCTTGGAGAATGGCGACGCATTTCGCGGGAATAGGTGCCTCCCCCGAAAAATGGTGCCGAATTTTGCGGCTATAGGTCCTTGGCATTCAAGTACGTTGGCCTAAAAATTGGAAATGGTGCCTACGACTGCACAGATATTGGGCACTTTTTGGCCACATAACTGGAAATTCGGGGCCATTTTTTCAGACATGGTTCCTAGACATGCTGGGACTTGCCAGTTTCTGGCCCAAATTTGGGAAATGCAGCACCATATTTTTGTTTCGACATTGAACTGCTAGTGGACCTCAATCGCCGGACTTTGTAAGCTATAGTCCATAAGTGTCATTCCAGAAGACCATAATGTGTTTGAAGGAGACATTACTTTAATATTAATGCAGGTCTCATTCTAGGAGTTTTGTCGTGGATTTCATTAGACTGCAAAACAAAGTCTACTGCATAAAAATGCAATTGAAAAATATCATGCCATCCCAAGAGCATTGGCAATCCGAGTCTCATTCAACTTGTTGGGAGGGTGTCATCTCTTCACTCTTCCGAATCGCATTGTGGGATATGCAGAATTGTCCAATACGTCTCTACTGGACCTCGCATGCAATGGCTGGGTCTGAGGAATTGGAAATGGGTGGGCCGGGACGTCTGTGCATTGCACCATTCGAAATCCTGCTGCAGAAAGAGCATCCGCATCATTCTGAGAGAAGGTTGCAACCCGGTGCAACAGGCCAGATGCCGGGAGGCTCCGGCGTTCCCTGAATGCCGTACTTGGGCTTGCCAAATACACAAGTCATTATGTCATGCCTACAGAACCAAAATGTCTGCGTCACCGCTGCTGAAAATCTTGCAGTCATAAATCTGCCGCTGAAACAAGGTGCAGGTACAGCACCATGTGGGTTCCTCTGAATCATCTCACCGTAACGTGCTCTCGTATCCACCCGGATGGCGCAACACTTCCCTCAAAATGTAGGCATTGTCCTTGTAAATATTCTCCATTGTGACTCCAACACTCTTGTATCGACAATGGGTATGTTGTACTGCGTGACGACAGATGGCTCGGAATGTTCCTCGAGCATGTGTCCTGTGCTAAAAGGAGATGGCGATCTTGAACGTGCAGGGCTTGCGGTGCTGGACGAGACGTCCTGAGGCAACATTACGGGACCACGAGGGAGCGTGCGAATATTCTTGTCAGCTCGCCAAGAATCCTCTCTCGCTAGGTGGCTCGTCAATTCGTCGTCTCACTGGACGGGTGTGAACATCTCCTTCCAGGTGCTCGCCTCTTCAAAGCAATGGCGTGTCTCGAAGGCCCTCTCGCAAGGCTCCTGCCCACTTCCGAGGATTCTTGGATCTGGAGGCAGTCTGCATCAGCATTTTCTGCCTGTCCGGCCCCAAGCCCCACTGTTTCCCTTTTAAGAACTCATTGTATCTGGATTGCTGCATAATTGACCTCACAATGTTCTCCATTGTGGCAATGAGGATGTCCACCAGATGCGCCGCAGAGGAGGCACGCCATGAAGAATGCACTGATTTGGCCATGTTTGTTGTCGGCATGTCGGTGTCGATATTTCCTGCAGATGCACACTCTCAGGTTAAAAACAAGTTACAAATCATGACTACCATAATATTGTAGGGACGTGAAATCGTTCAACTCACCTCTCGCATTTAGTCGCCGAACTGGAGGAAACGATAATGCCACCATGCAAGCCAAGAAGAAGAAGAAGACTCCGACCGAAGCCGGTGTAAGTAAGAGCCACTTTGCCTTGCGGCTACTTCCCCTTTTCAGGGGTGGGCCCTATGTAAAGATCAAGGCCCAGGGGACACCCTAGGACAGATGGGGAGAGTGGTATCAGTGGTGCGGGGGGTACCATTTGGTATCCATGGGCCCCATGGGTACCAGTGGTACCCAGAGGCACATCGGGCATCTAGGAAGCGGGAGGGGATACTGGATTCGAGTTGTCATTTGTTGGTGATGATAGCAATGAGGGATCTGAGCGCGGTGAGGTGTATGGCTTTGAAGCATTTATGAATAGAGGTGGTAGGGATTTGAAAATTGTTTTGAAGGGCAGAGATGCTGGCATTATGGATGCCTCCTCTAGTGCCAGCAGTTATGACAGTAAGTGGGCCGCACCCCCGTCTGCAAATGGCAAGGATTAATGGTGCACATTTTTGGCATTTTTCTAGGGTGGAGGAGTTAGGGAAGCGGTTGCGGCAGTACGTGAATTCTATAAAATGTATGTTGATGTCTGATGATGGTACAGGGGGGGGGGGGGGGGGGGGGGTTAATGGGGAGGCCTTGGACTAGGAGAAAGTCCGGGCATAGTCTAACGGGGCATGTGCGTGATGAGTTAGGTTGACATATACAGGGGATTTTCCAAGTAGGTACTGTATGGTCTAAGGACCGACCTTGGTTCGTGCCGGCGTTGATGAGTAATGACAGAAGGCCAAGGAGAAGGCCAGAGAACAGCCGGATAGTACAGAGACACTTGAGAGAGCCAAGCAGAAGACAAAAGAAATGGGACCTACCGCCTGTTTTGGATTCTGACGACCTTATTCACTGTTGTTTTCTTTTTCTGTAGGTACATTGTAGAATAAAACTATAATCAACCCTAAAGAAAAGGATCAATCAGTCTAGAGTTCGTTCGTTGGGGAAAGCACTAATACGACTAATACATAATGATGCCCTGCTACTCTATTTCTCTTCATTCTCCCCTCTGAAGACGTTCTACCATTACTTACCTCAATCTATAGCAACTAAGATCCTACCAGTTTCAATGATACTTCCTCCACTCTCTATCAACTCTGTCCCATTGTATGAGATCAAATACCATTGTTCATCTACTACTCTTCTCCAGTAATCTCTCTGATACAAGGTCAACAGCTTTCGATACCATCCTTTATTTACCAACCATAAATTGATTATCTCTTTGTCACTACATTGCAATCTTTTAAAAATATCTAGTGACAGACTATTAGGCAGTCCAGTAATTAGTTTTACAGGATATGCTATCCGTTCTTTTCCACAAATCACTATCGATCACTCTTTACCACCAATTCTGTTTCTCCAGTTGCTCCAGGGATTTTCCCTCACCAAAATTATGATTCCATTCTCTCATAAGTTCAGGATAGCCTTCAAATGGTCGATACCACTTCTGCAACCAACTATGCTTCTAATAACAACTCATGTATAAGATGGATATCTCTCTATACCATCCTTTATTGACTAATTGCAATAAGAATACTTCTTTATCGCTACAACAAAGCTTCTGAAAGATTATTATGGATAAATGATCTGGTAATCCAGTGATCAACTCTGATACTTCTTTTATTCCCTCATCATTGCTTTCTGCCATGCAAATGATTTTACTTCACTGTTGTGCTCCTACCATTAATCCAATTGAAGACTCCATATCTTTGTTTCCTTAATCTGCTCCTTCTTGAGCTTTGGATATCCAACTATCGATATTTCTCTTGGTAGACCAAAAACTAATTCTCACACTAAATTCTTATCTTTTTCATTTGTGCGCATTCTCACCATCTCATATAATTATGGTTCTTCAGCTCTTACACACAGAATCACATTCTCATTCCATCACTATTCTTCACCCATACACAAAGTGAATTGCACTTCCTTTTTCTCCTTTTTCTCTTCTATTCATAAATCACAACATTGCAAGAACGCAGTACTAAATCTACCATTGCAGAATAACTCTATAGTCTATCTTCTGCTCACTCTACTCTCCCTACTCCGGTCACAGCTCTCTGGCTCAACTGACCCTGTCTACTTCTCATAAACGCAATATATAGCAGAGCGCTCCAACGACTGTAATAACCGCTCAAACTCCTTCATCCATCCTTTACAATTATTCAACCATTTCTTCTATCATTCAGTCCAGGATAGACTATCGGCTGCATACAAGATATCGAAGAACGCTACTCTATCGCAGCAATATCGAAGGTATCGCAGAATATATCGATGAAAAAGATATTAAAAAGTTCTAAAAATTGTCACTAAGTCATAAATTCCTATTATTCTACATACATGAAGCTCGACCTTTTGGACAAAGGTGCGCTTGCCAGAGATCCTCCATTCTTCTTGGCATGGCGAAGTCCTGGCCCCGACTCCATGTACACCGCGGATATGGTGAAGTCCAGTGGTATCTAGAGCATTTGCGCGACTGCCCTTGGTATCTGGACCTTCCGGCCGGCATGCTCAGCCCTTCAGAGTGTCAATTGAAGGTGGATGTAGAGGCCCGCCGAAATCGAGCTCCACTGGCTCCCCTGTGTCCTCAGGAGGCCAAGTCGCGTAAAGAGGCCTTGCTTGCATAGGCTGGCATGCAGTCCAAGCTGGAGGAGAAGGCAAAGGGGGTGAAGAAAAGGACCAGGGAACAGGGGAAGGAGCCAATCACCCCAAAGAAGTAGAAAATCAAGGAGGTTCGGGAGGTGGCACAGGAAGGGGTAGCTCGTGACTCGGACAACGACTTTGCCCAAGGCCTTGGTCCTAGTCCTGCCAGGGATGCCTCGGCGTGAGCCTGGTCACGTGAGCGCGTGAGCGCAACTGCGCTCACGCCACGTCACCTTGCGCCAATGCCACATCACGGGGCTCACTCCACGTCATCACACTTGAAGACCGCGTCACCACGCGCCCAGGAAGAAGTGGAGTGTATTCCCGCGGATTGGCACCCTTTACCGTGGAAACAAGTCGGACGACATAATAAAAGGCAGTGGTCATTCCCACCTGAAAGCAACAGATGGATGAATGTACAGTTGGATGAAAACATATGGATGAGTGTGAAAAATGAATGTAGATGGATGAATGAGGGATGGATAAGAGTCAAATGGATGAATGTATAATGGATGTTGAGCAATGGAAAACATTCATGACAGGAAGATGCATGACTAAAACTTTAGACGAATACACAACGTATATGACATGAGTGTGGTAGGTTTGTGGGGTGGATTAAAGAGTACAGAGGATGAATGTACAATGGATGTTGAACAAAGGAAAACATTCATGAATGGAGCACGCATGAATACACTGTAGATGAAAGCACAATGGATATGACAAGCACTAGAAGCATTCGTGTCTTTTCCGAATCGACTGGGTGTCCGCCAACCACTCCGGGAACCACTTGGCAGTAAGCGGGACTACTAGAGAGTCGAAACGGACAATGTGGGCCCACGGGGGCATTTCAGACGGCGGGCAGAAGTGGGGTCAACGACTCCGGAGTCGTAGCAAAAATCCGGGCTATTTAATTAATTACGGAAATACGTAAAATTTGAAAAAACGGAAATTCCAAGTGGTTCTAATTACTGCACATGCGACTAGAAATTTTCATTCATAATTTGATTAATGGAATAAAGATATTTATTCATTAAAGTGAATATGTAGTGACTCAACGACTCCATGAACCACTGCGCATTGATTGCACCCGTGATTCGGGGCCACATTTGCTTACGTGTGTTTCACAAGAACAGGTAAAGAAAATGTGGCCTTGGGGGAATAGATATTTTAATATGTACTGCCTCCACCTGGAAGTGACATGGAAGGTCCATGGTCCAGCTTGTAGGGTTTGTCGTTCTGAACACCGCCCTAGTGGACATGTATGCTGAATGCGGGAGCATTGAAGATGCGAAGGTAGTGTTCGATTGTGGCTCAATGAGATGTGGTGTCGTGGAGTGCGATGATCGCATTGGCAACAAGGCAAGGATGTATGCATGATTTGTGCAGAGGCAGTGATAGCTGAAGGAGCAGGATATAGTGTGGGTCCATATTCATCCAAGAGGGTCGGATTTCAAGCTCCAGATTACCTATGGATCCCTGTGGAAGGATAGCTACAAGAAACCTCCATGGGTACATGGTCAGCTGGAAGCGGCAGCTGTAGCGGCACAGTTGATAAAATCAGGCACCTCAACCATGACCACAGCTTCTGGAAGAGGATCAAGAGAGGGAGTCCACAATGCCTCTTCTGGCACTTATGGCATGTGAAGATGCTTTATGAGGCAGGCAGACTGAAAGAGGCTCTACAGATTTTAAACAGAGGCATTTCAGCAGATGTAGATACGTATGTGTGTCTCTTGCATAAGTGCATCAAGATGAAAGGCCTAGAAGTTGGAAAGCAGGTGCACACTCACATTGTCCAAAGTGGATTCACGCCGAACGTTTTTCTACTCAATAACCTTGTCAACATGTATGTTAAGGGGAGCATCATGGATGATCACCAAGTGTTCAACACAGAATGCCTCAACGATCTTTAATCACGTGGAATATAATGTTGGCAGGATTACCAAGCATGGGCATGGTACGAATGCTTTGGAGACCTGTGAGCAAATGCGCGAAGGGGTGAACCCCAACCACATCGTGTTTGTATGTGTTTGCAATGCATGTGCAAGCCTGGAAAAGGGGAACGAGGTCCATGGTGACATCGGTCAAAGCTGGAATTGCACCGGATGTCATTCTGAACACTGCCCTGACCTGGACATGTATGCCAAATGTGGATGCATTGAGGATGCAAAGGGAGTTTTCGACACTATGGCTAAACGAGATGTGGTGTTGTGGAGTGCGATGCTTGCAGGGTATGCACAACAGGGACGTGGGATGGAGGCTTTGGAGACCTATGATCCAATGATGGGGGAGGGGGTGAAGCCCGGCCACTTTGTGTGCATTTGCAATGCTTGTGCAAGCCTGGCAGCCCTGGACAAGGGCAAAGAGGTGCATGGGGATATCATCAAAGCTGGAATTGTACCAAATGTCACTCTGAACACTGCCCTGGCAGCTCTGGAAAAGGGGAAAGAGGTCCATGGCGACATCTTCAGAGCTGGAATTGTACCAAATGTCAGTCTGAACCATACCCTGGTGGACATGTATGCGAAATGTGGTGCATCGAGCCTGGACGAGGGCAAAGAGGTGCATGGGGTATCATCAAAGTGGAATTGTACCAAATGTCATTATGAACACTGCCCTGGCAGCTCTGGAAAAGGGGAAAGAGGTCCATGGCGACATCTTTAGAGCTGGAATTGTACCAAATGTCATTCTAAACCATACCTTGGTGGACATGTTTGCAAAATGTGGGTGCAAAGGGATCTAGGATCTAGGATGCAAAGGGAGTGTTCGACACTATGGCTGAACGAGATGTGGTGTCGTGGAGTGCGATGCTTGCAAGGTATGCACGACAGGGACGTGGGATGGAGGCTTTGGAGACCTATGAGCAAAGGATGGGGGAAGCACATCATGTTTGTGTGCATTTGCAATGCTCATGCAAGCCTGGCAGCCCTGGAGACGGGCAAGAGGTGCATGGGGATATCATCAAAGCTGGAATTGTGCCAAATGTCAATCTGAACACTGCCCTAGCAGCTTTGGAAAAGGGGAAAGAGGTCCATGGCGACATCTTCAGAGTTGGAATTGTACCAGATGACATTCTGAACAATACCCTAGTGAACATGTTTGCAAAATGTGGGTGCATCTAGGATGCAAAGGGAGTGTTCGACACTATGGCTGAACGACATGTGGTGTCGTGGAGTGCGATATGATGTGCTTGCAGGGTATGCACAGCGGGGATGTGGAATGGAGGCTTTGGAGACCTATGAGCACATCATGTTTGTGTGCATTTGCAATGCTTGTGCAAGCCTAGCAGCGGGCCTGGAGTAGGCAAAGAGGTGCATGGGGATATCATCAAAGCTAGAATTGTACCAAATGTCAATCTGAACACTGCCCTGGCAGCTTTGGAAAAGGGGAAAGAGGTCCACATGGCAACATCTTCAGAGCTGGAATTGTACCAAAGTGAATGCCTGTCAGATTACCAGATGCAAAGAGGTGCATGGTTGCATCGCCAAAGGCAGCAGCTGCAGCGGCACAGTTGATAAAGTCAGGCACCTCAACCATGACCACAACTTCTGGAAGAGGATCAAGAGAGGGAGTCCACAATGCCTCTTCTGGCACTTATGGGCGTGTGAAGATGCTTTGTGAGGCAGGCAGACTGAAAGAGGCTCTACTGACTTTAAACCAAGGAGGCATTTCAGCAGATTCAGATACGTATGTCTGTCTCTTGCATAAGTGCATCAAGATGAAAGGCCAAGTGAAGCTAGAAAGCAGGTGCACACTCATATTATCCAAAGTGCATGCCAAATATTTTTCTAGTCAACACCCTTGTCAACATGTATGTTATGTGCGGGAGCATCATGGATGCTCACCAAGTGTTCAACAGAATGCCTCAACGATCTTTCATCACGTGGAACACGATGCTTGCAGGGTGTGCACAGCAGGGGCGTGGTATGGAGGCCTTGGAGAATGTGGTGAGGGCACCTTCTTCTTCGACCTATTTCAGCCTGTTTTTCCCTCTCATCAGACTCGGCCCTGAATTTTCATATTGAATTGTCAAGGACAATGTGGTGAGGGCACCTTCTTCTTCGACCTATTTCAGCTTGTTTTGCCCTCTCATCAGACTCGGCCCTGAGATGCATATTGAATTCTGTAAGTTAGCTCGTTAGGAGGATCTGTGGTGGTTTGAAATGACTATGACAAGTAACTGCCGATGTGGCAGCAGGAAAGTATCCAAAACAGATAACAGAGATGAGGAGAAGGTGTGGAATGAATACTTTGTTGACCCCAGTGAATGGTGGAACAACCGAGGCAAAAAGTTGAATGCCTATTAGATGACAGAGAGTAGCAGACGCAATTCAGCATAGGAACTAGTGTGATTGGGTGTTTCCTAGGTTGTCATTGTCAGCTACTAGCAGCAAGGGCAAAGATGAATGCATGATTTGTGCAGAGGCATGGATAGCTGAAGGAGAAGGGATAGAGTGTGGGTCCAGATTCATCCAAGAGGGCCGGACTTCAAGCTCCACATTACCTGTGATTCCATGTGGATCAATAGCTACAAGAAAAAATGGGTAGATGGTCAACTAAAGGCAATAGCTGCAGCGGCACAGTTGATAAAATCAGGCACGTCCTCAACCATGACCGCAGCTTCTGAAAGATGATCAAGAGAGGGAGTCCACAATGCCTTTTCCGCGGGGCATGTGAAGATGCTTTGTGAGGCAGGCAGACTGACAAAGGCTCTAGGTCTGGAAGCTAGAATCAGGTGCACACTCACATTATCCAAAGTGGATTCATGCCAAATGTTTTTTCTACTCGACACCCTTGTCAACATGTATGTTAAGTGCGGGAGCATCATGGATGCTCGCCAAGATTTCTACAGATGCCTCAGCGATCTTTGATCATGTGGAATATAATGTTGGCAGGATTTACCAAACATGGGTGTGGTAGGAATGCTTTGGCGACCTATGAGCAAATGTTGCGCAAAGGGGTGAAGCCCAACCACATCACGCTTCCGCATATTTGCAATGCGTGTGCAAGCCTAGGACCTCTGGAAAAGGGGAAAGAGGTCCATGGTGACATCGTCAAAGCTGGAATTATACCAGATGTCATCCTGAATACTCCCCTGGTGGACATCTATGCCAAATGTGGGTGCATTAAGGATGCGAAGGGAGTTTTCAACACTATGGCTGAACCAAATGTGGTGTCATGGAACGCGATGCTTGCAGGGTATGCACAGCAGGGACATGGTATGGAGGCTTTGGAGACCTATGATCAAATGATGGGGGAAGGGGGGGGGCACCTTCTTCAATAGCACAACGGCTACAAGTGGGTAGATGGTCAACTGAAAACAGCAATGGCAGCAGCACAATTGATAGAACAAGGCCACTGCTAATGAAGGTACCTTCTTCAACATATTTCACCTTGTTTTCCCCTGCTATCAGAGTCGTCCCTAAATTTTCATGTTGAATTCTACAAGTTAGCTCGTTGGTGGATCTATGGTGGTGTTGGAGTGATTTTGACATGTTACTGCCAATGTGGTCGACAGGAAAGTATCGAAAAACAGATAATAGAGATGTAGAGAAGCTCTGGAATGAATACGGTTCCGACCCCAGCCAATGGTGGAACAATCCAGGCAAAAAGGTGAATGCCTGTTGGAAGTAGACGCAAGTCAGCATAGGAACTAGTGTGATAAGTAGGGTTGGGGTGTTTGCTGGAACAATTCTAGAGTGTTATTGTCAGCTGCTAGCATCAAGGCAAAGATGTATGCATGATTTGTGCAGAGGCATGGATAGCTGAAGGAGCAGGGAGCAGTGTGGGTCCAGATTCATCCAAGAGGGCCGGATTTCAAGCTCTAGATTGCCTACAATTCCCCGTGGAAGCAGCGCACACCTCGCACACACAAGAGGTCCTCTTGGGTGCATGGTCAGTGAAATCCTCCATGGGTCATGACACAAGGTCGAGGACAATGTGGTGAGGGCACCTTCTTCTTCGACCTATTTCAGCCTATTTTTCCCTCTCATCAGACCCAGCCCTGAATTTACATATTGAATGCTGTAAGTTAGCTCGTTGGGTGGTGTGGGGTGGTTTGGAGTGACTTTGACAAGTTATTGCTGATGTGGCAGCAGAAAAGTACCCAAAAATAGATAACAAGATAAAGAGAAGCTTTGGGATGAACACTTTCCGATCCCAGTCAGTGGGGGACAATGGAGACAAAAAGGTGAGTGCTTGTTTGACTACAGAGAGAAGCAGTTGCAATTCAGAATTGGAACTACTATTAAGTCCTAGGTTGGGGTGTTTTCTGGAAGAACTTCATGCCGTCACTGTCAGCTGCTAGCAGCAAGGCTGAGGGATGTATTCATGATCTGTACACGGGCAGGGATAGCTGAGGGACCAGGGATAGAGGTCCAGATTCATGTTCAGGCTCAAGCTGAGGGATCAATAGCTAAAAGAAATCAGCTGGGGTAGATGGTCAATTGTTGCAAGTGGAAACGGTAGTGGCAGCACAATTGATAGAATGAGGTGCTGCTAATGAAGGCACCTTCCTCAACACATTTCAGCCTGTTTTTCCAAATAGGGTTGGGGTGTAAGAACAAATCTAGGCTGTCATCATCAGCTGCTAGCAGCAAGACAATGATATATGCATGATTTGTGCAGAGGCATAGATAGTTGAAGGAGCAGGGATAGAGTGTGGGTGCAGATTCACCCAAGAGGGCAGGCATCTTATTCAACACATTTCACCTTGTTTTTCCCTCTAATCAGAATCGGCCCTAAATTTCCATGTTGAATTCTGCAAGTTAGCTGGTTGAATGAATATAGTTTGGAGTGACTTTGACATGATACTGCCAATGTGACAACAGGAAAATATCAAAAAACAAGTAACAGAGATGAGGAGAAGTTGTGGAATGAATACTATTCTGCCCTAGTCAATGATGGGACAACCAAGGCAAAAAGGTGAATGCCTGTTACATTTCATAGATTCAGCATAGGAACTAGTGTGAGAAGCTGAGTTGGATGTTTCCTAGAATAAATCTAGGCTGTCATTGTCAGCTACTAGCAGCGAGGCAAGGATGAATGCATGATTTGTGCAGAGGCATATGTAGTTGAAGGCGTTGTTATATTCAATTATTGAAACCCTTCAAATAAACGACACGCCGTTCATTTTGGGCGACACACATCAGACTTCAAAAAGTACATTGCAGATGAACAGCAAAGAGAGTGTGGGTCCAGATTTCAAGCACAAGATTACCTATGATTCCCTATGGATCAATAGCTACAAGAAACCTGCATGGGTAGATGATCTATTCCGTGGGATTCAATCTGTCACTGAGCCTTGCATTATGAGGATCACAATTGCTTGGCAGCTTACCTGCATGAGGCCTTGACCCTTAGGCAATCCCCAGAGCAGTAGTAGCTTTGGGCTGCTTTTTTACTTTGGTTTTTTCATTTTGTATCATAAGCTCTTTGAGCTTTCCGCAGATGTAATGAAGTACCATTTGTTTCATTTCATTTTATTTTCATTTTGTTTTGTTTCATGGCATGTCTTTCATTGTTTTCGCATTTCTAATGACATGATTAGTTCTCTTGTATGGCATTACATGCGTATGTACTAGTCGGCTCATTACAAACACCAAAACTTCAAAGCATGAACCACTATGAGTGATTGTTCAAGTAATTTCGAGCACTTCATTTAAAGTAGTAAAGTAGTGGTTGCACTGACTTCCGCAGTCGCAATTGCCACTGGGCATGTAGCACTGCAAGTTATGTGGTCAACTACCACGTGGCGCCTCGGGCCCGTGGCCACGTGGCAGCAGTGCTGCTCGCCGTGGCGCCGCCATGTCGACGTCCACATCGTCGTCCACGTCCGCGTCCACGTCTGCGTCCATGTGTCACCATGCTCCGGCGAGTCAGTCCACTCATCCGGAGGGAAAAGTCAAAGTCAGCCCAAAAGGTCAGACGCACGGGCGCCCGCCTGGTTACACCACGTGGTTCTTCAGCATTAATCGCAATAATCGCTGAGCAGTTGTTCGCGCGTCTATGTCCTTTACCACTCCAATCATTGGATGTCCGACCCAACTTCCACGTCTGTTGTAACTAGTCGTTTGTAACTTCCAGTCGATCCCGGTTTTTTTATTTTTACGACTCAAAATGAGTCGTTACCCCAGTGGTAAATGACACGAATGCTTCTAGTGAAGAGTGAGGGAGGTTTGTGAGATGGATTCATACATATTGCAATTTAAATGGTAGTTGATTCTTTAATTATTTTTCTTTTCAAAGGAACAACTACGGTGGAGGAAGGGGATTCAACGTTTTCCAAAGAGGATGAAACAGAATATTAAAAGAACGTAGTTCAGTCTGAGTCAGAGTCAGTACAATGTATCCCCGCTTCCTCTGCATCTAAGTCTAAGTATTTAAGAACTCCGGATCTACGCTGGCTACACCTACGGCTGGGCAGTAAAAATTCAGGGGATAGGGACTCGGCCTCGTGAAGTGCCATTGCTTCGGCATAATCAGGAAGCAGAAAATTGGAAAGGGGGCTGTCGAAAACAGACTCGCCACAAATGACTGTATCTCCTGAAGATCCACCGCTGCCTTTCCTGAAAGACAGCCTGAAAAAATTATTACTGTAACTTTGATGTTATTGAGAAATTGAGTATGACTCCCAAAGTGGGTTTAGCACTTACTCACATGAAAAGTCGTTGTCGACCTGCTTATCTTCGGGATCGTCATCATTTCGAATTTGAATCCGATCAGTCTGTGTGCCTGAAGTGGAGCCAGACAAAAGGGGGAGGAGCACTGTGTTGGAAGCACCACGGAAGTACCCGATCCAGGATATGGTCGAGTATTCACAATCATCACTTCCACATCTGCTGTTCATGACAGGACCTACGACATTACGGTTTCCAATTTCCCCAATTGCATATGTTCTGATTTTGTGAATATGCTATCAACCAGTTTGGGCAAGAGAGGTAAATTCATACCCTTGAAACATTTGTATTTCATATTTTTGAAGAGGATGGTTTGCGATCCCAAACGTGACAACTTCATTCACCAGGCCACTATGAGTTTCAACGAGGTCGATACTCTATTGCAGCGGGATACAACACATGGGTAGCATCAACTATGCAATGTGGTATGTGGACGACCATGATTTGAAATGTGTAATTCACATCAATTCGTCGGCGGTGCAATGATATGGCCTCCAACTATACTGAGTGAGCTCTGAGTGGCAACTTTTAAAAGCACATTTTGTCATTGCACCGTTCGAAGTCTACATGTCTTGCTGTCGCTATGCACTACAATCATCTTTTGAAGATGATCCTAACTCTCATTGTTATTTGAGGAGGGAGGAAGGTCTTCCCATGGCATCCTCTATGGCGCACACTTTGTGAGGATATTTTCTCGTCCTCGTAATTGTAAAAGTGAAACAAACATTTGTAATTGCACAATGTTGGATGCTACAATTGTAGGCCTCATGGTAGTCTTGATTCTCTTTAGGCAAGATTCCCTGCATTAATTCCACGGTCATAGGACCATCCTCGGTTATAGGCGGCGCATGTTAATGCTGACGTGGTAGATGACGGACAGTGCCACGTCATCATTTGCCGCCACATCAGCATGCTGACATGACGCTCACGCCATGTCAGCTGGCGTGAGCATACGCTCACGCCACGTCACTCTTGCGTGAGCGTACGCTCGCGCGCTCACGCCATTGCGTCGTTGTAGTCCTGCTGCTACCAAGTCACCAGTTGTTCGTGTTCCAAAAGCCATCCGGAGTGGTGGCTTGGCCAAGAAGGCTCTGTTTGAGGGCAAGCCTACACGCCAATATTCGATGGTGACGTTTCTAGATAGGCCCAAGTTGGGAGCCGGAACACTCATTCAATGTGTCAACGACAGCTTCCTTGACGCCCTGACTGCCAGGGCGAAGAAGATGACACATAGTAAGTCTCTAGAGGAGCTGAAAGGGAAAGCAAAGAGAAAGGTTGCTACTGAAGAGCCTAAAGACACCCCTGGTTTCGAAACCATGATGGAATTCTTCACGGCTTGTAGCACGGATGTGACGAGCACTCGAGGGGGAGTTCAGGTGGAGAGAGCCTGCGATATGATTCTCCTGGATATTCCTGTGGGGAGTTGTTGGATGGCCTTGAGGGTGGAATCAGTTCAGTGAGGACTACTGGAAAGTTGGATTTGGGCTGGCGAGGATGTTCCTCGATGATGCTGGGTGTATGGTTGTCCTAGCCACAAGAAGGAAGAGTACAGAGACAGCTCTCGCAAGGTGGACTCCGAAGAGTACCACCCCTGGACCCTCCTCAAAAAATGGTTATGCATCAATACGCAGGGGTTGCGAACGGAGGGCAAGAGTGTAAGTTATCATTGTGTTGCGTCAACTTCATGTTGTGGTGACTCGTACGTAGTTTGTGCTTTGGAATTGATCCCTCATTTTCTTTCATGTGTAGACTTTGGTGTTTGATTCATGTTGTTTCATGAAGTCTGGCTCCACATCGCCGTGACGGTCATATTGTCAATGCCGCTGTGGACCCTCTTACATACGATGTCATGTACAACCATGTGGCCAAGGATAGTATGCCCCATGACTTTTAAAACAAAAATAGAGCGACCGCCATTATTGGCGGTCGCTTTTGTTTTTTGTTTTTTTTTAAATAGAGCAACGGCCATTACTGGCGGTCGCTTGTATATTTTTAATTTATGAAAATGCTGCGATCGCCAGTAATGGCGGTCGCTTTTATTTTTCATTTTTTTAAATAGAGCGACCGCCATTACTGGTGGTCGCTTGTATATTTTTAATTTCTGAAAATGCTGCGACTGCCAGTAATGGCGGTCGCTTTTATTGTTTAATTTTTTAAATAAAGCGACCGCCATTACTAGCGGTCACTTTTTTGTTGTTTTTTATAATTGTAGCGACCGCTTCTAGAAGGTGTGTCTGGACCGAGGAATGAGGGGGGGGGGGGAGGGCAGATAAGCCAAGGGAGGCTCATCCTCCCCTCACTTCCTCTCCACACAACTTATGTGTGCGTGACATGTAACTATTCCACGACACGTGGACAAGGAGGCCATTGGCTGGGGGGGATATTTTTGCCGCGATTTCTGTGAAGTCGTTGCAAAATGCTTCTATAGCCCCTCCTCTGGCTTCCGGGAACATTTCATTCTACAAAATTAACTTTTAATAATTATTATGACACTTATTCTGTTTAACTTTCCGTTACTTATTAGTAAACGTTGTTTAGGGTTGCTCCGATTGTTACAAAATGGCAGAGGGCCAGGACGATGAGCGTCATGGAAGAGATGACCCCTATGAACATGGACCGCCCCCTAAGAAAATCAAATGGTCAAGGCATGACTTGAATTGGGAAGTATATGATGACCCTAGCATACTAGCATAAGAGGGACGTGAGGATTTTCCGGAAGAGTTCAGGTGGCCGAGCACAAGATGCAAAAAATTCGTGAAATGGTATCATATCAATCGATTGTGGCCTAGACCTAGGCATGTGGTGCAAACCAGAAACAATTGCGCGGGACTCCAGGTCTTGCATGAACTTGCATTTCCAGCATAGGGCAACTGGGGTGCATTGCACGTTGCGGGGTGAACCACTCTTAAAGGGCTAAATCCCATACACCTTGACAACCATTTTGTACGTGGAGGTGATACTGTTGCGTCCAGTGAATTAGCAAACTGCTAGTAGGAGGAACGCAACGATGCAATACCATTTCGTCGACATCCCAGACACGTTTGGAACACCCCCAGCTACGATACTGGACGTGCGCGAGGCACCGGTGCAACAAGTATCTGGAACGTTAGAGGATGAACTGGTGAAAACAAAACAGCGAGTCCGAACCCTACAAGACCTTGTGGAATGGCAAAGACTGCACATAGTCGAGTTGGAGGGTACATTGCAAAACACACCTCGAAACAATGAATGCACTGTCCACAATGACGTTCGAACGAACGACGTGGACATGTGCGCGGAGTTTACAATGCTAGATCGCAGTATTGACCGCATCATTGCCGGAATTACGGACGTCCTTGACCCTCGCCACGTCGTGAGATTCTGCAAGAAATTCAACTTTCGCCGCAAAGTAAGCGGATTCTGGTCAGAATTAATCACATGTCATTGGGCCCCTCATTGACCACGAGATCACGGTCCCAGGCTCTCCGTATTGACAGTGCAAATCAAGCCACAACCACATCCCTTGTCCCCGGACAGTAACGACGAGGATTCGATTGAGTAGTAACGTAGTACATAGACAATGTGGATTTTTGTTGTACCTTGAATTTCTGTAACACACTGATAGCACTCCGCCAATTTTGTATATGCACCAATTTTGTTAATACACATGTGCGGCACCTGCAAATTTCAATTGCATGAGCACCGTAACGCGTTTTCTTCCGGTTTTGCACTCATGTGATGGGGAAGAAGTGGTTCACCCTCAAATTTACAATGGTGTAATATTTGGTCATGACGTGTATGTGGGTATCTGCAATGAACTCCGAAAGATGGGCAACAAGGAAAATGGATGTTAACCAATAAGTTATAACGAGTTACGAATGCTCGTCTTCCTGACAAATTTTGCTTAGTCTCGTATTTTATAATCATGTCGAGAATTCAATCTACGTATGAAGAACATACCCACAAAGTTAACGAAATTTTGATTGATCTCATATTACTCTGGGACCTGTCAGATGGTACATTGGACATACTGGCCAAGTCTCGAAGCGAACGAAAATCATTTGGATGGGCAATCATCCGTTGGCCCATTGGACGAATTTCGTTTCATCTCATATTACTCTGGGACCTCTTAGATGGTACATTGACCACACTGGCAAAGTCTGAAAGCGAACCAAATCGTTCGGATGGGCAACCATCCGTTCAGCAATCGAATGAATTTTGATTGATCTCATATTAGTCCGGGACCTGTGAGAGGGTGTACCAAACGTACTGACAAAGTTTGAAAGCAAAATTGTTACGTAGCAGAAACCCCCAATCAAAGACAGTGTAAACCTATTTATTTGTTTGAAATTTATTTAAACTCAATTTAATTGCAAATTGGTGGAAGGGCGAGGGCGTGGTTGGGGAGGCAAATGTTTGTTGCTTCGCTTGTTTCTCCGCACATGTGTTGCACACATATTCAAGCACATGCGGGCAAAAGATGGGCCTCAACCTCATCCGTTCAATGGGTGTATTGGCCGTTCACCCATGACAAGATTTCTTTTTCGCAATGAACAAAATAGGATATTGGCCCATTGAACGAATTTCGATTGATCTTATATTACTCTGGGTCTTGTCAGATGGTACATTGGACATACTCGCCAAGTCTCGAAACGAACGAAATCATTTGGATATGCAACCATCCATTGGCCCATTGGACGAATTTCGTTTCATCTCATATTACTCTGACCTCTTAGATGGTACATTGAGCACACTGGCAAAGTCTGAAAGCGAACCAAAATTGTTCGGATGGGCAACCATCCGTTCAGCCATTGAATGAATTTCGATTGATCTTATATTAGTTCAAGATCTGTGAGAGGGTGTACCAAACGTACTGGCAAAGTTTGAAAACAAACAAAAATGATTTGGATGGGCAACCATCCGTTCAACCGTTGGATGAATTCCGTTTGATGTGCTATTACTCTGGGACCTGTTGGACGGCATTTCGGATGTACATGATTTTTTTTTTCATTCCGTTTCTTAGCCATATGTCTAATGACGGCATATGCAACGTGCGTGCCAAATTTCATAGCGAACAAAAATCATTAAGACCCAAAATGTCACGGCCCTTTGCCTTGAGGGCAGGGGGTCGGGTCGCAGAGGGGCTGCCCCTGTGGTGGGGGCGGTGGCAGCAATAGGTACGGGGGGCTGAAGCAACCTCAAGTGCCCAAAGCACTCGAGGAGGCGGAGGCACTCACTAGGTGAAGCCCCGCACACCGGGTTGCGGTGGGGGTGGCTCCACAAGGGGTGGTGGTAGCTTAGTGGGACTTAGTGGGGGTGGCATAGGACTCACCATGGGGGCGGAGACCTTGTGGTGGGAGTCGTGGGGAGTCTTGGGACTCATCACGGTCCAAGGGGACCGTGGTGGGTGGGTCAAGACTCACCGCGACTCATCACCGGGAATCGAGGGTTTTCGTGGTGGTTCGCCATAAAATGGTGGTGTTGTTTGTGAAACCCCCGCGGACAGTCACAGAAGTATATATAGGGAGTAGTAACCCCGAGAACGGTGCAAGCCCGTTGGTGTCCAAAAACTAGTGAGTAAGCGTGCGAGCCGGAAAGCGACCAAGGTGTGGGGAGCTATTCCGGTCTGCCATCGACCAAAGGGAATTTCCACTAGGCCCAAATTGGGAGAGGGTCTAGTGGAGGAGTAAAGGGGGACTGTTATGCCCCGGTGAGCAGCCGAAGCTCCGAGTTGGCCCGGTGGCTAGTTTGGGAGTTAGGTACGCGCATCAAGCGAGTAACTATGACTTGAAGGGGAGCTTACCGAAGTGAGGTGTGCGACACTTGGTATCAAAGCTTAGAGTTCAGTACACGATCATCCTTGGAATCGGCCTCATCATGGGGTCGGGCAAGCGAAAGCGAAAGCGGAACGGCCCGAAAGATGATGATCCTGGTGAGCCCGATGGGGGCGACGTGTCACCGAAGCGGCCATTTGAGGAAGCGATGCATGCCTTTGGAAGCGAGGCCGCTCAAGGACGGGAGGAATCTGAGGAGTCGGAGCCCGATGAATCCCTGAGAGCTCCGACAGACCAACAGATGCCTCCCATGCCAACAGCCTTTTGGGAAGGGTTGTTGGCGCAGTTTGGTGGGACGTTGAAAGACGTGTTGAAGGCGGCTAATGCCACTTCCACTAAGGCAAAGTTTAAGGTGAAGCCTAAGGAACCCGACACCTTCGAGGGCGTCCAAAATCGGAAGGCACTCAACACCTGGCTCTTGGAGCTAGAGCAGTACTTCCGGGCGGCCAAGTTGGATGACGAGGATCGGGTGGAAGTGGCTCCCACCTATTTGAGGGGCTATGCTCAACAATGGTGGCAGAAACGCCTTCACGACCGAGGTCCAAACCCGGAGACCTTGAACTGGAGTGGGTTCAAGAAACTCATGAAGAGACAGTTTGTGCCCCTCAACGCGTCCTGGCTCGCCCGAGACAAGATGAGGAATTTGAAGCAAACGGATGATATTCGGGGATATGTTCAGGCTTTCAATGTGCTGTTGCTCGAAGTCGCGGACATGGCAGAACCAGAAATGGTCTTCAACTTTGTGGTGGGACTAGCCCCATGGGCCAGACGGAAGTTGGAGGAGAAGCCACCTAAGACTTTGAACGAGGCAATTGAAAGGGCTGAATGTTTCTCGGATGTTCCTAGGGGCGAAAGACAAGGCCGTACGGAGCTGAACCACAAGAAGGTCCGGCGGGAAGGTGACTCCTTCCGACCGGAAAAGAAGTGGGATAGGCCACGCGGCGACAATGGCGCATGGAAATCGAAGGGAGGGCCCTCACACGTCAAGACAACATCCGGTGCCCCGAAAAGAAAATCAGGTGCGGCGGCTTATGGCGGACAGAAGGCGACCTTCGATGGAGAGTGCTTTAATTGCGGGGAGCTCGGGCACATGGCCAAGAAGTGTACGAATCCCCGACAATTGAACATGACTCGGGCAACCACGGAGTTATCCGAAGCCTCCATCAGCCGCTTGGTGGAGATGGTGGTCGCCAAGACTTGCAAGGTAGGCAACTATTCTTGTGAGTTGTATCAGGAAACTGACGCCTTGCGTAAAGGGAGTCAGTTAATGTTTGTGACTGGGATAATTTCCGGAACTAACGTATCGTTGTTAGTGGACACAGGAGCGTCGCACTCCTTCATGACATCGACAACGGCATGGAAGCTGGGACTCCCGACAAGTGATGTGGGGGCCTCGATTGAGGTGCGTTCTGCTAAAGGAGAACCACAATTGGCGACGAGGTTGGCGTTCGATGTTCCTCTTCAGTTCGGGAGTTGGGAGGGACGTGAGAACTTCACCATTTGCGAGATCGATGGAGTGGATCTCATTTTGGGGATGACCTTTTTGAGCAGATCCGGAGCGGTCATAGATGGCCGCAAAAGAGTAGTCACGTTACCGTGTGGGAATGGTGGCGAAGTTTTACGAGTGTCGGAAACGCCCAACCCCGTGGGAGGGCGAATAAACCTTCTGTCAGCAAGGGAGTGGGCCGTGGTGGAGCCACACGAGCCCCAGTTTTTGCTTTACGTAAGACAAGTGAAGGAAAAAGGCGATGGGGAGCCGAGCCCAGATTGGATCAAGGGGATTTTGGAGAAATATCAGGATGTGATGCCGGAGGATTTACCAAGCGGCTTGCCACCGCGAAGAGGAGTTGACCACAAAATTGAGGTGATACCGCGATCGGAGCCGCCTGCCAAGGCACCCTACCGGTTGAGCCACAGAGAGTTGGTCGAGTTGAAGACTCAGCTCAAGGATCTAATGTCAAAGGGGTACATCCGGCCGAGTAAGTCACCTTACGGAGCCCCGATGCTATTCGCAGACAAGAAGGATGGGACGCTGCGGATGTGTGTTGATTACAGGGCTCTGAATAAGGTGACTATAAAAAACCGATACCCTTTGCCAAGGATCGATGATCTCTTCGATCGGTTGGCAGGAGCGAAGTATTTCAGCCGGATCGATTTGCGCTCCGGATATCATCAAATTCGAGTGGCGGAAGGAGATGAGGAAAAGACCGCGTGCAGGACAAGGTATGGTTCCTATGAGTTCTTGGTGATGCCCTTTGGGCTCACCAACGCACCCGCAACCTTTAGCACGCTAATGAACAGCCTTTTCCAAGAGTGGTTGGATGACTTTGTGATCGTGTACATCGACGACATCTTGGTGTACTCGAAAACAAAGGAAGAGCACTTGGAGCACCTAAAAAGGGTGTTCCAGAAATTACGGGAAGGGAAGCTATATGCCAAAGCTTCAAAGTGCGAATTTGGGGTCACAAAAGTGGAGTTCTTGGGGCATATGATTACACAGGATGAGATCAAAATGGATGACAGAAATATGAGAGCAATCTTGGACTGGGAGCCTCCGACTTCAATCCCAGGAGTGCGATCCTTCTTAGGACTCGCCTCCTATTACCGAAAGTATGTGAGAAATTTCGCCAAGATTGCGGGGCCACTGTCAGACCTCCTGTGTAAATCCAAAGTCTGGGTATGGAACACCTTTTGTGGCCAAGCTTTTGCCGAGTTGAAGCAGCGGATGGCGGAAGCTCCAGTCCTGAAAATCCCGGAGTTCGACCGCCCATTTGAGATTCATACGGATGCGTCGGACTTCGCGATTGGAGGTGTACTCATGCAGGAGGGACATCCAGTGGCTTACGAAAGTAAGAAACTGAATGAAGTGGAGCGGCGGTGGCCAACGCATGAGAAAGAAATGAAGGCGGTGGTGCATTGCCTTGAGCTTTGGCGCCACTATATTGGCTCCAACCCGGTGAAGATGTTCACGGACAATGTCACGGTGAAGTATTTTGCCACGTAGCCTAAGTTGTCCCCAAAACAAATTAGGTGGCAAGACACTTTGGCACTCTTCGCCGTGGATATCCAGTACAAACCGGGACGGGACAATGTGCTAGCTGATGCTTTAAGTAGAAAGCAACAGCTCATGATGATGTACAGGGGCGAGACGGCGCTCCAAAGGAAGATTCGGAAGGCTTACCGGAAGGATGAGATGACGAAGTCCGTGACGCGGGACTTGAGGATGGGGGTTAAATCGCAGTTCCACTTGCAAAATGGAGTGCTCTGGTATAAGCAAAAACGTCTCTATGTGCCGATGGGAGGGATCAGAGATAGTCTCTTGAGAGAATGCCATGATGGCCCGCTTGTGGGCCACGGCAGAGCCAAGCGCACCGCGGCACTCCTGAAGAAAGAGTATTTATGGCCCAAACTGTGGGAGGAGGCCGAGGAGTATGTCAAGACATGCACCACATGCCAACAAAACCGGAGCAAGTACAAAAAGCAAGCGGGGCTGTTACAACCCTTGCCGATTCCAGAGGGGTCTTGGGAAAGTGTCTCGATGGACTTCATGACTGCTATGCCGCTGTCAAAAAGATTCGACGCAATCATGGTGGTGGTGGATAGGTTCAGTAAAATGGGTCATTTCATCCCCACCAAGGAGACGACAACGGCGCAGGAGACGGGGCGACTTTACTTCGCCCACGTCTTCAAGCATCATGGACTCCCGAAGGATATTGTCTCGGACCGTGATCCAAAGTTTACTAGTAAATTTTGGAGGGTACTTTGGAAGAAAATGGGGACGAGGCTCAAAATGAGCACTGCCTTTCGACCTACGACGGACGGCCAAACGGAAAGGCGTCGTAGTGCGGCTTCGGCGTGTACCCGTACCTCAGGCCAGCATTCCAAAGCGGACCCAATTGTAGTGATTGAGGCGCACGGTTGGTTCGAGGTTATCTTCCTAGTCAAAAAAGGGTTCAAGGCGAACCCTTGCTCAAGGTGATGCCAAAAGCGACATCACGAGCGGTCGCTAGCAAATGTTGTTGCAGTAAGGCGATTCGATCCTCGGGGAGGATCGATCCTTGGCCCTGAAGTGGGTCAAGAAGAGTGCACTGGGAGGAGCTTGAGAAGCTCCACCCTTGGCCGGGACTTGGAGGAAGTCGGCCGAACTAGCTAGTGGAGAGAAGAATCAAGTGGTGGTTTGGTCCTTAGCCATGGGACGCCATGGTGTGGAAACAAACTCGTTGATGTGGGACGCCACAACTTGGATGTTCGTTTCTACAAAATAGACAAGTCAATGAGGACATCGACTCCCTGTTGGTAGGGGTGTGTGTCGCGACCCTTTGCCTTGAGGGCAGGGGGTCGGGTCGCAGAGGGGCTGCCCCTGTGGTGGGGGCGGTGGCAGCAATAGGTACGGGGGGCTGAAGCAACCTCGAGTGCCCAAAGCACTCGAGGAGGCGGAGGCACTCACTAGGTGGAGCCCCGCACACCAGGTTGCGGTGGGGGTGGCTCCACAAGGGGTGGTGGTAGCTTAGTGGGACTTAGTGGGGGTGGCATAGGACTCACCATGGGGGCGGAGACCTTGTGGTAGGAGTCGTGGGAGTCTTGGGACTCATTACGGTCCAAAGGGACCGTGGTGGGTGGGCCAAGACTCACTGCGACTCATCACCGGGAATCGAGGGTTTTCGTGGTGGTTCGCCATAAAAAGGTGGTGTTGTTTGTGAAACCCCCGCGGACAGTCACAGAAGTATATATAGGGAGTAGTAACCCCGAGAACGGTGCAAGCCCGTTGGTGTCCAAAAACTAGTGAGTAAACGTGCGAGCCGGAAAGCGACCAAGGTGTGGGGAGCTATTCCGGACTGTCATCGACCAAAGGGAATTTCCACTAGGCCCAAATTGGGAGAGGGTCTAGTGGAGGAGTAAAGGGGGACTGTTATGCCCCGGTGAGCAGCCGAAGCTCCGAGTTGGCCCGGTGGCCAGTTTGGGAGTTAGGTGCGCGCATCAAGCGAGTAACTATGACTTGAAGGGGAGCTTACCGAAGTGAGGTGCGCGACACAAAACCACAGTTTCTTCCCTAATTTGCACTCCAAACTTGATTTGTCTTCTATTTCATACACTATTCATAGAGAGTTCTGCAATAGTGAGTGAAGAGAACACTTTTAAAAAAATTATTTTTGTTTGGTCCAATTTTTTGCAGGGATGTAGCGGTAGGAGGGTTGAAGCCAGAGAACAAGATTGAGCCAAAAATAAAAAATTGTTACGTAGCAGAAAACCCCAATCAAAGACAGTGTAAACCTATTTATTTTCTTGAAATTTATTTAAACTCAATTTAATTGCAAATCGGTGGAAGGGCGAGGGCGTGGTTGGGGAGGCAAATGTTTGTTTCTTCTATTGGTTCTCCGCACATGTGTTACACACATATTCAAGCACACGCGGGCAAAAGATGGGCCTCAATCTCATCCGTCCAATGGGTGCATTACCCGTTCACCCATGACAGAATTTCTTTATCGCAATGAACAAAATTGAATGACACGTGAACGCCTCATTGGCCCATTGAACGAATTTCGATTGATCTCACATTACTTTGGGACCTGTCAGATGGTACATTGGACATACTGGCCAAATCTCGAAACGAACGAAAATCATTTGGATGGGCAACCCTCCGTTGGCCCATTGGACGAATTTCGTTTCATCTCATATTACTCTGGGACTTCTTAGATGGTACATTGAATACACTGGCAAAGTCTGAAAGCGAACCAAAAGCATTTGGATAGGCAACCATTTGTTCAGCCATTGAATGAATTTCGTTTCATCTCATATTAGTCCGGGACCTGATACATGGTATGTTGAACATAGTAGCAAAGTTTGAAAGCAAACAAAAATCATTTGGATGGTCAACCATTCGACCGCCATTCTTTTTCGCAATGAGCAAAACTTCATGATAGGAGAACGCGCCGTTGGCCCATTGAACGAATTTTGTTTCATCTTATATTACTCAAGGACCTGTGAGACGGTATACTGAAGACGCTGCGAAAGTTTCGAAGCGAACGAAAATCATTTGGATGGGCATCCATCCGTTGGCCCATCAAACAAATTTCGTTTCATTTCATATTACTTTGGGACCCGTCATATGATATGTTGAACATACTGGCAAAGTTTGAAAGCAAACAAAACTCATCTGGATGGGCAACCGTCCGTTGAGCCATTGAACAAATTTCGATTGATGTCATACTCGTACAGGACCTGTGAGACGGCGTACCGAACATACTGACAAAGTTTGAAATGAAACAAAAATCATTCAGATGGCCAACCATCCGTTGTCCAATCGAATGAATTTCGTTTCATCTCGTATGACTCCTGGACCTGTTGGGCTGCGTTTTGTCTGCTCATGATTTGTTTTTGGCTCTATTCTTGAACCACTGGCTTGACGAGAACATATGCAATGTGCATGCAAACTTTGGGAGTAATCAAAAGTCAGTTGGATACTAAACCACGATTTCGCGCCTCATTTGCATTCCCAAAGTGGATTTGTCGTCAACTTCATGCACTCAAACAAAAATGAAAAAAATAAAATGAAAATGTTGTCTTCGCTCACTATTGCATAACTCTTTATCTCCATGATAGGTGAATGCGCCGTTGGCCCATTGAACGAATTTCGTTTCATCTCATATTACTCAAGGATATGCGAGACGGTATACTGAAGACGTTGCGGAAGTTTCAAAGTGAACAAAAATCATTTGGATGGGAATCCATCCGCTGGCCCATCGAACGAATTTCGTTTCATCTCATATTACACTGGGATCCATGTTATGGTATGTTGAACATCCTGGCAAAGTTTAAAAGAAAACTCAACTCTTCTGGATGGGCAACTGTCCGTTGGGCCATTGAACAAATTTCGATTGATGTCGTACTCATCTGGGACGTGCGAGACGGGGTACCAAACATATTGGCAAAGTTTGAAAGCAAACAAAAATCATTTGTATAGGCAACCATCCGTTGCCCCATCGAATGGATTTCCTTTCATCTCGTATGACTACGGGACCTGTTTGACTGCGTTTCATTTGCTCATGATTTTTGTTTTGCTCCATTCTTGAACCACTGACGTAGGGAAACCATGTGCAATGTGCGTGCAAAATTTGGGAGTGATCAAAAGTCATTTGGACCCAAAACCACGATTTTCGCAACCCATTTGCACTCCAAAGTGGATTTGTCTTCAACTTCTATCACTCTTCATAAAGAGTTTTAGAATAGTGAGTGAAGTGAGAATTTTTTTTTTTCCATTTTTCTTTGGTCCACATTTTTGCAAGGATGCACAAGTGTGAGGGTTGAATACACAGAACAAAATTGACCCAGAAACAATATCATTGCGTGGCAGAAACCCGCAATCACAGACATTCTAAGTCTAATTACTGAATTAAAATTCAAGAAAATCGAGTTAATTCAAAATTATTCGAAGGGGGACTACGTCGTTGGGGGGGCAAATGGTTTGTTTTTCTCTTGAATCTTTGCGCATGTGTTGCATACATATTCAAGCATATGCGGGCTAAAGTTGAGCGTGAACCACATCCGTTCATCGATACAATTGGCGTTCACGCATGAGAGGATTTTTTTTTCGCAGTGAGCAAAACTGGGTGACATGTTAATGCGCCGTTGGCCCATTGAACAAAATTCGTTTCATCTCATATTACTCAGGGACGTATAAGACGGTATTCTGAAGACGCTACAGAAGTTTCAAAGCGAACAAAAATCATTTGGATGGGCATCCATCCGTTGGCCCATCAAACGAATTTCGTTTCATCTCATATTACACTGGGACCCGTCTTATGGTATGTGGAACATACTGGTCTGAAGTTTGAAAGCAAACAAAACTCATCTAGATGGGCAACTGTCCGTTGGGCCATTGAATGAATTTCGATTTGTCGCGGCCCTTTGCCTTGAGGGCGGGGGGTAGAGGGGCTGCCCCTGTGGTGGGGGTAGTGGCAATGTTAGAGGCTCATCATGGTCCATTGGGCCGTGGTACCAGGTGGGCCAAGACTCACCGTGACTCATCACAGGGAATCGAGGGTCTTGGTGGTGGTTCACCTTAAAAGGACTTGGTTATTTGCGAAACCTCCATCGACACATACAGAAGTATATATAGGGAGTAGTAACCCCGAGAACAGTGTAAGCCCGTTGAGTGACCAAAAGCTAGTGAGTAAGCAAGCGAGCCGGAAAGCAACCAAGGTGTAGGGAGCTATTCCGGACTGCCATCAACCAAAGGGAATTTCCATTGGGCCCGATAGTTCGAGGGTCCTGTGTGGGAGCAATGGGGACCGTTATGCCCTGGTGAGAAGCCGAAGCTCCGAGTTGGCCCGGCGGCCAGGTTGGGAATTAGACATGCGCATCAAAGCGAGTAACTATGACTTGAAGGGAAATTTACCAAAGTGAGGTGCGCAACATTTGATATCAGAGCTAGAGTTCAGTATGCGATCGCCCTTGGGATTGACCTCACCATGGGACCGAGCAAAACCAAGCGAAAGCGCAACGGCCCGAAAGCCGATGATCCTAGTGAGCCCGGTGGGGCCTACGCGATGCTGGAGCGGCAAACGAAAGAGGCTATTTATGCTTCTAAAAGCGAGGCTGCTCAAGAGCAAGAGAAATTTGGGGAGTCGGAGCCTGAGGACTCTCCAAGAGACCCGTCAGTCCAACAGATGCCGCTACTGCCACCAACTTTCTGGGAATGCCTTCTGGCGCAGTTTGGCGGGACGTTGAAAGACGTGATGAGGGCGGCTAATGCCACTTCAACTAAGGCGAAGTTTAAGGTGAAGCCTAAGGAACCCGACACCTTCGAGGGCGTCCGAAATCGGAGGGCACTCAACACCTGGCTCTTAGAGCTGGAGCAGTACTTCCGGGCGGCCAAACTGAGTGACGAGGATCGGGTGGAAGTGGCTTCCACCTATTTGAGGGGCTATGCTCAACAATGGTGGTAGAAGCGTCTTAATAACCAAGGGCCAAACCCTGAGCCCTTGAGTTGGGGTGAGTTCAAAGAACTCATGAAAAAACAGTTTGTACCTCTCAATGCGTCCTGGCTTGCCAAAATGAGGAATTTGAAGCAAACAAATGATATTCGAGGATATGATCAGGCTTTTAATGTATTGTTGCTTGAAGCCGCAGACATGGCGGAACCAGAAATGGTCTTCAACTTTGTGGCGGGACTGGCCCCATGGGCTAGGCGGAAGTTGGAGGAGATGCCACCAAAGACTTTGAACGAGACCATTGAAAGGGCTGAATGCTTCTCAGATGTCCTTAGGGGCGAAAGACAGGGCCATACGGAGCTGAACCAGAAGAAGGTCCGACGGGAATGTGATCGATTCCGGTCGGAAAAGAAGTGGGATAAGCCATACGGCGACAATGACAATTGGAGATCGAAAGGAGGGCCTTCGCACGCCAGGGCGGCACCCGGTGCTCCAAAAGAAAAAATAGGTGCGACGACACATGACCGGCAGAAGACGACATTTGATGGGGTGTGCTTTAATTGCGGGGAGACTAGGCACATGACCAAAAAGTGCCCGAAACCCCGACAGTTGAACATGACAACGGCGACCACAGAGCTTTCCGAAGACTCCATCAACCGCGGTCGCCTTACTTTTTAGAAAAACTTAACAAAGCGACCACCATAGTGGCGGTCGCTTCATTTTTTAAAAAAACGAAAAAGAGAGACAGCCATAGGGCGGTCGCTTCATTTTAAAAAACAAATATAAATTAAAAAAAATTGAAAAAACAACGTAAACGAGCGACGGCCGAATTGGCGGTTGCTTCACTTCCTTAAGAAACGAAGAAGAGCGACCACCATATGGCGGTCGCTCCAGTTTTTATTATTATTATTATTATTATTATTTAATTATAATAAATTTATTTAATAAATAATAAATTAAAATTTATTTAAAAAAAAAAACTTAAAGAAGCGATCGCCGTAATGGCGGTCGCTTCAGTTTTTTAAAAATCGAAAAAGAGCTACTGCCATAAGGCGGTCGCTTCATTTTTTTTCTTTAAGAGCAAAAAATTATTTCGAAACACGGATGAATTTTGGCACCGAAATAGGGATGAATGTACGTGGGAGCAAAAAATTATTTCGACCCACGGATGAATTTCGGCGCCGAAATAGGGATGAATGTACCCGCGAGCAAAACGTTATTTTGACCCACTGATGAATTTCGGTGCCGAAATATGGATGAATATACCCGCGAGCAAAAACGTTATCTCGACCCACGGATGAATTTCGGCGCTGAAATAGGGAAGAACGTACCCGTGAGCAAAAAGTTATTTCGACCTACGGATGAATTTCGGCGCCGTAATAGGGATGAACGTACCCGTAATCAAAATGAATTTAAACCCACGGATGAATTTTGGCGCCGAAATAGGGATGAACATACCCGTGAACATAAAGGTATTTCGACCCACGGATAAATTTCGGCGCCGAAATTCGGATGAACATACCCGTGAGCAAAAATTAGGGCTGAATCTCACCAAATAGATGTATTCGACCATGGTGTCCAAGATAAGCCGGCGTACTAGGTGCGGTCTGCTTTCACCTCTGACTTCCTTAACAACTCCGGATTGATGGTTGTTTTAAAGTCCTTTAGAGGTGCAAGTCCCGTTTCTTGCACTCTATACAACACAACATATGTGTCATGTGCGTTTTTACGCTTCTCTGTCACCCTGTCACAGAACACACACATTCCAATAATGGCAACGCAATCGGCCCGTATGCAGAAGAAATGATGACATTGAACCCAATTGGATGGGTCTGATATTAAAAGTGGCTGCTACGCAGACAGAAGGTCTATCATGAACAAGTCATAGTAAAGGCGACGTTAATCCTCCGTCTGAGGATTCTTTGGAAAGTTTTTGATGACAATCTCATTGGCCAATTCTCGTACCTATATTTCATTATGAGGACCTTTGAGGATTCTGGGCCAGGTCTATAAGTCATCCAATTCCAAATGAAACCAGGATATATTACAATTACGGCGCCATTATGTGCTACCGAACTTAGATTTCTTAGCCTAAATCTGCAAGTACAAAGACACGTTCAATATTCACTGACTGCCATACGCAATTTCGGCGCCGCAATAGCGATTGCAGCGGCACATAAATGAGTACTTCATGTCTTTACAACCATTACAAAAATGTAAATTCGTAGAAAAAACGTCATTTCCATGTATAAAACTTGTCATCAAATAGCAATGTCACTTATTATCCCTATAACAGTGTCATTGTTCATCCATCATCTGGGTCAGTTCATTCATATTGCGATGTCGTAATTCATCAGTAGAGGGGCCGACCGGTGTCAGGCTGGGACCGTTTATTCTTATTGCGACACCGCAATTCATCCAAAAAGACACCGCATATCATCCAAAACGCTCTTTATCGTCTTCAAGATAGACCCGTTCATCTAAATTAGGATGAACGTACCCGTAATAAAAAAGGAGTCGGCCCATCCACAGAACGTGATAACCCGACACTGTTGAAATACAGCGCCGTAGTTGAATGGGCCCATCTGTAGAACGGAATAGCCCGGCACAGATGAATTAATACGCCATATTATGGATGAACATGCCAATCCCCATAGCGGGATAACCCGACACTGATGAGTTGCGGCACCGTAATAGGGATAAACAGGTCAATCTCGAGGAACGGAAAGCATTCCTGGCCTGGATGAGTTCCACTGTTGGATGTGAGATCCCCAATAAGACCCAGGCCCTCGTCCGGGATGCCATCATCCTTGCAGGCAGCGGTCGCGGACCAAGTACAGATCCAAAGTTGTCAAGTCTATAGCGATCCCTGACCCAAGCCTTTAAGATTGTCAGAGATAGCAAAGCACTACTCAAAAGCCATCAAACCAGAGATGTGGAAAAACTACATCATATTACCACCGCTTGTGTGGACCCGGCCGAGAAGGTATGCAAATGTCTGCTACTATTTTACTGTCTCATTAAAATCCTCTGTCAGCTATCAAAATTGCTCTCTAATATATGTTACAAGATGAGTGCGGAAGCCTTGAAAGTGTGGACGGAAAGAAGTGCTGCACCCACCTTGCAGAAGAGGTGGACTTGCATCAACAACATGGACCCTCTAACCTGCGATGGCCAGAAGGTAAGCTCTAGAGTTGTCTAGTGTAAATTGCGGCGCCCTTATTCTAATTGTGGGGAATCTTATGTCAAAATAACGACCTTGTTTTTGTGCAGCCTCTTCTATTTGACACATTCATCAAGAAGAATTCAGTTTTGAATTTTGGGGAGACGGTTGTATGGTTGACTCCACAGTGGACCCTATAGAGTATGACATTCTCTTCAACCATGTCTCACCACGCAATATTCCATGGGACATGGGGGCGGAGGGCTTGGAGGCATGGGAGGACAAGAAGTCCTACTTTCATTCAAATGCTGATGGAAACATGTTCAAGCATAGAAGGCAGGGTGTTGGACATTGCAGCCAACACAAGTAGGAGATTCTTGTAATTGCGGTGTAGTTATTAGAGTCCATTGTCCTCTATAGATATTCATGGATTTACTATGGCTACTCACGATTGCCATTGACATATTTGTTCCTGATCACTAGACTCATGGATAGGTGCTTCAATGTAGTCTAGTCAGCATGTCTTCGCATTTGAAGGAAAAACAGCCTTCAACAACTCCCATGTAGCGGGCTTGCAGCAGTTGCCAGCAGAGGAGGAGCATGAGGACGATGAGGACTGGCAAGAAATGACCTTCTGGCAAATAATGACATTTGTATTTCAGTCTTTGTTTCATCAACCATCTCCTCATTGGACGAGTCTGCAAGGCTGTAACATGGTAGTATGTAAATATTGCCATATGTCAACAAACGTTTAGGATTTATAATGGTCAAACATGGATGTCACTATAATTGAACCCAACACACTTACAATGGTGCAACTCACTCAAATACATGGGGGAAGCGGCTTCTCCTGTACTTGAGCCTCCTCAACTTCGGTCTCCTCCTCCCCTTCTTATTTCTTCTCCCATTGTGTGCAAACACGGCTGCTAGAGATCCATTAGGAGGACGGAGAGACCTAATCGGGTAGAGCAATTACCGGCTGCAAGAAATGAGAGAATACAATTGAGGGAGGCCCAATTGTCAAGGCCAAAATACTCAAGTTTATCGCTCTGTCCGCGTCTGAAAGTGACGGCGATGAGGAGGACACTTTGCAAGCTTAGGTGGAGAGTGAATGGCAATTTCCTAACCTCTCTTCAGTCAATGTGGGATTTATTTAGTCTTAAAAAAAAGCCAATTCAACTGTATTATGTGATGGGACCTCTTATCTTCGACAGAAAAATGACACAACAATAGGCTAGTATAAGGTGTTGGGAACAACAAAACCTTTACAAATGATATAATAGTGTTGCAATAAGCCAATGTCTCTTTACTTTATAATTTTGGGTGACCACAAACAAAAAAACCTCGCAGCAATAGGCCGGTCTCAGGTCATCACTACCAAGAAATTTTTCGAGAAACACGAAGCTGGTATTACAGCACCCTGATTAACCCATCTCTTGTCATTTTCTATTCTTTTTCTAAACCCTAAATGTGAATAACGGCGCCGCAATAGGCCTAGCCGCGTCCCCGGAGTTCAGAAACAATGCCTATTACCGTGGATATATGCCCTATTACCGTCAATAACTTCTAATTCCGTGGATGCACGCTCATGGGCTCATGAAATAGTAAACCTCAGGCCACATTAGACACTTTGCCAAGGCGGTGAAAAATGTTGAAGGCAGAAATCGCAGCTATAAATCCAACGACAAGAAAACCAGCCACACCGGTTGCAATTGATATCTCCACCTTTTTGCAAAACTTTCCATAAAATATGCAAATTGGTAACCACTCTGCAGTTGGTACACCTTTTATGGCAATATATCCGATTTCAGCAGATGCCATTCCAGTTGCGAGAAGCAAGTATGCCGTCGGTTTATCCAATACAAATGTCACAACTCGGACACCTTGCGCGAATGATGTAACTTGATTTGTCCCCAAACTCAACAACGAGATTATGAGTTGCAAAAGAGTATATCCAGCCATGACAACAATGATCTAAATATGAACTCTGCATTTCCACAATTAAAATTAGTACATCCTTGAAGATGGACCAACATACAATCTATATAACCAAGCATTAATTCATCATGTCGCAAGAAGATTGTATCATTTGCCCAAGCAATCTGCACCCAAATTAACGACCGGGACAAGAACAACCTCCTGTGTTCCTGAAACCACTCATTAAAGTATGACAAAGTTTTGAAGGTTATTACAATCAGAGTAACACTCTGCTGATTGATGATACGGCTTTGAAGTGCTTGCTGAACCCTCCTGAATCATGTCTTCTTCTCAAGTCTTTTGAGAACATCGACGTCGACGATTTCTTCCTTTGCAAACTTAGAGATTTTTTGCTTGGCTTCTTGAAATTTGAGAACGTTTCGAGCTTTTTGAAAGCAAGGAGAATAAGCTTTCCACCTTTTAAAGTTAATGATCCACAGTTCAGGCCTCTTCTTGATTATATTGACAACTCACAATATCGTCATTTTCGAGTAAATGATAAATAAATATTCTTTATCCAAACAACATACACAAATTTAATCCAAACAATTTTACGACTTTCATGCAAAGTGTGAGAGAGAAGACTCACTTGAGTGCCAAGATGCCGGTGTACTTAGATTTTACCTCCACTATTGTCAAATTAATGGATGTGGGTCCGGGCACCATTTGAGGTACCAATGCACTCTGCTATGATGTGGCCATGTTGTATGCAACTGTTGCAGTCAATCCAAGAGCAGCCAGTAGCAATATAAACTGCAACACCTTCACCCATATCACCTCCTTGCTTAAAATGTTTGGGTAGCCATTAGATGAATTGTGCGGCTACTTCTTCCACAAAGGTTATAGTTACACAAAAAATACTAGTTGGAGATAAAACGTCCAACTAGAAACTTAAGAGCAGACCCACACTCCTTCAGAAAATAGCTCAAGGCTTAAGATGCATAGAACACATACAGAATGGTGAGAGACTGGTTGTTGGGGATGAGCTTATATACTACTTACCCCTAAATTACTTTTTTTGCAAACTTTTATTAAATTTGGCTTGGTGTTAAACATCTTTTTCAGTTGCGCGCCCCGCCTACTAAATTTGGACAAAAAAAGAATTTTAAATTTTGCTCCATTTCAATAATTATAAATAAAGTTCTCCAGGGCCTTTCCCTGTTCTCCAAGAAAAAAAAGAAAAAAAGAAAAAAAAAGAAAAAGAAAAGAAACCTAGTAGACATTTACTAAAAATTAAGATTACCGTATTTATCAAAAAGGTCTTTTTGTTCTAATTACATAATGTTTTTCAGGCGCACTTCTTTTCTTAAGAAACTTAATATCTTGAGTTCTGGCAGCGGCACACTCAGTACACCCTGTAATCACTTTCCTAATTATATCAACACAAGACCCATTTTTTGCAGAGCAACGCCGCAAGGAGCTTGTGACGGCACACACCACTTCTAAATAAGTGTGTCGAGCTTTGTAGAACATTATGTTCCACATATCTTTCCTTGTTTTGAAATTCTCCAACATTAATGGCATCGAGTCCTCACTATGGTCTTTGCTCATGATCTATGAATACTGAAATTTGTTTCTGGGTCCGGTCCTTGCAAAAGTAGCAGAGGGACTGTTCCTGTATGTGATAGTGGCGAATAGAAGTATAGAGCGTGAGCTGGTGACATTCCTTATCAACGAGCTCCCTCAATCGGGTTCATCTAGGTGATCAGAGGCGTCGCCTCGGAACCTCTCATGGAAGCCCCTCCCTTTCAGGACTTTCCAAATTAAAATTAACCATTCAGGCTGCCATTGTCAAAGCTTTTAACGCCAGGGAACAGGAATTGCTGTATTATGCCTGGCAACGAACCTTCCCATCATTTACAGCTCCCAATGCTCCAGTTTTCCATTGCAATTGATGTTGTTCAACTGAAACCTTTGCAGGGAGAGTGTTGGGTTTCTGTCCTGTTTGTCCTCCAGGAATGTCACTGCATTGCATCAATGCAGTGAAACTAGATATCTGCGCAATATGGTTCTTCCTGCTACTGAAGCTCCACATATTTTTTTACTAACTTGCATCCGCAAACATATAGGCAAAGATCATTGGCTAACCTGGTGCCCATTGGCATACAACAGACACAAGATCCCAAACTCCCCACTCACAATAAAGTAAGATAGAACCAGAATTGAGAAACTGCCAGCAATCCATGCACGGTAACAGATAAATTAGCTTTACTGCTTAAGAATAGGAGGATCTCTTCTCCTTGGACACTGGAAACCGTAATCGCGGAATGTACAAGTTGCTCATCTTGCTCTGACTTTATTGGGATATATCTCCTGCTATCTACTACAAGGTTCCACAGAATATGACCCACCTCCACCTACGTTCAGTATTTGAAGTTGATGTGTGCCATGATAAGAGTCTCCGATGAAAATCCCTGCCAGCTGGAATCCCATCCACATCACCTTAACACCTACAAAATCCCTTCCAGAAGGTTTGATAAGATTTCATCAAACCTCTTATGCATAGGATACATCCACAGCCTGCAACATGTGGTTTGCAACATCTCGGACTCGGTGTCCCTTGCCCCAATACGATGCGAGAGACAACCCCATGATAGCCATCACCACTACAGAGCATGCAGGAGGTACAGCCTGACTCCCACCCAAAAACTGGGTGGCCAGAAGCATGGCGAGAGTAGAGCTTTGCATGCCTGTGCACAGGCTAATAGTTTTGGAGACCTTCTCATCTTGCCTGCGAATTACAAGGAGAACAGAAAATCAGATTGTGATTGGAAGTTAGCGACAGTGAATCTTGGTTCAAACACTGCATGGAAGGACTTCCCTCAATACTCTCAACAGATCCATGGGCCCCACACCCAGCTGAGCGTAGATACCAGAATGGAAAAGAAAAATCATCTGCACATGTAAAGAGACAGGGCTAGTAAAACTGACCTCCAGAAGGGGAGCCTAGAAATCCAGTATCCCAGGACAAAAGCCCCCAAATGAAATGCCAGGACAGGAAACAAAAGCTGCAACCCTTGCACTGATACGATACGATTTCTGTTTACGGCGAGAGGGCTTCCAATACACAGTGATGTGCACACCATAGCCATAAGGGGCATGAACTGCCGCACTTTGTCAACATATGATTTGGCGTACGAGTTCAAAGTCAATCCCAACAGCACAGGAAATATCACCACCTGCAGCAACAGAGGGAGATATAATAAGATGCAGTCTACTTGCAAGAGAGAGAGAGGACCTTTAACCACAGAAAATAAAGGAATCTTTTAGTCCAACGGTGGGTTGCTCACAGCACATCTTACACATGACAACACAGCATAGATGCGTCCATACAGATTCAGGCATGGGCAGCATTCCACAACTGAAAAGCAAACAGGCATCTGATCCCCCGAGTTGAGGGGTATTCAACAAGATTTGGGTGGGAATATGAAAGAGGGTGGCCTACTTTTGCCTGAGTCCACTGCAAGGGGGTGCGTACCTGTAGAATGGAGGAGGACATGGCAACCACATCTACTGGCACAACAGAGCCGATGAGGAGTTGTGTCAAGAGTGGTGTAACAATAACTGAAGATACTGTGGTTAGACTTGTCAAAATGATGCTCAAAGCCACATCTCCCTCACTCAAGAATGCTGCATAACTTGATAACTGAGCTCCAGCTACACATGATGTGAGGATCAATCCAGCAGCAAATGAGGCCGGAACATGGAAAGCAGATACCACTAGCAGCCCAATAAAGGGCTTTATCATGTATTGAGCAATATAACCAACCAACACTGGCAAAGGCCTGCCAAAACAGTCACAAGCATTAGACATTTTGCGTGTGTGATATATGCACTATTAAGTACTACTTGTTCTCAAGAGAGCATATCGTGAACTGCTTTACCATGCTTCATTTGGACTGAAGAAGAAGAAGACATTTGTGAGTTACACCCTGCAATCCAATCCAAAAACAAAGGACCTCAGGAACTCTTGACAAACATAGAACTTCATAGCTTCGGCGAAACTGATGGAAGAAACATACAGAATATGAGGCCCTGCTGAGAACTGAGGTTGACATCTACAGATATTAGCTAGACAATCCAGCACCCACCTTTTCAATACAAGAGCAAAGTCGGCAAGAGAGAGCTGCACACCAATGGACAACATAATCCCACCAAGCGCTGGAGCATAATAGTCCTTACTAACCCTGCACAACCATCTGCAAGTAAGCTTTTCCACTTATCCTGCAACCATAGCTCTAAAACGCTTCAAAGGCGCGAAAACCCACAAAGTCACAACTTCACCTCCTAAACTTCACCTCCTAAAACTGTTGTCATTCAGCCCAATTGGCTGAAGATAAAAACCAGATATAAAGCTCAGGACTCATTCATTAGTCAATCACAGCTAAGCACAGGCGACTGTCTACCTTTGAAGTCATGATCTACAGTACTTTACAAACTTGATTCCTTGCAGGGTAAGAACACTGCTGTAACTTACCAAGCAAAGGATGCTGGCTGCACAAGAGCTGAAACCGCAGTTGCAGCAACCACATAAGGAAGCATCTGTGACAAAGACCTGGTAAGGTCAACTTTCTTCCCTTGCTTGTCCTTCTTATACTTGATTCCAAAAGAAGCCAACGAGACGTTGCCTTCCCTTTTGTAGATACCAACTCTCCCCTTATGCCGGGCTTTGCAAACAACCATTAATGACTCATCTATAATCTGTTGCCCCTCATAAGATGTTGAAGTCAAGAGCTTCTGAACCAAGAGAGGAGAGCTGGTGGATGACTGGGCTGAAGAAGCCAAGGACTTTGATCCATCATCCATGCTCTTGAGGCTGTTGCAATTGTTGTCTAAAGGAGAGTTTTTCTGTTGACTAGGTCGATTCCTCTGTGAAGCTCGTCCTTTGTCTCCAGAATGAAGAGACAAACAAGGTCTTCTATCTGCCACAGGCGACATAATGCAATCCACTCAGAAAATACGACTGACATTCAGATAACTGTTTTCTCAACAAATCTGGATGCTTCCCCACATTTTGCTAGGCACTGCACGTCAGGCTGCAGTTTATACGACGTATGACTACATCCACTGCAGAGTTTGTCCACCCCTGAAGCTACATCTTTACAACCATGGATATCTTAACCTGTCGAAGGCAGGCACAAGACCTTTGCACATTGAATACTATCTATTGACACGAGTAAAGTACAATTTTCTGAAGCTAGATGTCTTCAGCAGCATGTTGAAATGCAAGAGCAGTCATGTAAAGCAGTCAGGTCATTCACTTGCAACACAGCCTGCACACTTGCAATAAAGGGCGAGCTCCCTCTACACCTGGCAACGACAGTCTTTGACACATCCGGGATCAAATGGACGAAAGTGATGCAAGCTACTTGGCTGATAAAGTCAGGTACTCACATAGACGATAATCTTTTGGGGAACGCCGATAAGCTTCAGCACATCTCACACATTCATAGGAACTGTCAGCCTTCAACCATCTGTTGGAGACGAATACGCGACTACTGGTTGAAGGTACGTTACTCCAGCTAGCCTCAAACCTAGCAGCGTGTAGAAGTTGCAACCTCTGGCAAGAGTCCCTGGCACCAACACTCATTGAAAAACCGGTTGCCATACTTGCAACCAGCATTGCTCCTCCGTTCTCCCAACACGAAGCGACTTCACGGTTTAAGTCTAAAAGGCTCTAATTCATCAACACTTGCACAAAAATCGTGCAAATTCCATTCTACTGCTCCCTGTCTCCGCGACGTCTCCTCATCGCACTTTGACACAACATGCTTCCTTTGTCACCTAGTGATACATCACACCACGGCCCCTGCCAGAAGAGGAAATCCACCAGGATACTCAATCAAAGTGACCGACAATCTGTAGTCAGTAATAATTGTGTTCTTCCCACAGTGACCGAACAGTAGTCGAATGTTGCCCTTGAAAATAGAGCTCTGTGACAAGACCGCTTTGATCTCGTATCCAGTCTCAAGCGGACATAGGAGGTGCGAATGGACCACGCACTTACCAACAATGCAAGATGCAGCTAAAGGAACATGCGAGATTCCAAGGAACTGTACTGCCGTTGAACTGGAATCCAAAGTCTTTGTGCAAGCTCAAACCCTTTATGCAATGAGAGCCACGGTAAAAAGGAGAGAAGACATGGACGAGTGAAAGCTGTTAAGCTTTCAAACATCAATCACAGACTTCGAGAAGATAGAACTGCTTGTACGGGAAATTCGACCAGAAAAGAAAGAAAATGAGCTAGAAACGGGAGCACAGATTCACAGGTGCGAACCAACCAACTACCACATACTCATGGACGTCAAAAGCATGTTTGCAAGCTTCCAGATGCCGCTTATTAGACGAGATGTAGAGCGGACGCACAGCCCCACACGCAGCGAAGCCAGACAGCAAAAGCCAAGAGCGCACATCTCTGTTCGGTGGGCCTTATCTCTGGGGGTATTATTTATGTAATAATAAGGGAATCACAAATACGGCTCTGAAACAAGAATAAATATAGTTTAAGTTACTTTACCCCTCCTTTTCATCCACGTAAAGCCCTATGAGATTTTTTCCTATAGCTTTTATGGGGCGGGTTATAGAGCAGAATGGGGGGGTATTAGGGCGTCACATGTGAGCTCCGTCGTGGGCGTGTGAGCTCCCCCGTGAGCGTGAGCGGGAGCTTACGCGTAAGATCCCTGCAACGCAGGGAAAAACGTGTAAGGCTCATCCACCCCCTCATCCAGCCTTGGATCTACGGCCTACGCAGGGTTCCGTCGGGCTTTACGCAGGGTGAGGATAATGCCTCACCCTATACGTATTTGTTTTGAAACTATGGAATACTATTTGGGTGGGGACGGAGACGGCTCACGGAGTCCGTCACCATTGATGGTGACGGACGCCGTTCACCGTCACCGTCCATGGTGACGGACGCCTTGAGCCGTCTCCGTCGGTTTGGCGAAACTATCCGGAAAAGATATATATTCCACTTTTCAGCTGCCCGGCGACACCAAATTTTCTCAAACTTTTTTTATTAAATCAAATACTGTGTACTATTTGAGAGGGGACGGAGACGGCTCACGGCGACGGGCAAGATCACCGTCACCGTGGGTTTGGCTAAACTGTCCAGTAATGCCAGGAAAAGAAATATTGTCACTTTTGTCGTCGCCAAGTGATACAATAACTTCGAAGCTCAAGTATAACCTGCCCGGACTGCCCCAAAAAGAACCGAAAATTACTTCTTGAGCTCTCTGAAGCTCAAGTGTCTGACGCTCAAGCTCAAGTGCGGTGTTTCATGGACAGAATGCCAAATGTGGGAGCTTGGTATGGTAGGGAGGCTCTGGAGATCTATGAGCAAATGATACTGGAAGGGGTAACCAACATGGTCACATTCATCTGTGTCCTGAATGCTTGTGCCAACCTTGTCGACATGTATGCCAAATGCGGGAGCATGGAGGATGCACGTCAAGTGTTTGACAGAATGATTCAATAAAATGTGGTGGCATGGAATACCATGATTGCAGGATATGCTCAGCGTGGTTGTGGCAGGGAGGCTCTTCAGATCTATGAGCAAATGATATGTGAAAGGGTGATGCCAGACAAGGTCACGTTCAATTGTGTTCTCAATGCGTGTGGAAGCCTGGTGCCCTGGAAACAGGTAAAGAGGTCCATTCTGCCATCATCGAAACTAGAATGTGGTAGCATGAAGAATGCGTCTCAAGTGTTTTGTAATATGGCTGAACGGGATGTGAACTCATGGAGTGCAATGATCGTAGGTTTGCCCAGCATGACTATGCTAGGGAGGCTGTGCGACTATTTGAGGAGATGCAACAGGAAGGCGAAGCCGAATAGTATCACCTTTGTATCTATTCTGGGTGAAGATAACTTCTCACTTGAGCAGAAAAAGCTGACTGTGCTGGCACGCTGGCACTCAGCCTGGTGGCCGACAGCAATGGGTAACGTTGCCAGCGTGCAGGCTGACAATAAAGAAGCTACAGCCCCCACAAGTGCATGGTGGCAGCAGGTGCCGAAGGTGCTGGACTATTGCGATGCTCTGCTTCTTCGCCGTCCTTCTTTGCTCGGGTAACTTTTCCTTTCTCCAGCATAACTGCAGAAAGATTGCATGAATGTTGTGTTTCCAATTTTCCTGAAATGGTCATTGGCTTTGCCATTTTACTGATTTAACAAGGTGCTGGGAATGCAGACCATGAATGGTGCTGCATCAATAGTGGGCAAGTATTGTGCAGGGCAAGGGAGGAGGCAATAATCGAGAGAGAAATGGTTGGGGCATAGGTAAACATGAGCATTGCCATCTTGCCCATGTCAGTCGAGTTTCACTGGAGTCCCACAACAGTGGGCTTGGTGCAGTCCTCCTTTATCTGGGGTTATCTACTCATCCATGTTGGCTTTGTACCTCTCTCAAACTTATGTAAGGGAAGGCTTATGTAAGGGAAGGGAGGTCAATGCTCTTCTTGCAGAGGGAGCAATATTGAACAGCACTTAGGATTATCCAGAACTAACTGATCTGAAGTTTAGGAGTTTTTAGCTCGCAATTGTGAATATTTGGTGGTAGGGTTTTTGCATTAAGGACTTCCTGAGGAGTCCCTGTTGTTGTATTGATGTGCCAAGTATTTCTGGAGGGTAGCAGATAGTCAAGTTTCCTTGCTCTTTGTGTTACCACTTCAGATATAAGCTGACCAAAGGATGAAGATGTCCTCATCTTAGAGTGCAACGGTTTGTCCAAACATGAATTTCTTAATTTAGACCCTACTGGTAAACCACCCAAACCTGAGCAAGGGCATCTTTAAGTTGTTAGTGAAGTTAAGGGAGAACACTAAGCCACAGACCAAAAGAAAGTTATAAACAGAGGGTCATATGCTAGAATGTAAGCTGCTAAGAAGAAAGGGTCGCAAATTGCAGGGGGAATATGGGCGGATAGCATTGGCGGAAAGCAGGTGCTTGGAGTTGGCGTGATATGGTGGTCCATTGCCACCATGGCTACGCCAATTGCTGCCAAACTTGGGCTGCCTACTCTTCTCCTTCTGCGTGCCTGCATGGGTGTGGGCGAGGTGAGTTATTATATGATCATGAGTGTTTTTCTTCCCTAAGTACAGTCCCTAAGGTTGGGTTAATGTGGTTCCATTTTCCTACGTTAACCATAAGATGTGCATGAACATTGTTGTTTTCTAAACTCAAGTGTGATTGTAGCCAATGGGAGCCAACTGCAGCTCTTCCTTATACGGCTGTGCAATATGGCCTTTCTCGAGATGTTCACCTTAGTTTGTACGAAGCCTTTGACCTTTTGTTCTTAATATATTCACGATGAGTTCACGCTATGATCTTCATTTCAATTTAAACTAGTGTGTTTCTCAGAGGATGGGCGTAACATGGGTGCCCGGGAGGGTTGGGGGGGAAATGCAAGGGTGTTGCAATGCCAGCAATGAATAACCTGCTAACACGCCGGGTGCCAGTTGGGGAGCGGAGCAGATCACTAGCCTTCGTCTATAGTGGGATGTACCTCGGGTCAGTGATAGGACCCGGGTCTCATTCACAAATTCACTGGCCATCTGTCTTCTTCTCGTTTGGTTCAGTCGGTGCTCTTTGATTTGCTGCCTGGCAACGATATGTAAGCTTGCATGCCTTATCCATTCTTCCTTGGTTAGCCCGCTTCTCCTTTCCAGTTGCCCTCTCTAGGTGATTTTTCTTCCATCAAAGCTTTGAATTCTCAATACTGCTCTCACTCTTTCTTCAATTAGTTTTTGATGTGCTTAATTGGGCACATGAACTAGATATGCTGCACTGCGGACAGGATCTGGGAAAAAGATGGCTGTGGGGATTCTATGGTCTACAACTTGTATCTCAGTGTTGTGATGATGCATCTGCAAGTCAGTGATCTAACAGCAGAGTTGTTGTTCTCTCTTCTGTGAGTTTAGGATTGCAACAGACAGACCTCTACACAGGGGAGATGAGGTTTTGGTATGAACGAAAATGAGAGAAGTTTGGAGGCTGAAGGGATATTGATCTGGGGTTGACGGGTAGGCATATAGCTCGCCTGCAGAAGACCCTGAGATCACAGAAGAGAAAAAGAAACTGATCTTGGGAGATAGTGAGCCCAAGGCACATCCCTTAGGGATTGCTCTTGTCAAAAGCATCTGTCTGGGCTTTAATCGTCTGCCACTTCTGCCACAATTGGGGAACGTGATTCCGTCTTACTTGGATGCCCACATATTATAATCAGGTAATCCTTGCTGCACCTCTGGTCTCGATGTCTTGTGTCTCTATCTCCATATCTGTCCCTCCTTTCCCTCTCTCCTCATCACCCTCCCCCTCACCATCTTCCGCTCAAACTAGGCACAGGGTATTATCAAACTGATATGTCCCTGTTTCCCTCTGTGACTGAAAGAAGGAACCCCAGAATTGAAGTGAAATGGCAGCAGATAGCAGGGAGAATGACATAAGGATTACGGCAGAGTACATCATGGCCACCAACATATTTATCACTGTGAGGGGAGTAAGGTGGTAGTCTACAGATACAACAATCTCTACCATTAAAGACTGCATCAATTTTTGAACCAATGGACATCTCTGGTAAGAAGAGTACGCAAAATAAAGATTGGCAGACTTTGTACAAGGACATGGTTACTCATGCTTTGTGAGAAACTTCTGAGTCAACAACACCCAACAAGTCGACTTTCTGAGTATCCACCTAAAGGGAATGGCACTGATGCATTTGAGCCACATTGAGGGGGAGGGAGAGAAAACGAGAGAGCAAGAGGCGGGTGCAAGAAATGCACTGCAGAACCAAACCTACAGGTTCTGCCGCGGTAAGTTCAGAGTTCACCTTATTTGTTTGTGACATATTGTTTTTAGCCAATAACAGCCACCCTTAACTGGCTGGACGGATGAAAGCCGGTCGCTGTTTCTTCTTCTTTCCTGCCCTCTTGTTCGCAAAAGCCTGGCCTTCGTCGTCTTGCCCCTGGGATCTGGGCGTGGAAGAATTGGTGCGATTCACACCATGCAATACACCCCTCCCTGTCAGCACACGTATAATTAAACTCATATGTGCAATGACTTGCCATTGGATAGAACTGCCATGCATATCTCAAAGCCAGTGACATATCATTACAATTGACAAGATTATTGCTAGCACTTTTTTTTTATGGTTTTCCAGGTTCACAATGGCTTGTCCCATATACCCAAAGGAATTGCCACACCTTTAACATGTTCTTTTAAGTAGTAAACAACCTTTTGCGCCATGGCATGGGTTTTGATTCCCTTTGGCAAATGATGTCATTTGGATGTAATCAAGTAAGCTAATTTGATATGTGGATTATGATAGCGCCGTTGTACAAGCTGGTCTTGGCTAGGACAATTTGGTTGGAAAAACACTTTCACAATATCTTTTGACTAAGCGGAAGCCCAATGCTGAAGTCCCCGCTCTCACAACCACTTGTAGATGTTAATGCGGAGAGACGGATAAATATGCTTTAAATAAGATAGGGCCCATCCTTGAAAAGGGGCAGCAGCCGCAAGGGGTTAGTTACGTCGGCCTCGGCCGGAGTCTTCTCTCTCTCTCTCCTTTAAATAATGAAAAAATAAATGCTGAATGCCAGAACAAATCTGCGTTAAATACAATACAACAAAGCATTTTTCATGAATCCGTGACATTAAATCAAAACCCAAATGATCTAAAATTTAAACCAATTGCAAATAAAACAAATATGATATCCAAATCTGCCTGTTGTATCAAAACGAGCCCCACCATCATTACATTGGGCGAATCAATATGAAATGAAATACATGTTCATCTCTTCATAAAACTTGAATATACCCCATCTATATGGACTTTGTTCTCATAAGCTGTCACTAGTACTGGTGCGGAGCAACGCAAAGCCCTAGTGATATGATACAAAGATAATGAAACACTACAACAGATGAGCGTTTTTATGACTACGGTTTCGGCGGAGTCATAAAAACGACACTAGATATACGACTACAGAGCACTGAAATGTATTGTAGTCATAGTTTTATCACTCTGTAGTAATGGATATCAGTACATGACTCCGGAAAGATAGGGAGCATTGGTCAAACATTGTTGATCACGATGACAGGGATGGTTTACATGACTAGTGTGATATGTTTCGCTACACGTGGACGACGTCTCATGGAAACGTATGACTTCATGATTAAGGATGGATTCATAGCTCTGTTTATACGACTACAATGTCACTACATGTGTCATTTTGAAGGCACATACACAAATGTATTCATCCATTGGATGAGTTCATTCATCAATGATCAAAATGCAAAAGGTTAAAAAAATTCAAAAATGTTGTTTATAGGGTTGCCCATTAGGTAGCCGTGAACTGAGGGCTGGGACTTTTTGGGCTCCTTTTGGGCTTTTTGGTCTCCAGCCACACCATCTGTTTTCTTAGTATCCACGAGCCTAGAGATGTTGTGTGGAACGCGATGATTGCAGGCTATGCAGGGGCGTGGGATAGAGGCTTTGCAAACCTATTCTTTAGCAAATGATGCAGGAAGGGCGAGGATATGCACAGCGTCGACGTGGTATAGAGGCTTCGGAGACGTATGAGCAAATAATGCGAGAAGGGGCGAAGCCGGACCGGGTCACGTTCGTTTGTGTTTGCAATGCGTGTGCAAGTTTGGCAGCTCTAGAAAAAGGTAAAAGGTCCATGGTGACATTGTCAAATTTGGAATTGTATCCCATGTCATTCTGAACGATACCCTCGTGGACATGTATGCCAAATGTGGCAGTATTGAGGATGCAAAGGGAGTGTTCGAGACTATGGCTGAACGAAATGTCGTGTCATGGAGTGTGATGGTCACGGGATATGCCCCATCATGGATGCAGGATGGAGGCATTGGAGACCTATGAGCAAATGATGCTGGAAGGGGTAAAGCCAGACCCGGTCACGTTCGTTTGTATATGCAATGCGTGTGCGAGTCTGGCAGCCGTGGAAAATGGCAAAGAGGTTCATGGTGACATCATCAGAGCTGGAATGTACCCGAAGTCATTCTGAACAATACCCTCGGTGGACATGTATGCGAAATGTGGGTGCATCATGGATGCGAAGAGAGTTTTCAACAGTATGGCTGAACGAGATGTGGTGTCGTGGAACACGATGCTTGCGGGGTATGCACAGCAAGGCCGTGGGAAGGAGGCTTTGGAGACCTATGATCAAATGATGGTGAAGGGGTGAAGCCCGACCACATCACGTTTGATTGCATTTGCAAGCCTGGCAGCCCTGGAAAAGGACAAAGAGGTCCAATGTGACATTGTCAGAGCTGGAATTGTACCCGATGTCATTTTGAACAGTACTCTCGTGGACATGTATGCAAAAGGAGTGTTCAACAGTATGGCTGAACGAGATGTGGTGTCGTGGAGTGCGATGATTGCAGGATATGCACAACAAAGGCGCGGGATGGAGGCTTTGGAGACCTATGAGCACCTTCTTCAACACATTTCAGCCTGTTTTCCCTGAACTATCAGAGTCGTCCCTAAATTTTCAGTTGAATTCTACAAGTTAGCTCGTTGGTGCAAAAAGGTGAATGTCTGTTGGAAGCGCAAGTCAGCATATGAACTAGTGTGATAAGTAGGGTTAGGGTGTTTGCTGGAACATATCTAGGCTGTCATTGTCAGCTGCTAGCAGCAAGGCAAAGATGTGTGCATGATTTGTGCAGAGGCAGAGATAGCTGAAGGAGCAGGGATAGAGAGTGGGTCCTGATTCATCCAAGAGGGCCAAATTTCAAGCACAAGATTACTTATGATTCCCTGTGGATCAATAGCTATAAAAAACTTGCATGGGTAGATCGTCAACTGGATGCCACAGCAACAGTGGCACAACTGATAAATTTAGGCACTGGTAATCAAGGCACCTTCTTCAACACATTTCACCCTGTTTTTCCCTCTTATCAGAATCGGCCCTAAATTTCCATGTTGAATTCTTCAAGTTAGCTGGTTAGTTGGGTGGAAGTATGTGGGAGATGTTAACCCTGATTATGGTTGACGGTTTTAGTGTATTATGATATGATGTTATCCATCTCAGAAGTGTATGTTTCTCTTGCACACTTTGTCAGAATCATCTGGTCTGCGCTCTTGGCTCCTGTTAGTACCATGATTTGGTATTCTTCCTGATGTTTACAAGATTCTTGGGAGTGTCAGCTTGGTCTTAGCAAGCCGTGTTTCAATCTCTGCCCGCTCAGCTGCACCATGGTGGTTCTCACAGACCAATTCGACATTACCTGACTACAGACACAAGCAGCACACACAAGAGGTCCTCTTGGGTTCATGGTCAGTCAAATCCTCCATGGGTCATGACACAAGGTCGAGGACAATGTGGTGAGGGCATCTTCTTCTTCAACCTATTTCAGCCTGTTTTGACCTCTCATCAGACTCGGCCCTGATATGCATATTGAATTCTGTAAGTTAGCTCGTTGGGTGGATCTGTGGTTGTTTGGGATGACTTTGTCAAGTTTCTGCCGATGTGGCAACATGAAAGTATCCAAAAACAGATAACAGAAATGAGGAGAAGCGTTGGAATGAACACTTTTCCAACCCCAGTCAATGGTGGGAAAATGAGACAAAAAGGTGAATGCCCGTTGGACTACAGAGAGAAGCAGATGCAATTCAGAATTGGAACTTATATTGTAATAAGTACTTAGGGCTGGGGTGTTACTGGAAGAACTTCACGCCGTCAGTGTCAGCTGCTAATAGCAAGGCTGAGGATGCATTCATGATTTGTACACAGGCAGGGATAGTTGAAGGACCAGGGATAGAGGTCCAGATTCATCCCAGAGGGCCGGATTTCAAACTCAAGATTACTTCTGATTCCCTGTGGATCAATAGGTATAAGAAATCTGCGTGGGTAGATGGTCATGAACTGGAAACAGCAGCAGCAACAGCACAATTGATAGAACAAGGCACTGCTAATGAAGGTACCTTCTTCAACACATTTCACCCTGTTTTTCCCTGTTATCAGAGTCGTCCCTAAATTTTCATGTAGAGTTCTGCAAGCTAGCTAATGTTGGCAGGATTTACCAAGCATGAGTGTGGTAGGAATGTTTTGGAGACCTACGAGCAAATGTTGCGCGAAGGGGTGAAGCCCAACCACATCACGTTTGTTTGTGTTTGCAATGCGTGTGCAAACCTGGGACCTCTGGAAAAGGGGAAAGAGGTCCATGGTGACATCGTCAAAGCTGGAATTGTATTAGATGTCATTTTGAACACTGCCCTGGTGGCCATGCAGTATGCCAAATGTGGGTGCATTAAGGATGCGAAGGGAGTTTTCAACACTATGGCTGAACGAGATGTGGTGTCATGGAACGCGATGCTTGCAGGGTATGCACAGCAGTGATATGATATGGAGGCTTTGGAGACCTATGCTAAAATGATGGGGGAAGGGGGCACCTTCTTCAATAGCACAACGGCTACAAGTGGGTAGATGGTCAACTGGAAATAGCAGCGGCAGCAGCACAATTGATAGAACAAGGCACTGCTAATGAAGGTACCTTCTTCAACACATTTCACCCTGTTTTTCCCTGTTATCAGAGTCGTCCCTAAATTTTCATGTAGAATTATGCAAGCTAGCTAATGTTGGCAGGATTTACCAAACATGGGTGTGGTAGGAATGCTTTGGAGACCTATGAGCAAATGTTGCGCGAAGGGGTGAAGCCCAACCACATCACGTTTGTTTGTGTTTGCAATGTGTGTGCAAACCTGGGACCTCTGGAAAAGGGGAAAGAGGTCCATGGTGACATCGTCAAAGCTGGAATTGTATCAGACGTCATTCTGAACACTGCCCTGGTGGACCAGTATGCCAAATGTGGGTGCATTAAGGATGCGAAGGGAGTTTCCAACACTATGGCTGAACGAGATGTGGTGTCATGGAACGCGATGCTTGCAGGGTATGCACAGCAGGGACATGGTAAGGAGGCTTTGGAGACTTATGAGAAAATGATGGGGGAAGGGGGCACCTTCTTCAATAACACAGCGGCTAAGTGGGTAGATGGTCAACTGGAAACAGCAGCGGCAACAACACAATTGATAGAACAAGGCATTGCTAATGAAGGTACCTTCTTCAACATATTTCACCCTATTTTTCCCTGTTATCAGAGTCGTCCCTAAATTTTCATGTTGAATTCTGCAAGTTAGCTTGTTGGTGGATCTATGGTGATTTTGGAATGATATTGACATGTTACTGCCAATGTGGTCGACAAGAAAATATCAAAAAACAGATAATAGAGATGAGGAGAAGCTCTGGAATGAATACGTTTCCAACCCAGTCAATGGTGGAACAATCCAGGCAGAAAGGTGAATGCCTGTTGGAGGCAGAGGCAAGTCTGCATAGAAACTAGCGTGATAAGTAGGGTTGGGGTGTTTGCTCGAACAATTCTAGGCTGACATTGTTAGCTCCTAGCAGCAAAGCAATGCATGATTTGTGCAGAGGCATGGATAGCTGAAGGAGCGGGGATAGACTGTGGGTCCAGATTCATCCAAGAGGGCCGGATTTCAAGCTCCAGATTACCTATGATTCCCTGTGGAAGGATAGGTACAAGAAACCTGCATGGGTAGATGGTCAACTGGAAGCCGCAGCAGCAGCGACACAATTGATCAAATCAGGCACTGTTAATCAAGACACCTTCTTCAACACATATCACCCTGTTTTTCCCTCTTATAAGAATTGGCCCTAAATTTTCATGTTGAATTCTGCAAGTTAGCTGGTTGAGTGAACTTTTGATAGTTTGGAGTGACTTTGACATGATACTGCCAATTTGACAACAGGAAAGTATCCAGAAAATAGGTAACAGAGACGAGGAGAAGCTGTGCAATGAATACTTTTTTGACCCCAATCAATGGTGGGACAATCGAGGTTTTGGGCTGATGAGCACGACCCCTGCAGGGATGTCTCTCATCTCATGAAGAATCTTCGGGTGTGTGGTGACTGCCACACTGCCACCAAGTTCGTTTCGAAGTTGTTGGCCGAATGCAGTTGTAAGGAGTATTGCACTCGTTAGTTGTAAATAGAGTCCTTCATTCTAGGAGAGTATCAGAACTGGAATAGTACTAAAAAACTTATGCCCTTGTGTGGGCTTGCTAAATTTTTGCTCTGCCTTAGACTTTGAGGCATCCGTGGGGATGCTTGTCCAATTTCGAATTTTGTAATATAATTTACAGGGCTTGTACTCTCCTGTACATGTCAACTTATCCTCCTAGTATGTAGGACAACAGTGGCTTCCATTCTATTTTCCCAAAAACATAATGAAGAATTTAAATCAATTAATAATCTAAATTTTATAATTTTATTTATTAAATTAAAAACATTATTCAAAAAACCTCTTTATGACATGTGTTAGTCATACCTGTGGACATGTAGTCATATAATGTAGTCATGAAGTTATATACTCATGACTACATCACTACATGTGGCATTATATGATACGATATTCTTTCCCACATGTAGGTCATATATGTTGTCCACGTGGACACGTGTCACATCCACCGCTATGACTTGCACAACGCAGTCATAAAGGATGGTTGCTATGACAAGGTTTTTTTTCACTACAAAGTGATGTAGTCATGAACGCATATAAGACTGAAAATATAGTCATATGTGCAGTCATAAAAACGCTCATCTGTTGTAGTGAAAACGATACGCTTATCTTACGCTCAAACGATACGTTCAAATGTATACACAAGTGAAACCATACAATCCTTTACATGTACTATAGACAATGGATTTTGTCTTGTCTTAAGGATGAGCAAACATGTTAAATATATTTGTTTCAGTCATGTTGAGTACCTCTGCTATTTGGAGATTTGGATTAGCCTCCATGTCATTCCCAGACTCATCCATGTCCATTGTTAGGGGAGGGAATCCTGCAAAGTCATCTTCACTGGCATTCGGGGGGCCAACCAATCTACAAAATGCATGTTATGAAGATTAGAACTTGTGTATTAAACAATTGAACTATCATAAACAAATGGTGTACTAACTTACCCACATTCTCGCTCATTTGATTGGAACTTGGCCGCAGGCACATGGCTCTCAATGTATCTGCCATTTTGTGTGATTTTGCGAACTCGATGGAAATTCCATGCCTCAACAAGCCTGTCAAGGTCCTCTTGCTTAGTTGGCAAGAAGACAATGTACACTGACATTTTGTGCCAAGGATCTCGGATGTCAAGAATATCCCTATTCGCCATGAGAGTCAGAAGATGCTTGAAGAAGAACATGCAATGAGTCCATATATAACGCCACCAATGCTCAATTCTCTGCACATAATATTTACAACCTTATGCATTACATTAGTTTATCCATGCTTTTGTGTAGCTACAACAACAACAAATCAATGAAAAAAAATTAAATAAAAGAAGTGCTTCATATCTGATTATGGACAGATGCACCTGTGAGAAATGTATTAGGCACTGAAGGTCGAGCTGCCTCCATATCTTCCCGCACCAACACATGTTCACCTGCAAAATCTGATCGGATTCGGAGGGGATGTCCAAATCATCGAATTGTAATGACTGTGGGGCTTGTTTTGATACAACGGCAAGCAGACTTGGATTATGATTGTTGTTTATATGATATCTTTTTTATTTAATTGAATGAGCTAGAGCAGCTAGAGGCGAGCAAATGAGATAAAAACAAAGGCATCAGGACAAAATGACAAGGAAAAGAAACAACAAATCTTGGTCAATAATACACTACATCCCCCAGAAATTTTCTGTATTTCAGAATGGGCACCTTGCTGGGCTTGCTGCACTTTACTGGCAAGAGGGGCCCAGTAACCATCAGAGAGTTCTCAATGAGTTTACTAGGCTCTCACAGGGGTATATATTGTATGTATTGACTAGGACTGTGTCAAGGAGTCAGGCACTCTGGTTGCACAATATAAGCTTTGGGTTTTATGATCAATGACAAAGCACTTTGTACACTAAAAATATTTTTGTATGTGACATTCTGGTTATATCTTGGGTGCACAAAACAAAAGCTGTTTTTGTCTGATCTGACATCTTGGGTGTCTGTCCTTAATGAGAACTTGCTAGGGCTTGGAGGGGATCTCAACTTGAAAAGCATAAATCAATCAAAGCTCAGTAAAGCAACCATCATGGGAAGTAAGAGTTACACATATCAATTCCAATCTTTAACATGACGAGTGGAAATGGGTTTGGACAGTTATAGCTCTAACTTGCGAGTCCCAAGTTCCACAAGTGACACTGTAGAAATGGTCTGAAAGGTCACTTTACAAAACTTTTACATTGACATGTGGCATGTGTACTGCACATTCACTACCAATGCCCATGAGTTTAAACCACCATTTAGCTGCTGCTAAAAAGACCCAAATGGATGAGTCGCAATCCACTGGCGGAAGTGTCACTTGGAAAAGGCTTAGCTTACAAGTGTTTCTAAGACAATGGGGTAAACTACACCTATGCAAAGTTCGAACCAGTAAAATGCAATGACAATTATTAGGCACTACCAACCCTTCCTGTCTGGGATCTGTCTCCCCTGCACTACTTTGTCAGTGTCATCCTCAGGTGTAACTATTCACAGCATACAGGTCAGGAAGCAACCACAATGATGTAAGGCTGTCCAAAGCACACAGAATTAGAGGGTAAACACAGGTAGGGGTGATGCACACGCCTCAACATCAAATCCCAATCAACCATCCACCCGAAGAGTGGGTCCTCAATCACAGTTTGCACTTAGCCAGACTACTGCTATTCCCCAGTAGCCAGAATCTACCACCACAAAACTTGTTGCCTAATAGTAGGGCCTGTGGCGCATAGGTCGCCTGAACATAGCCGCCTTCCTGACATGGTTTCACCCAATAGGTATCAGTTTTATGAGATTAATCCGTCAGTCTTCCGAACCTTCATGGCAACTACAGCATTTAACTCAGAGCTCTTTAGTCTAACCCATAAAAGGTAGTTGAGGTCCTTACAGATGTTCTACAGCACAGTGAGAAGTGCCAAAAAACACAGTTGCAGGCACCCGAAAAACTTTTAGCATGAAAAACTAGACATTTGTAGCCAACATAATCATCCTTGCAAGCTGTAGACACTACTATGAAGTTAGCTTGCACCACAAACAACAAAGATTGAACTCTGCTATGAAATATGCACACCACATGAGTTAGAAAGGAAATTCCTTGTGGATACCCACCCATAACCATAGGGAGTATACCCATAGGGAGCCAGGTAGGGCCTCCTGGGGCGGTACCCATAATAAGGGTTGAATCGGCGGCCTCGAAATGCCTTCATTCCTGGCACATTAGTCCTCTTTAAGGTCACATGCAACCATGTCTCCACAGAGAGACTTGTCAGCTAACCAACCCGACTGCTACCCTTCAGAGTTGCTGTCCACTACCCAAAAGGGGTTGCTTAAGGTATCTAATGAAGGTTATAAGTACGGAATGGTCATGCTTGGAGGGAGGGAGAACGGAATGGATGACAGCAGGAGGGATACCAACAAAAAGTGCAGTGGTGGGAAATGAGCTTACCCCTGTTCTTTGCTGGTTTAATCCAGCACTTGTGACTATGAATAAATAACCATTGGGCTCCAAGGTTGTCCCAACTGTGCCAGAAAGCAAGGAAACATATAATCCATATTGACATGACAAAATATATGAATGAATCCTTGTTCCTGCAGCTCTAGCAATCTGCCGATACTAATACTGCAATTCACCAGTCACTGGTAATTCAATAGCCTTGCCTGTGCACAGGCCAATTACAGATTTTGAGAGAGAGCCACCTACTTGGGAAGCGTGGGCTGGGTTCACTACATCCCTAATAATATTCTCCATATTCAGAGTCCCAAACATGTGCCAACAATCTCTCCCCTTGCCCCTAGAAGCCCCACACCATCCACACAAACCCATCAGCCATCTTTCTTTAAGCTTAGCTTCAACCATCTTTTGTGGCATCAAGACTTCAGTACAAACACATGAGCAAAGACACCACGACACATGGCATAACATTGCACAATCCCATGAGGTAATAGCATCTGGAAAGCGATTTTACAGATAGAGAAAGTGGGTTTATGACAAGAGGACTTACTGGTACATCTTGCAAATCTTGCAGACCATTGACTGTTTTGTTTACAGTATTTCTCTTCTCCTACAGGCCCCAATGCAAATAGTCACACCATGCAGTAGGAGAACCAGTAAACCGAAGAAGAGCTCCAATATGTCAGGCAAAGTCAATTGCATCCACCAGGGGGAAGGGGTAGGTTAAATATCAGGCTCCTGCAGGAAATTACTGGAAAATTCCTTACATGGAAGAACCTTTCAGTAGAAATTACAAATGGAGAGAAGTGGGTCGAAGTCATCACTGTGCTGCACTCCCATCCATGATAGAGGTCTGCTATTATGCTAGGGTACTAAGTACAGGGGGCCCAGGCTTCCACATGCATTGAGAACACAATTGAACGTGACCTTGTCTGGCATCACCCTTTCCCCCATCATTTGCTCATAGATCTGAAGAGCCTCCCTGCCACAACCACGCTGAGCATATCCTGCAATCACGGTGTTCCATGCCACCACAAATTTAAACCATGAAGGAGGGCTTGCACCAGGAGTGTGACTTACCTTTACAAAGAAAGGAAGTAAAGAGAATCTTTGTGACGTCTTCGGCCTGGATGACAATTCTACTGCCGGAATCTATCCTCCACTTTACTTCTGTGGCTATGTGAAGAAATTTTAGGGGTAGAAAAAAAGAGAAATGAAAAATGACACTAACATCCGTGGATAGCTCAAAGAGCTTATGGACAAGAGAAAACATGAAACAAGAAAGAGAGAGGGGCCCTCCACAAGCAGCCCAATCGTTCAAGGGATTCTAAGAGTCAACACCTCATGCAGATATGCTGCTAAGAAAGAAAGAGAGTGTAGGGGCCTGCAAAGAGAGAAGGGATTGTGTGCATCATATGTTTCAATGACTTCGCATTCTCAAGTTGCTTTCCAAACTACGAATGCCTACCTGGAGCTCCGTGACAATAAGACCTAGATGTTGAACATTTCGGTTGGAGTCTGAGAACTCATGGAGCAAGTGCAAGTTCTCCTGCACGAATTGCTGAGATTCCTGTTGGTGTTCTCCCTCTTTTCGAATAACTGCATCCTCCAACACCTTCACAAATTTTTTCCTGTCGCGATATGCAACGGATCAGGCCTAAAAGACATCCATACTTCATGTTGCGTGCGTACCACAGGGAAAGAGAATGTCAGTTCCATTCCAAGTATCCCATACAGTTGTCAGCAAAGGTGGTCCAACTTGATAAATTGACTCAGCCCTGTCTGATTTTGCACCAGTGTGGACAAGGATGCACATGAAAAGGCACAGTGTGGGGTACTACCCCTTCCAGTATCATTTGCTCATAGATCTGCAGAGCCTCCCTACCATACCCATTCTGAGCATATCCCGTGATCATGGCGTTCTAAGAGACCACATCTTGTTGAGTCATATTGTCAAACACTTTGCGCGCTTCCTTAACGCTTCTACATTTAGCATTGACAACAAGGGCTGTCTCGAGAATGATATGTGACCCAATTCCAGCTTTGATGCTGTCAGCATGTACCTCTGTGCCCTTTCAAGAGCTTGGAGGCTCCCACACGCACGAAGAACGCAGACAAATGTCACCTTGTTTGGGGTGAAGAACCCTTGGTGTTTCACTTGCTCATAGAGGCCAAAAGCTTCCCTAGGACTCTCATACTTTTGCATATCCTGAGATCATTGCACTCCATGAGACCACATTGCGATCAGGCGTTTTGTCAAACATTTGACGTGCATCCTTCAAGCTCCCACATTTGGCATTCTGTAAACACCGCACTTGAGCTTGAGCGTCAGACATTGCGCTTCAGAGAGCTCAAGAAGTAATTTTCGGTTCTTTTTGGGGCAGTCCGGGCAGGTTATACTTGAGCTTCGAAGTTATTGTGTCACTTGGCAGGGACAAAAGTGACAATATTTCTTTTCCTGGCATTACTGGACAGTTTAGCCAAACCCACGGTGACGGTGATCTTGCCCGTCGCCGTGAGCCGTCTCCGTCCCCTCTCAAATAGTACACCGTATTTGATTTAATAAAAAAAGTTTGAGAAAATTTGATGTCGCCGGGCAGCTGAAAAGTGGAATATATATCTTTTCCGGATAGTTTCGCCAAACCGACGGAGACGGTCAAAGCGTCCGTCACCATGGACGGTGACGGTGAACGGCGTCCGTCACCATTGATTGTGGCGGGCTCCGTGAGCCGTCTCCGTCCCCGCCCAAATAGTATTCCATATGAAACACCAATTTTGAAACACCACCGATGCTCTCAGTTTAATTGTTGAATTAAAAGAATAAATAAAATACAGACAAAAACAATTATCTACCGAGTGGGGAACTCAAAGGTCCAATTTCATTACTACCTAACACTGCAGCAGTAAAATCAGTTAACAAAGTACTAGAGAACGGGCCATGTTTGGCCGATTCTGCCCTGTAAGCGGCCTTTGGGCGAGCCCTATGGCCGCGCACAGGGCAGAGTCGGCCAACGCGGCCTGTTCACTGGCGTTAAAAGCAGGTGTGGCGGATTCTCGCCGCTATGTGGCGCAATATGATTGAGGTTCGATTATCCCATATCGATTGCCCAGATTCAGAGCCCCGAGAGGAATTGACATGGGCCTCAGTGGTAGGTCTGCCGTCCTCTCTGCGTCCATCCCTGCCGATTCTGCCCTGGGTGGCCGATTCGGCCTGAGAATTAGGCCGAAAAAGTGGCAGAATCCGCCACACCTGCTTTTAACGAGTAATAACGCTGCTATTTTCAAACTGGCGCCATTTCACCAGTGGTGAAATTAGGGCTATGAGGTAGGGGCGCGCCACAATAACCAATGGGTCCGTGCCTGTGCACCCTCCACGAACGGTGTCCACACAGCCACGTCATGTATTTTTTGACCGTAGATGATGCAGATAACACATCTGAGCCCTACCCCGGTACAGACACGAGGGTCGCGCAGAGCGTAGGGCTCCTTTCGCCATCCTATATTCTAAATATGCATATTATTAGTGAAGAATTTTTTTTCTAGTTAATATTTTTAGTTCATGAATGATGAACCTAAGTATTTTGTTAACAAAAGCCAAAACCACACAAAAAACCGTTAGCTAAAGCGACATCGTAAGGGAAAATACGTGGGTATGTAAAGTGCGTTGATATAAGCCTACCCCACAAGAAGTTCGCCACGTGCCCCTCACTCATGCGGCTACGTCGGCCGGCGATGCGTGGGTCCGTGTTGTTCACCGGTTTTTCGAATTTCCTTCTACCCGAGGGCTCTACTGTTGACACAAAAGATAACTGTCTTTTTGTCCAATGGTTACTAAGGCGAGGTATACGGGGTAGGTATACGGGAGGTGAGGACCGCTGGGTGTTGTGTTAGAGGGTTTGACAGCGCCCCGTTTATCCGGTGGGTAGACCATCTGCGTGGCCCAGTCCGAGAGGAGTAGGCTGTTTCCAATGCCGTTCCCCTCACCTGCCCGCATGCTCAACTTTGGTTACGCATTCGGTGCTGTATGAGCTCACTTACTGATGCGAAGAAAAAGTGAGGGAGATGGAGGTGTGACTTGGATGTTTATGGATGGAAGTAAATCTCCTTAACTACAAAGTAGCCATAAAATAAAATGTGGACGCGTTGCTGAAGGAAGGTAAATTATGGTGTCTGGACCCCAAAAGCTACCCTTCCTGTGGAAGGTGGACACCTTTATGACATCCAACATGTGGTTTGAATCCACCAACCACTAGTGACGCAGTGGTAGTGTATCCATACACGACTATGTGGCCGCTTGCTAGTGTCGGTGATCAACTTGATAGAGCACCCAGTCAAATGCAAAAGGGGGTTAAGCTCTCACCGGGTTTTTGAGGTTTTCCTTTTGTAGAAATATGCTTTTTCAAAAGACACAATGATGTGGTGCAATCGTACTCATGTTGGCATTTTGAGCATGGGAGAGCATATCCAATATTTGATTCTCATGAGAACTGGGGTGAAGCTTGCATGGGAGTTGGTCCAAAGAGGATGCCAAAGTGTTGGTTGCCAGTATTTTGAGCCCCCACCCACAAAGGCTGGAGCGGGCGACGTCATTGGTCATGTGGGGAGATTCATTGTGAGCGGCCCTGGAAGGAGGCGGCCCATGAGGACAGAGGGACAGTGGGCCAAGCAGAAGGTGGATGGATGGTCTCACTTGTATTTCACAGTATATAGTATATACTACAGTATGATGGTCGGGTTAACTTATTTTATTTTATATTGGAACACTTTTTAAAAGTGAAAAAGAACTAGGCATTCTTCTAAAAAAAGAAAAAGAAAACTAGGCCTTCTGTCCTGGTTATTTTTTCCAGGACCTCCTTCTTAATCATATGAGTTACAGGCTTTCTCCCCTTTTATTTATTTTTAAGAAAAAAACTAGCCTAACTCATTCGGTGATCTGACATGCCTACACCTGATTGTTTCATTTTTTGTTTTGTTTTTTAAATTGGGAAATTTGTGGAAGAATCATGGGTCCTGAAGTTGAAATTTGATAACTTATACGGGGAAAAGAATATTGAGAAGTTTTCCTTGATATAATAAGGAAGTTGCAAAAAAATTCAACTGTGAAGAAATAAATCTGCCAAAGGAATGCTCCAATTTTTGCGGGTCTTGTTCTGCTCCAGATTCCTCGCCATATGATCTGCCGTTTTTCATTCTGGAAACCATACGCCGCCCACTTGCTGTCCCATTTGGATGCAGGGATTGGTTTTGAGTTGAGGCACTTGTAGGCTTTTTTGGTAAAAGTGATGGCTTGCCTTGAAGGTTCCATGCCCATTCATGTGGGTCTAGCTGCAGCATCATGAGAGGCATGCCCCCAATCCAGATGAAGGTGTTTCCGTGACTCCAGTGGATCAATTCTGAGCCTGGAGGTTTCGTGGGGTTCATGAGTTTGGTGTCTGATGATCACTGGCAAATCCTGACAGGGGAGAAGCTCCCTCCCTTGATGGAGACTGGGAGAGCTTGCGCGAGGGTCAGAGTGTATGTTTGGGGGCAGCAAGCCATGGCAAACCAAAGATTTGAGTGCTGCTGCATTCCAAGATGTACATGACCTGACCAGGTCTTCTTGAGCAGGTGATCCAAGTGTCAGGTAGGGGGGGTAACGGCCCCTGCTGGAGGATATGGAGCCATGATGCAGGAATAGATTGGATTACGTTGATGTAACCTGCATTTCCTCTTGCGGTGCCAACGATATGGTTTATATGGTTTTGGTCCCAGGGTGCTATGCCTGACCAAATGTTTCCAATTTTGAAATGTCTAGGTAGTCCCAGGCTGACCAGCGTTTTGCAAATTCCCGAGCCTCTTGGCTGTGAACATTGGAGTTCAGAAAGAGGTGTTGTCGAATAACTTCTTCATATGAGGAGGGCTCGGATTTGATGAGGTAAGGTCTTAGCCTACCCCATGCCTTCCAAATTGCATTCCATAGAGGGGAACTAGGCTGCTTGTGTCTGAATCCGTTTACTATCCACCGGGAAGACTGACCATTGGGCATTTTTTAGGGGGGGGAAATTGCCTGCTCTGAAAATAAACATAAAACAAAAATCACCACTAAAATACTATAATGTATTGCCTAACCCCACCACCTCCGATATCGTTGATGTCAAGTAGCTTTTATGTGTTCATTTGAATAAATAGCTAGGACCCAAGGGATGGGGACTATAAAACTTGAAAATACAAATCTCCCCCCTTATCAATCACCCAATGGATATGACAATTCAAATTCCATATCCATAACATGGGGATTTTGAAAACTTATTACAAGATCAATACCCGGCATTAACCTTTAAAAATAAAAAAATAAAAACAGCGACACCTATTGAAACAGGTATTCCATTAGAAAACATATATTTGAAATTGGCGTCACTGACGTGGCTTTAGGAAGGGCAAATCCAAGGGTCAATTAACTTCCGATCAGCCTAAGCACAAAAGAGGAAGGATGTAGGTCATCTTTAGCTCTTATTCTTACCTACCTTGCTTTTATCACTGTTTACATCTCTGTCTCTCTCTGCATATCACTATCTTATCACTCTGCTTCCATCATCTCAGGCAGCCTTTATAGGAGCAGTGTCTCATTTATCAGCCTTCATGGCCTTTGTAAGGTTATTTTTTCTTTACCTTTTTTAATAAATTACGAGGGCTTCTTCCCCTCTTACCCAAAAAAAGAAAAGAAAAACAAAAAAACAATACACTTATCCTGATGGGTATGAAACCCGCCCAACACTTGTACCTTCCAAAGTACCTACTACCCAACGAGTACCTCTTTCAACCCTTATTATTATTATTATTATTGTCTTTCACTTTTTGTTACAATCTGACCCCGAAATTAAGTTACTACATCCGTCCTCCGAACTTGTTTATAATCCAAAAAATTGAACCAACAACATAGGTGTGCCATTTGAAGTCTTGGGCGGAACCTAAAGATGCGATGGCAGTTACTGATTGGTCTCAATTTTTTTGGGGACCTCACATGGATGCCCTTGACACTTCAACCGGAGGGATTAGGAATTGAACGGCTGAAATTTTTTGTAGAATATTTGGAAGAGAGATTTTGGCCTGCCCAAAGAAAATAGCATAACTTGACCCCCCCCCCTTTGTCACTACAAAGGAGCCCACTTGAGAACATTTACCCTAAAACTGAAAACTTCTGAGGATATGTGTTCACTGTTATCAGGTAGGGAACAACATTCTTGAGACTCTTTAAAAAAAAAAACTGCCAAAGTATTGCCAAAAAAAAACTGCTTTTTTTGGCACCTATTTCTTAGTGGAGAGTTGTTTTTGTCCCCACTCTGCACTTTATAATCTGCAGACCTGTTGGATTTTGATGAAACTTTTTGTGGGAGGAGGTGGGGTAGGTGGGAAGTAATTCCAACGGTCAGTTTTACAGGGACACAGAGAATCTCCAGATTATTTTTATTTTTTTGGTGAACAGGGGACAGAGGCCCAAAAAAGTTTTTGTGGGCCAGGGTCAAATTTTTCCACCAAAGGGTGAAAATGAGTTTAGGCATTAAGGGTTAAAGGGCCTCCGTCCCCTTTCGTTAAAAAAAAAGGAAAAAAAAGAGCAGGCAATTTTTGGTTCGACCACCAAATTGAGTGTGGGTTTGATTTTGCTGCCTATTTCTCTTAGCCAGCGTGAATTTGTGGTAAGAAAGCCAGCACGCACATCTTTTTCTTCTTTTTTTTTGTGATCCACTCACTAACTTGCAAAAAAGTTCATGTCTGTGTGATCCACTCACTAAGGCCGATATGGTGACCCACTCAGGGCTGGCCCCGTGGCGGGTCAACTTTGCATGGCCACCTTCCATGAGCCCAAATAGTAGACCACCTCATTTGTACAAAAGTTGTACACGAGCCCTGCCACCTCCAATTGGCCTACTTTCAGTTCTAACATGTCAGCAACACCGCAGAAAAGAGACTCATGGCCCAAGTCCAACTGACAGCATTCGCATGCATATCTGAGAACAGCTAGGGGGTCCCTGTAAGATCTACACTCCGACATACTGGCAGCATGTTGCACAAACAATAACAATCACTCTCAGCCAATAAATCAAAAACATGCTCAATCCTTCAGATGACCATCCAGGCACCATGAGAGCAACCCACACAGGACACTCACTAACACATCATTTGAAATTTACAAGCACCCATCATTTAAGCATCCAAAGGACACTTCTCGTCACTCTGCACCATATAATTCAAAAAGGATGGCTTTGCTCTTGAAAGCTGACTGCTAAGCAGTAACAGATCTGAAAGTATGATATGCACTTAGTAGATGCACACAGGTTTCCCCATCATAGTCTTCAAGTACAAAACTCTTACCTACATCACACAGCAAAGACCCTATCAGTGTCCCCTCTGAATTTAGAAACAAACTAGAGCCATCACACAGCCATCTTACTAGTACTCTTCATTTGTGAAGAACCCCCCTGCACAAACTGTCCACATCAGCACTGTCACTGAGTGTCACTTCCTGCAATATCAGACAAGATAATACAATTGGCATTGCAAGTTCCTCAGCACAGCAGGATGCGTTGGATGCAAGGGACATAATAGCGTAAGCCAAAATTTTCCTCAGAAAGGTCGAGGCATGAAGTCCTGCAAATTAAAGTGCTTTCTCCAGTCCCTTTGGAACAAACATCAAGAAACACTAATCAGCAGGTCAACTCACATTCTGCCAGTTCTTCTTGAGCAAAGAAACAAGAAAGTTGATGCTAAGCTGCACGTTTTGGAAAATCTGCTTCTCCTCCATGTCACAGTTCCCAATGGGCACACCCATGCAAAGGACTTTTTTGAGCTGGAACTTGACCATAGCCTTGGTCTCTGTCATCTTTGCCCCAAGTGACTCCTGGTGGCTCACAAGGGCAGGGAACTTGCCAGCTTTGTTCAGCCCTGGCCCCAGCAATCGGGGAATCTGCTTGATCACAGACTCTGATGCCAAAAAGGCATGGTACTTCTTTGCCAGCTTCTTCACCAGCTTTTTGTTCTTATTCATTTTTTTTAAGCCTTCAACATCCATGTGCTCCATCCCAATTTTGTTTGCCTGTAGGGACCAGCTAATTCAGGATATACAATCAACAAGGCATCCCCATGCAAACCTAGCAAATTCCCAATCCTGAAAAAGTCTAATAAATGGGTACTTATCAAGACAATGGGACAAAGTGAAGAAGTGTGAAAACACCTCCAACAGGATAAAAAGGTCACACAACTTCTGAAAATCTAGAAGGCCTAGCCTTATAAAGAGACATCTCAAAGGCAACTGAAGTAATAATCCATCTCACAAACTTATTATCCATATAATGCACGGTAATGCCTAAATCTGACTCCTTAAACTTCAAAAGAGGTGACACATACTAAACTTGTCCACCACAGTGAAGCTAGAAACTGAGGACTACAGAAGCACTTCCCTCCCGCAAACTAAGTGGGTGGAAATAAGGCATGAGAGCAAGGAGGAAAGGGAGGACTCAATGATTGCCTCAGGAACTTCTGTGCCTGTCAAACTAATCTCGGTTGTAGCAGGCATGAACACCTGATCAAATCCAGAACACTGACTGCATGTACGCGATACCGAGAAAGCTAACGCTGTCAACAGTTTTGAATACCCAGATGAGCCAGTAAGTCCCACTGATTTTCCTAGTTCAATAAACAGACCAAGGGGTCTCCTTACCTCCTCAACATGCTGGGCATCTCCTAGTATGCACATTTTCATCTTCGGGCGAGGAACATTAGGCAGCTTCACTGACCCACTGAAACGCTTGTCTTTCTGAGGATCATAGTTCTTGAGCCCAATCTGGAGTTCGATTGTCTCGGTGAACTTGCGGGCCTTCTCCTTGAATTCAGTGAGCACCTGGGTGATGGCCTCCCTCAACACATCGCTCTGAAGCTTACTGTAAGCCGAAATAAAAACTCATAGAAAGTGTCATAAACATTCAGAGGCCTTGCAGAAAAGCACACGCAATTGATACTAAAAATCAGTGGTATCTCTCCCCCCTCGCCATACAATGGGTGAATGATACTGGAACCGTTTCAAAGGGGGCACCTTCTTTGGTAACGAGAGTTTTCACTCCCCCCGGATCAACCCAGGTACCCATTTGAGGAGGAGTGAAAAGTTGCATTCACTCCCCGCCCGAGGCTGGGTGGACCGCGTAGCATGGGATCCAATCCAGACGCTACCCATGCATTCATGCCCGAGTGGTGATCTACATTACAACACCTTTTCTTTTGTTCATAACCACCCCTATTACATCATAGGAACTCAACCAACATCTCATTCATCGTCCCATAAGACAGAAAGAACCGGCAAGATAGACACAGGTGTAGAGTTGACATCAGCAAAGAGCGTCAGATTCGTTTCAATCATTTGGCTTAGCAATCAAAAAACCAGACGTCACTCTGAATATCCACATCAATTACATCCCTCCACAACACCTCGCTTGCACCTTTCTGTCCCTCTCCACATTATACAATGGCTAGGGTCCATGCTACACAATCAGATCCCAAACACAACTAGGCGACCTCGGAACATAACAACTACTCGAGTATAACCGATTCAAACATGACCAACCACGCAAAGATTCACACAGTAAGCCTAGGTATGCAAACCATCACCCGCAGAAGAACCAACCTCATCGTAGCTAGTAGGGGCAGCCGGCTCCCGACGCGTGAGACAGGAAGGACGCCAAAAGGAATCTGAGGAATCACAAGCAACTGACCTAATAGCTCCCTCAAAGGTTTACCCGAACCAGCGCTTTGGCGATTCCAGACGTAAGAAATTATGCTTTGGAATCTTAGGGCTTGGACGACAACTGGCGCCTCCTGAGTCGCCTTCCTTTTTTTTCTTTTTTTTCTCAACAGAAGAGGGACGGAGGCCTCAGAATTTTATAAAAAAGGGGGATGTAAATATCCCGAGAAGTACGTACAGGAAAAAATAACCTCTACGGCTGAGTGCCATAGAGGCTCAACCAGGAAGACACCGCTTGGTGACCAAAGCAAGAGAAGGCAAAGGAGAACGGAATCTCAAAAGAAGCCAGAACTACAACTGCTAGGGGGGTTGGGCGTCGCTAACCCCCCTAAACGTAGTAGTGAACTCATCTGTCTTTTGAGCCTTACAAGGGTAAGCGTGGTAGGAGGTTGGGTAGTGCGTGAGCGAGCACAAGGGCATATTCCCCGAATTTTTGCGAAATTTCCATGAAACTTCCATAGCGAAATGAAATTGGCGAAACTAACAATTATTCGAAACTAACACATAAAGAACAAGTAGCCCCTATACCTGATGAACATGTTACCCTATAGGCGTGGTTTTTTCTCAATGCAAAACCCACCGCTGTTTAGGTTTGTGCCCATATTACATATCATTTCTCAATGCGAAATTCAGTTTGTGCCTATAGCACATATCATTTCTCAGTGCGAAATTCAGTTTGAGCCCATAGCACATATCATTTCTCAATGCAAAATTCACCTAAACTATCATTTCTCACTGCGAAATTCACCGAAATTATCATTTCTCCATGCGAAATTCAGTTTGTGCCCATAGCACATATAATTTGTCGCCTCTCATTTTTTAATATTAGGGTCTTGATTGCACCTATGGGCCCCGCCAGTACAGCCCATGGGGTGAGCTCATAAGCCCACCGCCCATTCACCGAGTCGGCCAGATTCTGAAATTTTTCTAAGTCCTTGTTCATCTACCGCAGCGGACCTTCTAGCGGACTAGGCAGACCCTCCAACATACCGACTCCAACCTTCTAGCAGACAGGCAGACCCTCCAGCAGACCGACGAGCGGACTGGGCAGACCCTCCTCCAGCAGACCGGCAAACCCTCCAACAGACCGACGAGCGGACTGGTAGACCCTTCGACAAAAATATATATTTAATAACACACAATACTATCGCATCACAACCTGTCAAGTTTTGAACAACAAACCTCATGTTTGCTGTTCAATGCTCTAAACCACCACGCTACCCACCACTTTTTAGAAACTCTTGCGATAACTAATGTTTTATGTGCATATTGTGGGCCCCAGCAGACTAGCTTATGTGTTTTGTGGCCCTAGCAGACTAGCTTGCCGGGCAGACCTAGCAGCAGACTGGCCGGGTCCGGGTAGGGGCGCTCCCACCCTCTGCCACACGCGGCCCCGCCGCAGCCACACGCGGGAGCATTCAAGACCCTAATATTGTTCAATGAGAAGCATCAATGCGAAATTCACCGAAACTATCATTTCTCCATGCAAAATTCACCTAAACTATCGTTTCTCACTACGAAATTCAGTTTGTGCCATAGCACATGTAATTTCTCAATGCGAAATTCACCGAAACTATCATTTCTCTTTGCGAAATTCACCGCCGTCGCTATAGGTTTAGGGTTTTTGGCTACACTACTGAAGGTTTTGCCTCGCTGAAATGGCGCAGATGTACCGTACAAATGCACTAAAAACTATACCCGCTTATGGTTTTATTCCGTTTTGAAAGTGTCGTTCTATATCCCGGAATATCTTTGGGAGCCCGCTGAGGGAGGGCGGCCTGGTCCTTCGCTAACTTTAGCCCTGACTTTCTCCTGGTGTTCCGCCATTCCTACCTCCCCCCTTGTTATTCTTTTGCCTTCTTTTAGTGATTCGGCTACTCTATCTTCTTTCTTGTCTAGCTACGATCGCTGCCATGGCCATGGCGCGCTTCCCTCACGACGCTACGCTCTCACTCGGAACAGATGCTTCTCATTCTCATTGTTATCTGCTCAACGCACTTCTTTTAAGCACTACGTTGTTGGATTTCATGGAGTTTGCCGACTTCAAGCTCACTCATGCCAGTCTTTTTCACTATCAAGCTGCTTCCTGCTACAGAATGACTGGAGACCCCTCTCTGCGCCTTCTCAGTATGGTTGGTCCCCCGAAGGGACATACGCTCTACTCCAAACCAGGGCCTAACTTGGTCTACGCGCTGACACCGCAGAACGACATGCATCTTAAGCACGAGACAGGTACGACATACAAGCTTTCTTTTATGGTCCACCAAGCAACAGTGATCACGACGCCCCACACCCTGGGAATGCCACCCCGCGGTGGCCTCAGAGACCTCTGGACCCAGGGATCACGGCCAGCCTAGGCCAAGCTCCCAGCAGGTGCTCGACTCCAAAGCTGGAGCCATTAGTCTTATTTTCACCTAAGATTCCCGACATGAGAAAGATGGAGACGGCCAACCGACACGGCTGGAACACCGCAACACAACACAACGTTCTTCTAGTGCCTGCTACTATGAGGGCCCCTCCCCCACTCCAAGCAAGAAATCACTGTAGCAATCAGCGATCATGGAGTCCGACTGGCAGCGATCTAGCCTATGTATACGGACGAAGACCAACGGCCTGGCCTCCCCCCCTATTTTGGAGGCCCCTCGAAGGGTGTATCCGCTGCTCACACTATTCGCAAGGGGTGTCAGCTGGAGCGAGCTACTCATCTTACCTCCCGCCCCAACACCTACCCTTCTACCCTCTCACCCAGTTACCAAAGGGCACATAAATTGATCTTGTTTCTGGGATTTCGGCAGTCCCCCCACACATCTTGATACGTTTTGACACCAACTTCGAGATGCCCAAAGAACAAGCTCTACTGAGAGCTCGCAAGCGATTCGAATCTATGAACATCCCACTCGGGACTAGGATATACTTACCCATCACGGCATACTCTAAGCACGGGAGCTCGATGTGGATTGGCCTCCTCAAGGTGGAGTTACTTCTCTCGGCCACAGATGGCCTTGCCCTCTTAAAAGGCAACCGCCCATTTGTACTCAACATGGCCTCTGGCATGCCCAAGCAAGGGAAGGTCGAAAAGGCAGGCTAGGCATCGTACAATTTTTTTTTACACAACCCTCAATCCTACGGGCTACCTCCCTACTTCTACACGGGGGGTGCTATTCCGTGAGCCCGGAGGCGTGAGCCTGTGAGCCCAGGAAAGCGTGAGCCCAACACAGGCTCACGCCACGTCAGCATGCAAACAGTGCCTATTTCCGCAGATGTCACCTAGTGGTGTCACCTATTTCCGCGGGTTGATGTGGGTAGAATTGAGAATGCCTGAACAGTTTTTGATGAGGTGGACTTCACCGTGATGGATTCACCAACCATTCTTCTAGCAGGAATAGTTTGGGGACCAACTAGCAAATGATGCGAGAATGCTCTACACGAACCAAAGTGGTTTGTTTGTTTTCGCAATGTACTCAAGTCTGTGAGGTCCACAAAACACCAAATAGATTGAAGGAACAATCCAGGCAGTCCATGCAACCCCCATCTCCAACAATAGTTTGTAACCATGAATGTGAATTCCACGCACACATTGCAAACAGGACAACAAGGACACACAACCATCCCATTTCAAATTTGGCCCAGAATTAAACCAAAAGAAAACTTCATATCAAGTGTCGCAGTCATCACAATCAGTGTCCACCTCCTGTGCTATGTCATCTACAAAGATTCTGGCCCAACACCACGTGTTCTACGAAGGCCGTCGTAAGGTGGACTCCGAGTGCCATGAACGGACATGCTTGCTGCGAGTGCCTCCGCATAGACAGGTAGCACGCAAGACCGAGGAGGACTGCAAACAAGTCCAAATAGGTGTGATAGCCCTGGAGGGCAAGTGGAAGCACGCGGACTCCTGCACATGTCCACAAAACCCCATTTTTAACACAATGATGCAATGCACAAGTCCAACAAAGAGGATGTCTCCCATGTGCACTTTGCCTCAAGAACAGCGATTCTCGATATTGAAACAACAATGCAAGCATGCACAGGTTGAACTTACTCACAGGCAAAGTTGGAGTCCAGCTCCTTGTCAGAAGTCTCCTCTGTATCAGTATCAGCGGGACGGGGCTTCGGAAGGACTTGAGAAGTGTGTCCACCCAAACCCATCAGGAGGTTCTTGTAAATCTCAACATCCCCTCCAATCCCAAAGAGATGTCGCGCACTGGCCTTGCAAGCATGGTAAGAAGCACCTGCAGTGGAATAGAATGAATGAAGCAGACATTGAAGACACATTCGGAACGGTGGGAAGTGCTGAAAGTGCAAGCTCAATCAAACCTCATGAAATGTGAATGTTGAAGAGACGAACCTGTGCCCATCGACAAATCCAGAACTCTGGCGTCTGTGTAGGTGCAGCACTCCACAATCGTTTGAATGAAAGCCGGGCTCCTCTCCCTCGCCCCTCTCCAAGGAACCCCATTCCCCCTTCGCAAGCACACGTTGCTGTCGACGTAGTTGTGATGCATGTCATCCGTGGGAGGATCTGTCCTGTCATCTATGAACTTGGCCCCATGAGTGATGGCGAACTCGGTAATGCCGGCCGGAGTCGTTTGTGGATGCACCCGGACGAGACAAACAGCTTCAAACAGACGAGTCTGCGAACATAACATCCACAAGGAACTAAGAAGCAAAAAAAAATCGGGCCCCTACATATGAGTTCGAGCGACCTATACAACCCCATCCAAGAACAACCAAGAAGAGGAAGAAGAAGGCAAACTCACCATCTCTCCGGACGATCCCCTTCGTAAGGTACATGTTGTTCACACAATTCCATGTCTTCACGACTCTCATGCCCGAGGCTTTCAAATAGCTGGAAAGTGCACGGCGACACCGAACGTCGATGGACTGGATGAGCACCAAAACACCTGCATCGGACAGGAAGAAGTTGCAAAAGGAGAAAACCCACCGCCAGTAGCGCTCATCAAAAGCATTCCAACCCGGACAAGCACCCGATGGAGGGATATCCGGGACTGCCAACCCATCAGGGATGTCCAAGATGATGAGTTCGGCTGCATATGGCTTCTCCTTCCCGTTCACCCAGAATTTGATCATTTTAGCCTGCAAACAAAAATACAATGGAATTCTCACAAGTTTAGAAACGATCCATGCCCACAGCAGACAAAGACAATAGAAGCCACAGAACCCAAAGAGAACACGCACCGTGCTGAGGAACTCCACAATCCTGTCCCACACTAGTGATGGCTCGCCCTTGTAATCAGATTTCTTCGACTCCATCATGGCAAGGAACCCGACGTTGGCCATCTCCAACCTGGTTGGGCGAATGACCCTCGTGGGATGTTCCACTGCATGGTACGGGTCCTTGGGATCAACCACCCCCTTGTTTTTTCTCCCGGATCCCCTACCATGGTGGAGTCTGCTAGACATGCTCCACAGGGCCAATATCTGCAACACTTCCCTGCCCTGTGCCACCTTCCCTCTACCCCTTCCCTTCCCCACAACACCAGCAACATCTTTTCCCTTTGCCTTTCTTCCTCTACCTGGGTATCCTGAGCGGGAGGCTCCTTCTCTGCAAGAGTCCTCAAATTCCGTTCATGAATGTCGAGGTCGGCTGTTGCGGCAGTGGCTGCAATACGGTCATTCTCTCTCCTAAGACACCTCTGGAGCTGGGGTCTCAGAAGGAGGGCAATCCAAATACCAACCACAAGAAGAAAGATGGTTTGGCCCCAGTCATGCAAGATCCCAGTAGTAAACATGGTCTGGTTGCCAGCAGGGACAAACCACAGGTCCACGAAATCTGGATGTTTGTCCAGGCAATTTTCTTCCAGGAGAAACAAACTTTATGTACCTGCCAGCAACAGAGACAGCCTCATTTTACAATGGAAATATTGTGTGGCAACTTTTCCATCACACTAGGAAGACCCCCTTCAACAGTATGCCACAAACACATTGCAACCACAGCACAAATAAGTAGTGCAAGAGTGTGCACCTGTAAAGGCATCGTTTCCAGGCTTCCTCTCCTTTTCTTGCTGGTCCAGCTCATTTGTTCACTGATGCCACCCTCCTTGCTGAACTCTCTAAAGAAAAAGAGTGCCACACTGTGGCTCTCCATTTCCTCATGTATGCTTCGAAGGACACCTTGGTGCTATCATACTGATGCCATAGTCAGCCAGTTGAGTATGCAGAACCGATCTGGCCCTTTCTCCAACTGCAAAACAATGCAAATGCAAGAATGAACCCAAAAGCAATCACAGCGAATGTAAGAGGCAATAGAAAGATAAGGACAGGAAAAGAGAAAAGACAGTGACACAGGGAAGGACATCACACCTGGCTCCAGTAAGTGCCTTGTGAAGCCAGGTGTCCAGCACATTGTCACTGACAGGAATGACACGCTGGGTCTTCTTCTCTTTCTCCGCCTTGGGATATCCTAACTGTGGGATCGGAGTTCCATATCTGCAGCCACTTCACCTTTTGTTCTGGAGACAACTGTGCAACTTTCCTGGGCATTTCTGGCTGTTATAATGGTTTTTATCTCCGGAGAAATTGCGGTCGAATGATGGGTCGGCAATTCTAAATGCTTCACGAAAGCGAGCTCATTGTTATAGCTCACTTTCTTGCCGTCAGCTTCATTCTTGTTGGCATCTCTTCTTCATATCCTCTTGGAGGTGAGACTCTCACCACCCCTTGCTGTCTCTCTCTCTCCTCTGGGGTAGAGCTGCTGTAGTATTCCAGTTTGCCACGCTCCCTGCATCTGCAATGTCTTGCTGCAAGGGAATGCAAGAGAGTTGCATTAGCACAAGGTCAAGGGAAACAAACAGAAACAAACATGTGGAATATGGAAGACCAGATGAGGAAGATGTATCTCACCGTGTACATGTACTCCATGAAAGCCTCACGGGTCAACGAGTACCACGTTTCCGATGTCTTGGAGCTTTCGCACTTCTTGTACATCTCCGCTGAAAGGATGGTCTTGAAGTTGGTCAAGGGCATCTGCCCGATCCTTTGTATCCTATACAGTGTGTGAACCAAACTCGTTTTGACATGCGATGTCTCCGTTCCTCTGCAGAATGATATCTGTAAGTCAGAATGAAATTCAAGGTCTTCAATCAAAGAAGAACGGAACCACAAGTGGAACATGTAGAATGAGAAACCAACATGTTCACATCATTCATTGCCGTCAGAAGACCATCATGTTCCCGTCACAATCCAGCACCATCGATCGAACAGAGTAATGCCACTCTCCTCCTGTGAGTGCAGCCTCCCAATGACAGCCATCCATGCAAGCAAGCGGTGGTTCCCATCCCAAACGTGAAACATCTTTCCCGAGAATGCCTGGGTGGTGGAAGGTTTCCTGGAGAGAAGAAGTTCGAAGGATTCGTTCAGCTGTCTCCAAATGGGGTCCCAGGAGTCCACGATTGACTCATCCACGAGGAGCTCATTACCTTTGGAATCCCTAGTAGAAACGTAAAAGACTGCGGATCCATCCAAATACCCATGAACAAACTCGGCCTCCAGCTTGAGATGTCCTTGACGAGGGTGGACGAAACGGGCATGGAAACCAACCTACAAGGGGAATCTTCAACCTCCCACCCGGGGCAAACATACTTTGCACCACAAATGAGAGTTTACCTTCTGACCCCCAGCATCTCAGCGGCTTTGCTTTCATAGAACTCATCGTCCACATCAACAATTATCTCCTTCTCCTGACCCGAAGGGACCTCATCTGCCACACTTTGCATCTTCTCCTGCAGGGTTGTTCATTCAACTTGATATTAGAGAGGCATGAAACGTCGGCTGAGGCATGAAAAAGTGGGCTCAAAGAGTGTGCGTTGACGCACACTATTTTAAGCTGCCAGGTAAGTGTACATTGACCCTCACAGACATGTCCTATGTTGCCGAATTCCGCATAAAAGACAATGTAAAAGTGGGCTCAAACAGTGTGCGTTGACGCACACTGTTTCACTTGCCAGGTAAAATGATCATTGAACATCTACTTGTGCCAGGTAAGTGTTCATTGTAAACTCCAAGATATGGGCGGCCGATTTCGGATGAAAAAAGTGAAAAGGTGAGTTTGAACAGTTGGACATGTCCAGCTCAAACAGTGTGCGTTGACGCACACTGTTTGAGTTGCCAGCGAGGGATTCTTCCATCCTCAAAAACCTGCCCTGGAAGTCCGAATTTAACTCGGAAAAAAACACTTACATGTTCAGCTCAAACAGTGTGCGCCAACGCACACTGTTTGAGCTGCCACTGAATGGTTATTATTTCATCTTCAAAAACCTGCCCTTGAAGTCCGAATTTAACACCAAAAAAACAGTGACATGTACAGCTCAAACAGTGTGCGTTGACGCACACTGTTTGAGCTGCCAGTGAGGGATTCTTTCATCCCCAGAAACGTGCCCTAGAGGTCGAATTTCAATCGGAAAAAAAACACTACATGTTCAGCTCAAACAGTGTGCGTCAAAGCACACTGTTTGAGCAGCCACTGAATGGTTATTTGATCATCATAAACCTGCCTGGAAGTCGAATTTAACACCAAAAACAACACAGTGACATGTACAGCTCAAACAGTGTGCGTTGACGCACACTGTTTGAGCTGCCAGTGAGGGATTCTTTCATCCCAGAAACGTGCCCTAAAGGTCGAATTTAACTGACATGTGCTCAAACAGTGTGCGTTGACGCACACTGTTTGAGCTGCCACGTGCCCTAAAAATTGGAAAAACGTTCAGCTCAAACAGTGTGCAACGCACACTGTTTGAGCTTGCATCCAAGTCCGGAAGCTCAAAGTGTGCGCCAACGCACACTGTTTGAGCTGCCACTGAATGGTTATTTCATCCCTGCCCTGGAAAAAAATTACATGTCAGCTCAAACAGTGTTGTTGCCACCATGTGCCCTCCGGGTGCTTGTTGCTGGGTGTGCCCCCGCAAAGCTCAAACAGTGTGCGCCAACGCACACTGTTTGAGCTGCCACTGAATGGTGCCCTGGAAGTCCGAGTGACATGTACAGCTCAAACAGTGTGCCGCACACTGTTTGAGCTGCCACGAAAAAAGCTCATGTTGTTTGTGAAAGCCCTGGAAGTCCGGACAGCTCAAACAGTGTGCAGTTTGAACTTTCATCTGCCCTCGGGAAACAGTGTGCGCCAAAGCTGCCACTCATCCCTGCCCTGGAAAGGGTTCAGCTCAAACAGTGTGCGCCAACGCACACTGTTTGAGCTGCCACTGAATGGGGCCCTGGAAGTCCGGGGTTCAGGTTGTTTGAGCTGCCACTGAATGGTGCCCTGGAAGTCCGAATTTAACACCAAAAAAACAGTGACATGTACAGCTCAAACAGTGTGCGCGCACACTGTTTGAGCTGCCCGTGCCCTAAAGGGGGTGTGTGCTCTGCCACTGAATGGTTATTTCATGCCCGTGACATGTACAGCTCAAACAGTGTGCGCGCACACTGTTTGAGCTGCCCTTTCATCTGCCCTTTTTGACATGTCCGCACACTGTTTGAGCTGCCACTGAAGGGTTCTGACATACCTGGAAAACCGATATCCAGTTGTTCAGCTCAACTCACACTGATTGAGCTTGCAATTTGGGTTGTATTGAACCTGCTGTAGTGCCCAAGTTTGGGCGTTTCGCACCTGAACAATCAAGCAAATTGGTAGGCCCAAACAGTGTGCGTTGCCGCACACTGTTTGAGCTTCCAGTTTGCGGTGCTTTCAGCTGGTGCAGATGTCCTGTGTGGGCTATATTCATATCAGCAACGAAACACAAATGTGGGTCTTAAAGATTTCACCTTTTTCTTGGCTGCTCCAGAAGACTCCCCAATTGCCGGGGACCCTTTGCGCTTCGGGCTGCTCTCTGCGCCGAGCGTGTACGTGAGCCTCTCCCCTTCCTCTTTCCCGCAGGGACTCCTCGTGAGGCCACCTTCAACATCCTCTTCCATCTCGTCTGTCTCTCCCTCAGATGCTGTCCTCTTCATCTGTTCTTGGAACTATGGCGGGCTGCTGTTCTTCTGCTGATTCCTGCTCCTCCATCGCCACACCTCTACTCCCCTCTTCTACCTCCTTTTCCTCTTCGTCCACTCTTTCCATCCTCATTCTATCTCTGGCTCTATTCCTGTTTCTAGAGCTCGTGAAGTATAGTGACTTCCTTCTCTTCCTCCTCCGCTGGAAACAAGGGCTCCCCACGATGCCTCTAGAGCTCTCCAGTTTGACGTTTGTAACAAGTGCTGCTATGGCATGTAACCAAAATCGAAATTGGACGTTGTCAACCATATTTGGATGCGGGTGTTGTTATTGTGTGCGAACGGAATTCATCCATTCCGTCGTCTCCGTATTATCCAAGTAATAAAGCGCTAGAAAAAAACATCCGTTGCATGCACTAGCGATATATGTCAGATGTACTGCGCCGCCTGCCAATACACCGCGGCCTTCTTGCTTTCTTTCAAATTCGGATGTGCCGTAGAAATCTAATGCTAGTTCATTTTCGAGCAGTTCTTGCAGATCCGCAATAATTGTTATGCTTCACATATGCATCCACGTGTGTTGTACTGCCTACCCTGTGGTTTGCATTTTACCGTAACCGTCGCCATGGGGTCATTCGGCATAAAGGGTTCTGTCGGATACGACCATGTCTGGCACGCATTCGTGCGAGGTATCTTCTGCAGTGTCAGTGTTTGTGCTGTGCTCTTCTGGCACAGCACAACCTCATGACATTTGTGGTCTTCCTGTTTACTGCTCTCCAGGGTTGTTGCCGTCTTTCATAATGGATGGTTTCATGTCGTTTTTCAGTGTTTGTTTTCATCCATAAACAGCACGGCTTCTTGTAGTATTTGAAAACAGTTTTTCTGGTTAGTGCCTCTTGGCGTTGCTGTTTCCGAAGTGAAGGTGCATCTCATCCCTACATCCTTTGCATGCATCACCTGCAACCTTTGGGTTGGAGCTACCCTTGTTGACCTCGTTTGCTTGTCTTAATTCCCCTTTCGGTATTGCGGGCTATCAGTTCGAGGATTCCGCAACTTTCGTTCAGTGAGGGAAAACATGTCGAGGGAGCGAGATACACTTGCTCGATTCCATTCCAATGCAGGTACTCTTCCACTGACTGCCACTGCAGACGACGATGGGTTTGCAGTTGTTCATGAGGATGAGCTGGTTACAGTGTTCCCGCTGGAGTTGGGTTCTCTCCTTGTTCAAAAGAGGTGTATGACGAGGATGGGAATTTGGATTCTGGGCACTTGGAGAAACCATTGGTTGGCAAGTGTGGAAGGAAGTGGAGAGTCCTTCCAGGCACATACCGTGTCCTTGGAAAAGAGAGAAGACAATCAGCAGGATCAGTCGTTACCCCTGGCACTGCAGCATCGGTCGTGCAACAGAAGGGCACAGTTCCTGTGAAACAAGAGGTGAGCACATCCACTACCTTCGTGACTCTTTCAGACTCGTCCTCGGAGGATGTTTCTGAGATTCCTCCGCCAGTGCAGACTCCGTCATTGGATGATGACGAATTGCAAGAGATAACGAGTGTCATTCCAAAATTGAAAGCCCTCGCAGGTGTGCCTGGGTGCAAGAGCGCTTTTTGTTGATTGGGAGTCCCTTCCTGTGCAACGGGTTCAATACGTGCCAGCACAGTTTGATGGGGACATCCTGTTTGAGCTCAACCCTCCCACCTCTTCCACTGGACTGGCTGGGCTTTTGCAGGGCATGGACAAGAAACATGACGGACATCCTTGGTGCAGGACAAAAACGTCGAACATCCATAACGACATTGGCTTGAAATTTCGGAGGTCGGTCTGCGTTGGGCATTGTAAGTGCCAGAATTTTCTTGCCCTCGCTGAGAAACAGCGCTCAACCAAACGAAAGTGAGTGGGAAGGTGTGCCCCTGAATCCTTTCACCCCAGGGCTTGCCCCTCCCAGGACCAATACTTTCGTGTGCAGGTGCAAACTTTCCCCGTCCTGTGTTTCTGTGTGCCACGCTCGTATGTATCAGGTGGCACACCGATGCAAGACAATGACTCGTGCCTGCATTCATATGGGTGCACACGAGCATCCTGTGTCCAAAGGAAGTTGCAGGGATAGCGTGGACATCGCTAGAAATCTGCTGAAGCAGGAGTTCCACAATGCCCCTTGTGCAACACCTTCTGCTATAGCGCTTGCAGCTAGCAAGGCATTCCTGGAGAAACACATACTGGGTGAAGGGGATGCGACACAACTTATGCTGGATGCAGATTCGCTTAATGCAGTCATGGACCATTTCTCCGTGTTGAGCTCTCCCAATATTCGAAACCAGGTGAATGCACTCAGAATGGGCACAGGCACTGCTGGATTCATGGACAACATTATGGACCTGAAACGGAGGAGTCGCTATGAATTCATTCAAAACAGTATCTTCCCTGGCCAGGGCTCGTCCAAGGTGTATTTGTTCAAGATGTCCGCTGTGGGCGAAGGCAGTGGTGTGAGCATTGTCCGCCGTATGCAACCAGGAGGAGATTGGCTAAATGTTGGTTAATGTTTGATCACTGCAAACGGGTGAAGGGTTGGACAACCATGGCGTGCCATGTGTATGATCCGGCGTACCAGCGTGTGCTCTCCATAGCAATTTGTGATATGCAGTCGGAGGACACTGAATCCCATGCTCATGTGGAATTCGCTCTTGGCCGTCATGCAGCGCAATGGAATACAAAACACAAATTTTGCGGGCTTCATGGCTGATAGTGCACAGGCAATTTCAATGCAGTGCGACGCGTGTTTTGGTTCGGGGGATCCTAAAGGTCCCAATGGAAAATAGGGAGCGCACATGCCTCTTCCATTGGACTCAATCTCTGGCACGTCATACAAAGCGCTGCATTCGCCCTGACCTGCAGTTGGAGCACAGAAGGCTCTGTCTCAAGTACAAGAATGCCACCTCAATGGAGAAGCTGAGAGCACTTACCAGGCAATCCGGGCTTGGTGGTTCTCCTCTGGTGCTGCAACAGGTACCCACGTAAAGGAGTTGGAGGACTGGTTGGTTTTCTGGCACTTCAGGTACAGACAGGGGGAGCTTTCATGACGACGGTAAGCCTCTTCAATCCCAAAAACAGAAATTTTGCATCGTGCCTGTTCATTTGGGGTTCTTCGATTGTCACTTGAAGAACCTCTACCATTTGTTTTCGTTCCTCACATATCCATGCAATGCCTCCCTGCAGGACATGTCCTTGGAGGACTTGGCCGACATGCCATCCTGTAATTTGGCGGAGACTGTTCACAACGCCTGGATGCAGCAGTCTACCAAAGCAGGTCGTGACTTGTATGTGGCCACTGCTGATGACATGGTGCGTGCACTTACACAACAAACCAGGTACCGCAATTTTCTGATGGGACGGGGTGGAGGCAAGGGCCCTGATACGACTTTGTTGATGCTAAGGGCTGCGAGTAGGTCCGGAGTCCCGTCAAAGATGGCCAGAGCTCTAAACAGATGCACTGAAGGGTCCCCTCTACAATCCAGGATCCCCCATTTGGAAGGCGAGGAAAGATTTGGATCATGCAAAAGGAAATTGAACACTCTTCCAGGGTCAGATGAGATTCCCATCGGCCAGACAGGGTCAATTTCTCTGTGCCAAAGGTGTCTCCACTGCAGACTGAGTCGTGCCCGCCCCTTCCCAGGTGGGTCCTCCTCCAGTGGAGCAGGTGCAGAACATACAAGCACAGCAGCGGGAATCCCATTGGAGGAGGTGGTGGCCATGGTGCAGGAATCCGATTGCATTGATAGTGAGTGGCATATAGAACGCACCCCACCAGGATCTAGAGTGGCTTGCATGGCAATTCGGACCCCCTCATTCAAGAAATGCAAATCAAAGATATGCAAAGGCTCCAGGGGGACTCCAGCTCCAACATTCACAGGGTTGTTCCGACCTTATCATAGTGGGGAGTCAAAGGACCACAAATTTTGGTTCTGCCCAGACGATATGGCACGATGCGTGAAGGGAACAGTTCGTCCTTCGGTGATAATGAAACCCCCTCCCCCCGCAATTTGGCCTGTGCAAATTGGGACGTCGCTGTCATCAACCGAGATAAGCATGCTGGAGGAGGGGGTTCTGTCTTGCACGGTCCCGGGTGGTGCCCTCATGCACTGTCGGCACAGATGTGCCACATGCTCCGGCAATGCCGCCACCCGGTGCCGACTCCCACCCAACAAAAAGAGATGGAAAAACAGTGCGCCGTTTCGCTTCGGGTGCAGATCACGAATGCAAGATGGAATCTGCTAGAATTTTGCAGGCTCGGGTGTCTCGTATCACCGAAGTCCCTTCTCCGGGGTATGGACGGATTTACACAGTGCTGTCAATTGGGTCAGTTCTTCATGGCAAAAATATCAGGTTACCGTCGGGAATTTCCCTTCGTGCACTTGTCCGGACTTTGTAACGATGCGTGAGGGCGCTCTCGGCATGAGAGGGAAGTGGGTCCCCTGCAAGCATCAATATTACATATACCTTGTGATTATGTGTTGCGACGGTAAGAGAGACCAATTCATCCACCAAGCCACACTAGGCTATGGAGAAGTGAACACCCTTCTACAGCGGGACACCTCGCGTGGAGCTCCGCCAACTTCTCTTTGAACACATACGAGCCATGCCCGCTTCCCATGCTGGTTTGCAGGTTGCCGTGTGAAGACTTTGCATTTCTGACAAACATATGGATTTCGTTTACGGAACCAGGGCAAATGCACATGCAATTCATTGTAAGCGTCTATCTGTGAATTGAAATAAACTGTGACAATCATTCTGAGCTCAAATCTGCCATGTTTTCATATTTCTAGTTTTGAGCGGGCATTGCAAACATGGTGTGTGTTGGCCCCCTTTGTTTTGTCCACGGTAATAGGCCCTCTTCCTGCAATCCTCGCCTATAGGACCTTCTTCTCCAGCAGATTCGTGCCGCTCACGCTTCCCTGAAGCGTGAGCTCAGCTCACGCTTTGTAGCTTGAACGTGAGCTCAGCTCCCAGGCTCACGGGGCTGGGCTCACGCCGTAGCTACGCTCCTTCTACACTGCCGTCGCTCGGGCAACCAAAACACACATCGCAGACCACATAGCCTCCTCCCAAGGCTTTAACACACACACACTTCCCTTCAAAGCTTCCACTGCCAGCACCTCCTGGCCCCACGCACAACTGTTAAAGGGTTGTCTGGGACTTAGACAGTTTTACGGGTTCTGTGGGGTACCCTTAATTTTGCGCAGACCTACGGTGGTAGACTCAGACCAATACAAACCTTAGGGGTGATAGACACAGGCCTTAGGGGTGGTAGACAGACTTACACAGTCAGTCACAGCCTTACACAGTTAGATACAGCTTGACACAGCCTGACACAACCTAACACAGTCAGTCACAGTCTGACACGGCCAGTCACAGCTCGGCACAGTCACAGCCCGACACAGCTTGGCACAGCCCGTCACAGCGTTCACAGGGAACGGTTATCATTGGCAGGGAACGACTATATAGGAACGACATCTGCAGAGGGAACATGCATTCTGTCTTGGATGATAGTTAGTTAGTTAGGCGGTTAGAATAGCTTGCAGGTAGAATAGGCAGAGTAGCGACATGGAGGGGGTCACTTCTGGGATCACTTCTTGGACATCACTTGAGGAGATCAGGCGGAGAGCACGATCTTGGAGCACAGGGATGGAGATTACACAGAGGAGGAGATACGACGAGATGATGCTTGATTCATGCAAGCTGTAGAGATGCACTATAGAGCAGATTAGAGACACCATGGCTTCGGCCTGATACATGATAGATATTAATATGATTCCTATTTCATAATCACACTGTATAGAGAGATATGAGTGAAGCTGTGAAATGAATGCTTGAGTAGTTGGAACATGGTAGATTGCAGAAGCAATCTCATACTTAATCATAGACAGTAAGGTAAATTGCTAACATGAATGCGAGAAGGAATACAAATAGGAAGCACCCCCATGATACACTAGTTGTAGGTCATGACTGATTGTTCTGAGCGGGCTGAGTACTTAGAGATTTCCAACTCTTCTATATTGGAGTTTCCACCTCGGATAGCTAAGGGATGGGTGAGTAAAAGCTGCTCGACATTTGGCGACCATACTGGGGAATTGAGTCAAGAACAACCAGATGTGACAGGCATCTGGTGGGATCATGGTGGATGAAGAATTAAAGAATTTGATGTGAATCAAATTCCCTGTGAAACTAAGAAAGAAAGATTGTCCAAACAATTCTTTCAGAGGTTCTTGGAATTGCCAGACGGTTGCAAGGAAAACATTCTTAAGAGAGTGCATGATGCTGATCCAGAGTGGGGTCTGGAGAAAGGAGTGATAAAAGATTTATCAAGTGGCCTGTAAAGGGAGAGCTAGATGGTTGCCAACACTGGTTTATGTGATAGCGTTGCTATCCATTAAACGAGTGGAGTTTGAAAGCTGGGAGGAACGGAAGGTGAATGTTTACACTCACATGCATGAAGAACTTTAAACTGGTAAAGAATTGGATTCCTAAGGATATCTTGTGGATCAAACTTACACCAAGAACAGCTTTTCAGACGTGCTTGCCATATGGTTATATGGTAACGGAGCCTTCTAGTATAGCCAAGGGTGCATTAAAGCTTGAAAGAAATCCAGGCATATACGAGAGATACTACAGAAGAGAGTTTTGGTTATTGCCTCATTAAAGATATGAAAGACATGGGACATGAGTGATGAAAGGGAAAGCTAGACTCCACAGCTGTTCAGCGAAAAGAGAAAGTTATTTGAAAGCTAATTATCCATATCTCTGGGAGAGAGGAATAGACATAGGGGAATCATCTGGACCTCTCACACCATTAAGGCCAGAGAGTACATCACCCATACCGGAAAAACCAGAGTTGGATGCCACTCCTTCTTATTATTTACAAGAAAGATTAAGGGATTTGGTACAGGAAGAAGATCAGCCACGAGGAGAAAGATCTGAGGTACATCCCTGGGTTAAAGATTTGACAGAAATCTTTGATCAGAGTTGGCATGGAACACCAAGAGCAGGAATTTCAGTTTCTAAAACACAAGACAAAGAAGGAGAGGAAGATGAGGCGGAGCCAACGGAGAGTTTAGACTCTCCAACACCACTGCAGTTGAGTTATATGAGTGAGGAAGAAGAAATCCAAGAGAAGAACTTGGAAGATGAAAACAGAGAGAAGAATTTGGAAGATGAAGAGTATGAAGAAGTAGACCCAACAGTTGAGGTTGAGACTACAACCAGGACATCCCAACCTATTGGACCTAGATCAAGTGGAGCACTTGGATCACAGGCCAACACAAGTGTCAGCTCAGGGGGATCAGGCGGGCAGCTTGGATCTGGCACTGGGGGGACAGGGAGTGTGGGAAGTAGTGCAACTGGAGCGGGGGGTATGGCAAGTACAAGAGGGCCAGTAGCAAAGAGTGCTCAGGGGCCAACACCTGGTGGGAGTTCCACCACTACAACAGCAGGTCCTCAAGGACCAACACCTACAGGAGGACCAGCACCTATCAAAGGGCAAGGTGTAGGGCCACAGATGGTGGTACCTCCAACACGAGCAAAACCACATTTTCCAATATATGCAGGAAAATGGGATCCTGATGTACACATCAGCCAATTTGAGCACATGTGTATTGTGAACAATGAGAATGGCGATGATGCCAAAATGAGACTGTTTCCTTGTTCACTTATCAAGAAAGCAAATGAATGGTATGCAAGGTTTCCTAATAATCATTTCCTAATGGCCTTAGTACAGCATTCCGAAACAGGTTCAAGACAAGCAAAACTGGGGATGAAGTGTATGGGTGTTTACAACAGTTGAGGCAAATGAAGCATGAAACTGTTGAAGAATATATGGAGAAAATGGAGTTAATGGTGAAAAAGTTGCAGTACCAGCACCAGGATTATAGAAGACTTAGTTTGTGAGTGGACTAAGACCTGAATTACAAAAGAAAGTGGATATGCTACCTCATAATACAGTGGAGGAGGCATTCGAAACAGCCAACAGAATTGAGCAATTGGGAATGCTCAAGAGAGATAAAAGGGAAGATGAGGACTCTGAAGATGAGTCTGATGAGGAAGAAGAGCAAGAGCTCAGGAGGAAGAGCAAGAAGAAGGAAAAGTTGAAGAGGGACAACTATGAGAAAAGACTGGAAGAAATCTTGAAAAAATACGCCACAGAGGCTGCAACACATTGGAGGAAGGGTGTTTGGTGTGCAAAGTGCCAAAATGAAGGCCATACCACAGCTAAATGTCACATGAAGGAGAAACACTGTACTATCTGTAAAATGGATAACCATTCTACTGAGAATTGTTATTACAATAGAAGGACAGCTACAAGAGAACCTAGGCAAGTGAGGGTGCATCAAGTGCAACCCCAGCCAAGAAGAAACAATGACCAGGACCACTATGGTAGGCCTGGTGGGTATAACAATGGTATGGCAGGAAGAGGTAATCCAAGAGGGAATTACCAAGGCAATCCCAGAGGCAACTATCAGGGTAATCCAAGGGGGAATTACCAGCCAGGGAATCAGGATTATAGAAATAATCCCAGAATAAACCAAGGGCGAGGACCCAATGGTGAAGAACTGTGTTACTATTGTAACTAGGCAGGACATCGCAAAACAACCTGTCCATTCTGGATTAGACACTAGAATGAGATCATGAGAGCTCCTGTGAATGAAGGCCCAGTAGTGGCAGCTCACATGGTTATGCCATGTTTTGTACCAGAAGTAAGTACAATGATAGTTACCAGAAGCAAAGCTAAACTATTACCTCCAGTGGATGAGGAAGAAGATGTTAATGAAGATGGCAGTGATGTGCCTGAAGATGATGAGGCATGGAGAGATGAGAAGGAACTGCACAAGGAAGTGGCTGATACCATAAGGGAAATGCAGAAGGATACTGATATCCCAATGGCAGATTCTTCTGACTCTGAAAGAGAAGATGAAGAAGGTGAAGATGAAGTGAAGCAAGAGGCTTCACAGGTGCAGGATAATGAAGGGGCTTTGGCTGAAGTAATATGCTAGTCCAAAGCTAAGATTACAATTGGGCAGCTATTGGCTGTGGCACCCCATTGTAGACACAGGCTATATCAAGCAATCAATCAGATTGCTCATGAGTTGGGATTCATCCTGTACCTTGCCTATTTGATTGGTACTGACCCTGGTTATTCCTTGGACAAACCAGCTATTACAGAAGGTTTGTCAGACGATATGCACAGAAGGCAGCACCATTGAGCAAACTCTTGAAGAAGGATGCAGTGTTTGCATGGACAGCTGAATGTCAACAAGCTTTTGAGGAACTTACATTGTCAGTAACAACTACACCTGTACTGATTAACCCTCATTGGCATATGGTATTTCATGTACACTGTGATGCCTCAGGAGAAGCATTGGGGGCAGTGTTAGCCCAAAATGTCACAGGAAACATAGATTCACCTGTGTACTATGCTAGCAGATTGTTGAACAGTGTTGAGAGGAACTATAGCACTACTGAAAAAGAAGCTTTGGCAATGATTTATGCAGTCAAGAAATTCAGGCATTATCTACTTGGAAGGAAGTTTATGTTTTATGTGGATCATCAGGCTTTGATTTACTTGGTGAATAAGCCTTTGATAAGTGGCAGGATAGCAAGATGGTTGATTATCTTGCACAAGTTTGAATTCGAAGTTGTTTACAAGCCTGGACGTTTGCATCTTGTGGTAGATCACTTGTCACGCCTTTCAATAGGAGAACCCGCCATAGGAGTAGACGATCAACTGCCTGATGCGAGTTTATTTGCAGTGGAAGTGCAGGGAGCAGATGATTGGTTAGATTGGCAATGGCCAATCAGATATTACCTTACTCATGGTTAGTGCCCACCCAGTTATAGGAAGGAGCAGAGGAAAAGAATAGATATCAAGGCATTACCATACACTATGATAGGTGGAAAATTGTATAAGCTAGGACCTGATGGAGTTCTTAAACGATGCTTGTACCACCATGAGGTAAATAAAGTTTTGGAAGAAGTTCATAAGGGAGTGGCTGGAGGTCATTTTGGAGAAGAGGCTACTCTCCATGGGACTTCTTTTTCTTCTTCTTCTTTTCCTTCCCCTTCTCCACGACCATCTCCTTCCCCTTTCCCGCTACTTCCTCTCTCTCCTTCTCCCTCTCCCTTCTCTCTCTCTCCTCGGCAGCCCCTTCATTGATGGTAAAAGGGATCTCGGGAGATCGAGGGCTCTTCTTCTTACCTTTGGTGTTTGGGTCCTTCATGAACACCACGTGCTCTCCCTCATTGGCAACCCCACTGGACTGCACCAATGAGGCCAGCCATGTTGTTGCCTCTTGAAGACAAATAACCCCTCCAAATTCAAAAAAAAAACAAGCAACAAAGAAAATCATGCATGCAAAGGAAAGGAAAAATCATGGAACAAGGTGCAACAGTTGTACCTTTGCAAGCTTGTCCGACTCGCCCCTGGTGTCACCCGATGTGGGAGGAGTCCCCGTTGCCGGATGTGCCCGCTCTATCCCCTCCGGAGCGCCACTGGAAGTAGATTCCAGATATGGAGCATAGCCGGCGGCGGCGCCCCGTAGTCCAGGGCCTTCTTTGCTGACCGCTCAGGCTCGGGGAAGGGTGTCGCTGATCGGCTAGGCTGCTCCGAACCGGCCCATACCTCCTCCTCTGCCCCCCCCAAATGCGTATCAGGGTAGAAGCCCTCACCCGGCTTGACTTCTTCGAGGCGCTTCGCTATCTTGGCCACTTCATTGGCCCTCCTCGTCTCCTCCTCCCTCATCGACAACAATGGGCTGGCAATGGAGGCTTTCAAAGGCCCTTGAACCTGACGTTGGGCCTTGGCAAGTGCAGCCTTTGCTGCAGAGGAAGGGGTCGCTATGGGGTTGACATCCAAAAGGTGCCCATACCGGGCCCCCGAACGGGGGATGTGCTTGCCAAGGTACATTTCACCCGTCTTGGTGGCCGGGGGTGTGCTCAACTGAGCATCCGGCTCAGCAATAACCTCCCGAATAGGAGAGTTGGCTGAGCCGGCCCCTGGTGCATCCAATGTGGACAAGAGGGGGGGTACTGGCCTCGGGGGGCAAACGAGCCCTCCGGCTGCGGCTGTCGACGGGGCTGGTTAGCCGTGAGACGCCCGGGCGCGTCACACGTGCCGGCAGAGCAAACGGATTGTCCGCCCATTTCTTTGGGGCAGGGGACTTCTTCTCTTCCCCATAAGCTGGCACCTGTCATGCAAACCCACAAGTTGGCCTCATTAGGAACATTCCAGATCAAAAACAAAAAAACCAAGCATGTCGGGGGCTGAGAGTAGCAAGTGCTCGGGGTCTCGAGAGGGGGCAACAAAAAGAAAAGAAAAAGGGGGGGGGGGGGGGGAGTGACTGAGCACCACGGGCTCAATCACTCCCCCCCCCCCCCCCCCCCCCCCATTTTTTATTTTTCTTGGTTTCCTGATCTCTCCCTCTCTCTCTGTCCTCTCTCTGTCTCCTCTCTCTCTCTCTCTCTCTCTCTCTCTCTCTCTCTCTCTCTCTCTCTCTCTCTCTCTCTCTCTCTCTCTCTCTCTCTCTCTCTCTCTCTCTCTCTCTCTCCTCTCTCTTGCTGTTCACAAAGTAAACAACCACAAGGAGAGAGGGTGCAGAAAAAGTTAAAAGATTGTACTCATAAGACGTTGTTTGCCGTAGCCTCGTGGCCATTGACCCCGCGCCCAGTTTGAGCGGAATCAAAAGGGACAGAACCTGCCTCTGTCAGGGGCCGACGTTGGTAGTAATGTCGCGCGGCTTTTACTCTTTACTCACCCATCCCCTTCGCTATTCGAGGCGGAAACTCCAAGATAGAAAGTTGGAAATCTCTAAGTACTCAGCCCGCGCAGAACAATCAGTCATGACCTACAGCTAGTGTATCATGGGGGTTTCCTATTTGTTTCCCTTTGGTATTCATGTTAGCTATCTTACCATTGATAATTAAGTATCAGTTTGCTTTATCAATCTATTGGTTCCATCACTCATCCATTCATTCACAGCTTCACTCAGATCTCTCTACACAATGTGATTGTATCGTAAAAGTATCCGATTATGATTTATCAGGTATCAGGCCGAAGCCATTGTGTCTCTAATCTGCTCTACAATATCATCATCTCTCTATCGTCACTTCCGTCCCTCATCTCTGCCCGATCCCCTCTCCTCTATCACCAAGAAGTCCTCCTCCGAATGATCCCTCAATTCCCCGTTTCTCTCCTTTATCTTCCTATCCGCGTTCTAACCGTTTCCCTCACTAACCGTCGTCTGTGAACTAACATGTTCCCTTCGCAGGTGTTGTTCCCCACAGTCGTTCCTGTCCTACTCTTCGTTCCCTATGATCGTGACAGCTGTGTCAAGCTGTGACTGGCTGTGTGAAATTGTGACGGGCTGTGAATGGCTGTGCGACTGTGTTTGGCTGTGTCGGCTGTGACTGGCTGTGTGGCTGTGCCGGGCTGTGTCGGCTGTGTCGGCTGTGTCTGTTGTGACGACTGTGACGGGCTGTGTTGGGCTGTGTGGGCTTGACGACTGTGACGGCTGTGACGACTGTGTAACCCCTGCTACAGTCGCTGCTGTCACCCCTAAGGCTCCTGTTGGTCTCAGTCTGTGCAAAAATAAGGGTACCCTACAGATCCCTATAAGTGTCTAAGTCCCCGACAGTCCTCTAACATTACCCTTCCCCCTCAAAAGCCGTGTCCTCACGGTTTACTGATTTCGACTAGCAAACCTTTGTGAGTGAGCACCTTCTTGACGTTGAGAGTTTCGTGGCGGACTGTGTGTACGAGCCCGAGGTCTGTCTCTGGTTGACGGAGATGGTTGATCACTACCTGGATAAGTGAGGCCCTCTGGAGGCTGATATCGAGGTAACCTTTCCGGCATAGGAGACCCCCCCCTTCGCTTCTTCTCTGCCATCTGAACTGCATAGTCTTCTCCCATGTCAAAAGAATTTGGTGAAGAAACAGTTGTATCAGAATCCTCATCGCCTCTCAGGTGTTTTAATTTTCGAACTTTTTGTGGAATCATCTGGGGCATACAATGCTGTCCTACCATGTCTGGAAGTTTGTATTTTACAACTTGGTGTAACCGCTGAACAGCAAAATTGGTGTAGACACTGAGCTCCTTGTCTGTCCAGGTGAGTGGGGTACCAATTACTGGTGCAGCGTGCAAGTATTTCCATGCCACATGTCCCTTATAGAAAATGTCATCAATGCCGAATTTCTGTGTTGACAAATGGTTCCAGGCCGCTTGAAACCATGAACGAATTTGAGAATCCTTTTGCATCATAACTTTTGGGTCATATAGGTACATATGAGGTGGCACCGAAGGTAATACCCAATGATCTCCACTGGAATAACTCAGAAAGCGTGTTTGCATCTTTTGTTGCTCAATGTGGTAACGTACCAGAAAACAAGCAGCGTAGTATAACCCGCACCCCATGACAATACTTGCTATCCTCCTTGGTCTTGGTATAAATGAGTCCATGTACAACCTGGAAAGCAATCAATTCCCTCAACATGGTACCTGCTTCGTGCCAGTATTGTGCAAAGTGATGATCTTCAATATGTCGATTGTTCGGAAGAACTTTAGTCCTAGTTGCCACTGGCAGCCAATACGCATGATTTGGTAGTAATGTGCGAATGACTGCGGAGGACTAAATTCTTTCCAAGCCAAATCCAACATGATGGGAATTTGGTTGAAGGGCATAATCATAGCCCTGTACTCCTTGCAGCTGGAGTTTTAGGTGGGTTAAAAGCGGCATTGCCCCATACCTCCGGCTGTGGTGGCTGTGGTGTGGTTGTAGTAACCACAGGTTCAGCTACTGTACAGTGACTTGTTGTGGTGGTGGTGGTACTGGCTCTTGTATCATTGGCATCTCCTGCACCTCCTGTGAAGACTGAAAAGCCAAAGTTCTGGCTTGTAAATAAGAAGCCATTAGCTGTTCCTGAGGGATATAGACTCTTTGGTCGATGTTTGAAGTGAGGTCTTCCACTTGAGTCTGGAGTCCGTCTACATCCTCTTGTAACTCTGCTATCCTACTATAGACATTGTCTATAGTAGTTGTGGCAATGTTCTGCACCTGCAGCCTGAGCTCATTCATCTCGCTTTGGGTGAGCTTCCGTGGTGCTTTGCCCTCTACTGGCCCTTGTGCTAACCAGACCTGCATAAGGCTGTTATCCACCAAGTTGCTTGTGGTTCCCTGAGAGTTTGCTCCTCTCTTAGCTTGTACAATTCCAACTGCTGTTGTAAAGCCTCCATGCGCTTCGCCTGAGGTTCAACCAATTGCGCATAAGCAGCAAGTAGATTATTGGCTTCCTTCCAAGCCTTGTTATTGACCGATTTCATTTCTATTGGCCATGATGGTTTGTTGCAACTCCACGATGTGCTTCTCTTGATCAGCTTCACTGCCTGTATTGCTTGAAAGTATCTTCATTGCGACAGATTGTATTCTTCATATCGACAATGAGCTTCATTTGCTCAACATTCTCTTCTTCTGCCTTCGTACATTTTTCCGCTTGACTGTTTATTTCTTTTGTAGATTGGTCAAGCATAGTTGTAAATGTAGCACATTGTATCGCCATCCTGTTATGCACTGTGCAACTCCGTATGTAGTGCATTCAGTTCTTGCAACTTGCTTTCATGCTGCACCTGCATTTGGTATAGCTGTTGCTTATGTGCTTCGTGCAACTGGTCTTGCGCGAGGCCTGCCTCAATCAATTGTTCCTTGGCCAATTGCAAAGCCATTTCTGTATTTCCAAGTCCTGCTTCATCTTGAGAGTGACCTCTTCATCGACCTTGTTTGCACACTCAGTGGCAAGTCGAGCCTCAAACTCCTTCCTGAGTTCCTCTCTCAAGGCTGTCAATTGGGTAATTGGAACATGGGATTTGACATAAGTCCCCAACAAAATTAAGTGTCCTGCCTATGGAACTCATCAGCATTGCCTGTTGAGGGTCATCATGGTGAGGTTGCTGCTGTTCCTCCTGATCTTCAACAGTGTGATGTCTCACTAACCATTCAGGCCATTGTCCCACCGGATTTTCTTCCTGAACTACTTCATCTATCACCGGTGCTACAGTGTGACCTTCCGCCTGTGGTACCTCCGACACAGGTGTGTGTATTATATGCACCTCAGGATTTCCCTTGGGCAACTGTTGCACCTCTGGATTTCTGTCTCCTTGACCAGACCAATATTCATAGAGAAGGTCCCCCTTCTCTATTTCTGCCACTATCTGTTCTGTAGTTGGAATATCTAACCCTTCACTTTCCAAATCAATTATTTCTGGTTGAGCTGCATGGATAACTTGTGACCTTGTGACAAGTCGTTCAGGTGGCTGTGATGGTTGTGATGCAGAAGTAACTTCCTCCTCCTCTCTCTGAAGGTCCTGCTTCCAGTAATAGCATTTCTCTGTGCTGCTGTGCCCCTTCCTGGCCATGAGCTTGGGAAACATTATCATGCGGAATCCGTGAAGCCAGTGGATCCGCCACTACAGTCTTTCCCCGTCTCTGCCTCTTAGTCTCGGGTTGCCCTGCTAGTCCACCCTCACTGTGTGAAGAGCCTTGCTCTTCCATTGCAGTTGTTTCTGGCTCAAACACTCCCATTTCCTTTCTTTTTCTTGCGCATTAAGTATGCCAGAATCAAGGATTATTTGAGCAATGATTGGGCCAGACACTATGATAGGAGACTTTGCGGTAGTACCTTGTAATCTTTTCATCTCCTCTACCAGTGCGTTGTACATTATGTCCGCCCATTGTACCTCTTGTCCCTTCAGGCCTTTGAGTATTTCCTCTGAAGGATCTGCTCAAATACTGTTGGTTCTGTTTCATGGCAATCAGAACGTTCAATACCTGGCCTACCTCTTTTAACCCTGGGTACACAGCCTTGGTACAAGCATAACCCTGAGTTTTAAAGAAACTCCCTTCTTGGAATAAGTCCCCTATTTGCAGTCTTGCCCTGTGTTCTCCACATGCACCTGACCTGCTGGCAATCGAAACAATTGCTGGAGGTATAGGGGAGTAATCATTAATTCAACTCCCTTCACCGTTGTTGTTCCTGTCCTTGGCTCAAAGTTCTGCAAAAATTGTAACATGTACTGTCTATGGTGTAGTGTCCAATCTAGGCTTTGCAATCCTTGCAATCTCAGCTCCTCCAGTATCTGTATCGCCTGTGGGGTAGCAATCGTTTGTTTCTGCAGAATTGTGGTGCTCTTCACCCTGATTTCCTCCATTCCTCTCACTCTCTTCATTTTAGACTCACAGAACTGTTTTGGCTGTAAACAACTGCAGGAATGCCTGTAGTGCACAAAGCATAAACGTATGGTTGCCGCAGAAAGCTATGGGTAATTTCTTGTAAGCCTGCGGGGCTTGCAAGCATCGCTCAAGAGAAAAGCTCCGCTCTGTCCTTTCGTGTCTATGCCACTGCGTAAGTAATATTGCGAGCGTATAGTCTGTTAGTTCCTCCATAGTTTCCAAGTATAGCATTGATGGTCTGTCCTGTCGAGACGCCCGTTACTCAGAACGACGCCGCCTCTTGCGCTCAATTTCCCTCCATTTTCTTGATCCTTTCTCTGGTTTTCTATTGGCTGTATCCGCTGTGACTGGATTTTAGATTTTATCTTCTTTAGTGGACTTTCCTGTTGGATAGTCCACTAGGATCACACATGTGACAAGAATTCGCTTTTCTGTACTTGCCGTTCGTTCCGTTTCCCTTTTTCCGTATCATTAATGGGCCCGCCTTTCATCCCTTTTGACGGCCGTTCTTGTCCTCTTTCTTTTTGACACCTGTTCTTGCACTTCCTTCTCGGCTGTGTGTCGCGCCCTTGACCTCCACGTGTCTATTTTTAAAGTAATTTCCGTTTCTCTTCCGTCAGCCATTTTCCTGAAGTTATTATGTGTCCACTTGTCACTGATTCTATGGATCGTGTAACTTAGTAGGCTGTGTTGAGCTGTGACAGGCTGTGTCATACTGTGTTACGCTGTGATAGGCTGTGATGCACTGTGGTAAGCTGTGATAGGCTGTGACACGCTGTGGTAGGTTGTGATAGGCTGTGTTGCGCCGTGCTGGGCTGTGATAGGCTGTGATGGGCTGTGATAGGCTGTGATGTGTGATAGGCATGGGCTGTGATAGGTGTGTCACGTTTGTTTTGCCCACCCTGGTCATATATGCTGGGCCTAGCGACAAGTGCTCCATACTCCGTTCGTAACACTGGTGCAGCCCGTGACTGCTCTTGCGTTTTCAACATGCAAATCATGCTGCAGGGTTTGTCATGGATACCACTGTACCCTTCAACTTATTTGCATTGACTCTTCCCAGCATTTCTTTGTTAATGGTTTGTAACATGGCGGTTTGTTATCATACATCTTTTGTATGACATAAGGTCCTTTCCATGGTGATTTAAGCTTAGAAGCTTGAATCTTTCCTTTCTTCTGCAACCATAGAACCAAATCCCCCTCTTAAAAGTCTTTAACTTGCCTTCATCAAACTGTTCCTTTCGCTTCATCTGAATTCTGGTCATATTATCAGCTGCATCAGCACGTACTTCTTCCACATGGTATAATTCATGTTTCCTGACCTTGATGGAGTCTTGCAATTCCATTCTCCCCACTCCGTTCTCATGGTAGGTAACAGGAATTCCACTGGAAGTAAGGCTTCCATACCATAAACTAATTGGAATGGTGTATACTTAGTGGTGACTTTATATGAAGTCCTGTATGACCACAAAGCTGTCAGCAGCTTTGTATCCCAATCCGTTCTGTTTGCATTGACTATCTTAGCCAAGATAGTACATAGTATTTTGTTGGTAGCCTCTGCCTGCCCATTACCCTGTGGGTAATATGTTGTACTCTTTCTATGCACAATCATAAACTCTTTAGTCAACAACTCAATGGTCTCATTCATGAAGTGACTTCCTTGATCACTGATAAATTCTAAGGGACAGCCAAATCGTAAGTATGTTCTCGTACAGGAACCTTGCTGTGGACTTGGCTGTGTTGTCCCTCAAAGCTTTAGCTTCCACCCACTTTGTAGTATAATCAGTGGCTGTAATTATGTACCTGTTCGTGTATTCTTGGATGGTGGGTTAATTGGTCCAACAAAGTCTAGTCCCCATTTCTGAAATGGTTCCGTAGGCATTGTAGGATGCAAGGCCATCCTTCCAGATCTCTGCAAAGGTCCTAGCCTCTGACATTCATCACACTTCTGACAATACTCGTGTACATCTTTGAACAAAGTAGGCCACCAGTATCCTGCGAGTAGTATCTTTCTACTGGTAGTCTCTTCTCCAAAATGACCTCCAGCCACTCCTTTATGAACTTCCGCCAAAACTTTATTTACTTCATGGTGGTACAAGCATCGTTTTAGTACTCCATCAGGTCCTAACTTATACATTCTGCTTCCTACCATAGTATAAGTAAAGCTTTGATAGCGATTCTTCTCTGCTCCTTACCATAACTAGGTGGGCACTGACCATGAGCAAGGTAGTATCTGATTGGCCACTGCCAATCTAACCAGTCATCTGCACTTCCCTGCACCTCCACTGCAAAGAGACTCGCATCTGGTAATTGATCATCTCCTGTGGCTGGTTCTCCTGTTGACAATCGTGACAAATGATCCGCCACAAGATGCAGTCCAGGCTTGTAAACAACCTCGAACTCAAACTCGTGCAAGATTATCAACCATCTTGCTATTCTTCCGCTTATCAGAGGTTTGTTTACCCAGGTATATCAGAGCCTGGTGATCCACATAGAACATAAACTTCTTGCCCAACAGGTAATGCCTGAATTTCTTCACTGCATAGATCATTGCCAATGCTTCTCTTTCCGTTGTGCTATAGTTCCTCTCAGCACTGTTCATCAACCGGCTAGCATAGTACACAGGTGAATCTATTTCCCTGTAACATTCTGGGCTAACACCGCTCCCAACGCTTCTCCTGATGCATCGCAGTGAACATGGAATACTACATGCCAGTGAGGGTTAATCAGCACAGGTGTAGTTGTTACTGACAGTGTAAGTTCCTCAAACCTGTTGACATTCAGCTGTCCAGGCAAACACTGCATCTTTCTTCAGAGTTTGCTCAATGGTGCTGCTATTTGTGCATACCTTTTGACAAATCTCCTGTAATAACTGGTTTGCCCAAGGAATCTCCTAGACTTTTAACATTCACTGGTGGTGGAGAGGCTTTAATGGACTCTGTCTTTCTGGGATCCACAAGGAGTCCCTTCTTACACACAAATGTGTCCCAGAAGCACCCCTGAGTTCACACAGAAAGTACACTTCTCTGGATTCAGGCCCAGACCTCTCATCCTGCATCTGGCCAAACATAACTCCAATTTATGCAAGTGCTCATCTTAGAGCTGTACACACTGAAATCATCCAAGAATACCTGCATGAAATCATCCAGATACTCATGAAAAGATTCACTTATCACTCTCTGAAAGGTCGCTGGTGCATTACAAGTCCAAAGGGCATGACTTTGTATGCATAAGCCCCCAGTCTGTGATGAAAGCTGTTTCCCTTGGTCTTCTTCTGCCACTTGCACTTGATTATAACCACTGAAGCCATCCATGAATGAGTACATCTCATGGCCTGCCACAGTGTCTAATACTGCTTCTGTGAATGGCAAAGGGAAAGGATCTTTCTTCGTACAAGCATTCAGCTTCTTATAGTTCACACATACTCTTAGTTTGCCATTCTTCTTGGGAACTATACAATGGGTGACAACCAAGTTGTATACTCTATTGGGTATATAAACTTAGCCTCAGCCAACTTCTTTATCTCTTCTCCAACCTTCTGTGCGTAGTTGGGATTCATTCTATACCTCGCCTGCTTGATTGGTACTGACCCTGGTTCCAGTTCAATCTTATGCTGACAGACTTCAGGTGGTATCCCTTTTAGATCCTCATAGCTCCAAGCAAATACATCTCTGTATTTGATGAACAAGCTTTTAGCTTCTTCGAAGAATTCCGGCTCCAAATCAGCTCCTACTTTCACCATCCTCGGTTCCTCTTTAGTTCCCACATTTACTTCTCTCACTGCTCATCAGCTGTGATTGTCCAACCAGTCACCACTTCATCCTGTAAGCTCACAGTGGCTGGTTCTTCTAGGATTTCTTTCTCCTTCTCTTTCTTCATAGAAATGTGATGGGTAAATGCTGGTTTCCTCTTCAGTTGGTGTTGCTGTCACTACACCACAGCAGATACCTCTCAAACAACTTAGGCTTTCCAGCCGCATCTCTGCAACCTGCTCCCACTCTGGGTGTGCAGCAAATAGGGTAGCTTCCTGCTCCTCATCCAGTCCTCCTTCCAGTCATACTCTCTGACTCCTCGAGGTCTTCTTGTAGCAGGTAATCTACTAGATTTCTTTGTGGTAATTTGTATCTCGTGTATCCCATTATGCACGGTTAGTAACTGAGAATTCCAGTCATGGAATACCCTGGCCTGTTCAGCCACGGACGTCCCAATAATAAGGAGTAAGCCTCCATGACTTCATCCATTTTTAATACAGTTACTGTGATCATAAAGATCATTTTCTGTATCTGTATCTTAACTCCTCTTATTAATCCCAATGGCTGTACACTTCTTTGATCTGCCATTGTTACTGTAAATGGGGCTGGTTTCATGTTACTTAGACCAAGCTTCTTCCTTAATTGGTCTGTCATGATATTTATCTCCAGAACCACCATCTATCAGTACATCAGTTAGTTCTGTGCTTCCAATTCTCAATTGGATTACTGGCATAGAATCATCAAAGTCCATGACTGGTTTCTCGCCCTTCCGGCTTCACATTATAACTGGTCACCTTGCTGTTCAGGTCTGTGTTTCCTGTCTCTTGGCAATTCGATTGATTGCTTGATACAGCCTGTGCCTACAATAAGGTGCCACAGCTAATAGCTGTCCAATGGTAATTTCTGCTTTGGTCTGACATATTACTTCAGCCAAAGTCTCTTCATTACTTTGCATGTCTGCATCTTCTTTTTTCCTTTCTTCCTCTCCTCCCTTCTTTTTTCTCCATCCGAATCAGAGGAATCTGCCACAGGAATATCAGTACTCTTTTGCATTTCCCTTATAGTATCTGCCACTTCCTTGTGCAGTTCCTTCTCATCTTTCCAAGTCTCTTCATCTTCAGGCATATCATTGCCACTTCCATCTCATCTTCTTCCTCTTCTACTGGAGGTATTAGTTTGGCTTTACTTCTTGTTACTATCATTGTACTTACTTCTGGTACAACACATGGCCTAACCATGTGAGCTGCCACCACTGGGCCCTCATTCACAGGAGCTCTCATCTCATTCTGGTGTCTTATCCAGAATGAACAGGCTGCCTTGCGATGTCCTGGCTGATTACAATAGTAACATAGCTCTTCACCATTGGGTCCTCGCCCTTGGTCTGTTCTTGGATTATTTCTATAATCCTGATTCCCGGCTGGTAATTCCCCCTTGGATTACCCTGATAGTTGCCTCTGGAATTTCCTTGGTAATTCCCTCTTGAATTACCTCTCCCTTCCATGCCATTGTTATAACCACCAGACCTACTACCATAGTGGTCCTGATCATTGTTTCTTCTTGGCTGGGGCTGCACCTGATGCACCCTTACTTGCCTAGGTTCTCTTGCAGCTGTCCTTCTGTTGTAGTAACAATTCTCAGTAGAATGGTTATCCATTTTACAGATAGTACAGTGTTTCTCCTTCATGTGGCATTCTGTGGTGGTATGGCCTTCATTCTGGCACTTTGCACACCATACACCCTTCCTCCAATGTGTTGCAGCCTCTGTGGCATACTTCTTCAAGATTTCTTCCAATTTTTTTTCATAGTTATCCCTCTTCAACTTCTCCTTTCTCTTACTCTTTCTTTTTAGTTCTTGCTCTTCTTTCTTCTTCATCTGACTCATCCTCAGAGTCCTCATCTCCTTTTTCTCTCTCTCCTGAGCATTCCCAATTGCTCAATTCTGTTCGCAGTTTCAAATGCCTCCTCCACTGTATTATGGGGTAACATATCCACTTTCTTTTGCAACTCTGGTCTTAGTCCACTCACAAACCAAGTCTTCTGTAAACCGGGCTGGTACTGCAGCCAGCTTTTTCATCATCAATTCCATCTTCTCCATATACTCTTCAACAGTTTCATGCTTCTTCTGCTTCAGCTGTTGTAAACTTCCATACACTTCATCCTCAGTTTTACTTGTCCTGAACCTATTTCGAAATGCTTGTATTCAAGCCATTCCAGGTTAGGAAATGATTATCAGGAATCTTGCATACCATTCACTTGCTTTCTTGATAAGTGAACAAGGAAACAGTCTCATCTTGGCATCATCGCCATTCTCATTGTTCACTATACACATGTGCTCAAATTGGCTAATGTGTACATCGGGATCCCCTTTTCCTGAATATATTGGAAAGGGTGGTTTTGCCCGTGTTGGTTGTAACGCCATCTGTGGCCCTACCTTCTGCCCACTGACAGGTGCTGGCACCCTTGCTGGTGCTGGTCCTTCTGGACCTGTTGTTTTTGTGGTGGATCTTCCACCAAGTGGTGGCCCTTGAGCACTCCCTGCTTCTGGCCCACGATATTCACAGTATTCCCAGCTTCAGTTGCACTACTTCCCACACTCCCTGTCCCCCCAGAGCCAGATCCAGGCAGCCCGCCTGATCCCCCTGAGCCGACACCTTCGTTGGCCTGTGATCCAAGTGCTCCACTTGATCCAGGTCCAACGGGTTGGGATGTCCTGGTTGTAGTCTCAACCTCAGCTGTTGGGTCTACTTCTTCATATTCTTCTCTTTCTAATTTCTTCTCTCTGTTTTCATCCTCCAAGTTCTGCCCTTGGGTTTCTTCTTCACTCATGTAACTCAACTGTAATGGTGTTGGAGAGTCTGAACTCTCCGTTGGCTCTGCCACATCCTCTTCTCCTTCTTCACCTTCTGCTTCAGAAACTGGAGTTCCTGCTTTTGGTGTTCCATGCCAACTCTTATCAAAGATTTCTGTCAAATCTTTTATCCAAGGATGTACCTCAGATCTTTCACCTCGTGATTTGATCTTCTTCCTGTACCAATTCCCTTAATCTTTCTTGCAAAGAAACAGAAGGAGTGGCATCCAACTCTAGTTCTTCCGGTATAGGTGATGTACTCTTTGATCTTAATGGTGTGAGAGGTCCAGATGATTCCCCTATGTCTATTCCTCTCTCCCAAAGATATGGATAATTAGCTTTCAGATAGCTTTCTCTTTTTGCTGAATATCTCTGTCGTCTAGCTTCTCTTTCATCACTCATGTCCCATGTCTTCATTTCTTTTAATGTGGCAATAACCAAAACTCTCTTCTGTAATATCTCTCGTATGCCTGGGTTTCTTTCAAGCTTCAATGCGCACCCTTGGCATACTGAAGTCTCCGTTACCATATAACCATATGGCAAACAAGTCTGAAAAGCTGTTCTTGGTGTGAGTTTGATCCCAAAATATCCTTTGGAATCCAATTCTTTACCAGTACAAAGCTCTTCATGCATATGAGTAAAACATTCACCTTTCTTTCTTCCCAGCCTTCAAACTCTACTCGTTTAATGGATAGCAATGCTATCACATAAACCAATGTTGGTAACCAACGTGCTCTTTCTCTACAGGCTACCTGATAAATCTTTATCACTCCTTTCTCCAGACCCCATTCTGGGTCAGCATCATGCACTCGTTTAAGAATATTTTCTTTACAACCGTCTGGCAATTCCAAGAACCTTTGAAAGAATTGTTTGGACAATCTTTCTTCCTTCGTTCCACAGGGAATTTGATTCACTTCAAATTCTTTAATGGTCCAACCACCATGATCCCACCAGATGCCTGTCACATCTAGTTGTTCATGTCTCAGGTCCCCAGTATGGTCGCCAAATGTCGCGCGGCTTTTACCCATCCCTTCGCTATTCGAGGCGGAAACTCCAAGATAGAAGAGTTGGAAATCTCTAAGTACTCAGCCCGCGCAGAACAATCAGTCATGACCTACAGCTAGTGTATCATGGGGGTGTTTCCTATTTGTTTCCCTTTTGGTATTCATGTTAGCTATCTTATCATTGATAATTAAGTATCAGTTTGCTTTATCAATCTATTGGATTCCATTAGCTCATCCATTCATTTCACAGCTTCACTCAGATCTCTCTACACAATGTGATTGTATCGTAAAAGTATCCGATTATGATTTATCAGGTATCAGGCCGAAGCCATTGTGTCTCTAATCTGCTCTACAATATCATCATCTCTCTATCTTCACTTCCGTTCCTCATCTCTGCCCGATCCCCTCTCCTCTATCACCAAGAAGTCCTCCTCCGAATGATCCCTCAATTCCTCGTTTCTCCCTTTATCTTCCTATCCGCGGTTCTAACCGTTTCCCTCACTAACCGTCGTCTGTGAACTAACATGTTCCCTTCGCAGGTGTTGTTCCCCACAGTCGTTCCCTGTCCTACTCTTCGTTCCCTATGATCGTGACAGCTGTGTCAAGCTGTGACTGGCTGTGTGAAACTGTGACGGGCTGTGACTGGCTGTGCGACTGTGTTTGGCTGTGTCGGGCTGTGACTGGCTGTGTGGCTGTGCCAGGCTGTGTCGGCTGTGTCGGCTGTGTCTGTTGTGACGACTGTGACGGGCTGTGTTGGCTGTGTGGGCTGTGACGACTGTGACGGCTGTGTTGGCTGTGTCGGCTGTGACGACTGTGACGGCTGTGTAACCCCCTTCTACAGTGCGCTGCTGTCACCCCTAAGGCTCCTGTTGGTCTCAGTCTGTGCAAAAATTAAGGGTACCCTACAGATCCCTTATAAGTGTCTAAGTCCCCGACAGTCCTCTAACAAGTAAGACTTACCTTCATATATAGAATTAATCTAGGTTTTCCAGATATCCTCTAAACTGTTGTGTGTGATTTGCCCAATAACTAGGCCTCAGGAGGGCTTGGGCTTTTGGCTCAGCCTTAAGACTTTCAAAGTTGGTAAACAGAGGTACAGGCACAATTCCTTGATAGATTTGAAGAGAGCGTCTCTTTGGTGAGAGAACCCCGGACAGTGTATCAGAAAATGAATATTGTCTTCAGATTGCCCACACAACGGGCAGTTGCACTCTCCCTTTCCTCTCTGCTTCTGTTTGCTGTTCAAAGGTAGGCTTCCTGCCTTGAGTTTAAATTTCAGTCTAGTGCCGAGAGTGGGTAGACCCTTGAGGTCATCCAAGATGTCCTCCCCCATGTCACTGACTGGAAACAAGTTCACGGAAGTTTTCTGCCTAACTTCATTTTCATCAGACAATCTCATGGCAACAGACATGGCTTTGGACACTACAGCCTCTAAGTCAGATTTATCAACCCATATTGTAGATCCGTACTCCAAGGCAGGTCTAATAATGCGACAAAGCATGGTTTTCTTAACCTCAGAGTTGACCTCTCTGCAGAAAAAATTAAAAAGAGAGAGGGAGAGGGAAGATACTTTTTGTCATGTCAAGACAAAGACAGGACCCCTAGGGTCGTTGTCATGAAAGAATAAATAGACATATCAGCCACTTAACAGTGGCACCATCCATCAACCATCAAGCTTAGAAAATCCAGAATTACATCCATGCACAGTAATGTGTTCATGTCAGTATGATTCATAATCCAGAGAGTATGCCACTGATGCTGATTGACCACCAGTCAAGATCATGATACACTTACATAGGTCTAGGTGGGATGGCGGGTACTTGGCCATATTTTGGCCTTGATGTGGTGCAGGTCACATAGTCATACAGATTTACTGTCTGCAAGCTGTAATCCAAGCATACTTACTAAAACCCCATGGGTATCATGGAGGTTTTTCCTGAAATAGAAAGGAACACTTGGATATCATAGATTTAAATACCTTGCCTTGCGAGTATTTGTTTAGACTGGTGTGCAGTACAGCTTGCCCCCACAGGGGATGTGGATATGTCTGGTAAGTGTTCCAGAACACCCCTATACCTTTATTTCTTGCTACAGCTGAAAATCAAAGCTCATGACAAAGCAAGGTAAATATAAAGGACTACATACACATCCTGTGACAGTATATGGTACTGTCAGTACACCCTTCACATCATTCCACATTTGACCATGTCATTACACCATGTCCAGGGGGTATTTCCACTTGACCACCCTGGCTGCTCAAAAACCACTTACCATTTATATTACTGCCATATTTCAATGTCAGCCGAAATAGCCACAAGCAGAAACTTCACCATACCCTGGCCTAAGCATCTAGCTAACAAAGCCATCTGGGTTGGAACATAACAGGGGTCTTTTACCAACAGAGGTACCCGAGTAGCTGCAGCAAACAGTTCCTTGCAGCCTCTCAATTTGTTTCCAACTACCATAAGGTAAGCAAAACAAACTAGGGCCTGGAAAACAGATGTGTGTCTCTCACACAAGCCATCATAAACCCGGCTGTCACATCATAGCAGAGGTTTTCCACTGGCTGGGCCGAACTAGCCCATCGTAGAAAGCATTATACTTGTTCTTCAAAAATCAAGGAAGGAAAGAGGCAGGATCAAGAAAAACCATAGAGTAGTTTAGTTTTTCAACATTTTAGGATGAGTCCTTGGCAAACGATTCCTTCCCCTGCTCTGCAATCCCACTTGACATCCAGCAGCACCTAGACATCAGAATATTAAGTGGAAGCCCTCACTTGTGCCCGTCCCAAAAACAACCACAACGCATTGTGAGTTAGTGAGGATGCACGAGGTGAGTAGCAGGCTTCCACACTTGTTATCGAGGTCAAATACACTTCAATCTAAGCGCAGAGAATGCCAAAGGAAACAAGGAAGCAAAATCAACAGAAAAATAATATTTTTTACTGGAGGTTAGCTATTTCATGAGCGTGAGCGGCATGAGCGGAGTAGCAAGACAATCGGTTTTCATGAACAGAAGTACAAATTTTGGAAATAAAAAACATTTAAAAAACATTATTTTTAATGGAATGTGTCAGAAAAAAAAAAACCAATATAATATTCATTGTTTGAAGTAAAAATTGTAGTTTTGAGAGCCGTGCTCATGATATTACGTCTTCCACTCATGCGAATTCCGAGCGATATCTGCAAAAATGGCGCCGAATTTCGCAGTAATAGGTTCCGCAACCGGAGAAATCTGCGACGTATTTCGCGGTAATAGGTGTCTCCGGCGAAAAATGGTGCTGAATTTCGCGGCTATAGGTCCCAACATGGCAGGTGTGTAAGCCCAAAATTTGGAAATGTGGCGCCGAATTTCGGTACATGGTGCCGGGGATTGCATAGATGTTGGGCAGTTCTTGGGCCATGTAACTAGAGATTCGGCGCCATTTTTTCAGACATCGGACTTGCGGTACTCGACGAGACCTCCTCAGGCAACATCACGGGACCACGAGGGAGCATGCGAATATTCTTGTCAGCTCGCCATGAATCCTCTTCTCCGCCAAGTGCCTCATCACGTCTTCGTCTCACTGGACGGGTGTGAACATCTCCTTCCAAGTGTTGGCCACTTCGAAGCAATGGCGTGTCCCGAAGGCCCTCTCGCAAGGCTGCCGCCCACTTGCGAGGATTCTTTGATCTGGAGGCAGTTGTCAAGTTATTTTACCACTAGTGTGAAACTAGCTAGGAAATAGCTAGCTTTTACATATTGACATTTGGGATTGGCCCAAGTGTCAATCCAGGGGTCAAGGCAGATTTAGGCCCTGGAGTGGTTATCTTCACGGCAAGCGCGGAAGGCTCATCTTTCTCGAGTTGAGCCTCACCGCGCCTAGCTATGGCGCCGTAGTGTGGATTCCCCATGGCGTGGGGTGCACTTGGCTTGACTTGTATTTGAGTGATGAGGTTATATATGCATGAGTTTATGCTTCAGATTTGTGAGCTCGTGCTTGTATTCTTCTTCTTTATCACTCGAGAAAGATGAGCTCGTATTTTTGTGAGTGCCAGATACGAGTTAGTTGTAGCACTTGTGGTTTTTGCTTGAGAATGAGAGAAACCAAGTTGTTATGCAAGGAGCACCGTGGAGCTCTTGGTTGTTAGAAGCGGAGGCGATGTGGGTTACAAGGTGGTAGACCTTGGCATTCGATCTTCAGCTTCAGAGATGAAAGCACCATGCTGCAGGTAATTCCAGAGCACCTTGATGGTTTCAGATTGTGTACATGCATGAGCAAGCACGATTGGGAAGAGGACCAGTCAAGAGCAGGTTATAGTGGCTTTGGTGGCAAAGCTGAGAACTGGACTTGGGAATGCGAGCTTTCATTGTGTGAAGGATTGCAAGACCAAGCGAAAGGGCTGATTTGGCTTGGGGCAAATCAGTGCACTTTGTGGAGTATGGTGAGATTGGGTTTCAATCTCGAGCTCCAGCATTGAGAGGGCTCTTGTCATGGCAAGAACAGGGCTGGAACAGGAGCTAAGAGGTACGGCAAGGCCATGGAATGTGCACCTAGGGTTTCAGAGCTTGGAAGAAGAGCTCTTGCACCACAAGAGAAGTGTCTTGTGGCTGGAAATGTAAGCCTTAGGGTTTCAGGAGCTTGGCAAAGGCTGTGGAGTGCTTAGTCTTGTCTTAGAGAGCATCAAGGAGCCAAGGAGCCAAGATAGGGGGCTGATATCTCTTGTGTGAAGATGTTGCATGTGTGGAGCATGTATTCAGCTCATTGAAGCTTCCATCTTCAAGCTTGGAGGGCAAGCAAGGAAGAGGGAAGGGCTGACTTCCCTTATGTGAGGGCAATGCATGTGTGGAGCATGCTATCAGCCTGGTGAAGGCTTGCACTTTCAGGTGTGGGAGTGCAAGAAAAGAAGGAAGGGGCTGGTTTCCCTGTAGGGCATGTGGAGCATGCTTTCAGCCTGCTGAAGCTTGTATTTTCAGGTTTGTGGGTGCAAGAAATGAAGCAAAGGAGCTGATTCTCTTATGGTGAGAGTGGGGCATGTGTGGAGCATGCCTTCAGCCCATTGAGGCTCTTGTTTTCAAGCTTTAGAGAGCTAGAACGGAAGGTCTAGGGCTGGTTTCCACTTGGAGTGAAAGAAAAGCACTTGTAGGGCCTATGTGAGTTGGGGTTTCAACTTCAAGCTTGAAGGGAGCGCAACTCTTGAAGCAGCAGGTGTAGGGGCTGGAATAGGCTCTAAGATAGATGGTATGGCCAAGGAGAGTGCTTGAATGAGTGCTCACAAGGGTTGGGAACCAGCAGGGCTTGGTTGTTTGCCATTGAGTTTAGTGGCGTGTTTGGGGAGGCTAAGTGAGAAAGAAGGCTTGGTTTGTGGCAACCACCTCATGGCTTAGGGCTACTATGGTGTGTGTGGGAGCCGAAAGAGCAAGAATACCTTGCTGATTTCCTCACAACCACCATAGCTCGGTGGAAAGAAGCCTAGAGTCCAAGAGACACAAACCCTAGCTTGGCGTGGCTAAACCCCTTGGAGAAATGGCTAAACTGCCAGAGCGGCCATGGATGGGGCTGTGACGGGCTGTGCCGGTGGCCTTTTGGGGCTGTGATGGGCTGTGAGGGGCTGTGACAGGCTGTGCCGGTGGCCTTTGGGGCTGTGAGGGGCTGTGACAAGCCGTGCCTGAGCCTTTGGGGCTGTTGAGGGGCTGTGTCAGGCCGTGCCTGAGCCTTTGGGGCTGTGAGGGGCTGTGACAGAGCCGTACCTGAGGCCTTTGGGGCTGTGAGGGGCTGTGTCAGGCCGTGCCTGAGGCCTTTGGGGCTGTGAGGGGCTGTGGCGAGCTGTGACGGGCTGTGAGGGGCTATGCCAGTGGCCTGTGGGGCTGTGACGGGCTGTGCGGGGCTGTGACAGGCTATGCCTAGTGGCCTGTGGGGCTGTGACGGGCTGTGCGGGGCTATGACAGGCTGTGCCCAGTGGCCTTTGGGGTGTGAGGGGCTGTGACAAGCCGTGCCTGAGGCCTTTGGGGCTGTGACGGGCTGTGAGAGGCTATGTCAGGCCGTGCCTGAGGCCTTTGGGGCTGTGACGGGCTGTGCGGGGCTGTGACAGGCTGTGGCGAGCTGTGACGGGCTATGAGGGGCTGTGACAGGCTGTGCCCAGTGGCCTGTGGGACTGTGACGGCTGTGACCAGTGAGCTGTGTGGGCCTGTGCTGGTCTGTGGTGGCCCGTGTTGACCTGTGGACGGCCTGTGCTGACTCGTGGAGGCACTGGTGGATTGCCTAAGGACTGGCATGTGGTCTTGAAGGCCGAATTTTGAAGCTCGTGGAGGGCGGTTTTAGGAGTATCTTCATGATATTCCCATGGTCATGCAAGTGAGGGAAGAGAGGAGAGGAAGAGTGTTGGGATGAGGGCATGCTGGGGTTAGGCATTGCTTTAGCTTCTCTTCCTCGTAGTTTCCACCCTCTCATTAGGCCAAGACCTTTCCGTAGGTGGAGGCAAGAGTCAATCCGGGTTTGGGCTGGGGTGTCCTTGCAGGAGCAACGCCGGGGAGTTGTTTTTGGTGTGGGGGAGTTGTCGTTCTGATTTCTTGTGTTTGGATCCCCTCCATACCTGCATGCTTCACTGTGCGCCATGTTAGTTTTGTGTGGGCGCTTGTTTTTATAGGTGATTGGTCCGGATTTGATCACCGGCCAGTCCTAGAACATGCTGTCGATGGTGAGGCTGGGGTGATGACCAGCCAGACCATCATTGTTTCTCCTGTGGTGAGGTTGGAACCTCAACATGCTCAAGGCAATAAGGGGGCTCAGGTGAAGCTCAAGGAAGGGCAGAGAGGACCTCAGATGCAGGGGTCTCTCCCTTCATTTGCTGGCCAACAACGGGCAGATGTGGTGTGCTGGACATGTGGAGGACCCCATGTCAAGAAGGATTGCCCAGAGGGAGGCAAAGGGCCGGCACATGCACAGCCTGCATAGTTGCAGTGTAGGCATTGTAGCAAGCACGGGCATGGAGAGGCCCAGTGTTATGGTTTGCATCCTGAGTTGCACCCAGGCCAATTCCAAGGGAACAATGGTGGCCGGGGGCGAGGTGGAGCAGCCCAGAGAGGACGAGGTGGCCAGCCACGAGGTGCAGGCCAAGGGCAAGCTCAACATGGCCAAGGACGCGGAGGTCAAGGTGTTGACTAAGGCATGGTCAACCGGCTTCAGCAGCTAGAGCAGAGGCTTGCTGTCATGGCTACAGCTCAGGTGGTACCGGCTCTAAGGCCGGATGGTCCACCTCCTGCTCTTGAGGGAGGAGATATGGGAGGCATGGGATTCATGTGTGGAGCAGCACTACCACTAGTGCAGGTGGAGTCTGCTGCAGCCGTGACTCGAGGAGCAGCACGAGTTCCTGAGCCACGAGGTGCAGAGGTGGAGTTGGATCCAGAGCGTGAGGAGGCAAGCCGTCAGGCTAGGCTTCCTCAGTCATTCACATTGGCGGAGACAGTGTCGACGCCATCCATGGCACCTAGTTCTCGCCGACTGTTACCGAGGTGGAGGTTACTATGCCATTGGGGAGAGCTACACGGGTAGCACCACTACCTAGTGTCGCCAAGGCTACGGCAGCTAGTGTGCTGCTAGGAGCAGCCACATCTGTGTGTCAAGCTCCATTGTTCTCGGCTACCATGATTGCGACGCCGGGGGTAAGACCAGCTGAGGTGTTTAGGCTCGCAGCTACACTCTGTGAGAGTGGGGAGGTTACTTCATCTTCTGCGGAGATACTGGGAGGTGTAGTGCCAGAGGGATCCTCGGATTTGAGGGTCAAGACTGCCACGACGGCGCCATGGCAAGCTGCAGCTGCCAGGTTGATGCAGCTGCCAGCTAGGCCAGCCATTGAGCGCGCCATGGTGACACCTGGAGTTGTCATGTTAGACAACCAGGATGGCATTTTCTGTTTGAGTGGACCGGCAGGCAAGAGGTACCGGCCACTGCGGGTCTTGTTGGACTCGGGAGCTCAGCCACTGATGCTGGGCAGAGCTGCTATTGCAGGCTTGGGCCTCACGGAGGCGGATATGGAGCCTTGTCCTTTCCAGATACAGACGTCTCTGGGAGGATCGGAGCAAGCTCGAGGCATGACACGGCGTGAGTTGGCTATCAGACTACGGCCGGATCACCCTACAGATGGCTCAGTGATGCGAGCAAAGGCCATTGTGACAGACGCGGTCTCATACGATGTCCTGGTTGGTGGGGCAGTGTTGTACCCCATGGGCTTCACCCTGGATTTTGGGAGGAGTCAGCTTCCTATAGGCCTGCATGGCAGTCAGGGGAGGGCCGGCGTGTGCAGCTCCCTGTGACGTTCATAGGAGGAGTTGCGGTTGCCCAGCGAGGCAAGATGCCGACACTAGCAGCATTCACAACGGCAGCGAGTTGGCCTGGAGAGTTGCTTGAGGGCAACGCTCATTCAGAGGATGTGCCACCTCTGGGAGAGCAGGATGACATGTATGGTATGGCGGAGTTGCCTACCATGGTTGCTCAGACTCCATTGTGGGGCACGAGCAAGGATTTGCAGCGGGATGCTGATTGACGGGTGCAACAAGCCTAGGTGAAGGCTTTTGTACCGTCAGGAGAGGAGGAGAGTGCGGGGATTGCACCAGGACCACCTCGGTTGTCTCCATTGGACACCACACCTATTGTGTGGCAGTATCCGGATGAAGACATTTGTCTTCTAGACTTGTTTGGCGGGATCAGCACCGGATTGGCTGCGGTGTTACAGGAAGGTGTACGAGTTCGGCGTTACCTGTATGTGGAGAGGGATGAGACTGCACGACGCGTTTCACTTCCCCATGTTGCTCAGTTGGTGCAGCGGGGTACCTGAATTGTTGTCGGTGTCTGCAATTCGTGGATATCAGCAGGCAGGATTTGGAGCGGGTCATTTGGATCTGGTAGTGGCAGGTTGGCCTGCCAAGGGCATTTCATCAGCCGGGCATGGCAATGGATTGCGAGACTTGAGTCGGTGTCTGTTTGGGAGATGTGCGGGTTTTGCGCCACTTGCAGCTTCCATCAAGCTTATATCCAGCATACATCTTGGAGATGTGCCAATGATGGGCGATTCTCGGGCCAGGGTGAGGCCAGTGTGCATCAGTACGGTCATGGCTTGGGTCAGCAGTGTGTTTGACTAGATGCAGCTATAGTGGGGTCACGGGCTCATCACGTCCATCGGCTATGGTGGACTAACTTGATGCAACCCGCACTGCTCAAGCGTGCACTTGATGGGTGCAGCGGCCAGCACATCTCACACGTGGATCCATTTTGGACACAGGAGGCAGAAGAAGAATACAAGCACGAGCTCACAAAGCTGAAGCATAAACTCATGCATATATAACCTCATCACTCAAATACAAGTCAAGCCAAGTGCACCCCACGCCATGGGGAATCCACACTACGGCGCCATAGCTAGGCGCGGTGAGGCTCAACTCGAGAAAGATGAGCCTCCGCGCTTGCCGTGAAGATAACCACTCCAGGGCCTAAATCTGCCTTGACCCCTGGATTGACACTTGGGCCAATCCCAAATGTCAATATGTAAAAGCTAGCTATTTCCTAGCTAGTTTCACACTAGTGGTAAAATAACTTGACAGCTGTCGTGCGCATACATATCGCTACACAACTACATCGCTGTCCAAAACCACACAACACATGTGCACACCACACACTAGTATACCACTAGTCCACCACTAGTCCAGCCACTAGTCCAACCACTAGGCTACAACTAGTCAGTCACTAGGCTGCCACTATGCTGCCCACTATGGCAGTCACTAGTCCACACAATCGCCCCCCTAGCTGGTGCTTAGGTCCCTCTAAGTCCAGGTAGCCACAAGATGTGATAGTGACCATAGCCTCACTAAGTCCTCCACCACTATCCCTACTACACTCAAACTCGATAGATCAAGAGGCCGGGTGCAAGAGTTGCCCCATCGTTAGTCGCCGTCTTGCAACCTGTGAACTTGAGCTTGGGATCTCATGTATTGACTCCTATGAGCTTGGCCTCCCATGTCTTGTTAGCTGCCTCCAGTCATGTCCACTGCCACTATCCCAAGCAGTGTGGACACAACCAATCTCCGTCAGGAACCTTCTCAAGAGGTGGTGTCAAGCATCCCATATGCCAACCCCTTGAGCATCGATCACACACCAGCATGGTGGCTGCCCCTTTGGCAGACCCACAGAGCATGCACCTCAAACCTGCAGGTACCACTGCCAAGTTTGGGTCAACTCTGCCATCGACATTGGGAAGGTGACATGGCGCACAATTACGCACATGGTCCTTCCAAGTCATGCCATCCCGACCCTCCAAGATCAGGACCCCTGAGGGCAACACCTCTCGAACCCTCAGAATAACACGCCCTGCAGTAACATCCAGAGTCGTAGGAGCAGTCTGCTGCAAATAAACATAGTCACCAGGGCTAAACCTCCGAACCCCAGGACGATATCCTCCACCACGTATAGTGGCATACCTCAACGTATCACGGTGCTGTGCAATGGCAAGGTTCTCAAAAGCCATGGGCATGACTTTCTTGAACAACTCTGCACGCTGATCACATGCACGTACCCACACGTCCGGATCGTCAAGGTTAAGGACTTGAGCAGTGTCCCTACGAATGGCTGCAGGCAAATCCGGCTCTCGGCCAAAGAGAAGGAAATATGGTGAGAAGGAGGCAAGTGATGCTTGTTTGCTGAACCTGTAGCCCATGGCTAACCAAGGAACCTGAAGATCCCAATCTCCTAGGTGTCCCTTCTGCAAGCCATACTTGCGCAAACCCCTCTTCACCGTCTGAACAACTCTCTCTGCTAAGCCATCGGCCTCAGGATGATCCCGAGAAGTGGTGCGGTGGTCTATCAAGGCTTTATCACACAAAGCCTGAAACTCCCCCAAGAACTCTCTCCCTTGGTCCGTGAGTACCTCAGCTGGAGCACCAAATCGGCTAAGCACACGATCCAAGAATGCATACGCAGCCCCCTCACTAGCCTTGTCAGGCAATGGAACCAACTCAATCCACTTGGAGAAGTGCTCCACCATCACCAACACATATCTGTGGTGGCGCATAGTCAGTGGCAACGGTCCTGCGAAGTCAAGACTCCACCTGTAGCCCAATCCCATGATTGGTAAAGGATGCAACTGTGGTGTAGGGGCGTTGAATGAAGCACGCACCCTGTCACACACCATGCACCTAGCCACGAACTGTTGCACCTCTGTATGCATACCACGCCACCAATACTGCCCCTGCAGTAAACTGTGAGTGCGTCGCACTCCAAAATGCCCCAACTCCTCATGGGCATGCCGCACTAACCGTGCACGCTGTGTGGGGTGAGGCACAATCCTCACCCGACCATCCTCCCACACTCGAAGTAGGTGTATCCCCTCCCACTTGAACCTCTTGGCTCGTTGCAGGATCCGATCCCTCTCCCTGGCAGTCACAGTGGCTGCCGTGTCTCCCGTGCGGAGGTAGTCCAACACAGCCGAATCCTCATGTATATCTCTGGCACCACCTGGCTCATCACTAGCCTCAGGGTCCTCAGACACTCCGTCTACAGTCATCCCTGTTGTAGGTCCAACCTGACCTCCCGATGCCAAGATACACAAAAATGCAGATGCGTGCCATCCCGGCACCATCTCCTCGTCCGTCTCACCATGCCACCGAGCTCCAGTGTCATCCTGCTGGCTCATGCATGGATTGCGACTCAATCCATCCGCATCCCGATTGACCAAACCCGGTCGATGCACAACCTGAAAGTCATACTCCTGGAGTATGAGTGCCCACCGTGCAAGCTTCCCCGTAAGCTTGTCTGACTCCATCAACCACTTGAGTGGCTGGTGATCCGTGACAAGGGTGAAAAGATTGCCGTATAGATAGCACCTGAAGTGTGCCACGGCCCACACTGCAGCTAAGCACTCTCCCTCATATGAGCTGTACTTAGCCTCTGCAGCGTTGTTCGAGCGGCTAGCATAAGCCACTACGAACTCTCTTCCCTCATCATCCACCTGTGTGAGCACCGCTCCAAGCCCCAGCATGCTCCAATCCGTATGCAGCTGAAAGGGACGCCCCCTGATAGGTCGTCTCAGGATAGGCGCCGAGGTCAACCTCGCCTTGAGCTCTTGAAAAGCTCGTTCCTGCTCATCTTCCCACTGCCACTCCTGGTCCACCTTGGTCAGCTTGGTTAGAGCCTTTGCAATGGTACTAAATCCCTTGACAAACCGTCTATAATAGTTTGCCAACCCCATGAAAGCTCGAACTCGGCTCACATCCGTGGGGCGTGGAATTTGTGCAATGGCCTCTACCTTAGTCTGCTGTACCCCCAATCCTCCAGGATATATCATGTGACCCAGATACTCAATCTGGTTGTGGAAAAACTTGCACTTCCCCGGATGCAACTTCAATCCGTGCGCTCTCAAGCGCTCCAATACCACCTGAAGGTGTCTCTCATGCTCCTCCATCGTAACACTAAAGATGATGATGTCATCTATGTAGCACCGAGCAAAGTCCACCCCTGCTAGAATCCTATCCATGACTCTCTGAAACTCTGCAGGAGCATTCTTAAGCCCAAATGGTAAGAACCGCCACTGATATAGGCAATCCTTGCCGTGCTCATTGATCCCCCAGAATGTCGTCTTCTGCTTGTCCGCCTCCTTGATTGGCAACTGGTGATATCCGGATCGTAAATCCAAAGTGCTAAAGGCCTTAGCATGCCCGATGGCATCAAAGATCTCCTCTGGTGTTGGCATGGCATACTTATCGGACTTGGTCTGACGATTTACAGGCCGGTAATCACCGCACATACGTCTCTCCGTCCAATTGCCATAGACATCCTTCTTGGCTGGCATCACTGTGGCTGAAGCATACTCTCCACCAGAGAGCTCCACCAAACCTGCCTCCCAGAGATCTTGAGTCCTCATCTGAATCAAAGACCTCTCCATGTCACTGTATCTATAGGGTCTCCGAAAGATTGGCGTGTCAGTGGCCAACTCAATACGGATCTCTTGACCCTTCAGTGCTCCCAAGTCCTTCAAACTGAAGGCAAAGCAATTCCTGTAAGCCCTCAGGAACCGCCGTATACGTCGTCTCTCTCCTCCGGTGACAATGGGTCCAATGTCAGGCTCCCAATTGTCCTCCGTAACTGCAACCTTAAGTCCAGTGGGCTTAGAGGTAGAGGACGCGTCCAGTGGTTGCTATGTTGCAACCTCTTGAGCAGTACTCCCTGCCTGCTCAGTCAATGACAAGGCCTCATCCTGCCCCATCATCTCATCCTTGAGGACCTCCTCAACCCGAGAAGAATCCCCAACCTCATCCATCACAGCCGCCTTGGCTGCCAACTCCCTCTGAACCTCGAGCACCTCCCACGTGTGCCATGGATGCATGCACCCCGTGGTCCTCACATGCTCGCCCCCACTCACTGCCTGTACCGTCTCGGTAGGCAGAGAGACCATCGAGGGAAGTGTACTCCGCACTCTGCGTTGCTCAGCCATAGCCAAGCTGATAATCCAGGTCAAGCAATTGAGATCCATTGCTTGCCCCAACACTTGACGACGTGATGCCTCAGAAAGAGACGACACCGCCGTGGTACCAGTGGTAAAACCCATTGCCCGCTCACGCTCGTCAGCATTAGGCTCCACTAACTGCTGCAACTGAGCATCCCACAGGAGGCCAGGTCCACTATCCCGGAAAGCATGCGATCCTGGGAAGCTGAGCAGTGTAGGTAATGCTGCTCGTGGTTGACCCACCTTGTTGACCACTGCCAAAGGCGAACGGTCATCGTGTCTCACACGCTGAGACTGCCTCCCTGTGTCCAGAATGCTATCCACTGTGAGATGTGCTGGCCGCTGCACCCCATCAAATGCACGCTTGAGCAGTGCGGGTGGCATCAAGTTAGTCCACCATAGCCGTGGACGATGAGCCCGTGACCCCACTGTAGCTGCATCTAGCAACACTGCTGACCCAAGCCACGACCGGACTTGATGCACACTGGCCATCACCCTGGCCCGAGAATCGCCCATCAGTGGCACATTCTCCAAGATGTATGCTGGAGATACAGCTTGATGAAGCTGCAAGTGGCGCAAAACCCGCACCATCTCCCAAAACAGACCCGACCTCGAGTCTCGCAATCCATTGCCATGCCCGGCTGATGAATGCCCTTGGCAGGGCCAACCTGCCACTACCAGATCAATGGAGCCAACCCGCTCCAAATCCTGCGCCCCCAGCAACGAAATGTCTGCTGGCAAGGCCTGCTGATATCCACGAATTGCAGACACCGACAACAACTCAGGGTACCGCTGCACCAACTGAGCAACATGGCGAAGTGAAACGCGTCGTGCAGTCTCATCCCTCTCCACATACAGGTAACGCCGAACTCGTACACCTGCCTGTAACACAGCAGCCAATCCGGTGCTGATCCCGCCAAACAAGTCCAGAAGACAAATGCCTTCATCCGGATACTGCCACACAATAGGTGTGGTGTCCAATGGAGACAACTGAGGTGGTCCTGGTGCAATCCCCGCACTCTCCTCCTCTCCTGACGGTACAAAAGCCTCCACCCAGGCTTGTTGCACCCGTCGATCAGCATCCCGCTGCAAATCCTTGCTCGTGCCCCACAATGGAGTCTGAGCAACCATGGTAGGCAACTCCGCCATACCATACATGTCATCCTGCTCTCCCGGAGGTGGCACATCCTCTGAATGAGCGTTGCCCTCAAGCAACTCTCTAGGCCAACTCACTGCCGCTGTGAATGCTGCTAGTGTCGGCATCTTGCCTCGCTGGGCAACCGCAACTCCTCCTATGAACGTCACAGGGAGCTGCACACGCCGGCCCTCCCCTGACTGCCATGCAGGCCTATAGGAAGCTGACTCCTCCCAAAAATCCAGGGTGAAGCCCATGGGGTACAACACTGCCCCACCAACCAGGACATCGTATGAGACCGCGTCTGTCACAATGGCCTTGGCTCGCATCACTGAGCCATCTGTAGGGTGATCCGGCCGTAGTCTGATAGCCAACTCACGCCGTGTCATGCCCCGAGCCTGCTCCGATCCTCCCAGAGACGTCTGTATCTGGAAAGGACAAGGCTCCATATCCGCCTCCGTGAGGCCCAAGCCTGCAATAGCAGCTCTGCCCAGCATCAATGGCTGAGCTCCCGAGTCCAACAAGACCCGCAGTGGCCGGTACCTCTTGCCTGCCGGTCCACTCAAACAGAAAATGCCATCCTGGTTGTCTAACATGACAACTCCAGGTGTCACCATGGCGCGCTCAATGGCTGGCCTAGCTGGCAGCTCCATCAACCTGGCAGCTGCAGCTTGCCATGGCGCCGCCGTGGCAGTCTTGACCCTCAAATCCGAGGATCCCTCCGGCACTACACCTCCCACTATCTCCGCAGAAGATGAAGTAACCTCCCCACTCTCACAGAGTGTAGCTGCCAGCCTGAACACCTCAGCTGGTCTTACCCCCGGCGTCGCAATCATGGTAGCCGAGAACAATGGAGCCTGGCACACAGATGTGGCCGCTCCTAGCAGCACACTAGCTGCCGTAGCCTTGGCAACACTAGGTAGTGGTGCTACCCGTGTAGCTCTCCCCAATGGCATAGTAACCTCCGCCTCGGTAACAGTCGGGCGAGAACTAGGTGCCATGGATGGCGTCGACACTGTCTCCGCCAATGTGAATGACTGAGGAAGCCTAGCCTGACGGCTTGCCTCCCCACGCTGTGGATCCAACTCCACCTCTGCACCTCGTGGCTCAGGAACTCGTGCTGCTCCTCGAGTCACGGCTGCAGCAGACTCCACCTGCACTAGTGGTAGTGCTGCTCCACACATGAATCCCATGCCTCCCATATCTCCTCCCTCAGGAGCAGGAGGTGGACCATCCGGCCTTAGAGCCGGTACCACCTGAGCTGTAGCCATGGCAGCGAGCCTCTGCTCTAGCTGCTGAAGCCGGTTGGCCATGCCTTGGTCAACACCCTGACCTCCGCGTCCTTGGCCATGTTGAGCTTGCCCTTGGCCTGCACCTCGTGGCTGGCCACCTCGTCCTCTCTGGGCTGCTCCACCTCGCCCCCGGCCACCATTGTTCCCTTGGAACTGGCCTGGGCGCAACTCAGGATGCAAACCATAACACTGGGCCTCTCCATGCCCGTGCTTGCCACAATGCCCACACTGCAACTGTGCAGGCTGTGCATGTGCCGGCCCTTTGCCTCCCTCTGGGCAATCCTTCTTGACATGGGGTCCTCCACATGTCCAGCACACCACATCCGCCCGTTGTTGGCCAGCAAATGAAGGGAGAGACCCCTGCATCTGAGGTCCTCTCTGCCCTTCCCTGAGCTTCACCTGAGCCCCCTTGTTGCCTTGAGCACGTTGAGGTAGTGGTTGGCTAGGAGCACCACTACCCCGTGGTGTCTCCTTAGCAAATCCCACCATGACCACTCGTTCCTCCACCATGTTGAGCTCTATCCGCTCTGCCAGCAAAAACACATTTGCTAAGGTGGGTTGGGCCGCTTGTAGGAGAGTTGCATCCCGCACCCTTCTCCTCAGCTCCTTGTCCAATATCCCATACCAGAATTGGACTGCCTGAGCTTCCGTAACCCCTTGGGTTACATTTATCAAGCGCCTCATGCGAGTGAAAGCCTCCCTCAAGCTCTCGGTCGGCTTCCGTTGGAACTCTTGCAAGCTCCGCAACTTCTCTGTCCTCACCCCTTGGTAGTTCCCTCTCAACTCTTCGAAGAACTCCACAACAGGGTTGAAGGCAGGCACGGGTGCTAGTGCTGGTGCGGTAGTGGCTTGGGTGGACGTCGTAGCTACTGTACCACCAGTCCCACTGCTACTTGCTGAAGCTGCCGGTGCAGCGGCAGGTGTAGCCACTGCCCTCGTGGCTCTAGTGCCCCTAGTGATGGAGACATAGTCGGGTGACCAGTACATCCTCCACTCCTCGATCTCAACCTCATGCCCCCGCCTGAACTCATGGTAATCATCCATAGGCGGCCCCTCAAGGTGCTGAAACAGCCCCTTCCATGCCATGAAAGGCGTAAATAGTTGTGGATTGCGCATTTGCTGCAAATCACACCAACTATCAAACTCTTGGATAAAATCATCCAACTCGATGGTGCCCACCGCCCCAGAGTACCTTCGTGGCCCCTTGGTAGCTCCATACATCTCCTCCATTGTGTCCCACAACAATGGCAAAGAAACAACTTGCACCGCCGGTATGAGTCCTCCTGAATCCGAACCTTCCGTAGAAGACACAGGAGGTGAAGGTGGCCTAAACCGCACACCTCGTCTCGTGTACCCACTAGTATCGCTAGTGCTCGAACCGGCACTGTCCCCAGCAACTAGTGGCACCTCCGTGTTGACACTCAACCGGTCATGAACATGTCCCTAACCCCCTCTCCACAAGGTAACCGGGTAGAGAACCTGTTGCGGCTTATGGTTTGGAATACTAAGTTCCTAACATAGCCTACACCTGTACCTGCATCCACCGCAAGCACTCCTATGGTTGGCTGGTCATCACCCCAGCCTCACCATCGACAGCATGCTCTAGGACTGGCCGGTGATCAAATCCGGACCAATCACCTATAAAAACAAGCGCCCACACAAAACTAGCATGGCGCACAGTCAAGCATGCAGGTATGGAGGGGATCCAAACACAAGAAATCAGAACGACAACTCCCCCACACCAAAAACAACTCCACGGTGTTGCTCCTGCAAGGACACCCCAGCCCAAACCCGGACTGACTCTTGCCTCCACCTACGGAAAGGTCTTGGCCTAATGAGAGGGTGGAAACTACGAGGAAGAGAAGCTAAAGCAATGCCTAACCCCAGCATGCCCTCATCCCAACACTCTTCCTCTCCTCTCTTCCCTCACTTGCATGACCATGGGAATATCATGAAGATACTCCTCAAACCGCCCTCCACGAGCTTCAAAATTCGGCCTTCAAGACCACATGCCAGTCCTTAGGCAGTCCACCAGTGCCTCCACGAGTCAGCACAGGCCGTCCACAGGTCAACACGGGCCACCACAGACCAGCACAGGCCCACACAGCTCACTGGTCACAGCCGTCACAGTCCCACAGGCCACTGGGCACAGCCTGTCACAGCCCCTCATAGCCCGTCACAGCTCGCCACAGCCTATCACAGCCCGTCACAGCCCCACAGGCCACAGGGCACAGCCCGCCACAGCCTGTCACAGCCCGCACAGCCCGTCACAGCTCGCCACAGCCCCTCACAGCCCCAAAGGCCTCAGGCACGGCCTGACACAGCCCGTCACAGCCCGTCACAGCCCCAAGGCCTCAGGCACGGCTTGTCACAGCCCCTCACAGCCCAGACCCTTGGCAGCGGCAGAAAGATGTTGGACTTGGGCCATGCGCGCATCGTAGCTTGTGACGCTACATTGGAACCACTGGGCACAGCCTGTCACAGCCCCACAGCCCGTCACATGCCCACAGGCCACTGGGCACAGCCCGTCACAGCCCCTCACAGCCCGTCACAGCCCCAAAGGCCTCAGGGGGCCTGTCACAGCCCCTCACAGCCCATCACAGCCCCAAAGGCCTCAGGCACGCCTGACACAGCCCCTCACAGCCCCAAAGGCCTCAGGCACGGCTTGTCACAGCCCCTCATAGCCCCAAAGGCCACGGGCACAGCCTGTCACAGCCCCAAAAGGCCACCGGCACAGCCCGTCACAACACCCAAGGCCACAGGGACAGCCCGTCACAGCCCCATCCATGGCCGCTCTGGCAGTTTAGCCATTTCTCCAAGGGGTTTAGCCACGCCAAGCTAGGGTTTGTGTCTCTTGGACTCTAGGCTTCTTTCCACCGAGCTATGGCGGCTGTGAGGAAATCAGCAAGGTATTCTTGCTCTTTCGGCTCCCACACACCACCATAGTAGCCCTAAGCCATGAGGTGGTTGCCACAAACCAAGCCTTCTTTCTCACTTAGCCTCCCCAAACACGCCACTAAACTCAATGGCAAACAACCAAGCCCTGCTGGTTCCCAGCCCTTGTGAGCACTCATTCAAGCACTCTCCTTGGCCATAGCATCTATCTTAGAGCCTATTCCAGCCCCCTACACCTGCTGCTTCAAGAGTTGCGCTCCCTTCAAGCTTGAAGTTGAAACCCCAACTCACATAGGCCCTACAAGTGCTTTTCTTTCACTCCAAGTGGAAACCAGCCCTAGACCTTCCGTTCTAGCTCTCTAAAGCTTGAAAACAAGAGCCTCAATGGGCTGAAGGCATGCTCCACACATGCCCCACTCTCACCATAAGAGAATCAGCTCCTTTGCTTCATTTCTTGCACCCACAAACCTGAAAATACAAGCTTCAGCAGGCTGAAAGCATGCTCCACATGCCCTACAGGGAAACCAGCCCCTTCCTTCCTTTCTTGCACTCCCACACCTGAAAGTGCAAGCCTTCACCAGGCTGATAGCATGCTCCACACATGCATTGCCCTCACATAAGGGAAGTCAGCCCTTCCCTCTTCCTTGCTTGCCCTCCAAGCTTGAAGATGGAAGCTTCAATGAGCTGAATACATGCTCCACACATGCAACCTCTTCACACAAGAGATATCAGCCCCCTATCTTGGCTCCTTGGCTCCTTGATGCTCTCTAAGACAAGACTAAGCACTCCACAGCCTTTGCCAAGCTCCTGAAACCCTAAGGCTTACATTTCCAGCCACAAGACACTTCTCTTGTGGTGCAAGAGCTCTTCTTCCAAGCTCTGAAACCCTAGGTGCACATTCCATGGCCTTGCCGCACCTCTTAGCTCCTGTTCCAGCCCTGCTCTTGCCATGACAAGAGCCCTCTCAATGCTGAAGCTCGAGATTGAAACCCAATCTCACCATACTCCACAAAGTGCACTGATTTGCCCCAAGCCAAATCAGCCCTTTCGCTTGGTCTTGCAATCCTTCACACAATGAAAGCTCGCATTCCCAAGTCCAGTTCTCAGCTTTGCCACCAAAGCCACTATAACCTGCTCTTGACTGGTCCTCTTCCCAATCGTGCTTGCTCATGCATGTACACAATCTGAAACCATCAAGGTGCTCTGGAATTACCTGCAGCATGGTGCTTTCATCTCTGAAGCTGAAGATCGAATGCCAAGGTCTACCACCTCGTAACCCACATCGCCTCCGCTTCTAACAACCAAGAGCTCCACGGTGCTCCTTGCATAACAACTTGGTTTTTCTCATTCTCAAGCAAAAACCACAAGTGCTACAACTAACTCGTATCTGGCACTCACAGATACGAGCTCATCTTTCTCGAGTGATAAAGAAGAAGAATACAAGCACGAGCTCACAAATCTGAAGCATAAACTCATGCATATATAACCTCATCACTCAAATACAAGTCAAGCCAAGTGCACCCCACGCCATGGGGAATCCACACTACGGCGCCATAGCTAGGCGCGGTGAGGCTCAACTCGAGAAAGATGAGCCTTCCGCGCTTGCCGTGAAGATAACCACTCCAGGGCCTAAATCTGCCTTGACCCCTGGATTGACACTTGGGCCAATCCCAAATGTCAATATGTAAAAGCTAGCTATTTCCTAGCTAGTTTCACACTAGTGGTAAAATAACTTGACATTGTGTGGACTAGTGACTGCCATAGTGGGCAGCATAGTGGCAGCCTAGTGACTGACTAGTTGTAGCCTAGTGGTTGGACTAGTGGCTGGACTAGTGGTCGACTAGTGGTATATTAGTGTGTGGTGTGCACATGTGTTGTGTGGTTTTGGACAGCGATGTAGTTGTGTAGCGATATGTATGCGCACGACACAGTCCGCATCAACATTTCCTGCCTGTCCGGCCCCAAGCCCCACTGTTTCCCTTTCAAGAACTCGTTGTACCTGCATTGCTGCATAATTGACCTCACAATGTCCTCCGTTGTGGCAGTGAGGATGTCCACCAGAAGCGCCGCAAAGGAGGCACGCCAGGAAGAATGTACTGATTCGGCCATGTTTGTTGTCAGCATGTCGGTGTCGGAGTCGAGACACATTTCCTGCACATGCACATGTTCAGGTTACAAGCAAATTACAAATAATGAGTAGCTAGCATGATATTCAGCGGGACGCAAATTCGTCCAACTCACCTCCCGCATATAGTCGCCGAACTAGAGGAAACGATAATGCCACCATGCTAGCCAACTAACCATCGCTCCCTCGTCTAATTTCTTTACAGCACCTGACGTTGTCCACCAAGCCCGTATACATGCAAACTGTGTCTCTGCATCATCCAAGGTGGGAGCACGCTTCCACGCAAGACACATGGAACGGTGCTCCTCTCTGAAATCTGGCGCCACGAGCCTGGTTGTGTACTGCGACAAGCTCTACAGAAAATGGAACCCACAAGATCTCTCCTTGTTTTTCATCGGAACATTGGGGTCTTCCCCTACACCCTTCGGATGACAGCCCAATTTGCTTGTGCGTTGTCTGCCATGAAACCACGGAAATTGGGAGGGGGAAATCCTGCCCTGGCCATATGTTTGTTTATTCCCTGCCAAAGAAGCATCTCCGATTGTGTGTCCTCTCCTTTCATCTCACAAATAACAATTGTCATTAGCATCCTGCAGTGGGTGTCGTAGACATGTGCACCCATTGTCACCCACTGGTGATTTGTAATTCGCTTGATATGGTCAAACATGACCCAACTGTTTGACAAGTCCCCACTCGTCATCTGGTGGACCAGTTCGACGCCGCTGCTAGGCCCACACGTTGACATTTTGAATACGAAACAGCGATCTGCCTCAATCCCTTGTCCTGGAAATCTACTTCCATGAATGTAGTCATATCCACATCGTCGCTTCACCTCCAGAATAGAGTGCATATCCGAGCCACGCCCAATTCTCTGTTTGCAGGAGACAATGTGGTTTCAGACATTCGGTGAACAGACGTGGAACACTGACTCCAGCAATGCCTCCATTTCCTTCTCATCGAGAGGAACTCTGTCGGAGCCGTCTTCCGACATAATTCTGGCCAATGCCATCTTATGGGCGGCCTACAACTGTATCTGTTTGGGTTTGGCACTAGGTCTCAACTTAACCTCCTCCTGAACGAGCTGCGCTGCCTTGTGGACATCCTCCCGCGAGTTACCCCTCGCCAATTTGTGACAATGGAAACCAACGTGTATGCAAGCTCGTGTGAGGTCAGGGAAACGGTGCAACACATAGAATTGCTTGGCATTATAAACAGACATGCAATGTGGTGGTTCTTTGCAATGTGCACACTTAAATGTGGAGTTTGGAACCTTCTCCTGAGCTCGAAATGGTTGATGAGCTGTGTTTGTCCAATCCGTCTCGTTCCTGTGACCTCTGGATTTAAAGTGGAAGCAAGTTGGGGAGAAACACCGCAACGCGCCCACACAAACAACGTAGCGCACCCGCACACCATTGAGCATCTTCATGCTGGTGGTTTTGGTGACGCACCAAGGATGACCGTCATGTTTCCTATCCATATCTATCAACATTCCGGACGCCCTCGAATAGTCCGTTCGAGGAGGGAACTCAAAGAAGATATTACCGTCGACGTCTGCGGGAAGGCATGTAACGGATTTAATTGCGAACTTGTTGTAGTCCAGGAATGCGGCCCCTGGCCTTTGCGCAATAACTGCCAACGGTATGCAGTCAGAAGGTATATGACCAGTGCAGATGCGTTGCACAAACCAATAATTGTGGCGTCTGACAAGGAGCGTGGGGGGGCCAGCGTGCAAGCACCTTCCCCATGGACAGAGGGAACTGACAGAGGTGGCATTCCAGTGGGTCTGATTGCAAGATTGAGTGCGAGACCCTCGCTGCCAAAAGTCAACATTCAACAAATGCAACATTGCACAAAAAGTGGAACTTTGGTTCAAAGGAGACATTTTTATTAATAATGAACTTTGACAAGTATGCATGCCCTCACAAACCAAGGGAAGCCAAAAGTATGCATGCAATCCATGCTCCGGTAAGTTGGAAATTTGCTCCCGTGTTGCACTGTTCTCACCAAGAAGCTGGAACCTCAATTGGCCTCTCAACAAGTTCATGACTGACAGGGTGTCGGTAGGTGAAGACAATGGATGCAGCCCGTCGCCTTTGGTGTAGTGGACAACGGTGTCATCTCCTCCGATATATGCACCATCGTAAATCGAGATTTTTGTTGTGGAGACTCTATGTCCATAGGACTCATCCTCGTAGCTTATGAGAATGTCCCCATACACTGTTTGCGATGGAATCCTCTCTGGCAGGTACGTACACCCGATGCAATCCTCGTAGGCCCACAGGCAGCACCTCCAATGATGTAGGAAGGCCGTGCGGCTTTTGGGGATGTTCCATGCTGGCGAAAACTGCAGATCAACGATTCGCAGGCACCAAAGCCGCGCAGGCCCGTCCCGGCAAGGCTGATTGTGGAGACCAGGAAGGTACTCAAGAGCGGACAGGTGCACCCTCCTCTGCTGAGAGTGGTCTATCCAATCCTGCAAGTATATGAAAATATCCCCTGACTTGGGTGAGAAGTCCCACGGGGTGAGATGCTTGTTTGGGCAGTTGCTGGGATACCACGCCATCGCCGACTATTGAAAGGGCTACCAGGAAGCAGAGAGGGTGCGCAGGGAAGGGGGAGTGTGGGGAAGCTGAAGTGAGAGGAGCTCGGAGCGAGCAAGTGTTGTTGTTGTCTCGGTTTGAAACGCGTGGGTCACGAGCGAAGGTCGGGCAAGTGGCAAAGAAAAAGAGCAACATTTAATATAGCCGTACCCAGGAATGAGGGGCAGAATTTAATTCGACATGGCGTCAAATCGGAGGGTGACGACACCTGGCCGACAGAGAACATCCCACGGATGGAAAAATGATGCCAAATTTCCATACGAGGCCCGTCGGATGAAGTCGTCTCGGGGGGAGAGGCCGACACCTGGCCGACAGAGAACATCCCTCGGATGGAAAAACGGCGTCGGATCACCAATGAGGCCGTTCGGATGAAGTTGTCTCGGGGGGAGAGGCCGACATCTGGCCTACAGAAATATCCCCCGGATGGCAAAACGGCGCCGAATTTCCATACGAGGCTCGTCGGATGAAGTCGTCTCAGGAGGAGAGGCCGACACCTGGCCGACAGAGAACATCCCTCGGATGGAAAAACGGCGCCGAATTTCCATCCGAGGCCGTTCGGATGAAGTTGTCTCGGGGGGAGAGGCCGACACCTGGCCGACAGAGAACATCCCACGGATGGAAAAATGGCGCCGAATTTCCATACGAGGCCCGTCGGATGAAGTCGTCTCAAGGGGAGAGGCCGACACCTGGCCGACAGAGAATGTCCCTCGGATGGAAAAACGGCGCTGAATTTCCATCCGAGGCCGTTCGGATGAAGTTGTCTCGGGGGGAGAGGCTGACACCTGGCCGACAGAGAACATCCCCCGGATGGAAAAACGGCACCGAATTTCCATACGAGGCCCGTCGGATGAAGTCGTCTCGGGGGGAGATGGCTACACCTGGCCAACAGAGAATATCCATCAGATGGAAAAACGGCGCCGAATTTCCATCCGAGGCTGTTCGGATGAAGTCGTCTTGGGGGGAGAGGCGGACACCTGGCCAACAGAGAACATCCCCCGGATGGAAAAACGGCGCCGAATTTCCATTCGAGGCCCGTCGGATGAAGTCGTCTCGGGGGGAAAGGCCGACACCTGGCCGAGAGAGAATATCCCCCGGATGGAAAAACGGCGCCGAATTTCCAGACGAGGCCCGTCGGATGAAGTCCTCTCGGGGGGAGAGGCCGACATCTAGCCGACAGAGAACATCCCTCGGATGGAAAAACGGCGCCGTATTTCCATCCAAGGCCGCACGGATGGAGTCGTCTCAAGGGGAGTGGCCGAAAGAGATCATCTGCAGGATGGAAAAACGGTGCCGAATATCCATCAACAGACGCCCGTATCGACCCTTCATCAACAATTTTGATTTTTTTTTCGCGTTTTTTTGTCTAATCAGTCACTCAACTTAGAGTTTTTCGCCCGCGGTCCACTTTTTGGCACGTTATGCCCACCAATGTCGTCCGGTAGAGACAAATTCGGTGCCGGATTTCCATCCATGAGGTGGACCGACTTACTTGCAGGATGAAAATTCGGTGCCGGTTTTCCATCCTGCAGCGCTCCGGTTTACCTGCACGATGGAAATTCGGCGCCGGTTTTCATCCGGCCGCGCTCCCGCTTGCCTGCACGATGGAAATTCGACGCCGGTTTTCCATCCTGCAGCGCTCCGGTTTACTTGCAAGATGGAAATTCGGCGCCGGTTTTCCATCCGGCCGCACTCCCGCTTGCCGGCAGGATGGAAATTTGGCGCCGGTTTTCCATCCGGCCGAGCTCCAACTTGCCTGCAGGATGGAAATTCGGCGCTGGTTTTCCATCCGGCTGCTTCTGGATGAGAACGTCTCGGGCGGAGGGAGGGCCACGGTGCGTCCCACTTCATCCGCTGAATGGAAATTCGGCGCCGTTTTTTTCCATCCAGCGGGCTGTTGATGAAGTCTCGGGGGGAGGGTGGGCCAGGTGGCGCCTGTGGGCGACCTCCATACCTACATTTAAGGGCGCAGTTGCGCATTAAATGTCCTCCGCCGTCTGTTTTGAACCGGACGTTCCACATGGATACCGCGCTTGCTTCCCGGATACGCCTTTGACACCTGATGTGAAGGGTGGATGAAGTTCCATTCGAGGCATGTACGCACGCATTTTGCGGGAGATTTTTTCCTTTACTCGGACTTATGCCGCGTGGAGAAGGGCGTGGCTCTCTTGAGAGAAACCCCACATCCAGACCGCGTCGCAAACTGAAGCCTTTGTACTACGGGCGACAATGCGGCAATGCCGACCAGCCGAACGGCGACAAAGCGGCAACGCGCCTTCTATACAGGTACATACGCGTTGCCTTTCTTTGATCCGTGGCCATTGTAGTCCCTACATTTCCAGGATGTAAGTTGCCTTATGTGGCGCATGAAAATTAGTTGTGAAGCCCCTAGAAAAATGGCGCCGAATTTCCTGTTTCCGGCCATGGGGCGGATGGCTAAGCCCCGGGGGTGGCTGGCACAGTCTGGAAATTCGGCGCCATTTCTCCAGTTCCGGGCCCAGTCAGTTTTGGGACTTAGCCATTTTTGGACCCTGTACTGGAAAAATGGCGCCATTTTTCCAGTACAGGGTCCGAAAATGGCTAAGTCCCTGGGGCGGATGGCACATATTCTGGAAATTCGGCACCATTTTTCCAGTTCCGGGCTCAGTCATTTCTGGGACTTAGCCATTTTTGGACCCTGTACTGGAAAAATGGCTAAGTCCCTGGGGCGGATGGCACATATTCTGGAAATTCGGCGCCATTTTTCCAGTTCCGGGCCCAGTCAGATCTAGGACTTAGCCATTTTCAGACCCAATCTAGAAAAATGGATGTGATTATGTCTGTGTTTTTTGAATGCAGGTACTGTAAGTTCTCCCTGTTGGAGAAAGGTCATCTGTCCTTCTAGCGGCCATTCTTCCTCGCATGGAGGAACCCTGGAGCTGACTCCATGTACACTAACGTTATCGTGAAGGAGTGGCATCTGGAGCATTTGCGCGACTGCCCTTGGTATGTGGACCTTCCAGCCGGCTCGCTCGACTCATCCGAGTTCCAATTGAAGCTGGATGCGGAGGCCCGACGAAACCGGGCTCAACTGCATCCGTTGGGTCCAAAGGAGGCGAAAGCGCTTGCCAAGTCCAGGAAAGCGGCAGAGCTTGCTCAGGCAGGTATTCAGGAGAAATTGAATGAGAAGAATAAAGGACAAATGAAAAGGACACGGAAACAGGGGAGTAAAGTAACCCCCAAAAAACAGAAAACCATCGGGGCACCAGAGGAGGCGCAGGAGGGGCCCCAAGGGAGTGACTCCGACGACGACTTTGTGCAAGGTCCTGCGACTGTTGCTGCTGCTACCAAGTCACCGGTTGTCCGGGTTCCCAAGTTAGTTCGGACTAGGACTGGATCTGCCAAGAAGTTGGCATTTGAGGGCGAGCCTACACGGCAGTATTCGGCGGTGACGTTTCCACAAAGGCCAAAGCTAGAATCCCCAACAATCATCCAATGCGTCAATGAGAGCTTTCTTGACGCTCTGGCTGCCAGGGCGAAGAAGGTGGCACACAGCAAGTCTCTGGAGGAGCTGAAGGGGAAAGCCAAGAAGAGGGCTGCTGCTACAGAACCTAAAGACACCCGTGGTTTGGAAGCCATGATGGAATTCTTCACGGCTGTGAGCACGGATTGCAAGAGCACTCGGGGGGGGGGGGGGGGGGGGGGGTGGAGAGAGCCTGCGATATGATTCTCCTCGATATTCCAGATGGGGAGCTGCTAGAGGGCCTGGATGGTGTGCCCACCTGGAATAGGTTTACGGAGGACTACTGGAGAGCCGGGTTTGGGCTGGCGGGGTTGCTCCTGGATGACGGTGGATGTATGGTGGTCCTTGCCACAAGAAGGAAGACCACAAAGAATGTTGTGGCAAGGTGGACACCTAAAAGTGTCACCCCGGTCCTCCTGAAAAAAATGGTTCTGCATCAATACACAGGGGTTGCGAACAGAGGGCTAGAGTGTAAGTTATCAATCTATTGCATTCACTTCATATTGTGGTGTATCTAAACTAGACCCTGGAGTGGATCCCTCTTTTGTTGGATGTGCAGACATTGGTGTTTGAGGCATATTGTTTTGTGAAGAGAGGTTCTACGTTCAAATTCCACAATGACGGTCGTCTTATTGATGCCACTGTGGACCCTGTTACCTACGATGTCCTCTACAACTATGTGCCCCAATCCAGTATGCCGAAGGACACAAAGACAGGCAAACCGTGGCGGTATAGCCGGACCCGGAGCCCTGCTTTCATCCAAACCCTCATGGAGACGTGCTCGGATGTCCAAGGGCGGATTCTTGACCTCACATGCGGCACGGGTAAGCCTTCACGTGCACATTTTGTCCCCTGGCCCGATTGCAATTGCATGCCGCATGCTACTAACCACCCGCTTTGTCCCTCAAGTGCTTCAATGTGGGCAGGGACGTTGTCCAACGGGCATGTCTTCGCCTTCGAGCCAGATACTGCCCTCCACAACTCTGAACTTGCAGCGGCTGAACGTCTGCCGAAAGAGGAAGAGGCATCCTCGGAGGATGAGGAAGAATCCGAGAAGGAGGTGGGGGAGGTACAAGTTGGGATCGAGGCCGATGAGCCCCCGGTTTACGAGTGAGTGGTCGCATTGTAAGTTGCCTCTTGATTTTGTGAGGCACCTCCCTTCGCTCTCTTATTTCATTGAAAGACCCTTTTTGGCTTCTACTGGTATTGACATTCTTAAAGTGGATTTGTTCTTACTGCAGGATGCCAAGTACTGCAGGAGGGACGTCTACATCGCAGTTCATGGGTATTTAGGTCCTGTAAGATGAAGTCTTTTTTTCATCCAGGTTGGATTGAAAAAGTAGAAACTGACGGGAATTTCACAGTTTTTTAGTGAAGAAATATTTCACTAAAAAAATAGTTTTTTTTAATAAAAATATTTTGGATAAAGAACATCCAAAATTCCATGCAACCCAATTTTGCAATTTTTTTCAATTTCCTCAAGGATGGAAGTCAGGACAACAATTCCATAAGCCCAGTGTCCAGAGGGAGAGAGAGGGGGCAACAAAGAGAAAACAAAAAGGTGGGGGGGGGGGGTGACTAAGTAGCAACTGCTCAGTCACCCCCCCCCCCCCCCCCCCCCTTCCTCTTTTTCTTTCTGTTTCCTGGTCTCTCCCTCTGTCTCCTTGTAGACACTGGGCTTATGGAATTGTTGTCCAGACTTCCATCCTTGAGGAAATTGAAAAAAATTGCAAAATTGGGTTGCAGGGAATTTTGGATGTTCTTTCTCCAATTTTTTATTTTTTTTATAAACTATATTTTTAGTGAAATATTTCTTCACTAAAAAACTGTGAAATTCCCGTCAGTTTCTACTTTTTCAATCCAACCTGGATGAAAAAATGACTTCATCTGACAGGACCTAAATACAGGGCAAAACAGTTTTTTTTTTATATAAAAAATCCCCCATGTTTTTCATCTAACCTAGATGAAATACGGATTACATCCGTTGAAGTGCAAGACAGGATGAAAGCACGATGTCTTTCATCTTCCACGAATGAGAAACGAACGACGTCCGTCGGACGGACAGACTGGCGGATGTTTTTCATCCTGAGAAGGATGGATGACGGGCCAGGCAGGGGAAAACCTTGCGCAACCCTAATGTCTTTCTTTTTGCGCTGCGAGAGCGCGCGCGATGGCGGCTTTTGAGGAGCGATGGTGCTCGTGCTGCAGATACCTTGAGCTACCAATCGTTGAGTGTTTATGGCTCCTGTGAGTGACGCCTGGGCGAGCTCTTTAAGGCGATGGCGGTGGCTTAGTGATGAGGGAAGATTCCCTGTCTCAGTTGTTTGTTTTTTTGCTGCACAAGGGAAATGCGACAGTGATGGCGGAGGCACCACGTGCATGCCTAGGACGTTTCCCTAGTAGCCCTCCTCTGGATCTTTGATGAATGGCGGCACAAGGAAGTCTCTCTCCCTCCCTTTATAAACCCTACCTTTTGAAACCAAGCTCTTTTTTTCTCGTGCTTGGCAAGATCTTGCTTTGGTTAAGGTAGCAATGTTGTGGTGCTGGCGGAGTCCTCCCTGCACGGTTAGGCTTGTGGAGAGATGGCGACTCTCCCCCAAACAGTAAAAAAGGTTCTTTTTTCTGTTGATTTTGCTTCCTTATTTCCTTTGGCATTCTATGCGCTTAGATTGAAGTGTATTTGACCTCGATAGCAAGTGTGGAAGCCTGCTACTCACCTCGTGCATCCTCACTAACTCACAATGCGTTGTGGTTGTTTTTGGGACGGGCACAGGTGAGGGCTTCCACTTAATATTCTGATGTCTAGGTGCTGCTGGATGCCAAGTGGGATTGCAGAGCAGGGGAAGGAATCATTTGCCAGGGACTCATCCTAAAATGTTGAAAAACTAAACTACTCTATGGTTTTTCTTGATCCTGCCTCTTTCCTTCCTTGATTTTTGAAGAACAAGTGTAATGCTTTCTACGATGGGCTAGTTCGGCCCAGCCAGTGGAAAGACTCTGTTATGATGTGACAGCCGGGTTTATGATGGCTTGTGTGAGAGACACACATCTATTTTCCAGGCCCTAGTTTGCTTTGCTTACCTTATGGTAGTTGGAAACAAATTGAGAGGCTGCAAGGAACTGTTTGCTGCAGCTACTCGGGTACCTCTGTTTAAAAGACCCCTGTTATGTTCCAACCCATATGGCTTTGATTAGCTAGATGCTTAGGCCAGGGTATGGTGAAGTTTCTGCCTGTGACTATTCGGCTGACACTGAAATATGGCAGTAATATAAATGGTAACTGGTTTTTGAGGCAGCCAGGGTGGTCAAGTGGAAATACCCCCTGGACATGGTGTAATGACATGGTCAAATATGGAATGATATGAAGGGTGTACTGACAGTACCGTATACTGTCACAGGATGTGTATGTAGTCCTTTATATTTACCTTGCTTTGTCATGAGCTTTGATTTTCAGCTGTAGCAAGAAATAAAGGTATAGGGGTGTTCTAGAAAACTTACCAGACATATCCATATCCCCTGTGGGGGCAAGTTGTACTACACACCAATCTAAACAAATACTGGCAAGGCAAGGTATTTAAATCTGTGATATCCAAGTGTTCCTTTCTTTTTTAAGAAAACCCTCCAAGCACCCATGGGGTTTTAGTAAGTATGCTTGGATTACAGCTTGCAGACAGTAAATTTGTACGACTATGTGACCTGCACCACATCAAGGCCGAAATATGGCCCAAGTACCTGCCATCCCACCCAGACCTATGTAAGTGTATCATGATCTTGACTGGTGGTCAATCAGCATCAGTGGCATACTCTCTGGATTATGAATCATACTGACATGAACACATTATTGTGCATGGTTGTAATTCTGGATTTTCTAAGCTTGATGATTGATGGATGGTGCCACTGTTAAGTGGCTGATATGTCTATTTATTCTTTCATGACAACAACCCTAGGGATCATGTCTTTGTCTTGACATGACAAAAAGTATCTTCCCTCTCTTTCGTGCTGCTCACAAAAAAAAAAAACACGGAGGGAAAGAGGGGGTAGAAAAAGTTAATAAGAGAGAGGGAAGATATACATGTCATGTCAAGACATGGACAAGACCGCTAAGGTCATTGTCATTGAAAGACAAAACATCCCTTTACAGGGCACCATCTAACATTCCCTTTCATGTTTACAATCTCATTTGAATACCCCATTACATTTCAGGGTCTCTGAAAAAACAGGGCGGGAGGGTGGGATTCCAGGTCATTCATATCATGAAAGCACCATAGTATGCATCATCATCTCAAAAATTCATTTCAAACTCATTTCAAAAACCAGATTGCAGGTTTGGTTTGAAGATGATGTTTTAGAACCAAGATATAAGCAAGATTCTTAAAAAAGAAAGAAGAAACAAAAGGGTAGAGCCCCCTTAAGCAGGTATAGGCCTAGAATGGTATTTTAAGGCCTCATAAAGGCTGTAGTGTCCAACCATGTCTGTTGCCATGAGATTGTCTGATGAAAATGAAGTTAGGCAAAAAACTTCCCTGAACTTGTTTCCAGTCAGTGATACGGGGGAGGACATCTTGGATGACCTCAAGGGTCTACCCACTCTCGGCACTAGACTGAAATTTAAACTCAGGGCAGGAAGCCTATCTTTGAACAGCAAACAGAAGCAGAGAGGAAAGGGAGAGTGCAATTGCCCGTTGTGTGGGCAATCTGAAGACAGTACTCATTTTCTGATACACTGTCCGGGGTTCTCTCACCAAAGAGACGCTCTCTTCAAATCTATCAAGGGAATTGTGCATGTACCTCTGTTTACTAACTTTGAAAAAGTCGAGGCTGAGCCAAAAGCCCAGCCCCTTCTGAGGGCACCCATTTTCTATTGAAATGTGGGTCAAATGGGGCAACATAACTCCTGCTGAACGCAGTAGATGTGCACAGGATGCTAAGGAGGGTTTTCAGAGAATAAAAAAGGAACCTATTGCTGTGGCATGGCCACTAAGGACCTTCTACTACAAGCTCTGTGACAAAGGTGAGAACCTTACCTTGAGGACCAAAAATGACTTGCCGACTGGTTCGGCCAGTTCCAAAAATCACAAGAGTCAACTCTTCAACTGGCATCGTCCCTACATAAGATGTAACTGTGGACAAGGAGGGTCCCAATGTTGCTTGGTTTGACCATATGGTATGGTATATGATGAACAATCTGATTGTGTTCTTCCCTGATGATGCCTATCCTTCGGTGCAAACCAAGTATTACAGCTTTCTGGTGTGGATCATGCGGGCTGCCAGATCTGCTGTACTTGCACAAATTACCTTCCAGATGACCCGGGGCTTCATAATGGAAGCAGCTTGTGAATTCTCAATTGACCCACAAGCCAAGTTGCTTGGGAAGTTAGGAGAATCCAAGGGGGCTAGATACATTGAGAAACTTGTGAAACCTGGGTCTTTTTCAGACAGCCTTCCCAGGCCACAATTCAATAGCTACAAACGGCAGCGTATGGAGGGGCAGACGCCTCCTCAACAAGGCAAGAACAATGCCACTCGAGGCAGAGGCACCCCTGGTCGTGGAAGAGGTCTCTACCAAAGAGGAGGACGCTCTGGCAGGGGACAATACTCTACCAACACCTCTGAGAATTCAAGAGCAACGAATCGGTCATCACTTGGGGGTTCGGGTGCTAATTCCAGTACCACCATCAACATCGCCAGCCAGGAGTCATACAAGACTCGTCGTATCACTGACGAGTTCTCCCCAATACGCAAACGAGATTTTGGATCATGGACAGATCTTTAAAAATCTCATTTTTGGTATGTTCCTCTACTTTGTATGTGCAGATGCGTTGTTTGGTCATGAGGATGGTTGCAGACAAATTGAAACTCATGCCTATGGCAGGAAATTTATAAAACAGGCAGCAAAACCTGCTCCCTTGGGATTCATTCATATGTTGTACCCAAACCGTGGTATGGAGTGGATAAACCCTAGGAACTTGATAAAATAAGCTTTTTTGGAATTTGGACAAAATGACTTGGCTATTCTCATCGATGAGATAGTTTTTGGATGGACATATCATAAACAAAACAGCTCTGAATACTATCAGCCTGCTGCTGTTTTCCATGATTTTTGCTTTATGCAAGACCTGATTCACTCACCAGATTCTCTATGTGACAGTGCCAAGAGGTTTCATGATTTTCGGGATGTGGATACAAAAACAGAATTCCATCTATCTGGTTCTACACCTACGCAACACGTATGTACCATGGACCTGAATATTATTAGACACGCAAGGCTGAAAGAACTATTCAGCCTAGGTATGAATCACATCCCTCTCAAACGTACTTTGCTGAAAGACGTTGTTGAACAAGTGTCTTTGGCTTTCCACAGAACCTGTGAAATTTTACATGTAGACCCATGTGAATCTTGGGCCGCAACCTGCAGCCAATGGGTAAAAAACACATGCTGGGATAGATTGAAACAAAAAGCCGGCAGAGGAAGGTACGACTTCACTCACCATGAGCGCAATCCTCTTACTATAAAAGAGGCAAAAGATGAACTTTCATGGCTTCTCAAATCACCTGTATTTTTCTGGTCTTGACAAGGCTAACAACAACGTCTGTTTTATGTGTGTAAAGCACATAAGAACTCAAGCCTTCTGTCACGCGGCTTTTACTCACCCATCCCTTCGCTATCCGAGGCGGAAACTCCAAGATAGAAGAGTTGGAAATCTCTAAGTACTCAGCCCGCTCAGAACAGTCAGTCATGACCTACAGCTAGTGTATCATGGGGGTGTTTCCTATTTGTTTTCCTTCCCGCATTTATGTTAGCTAGTTACCTTACTGCTGGTAATTAAGTATCAGTTTGCTTCATCAATTTATCGGATTCCATCAACTCATCCATTCATTCCACAGCTTCACTCAGATCACTCTACACAGTGTGAGTATGAAGTGTGTATCAGATTAATATCTATCAAGTATCAGGCTGAAGCCATGGAGTCTCTAATCTGCTCTACATTACAATTCTACTGCCTGCATTCATTAAGCATCAATAGATCCTCCTCCTACTCCGTGCTCTCCATCTTTCTGCTCAGAGATACGCTCTCTCCTCCTTTCCCCCAGTGATGTCCGAAGTCTCCCCCAAGAAGTGCTCCTCCCACTCCTTCCAGCAGTGATTCCCCCCCCCCGAAGTGCTCCAAGAATCATCCCTCTTTCAGTCCTTGCTTCTAGCTTTATCTTCCTACCCGTTGTTCTAACCGTTTCCCTCACTAACCGTCGTCCGTGAACTAACATGTTCCATTCGCAGGTGTTGTTCCCCACAGTCGTTCCCTGTCCTGCTATCCGTTCCCTATGGTCGTGACAGCTGCGTCAAGCTGTGACTGGTTGTGTGAAACTGTGACCAGCTGTGACCGGCTGTGTCGGGCTGTGACTGGCTGTGCGACTGTGTTTGGCTGTGTCGGACTGTGACTGGCTGTGTGGCTGTGTCGGCTGTGACGGGCTGTGTTGGCTGTGATGGGCTGTGTCGGGCTGTGACGAGCTGTGTTGACTGTGTCTGGCTGTGTCGGCTGTGTCGGCTGTGACGGGCTGTGTTGGCTGTGACGAGTTGTGTTGACTGTGTCTGGCTGTGTCGGCTGTGTTGGCTGTGACGAGCTGTGTCGGGCTGTGACGAGCTGTGTTGACTGTGTCTGGCTGTGTCGGCTGTGTTGGCTGTGACGGGCTGAGTAACCCCCCCCCTAAAGTGCGCTGTTGTCACCCCTAAGGCTCCTGTTGGTCTCAGTTTGTGCAAAAATTAAGGGTACTCCACAGATCCCGTATAAGTGTCCAAGTCCCAGACAGTCCTCTAACATTACCCCTTCCCCTCTCAAAAAGCTGTGTCATCACGGTTTACTGATTGGGATTAGCAAACCTTTGTGATCGAGCACCTTTCTGACGTTGACAGTTTCGTGGCGACTGTGTGTACGAGCCCGAGGTCTGTCACTGGTTGACGGAGATGATTGAACACTACCTGGATATGTGAGGCCCTCTGGAGGCTGATATCGAGGTAACCTTTCAGGCATAGGAGACCCCCGTCGCTTCTTTTCTGCCATCTGAATTGCATAGTCTTCTCCCATGTCAAAAGAGTCCGCTGAAGAAACAGTTGTATCAGAACCCTCATCGCCTCTCAGGTGTTTTAATTGTCGAACTTTTTGTGGAATCCTCTAGGGCATACAATGTTGTCCTACCATGTCTGGAAGTTTATATTTTAAAACTTGCTGTAAACGCTGAATAGCAAAATTGGTGAAGACCCTGAGCTCCTTTTCTGTCCAGGTGAGTGGGGTACCAATGACTTGTGAATTGTGCAAGTATTTCCATGCCACATGTCCCTTATAGAAAATATCAACAATGCCAAATTTCTGTGTTGACAAATTGTTCCAGGCCGCATGAAACCATGAACGAATTTGAGAATCATTTTGTATCATAACTTTTGCCTCATATAGGTACATATGAGGTGGCACTGAAGGTAAGACCCAATGATCCCCACTGGAATAACTCAGAAAGCGCGATTGCATCTTGTGCTGCTCAATGTGATAACGTACCATAAAACAAGCAGCGTAGTATAACCCGCATCCCATGACAATACTTGCTACCTCCTTGGTCTTGGTATAAATGAATCCATGTACAACTTGGAAAGCAATTAATTCCTTCAACATGGTACCTGCCTCATGCCAGTACTGTGCAAAGTGATGATCCTCAATTGGTCAATTGTTCGGAAGAACTTTAGTCCTAGTTGCCACCGGCAGCCATATGCGCATGATTTGATAGTAATGTGCGAATGACTGCGGAGGACTAAATTCTTTCCAAACCAAATCCAACACAATGGGAATTTGGTTGAAGGGCATAATCATAGCCCTACTGTACTCCCTTGCAGCTGGAGTTTTAGGTGGGTTAAAAGCAGCATTGCCCCATACGTCAGGCTGTGGTGGCTGTGGTGTTGCTGTAGTAACAACAGGGTCAGCTACTGGCACAGTGACTTGTTGTGGTGTTGGTGGCACTGGCTCTTGTATCATTGGCATCTCCTGCACCTGCTATGAAGAAGATTGAAAAGCCAAAGTTCTGGCTTGTAAATAAGAAGCCATTAGCTGTTCCTCAGGTATATAGACTCTTTTGTCGATATCTGAAGTTAGGTCCTCCACTTGAGTCTGCAGTCCGTCTACATCCTCCTGTAACTCCGTTATCCTACTATAGACATTGTGTATAGTAGTTGTGGCAATGTTCTGCACTTGCAGTCTGAGCTCATTCATCTCGCTTTGGGTGAGCTTTCGTGGTGCTTTGCCCTCCACTGGCCCTTGTGCTAACCAGACCTGCATAAGGTGGTTATCCACCAAGTTGCTTGTGGTTCCTCTGAGAGTGTGCTCCTCTCTGAGTTTGTACACATGTAACTGCTGTTGTAAAGCCTCCATGCGCTTTGCATGAGGTTCAACCAAATTCGCATAAGCAGCAAGCAGATTATTGGCTTCCTTCCAAGCCTTGTTAGTGACCGAGATTTCATTTCTATTGGCCATGACCGTTTGTTGCAACTCCAGGATGTGCCTCTCTTGGTCAGCTTCAACCTGCCTGTATTGCTTGAAAGTATCCTCATTACGACAGATTGTATTCTTCATATCGTCAATGAGTTTCATTTGCTCACATTCTCTTCTTCTGCCTTCGTACATATTTTCCGCTTGACTGTTTATTTCTTTTGTAGATTGATCAAGCATAGTTGTGAGTGTAGCACATTGTATGGCCATCCTGTCATGCACTGTCTGCAACTCCATATGTAGTGCATTCACTTCTTGCAACTTGCTTTCATGCTTCACCTGCATTTGGTATAGCTGTTGATTATGTGCTTCGTGCAAGTGTTCTTGTGCGAGGCCTGCCTCAATCAATTGTTCCTTGGCCAATTGCAAAGCCGCTTCTGTACTCTCCAAGTTTTTGCTGCATTTTGAGAGTGACCTCTTCATCGACCTTGTTTGCACACTCTGTGGCAAGTCGAGCCTCAAACTCTTTCCTGAGTTCCTCCCTCAAAGCTGCCAATTGAGTAGTGGGAACATGGGATTTGACATAAGTACCCAACAAATTCAGTGTCCTGCTTATGGAACTCATAAGCATAGCCTGTTGAGGGTCATCATGGTGAGCTTACTGCTATTCTCCCTAATCCTCAACAGTGTGATGCCTTACGAACCATTCAGGCCATTGCCCCACCAGATTTTCTTCCTGAACCACTTCATCCGTCACTGGTGCTGCAGTGTCTTGGCATTCTACCTGTGGTACCTCCGTCACAGGTGTGTGTATTATATGCGCCGCAGGGTTTCCCTTGGACAACCGTTGCACCTCCGGAATCACTGTGTCCTTGACTATACCAGAATATTCATAGAGAAGGTCCCCCTTCTCAATTTCTGCCACCACCTGTTCTGTAGTGGGAATATCTAACCCTTCTTTTTCTAAATCAATTATTTCTGGTTGAACTGCATGGACAACTTGTGGTAACCTTGTGACAAGCCGATCCTCTGGCTGTGATGGCTGTGATACTGAAGTAACTTCCTCTTCCCTCCCTGAAGGTCCTGCTTCCAGTAATAGCAGTTCTCTGTGCTGCTGTGCCCCTTCCTGCACAAAAACTTGGGAAACATTATCATGCGGATTCCGTGAAGCCAATGGATCCGCCACTACAGTCTTTCCCCGCCTCTGTCTCTTATTCTCGGGTTGCCCTGCCAGTCCACCCTCACTGTGTGAAGAGCCTTGCTCTTCCATTGCAGTGGTTTCTGGCTCAAACTGTCGCGGCCCTTTGTCTTGAGGGCAGGGAGGTCGGGACACAAGAGGGGCTGCCCTTGTGGTGGGGGCAGTAGCAGCGATAGGTACGGGGGCTGAAGCACCCTTGAGTGCCCAAGGCACTCAAGGAGGCGGAGGCGCTCACTAGGTGGAGCCCCGCACACCGGGTTGCGGTGGGGGTGGCTCCACAAGGGGTGGTGGTAGCTTAGTGGGACTTAGTGGGGGTGGCATAGGACTCACCATGGGGGTGGAGACCTCGTGGTGGGAGTCGTGGGGAGTCTTGGGACTCATCACGGTCCATAGGGGCCGTGGTGAGCGGGCCAAAACTCACCGCGACTCACCACCGGGAATCGAGGGTCTTCGTGGTGGTTCGCCATAAAATGGCATGGCTGGTTGTGAAACCCCCGCGGACAGCTACAGAAGTATATATAGGGAGTAGTTACCCCGAGAACGGTGCAAGCCCGTTGGTGACCAAAAACTAGTGAGTAAGCGAGCGAGCCGGAAAGCGACCAAAGAGTGGGGAGCTGTTCCGGACTGCCATCTACCAAAGGGAATTCTCCTAGTCCCAATTAGGTGGAGGGTTTTAGAGGGAAGCGAAGGGGGACCGTTATGTCCCGGTGAGCAGCTGAAGCTCCAAGTTGGCCCGGCGGCCAGGTTGGGAGTCAGGCGCGCGCATCAAAGCGAGTAACTATGACTTGAAGGGGAGTTTACCGAAGTGAGGTGCGCGACATTTGGTATCAGAGCTTAGGATCGTCCTTGGGATTGGCCTCATCATGGGGTCGGGCAAGCCGAAGCAAAAGCGGAACGGCCCAAAAGATGATGATCCCGGTGAGCCCGATGGGGGCGACGTGTCACCGAGGCGGCCGTTTGAGGAAGCGATGCATGTTTCCGAAAACGAGGCCGCCCAAGAGCGGGAGGAATCCGAGGAGTCGGAGCCCGAGGAATCCTTGAGAGCTCCGAGAAACCAAGTGATGCCTCCCATGCCGGCAGCCTTTTGGGAAGGGTTGTTGGCGCAGTTTGGCGGGACGTTGAAAGACGTGTTGAAGGTGACTAATGCCACTTCCGCTAAGGCAAAGTTTAAGGTGAAGCCTAAGGAACCCAGCACCTTCGAGGGCATCCGAAATCGGAAGGCACTCAACACCTGGCTCTTGGAGCTAGAGCAGTACTTCCGGGCGGCCAAGTTGAGTGACGAGGATCGGGTGGAAGTGGCTCCCACCTATTTGAGGGGCTATGCTCAACAATGGTGGCAGAAACGCCTTCACGACCCAGGTCCAAGCCCGGAAACCTTGAACTGGAGTGGGTTCAAGGAATTGATGAAGAGACAGTTTGTGCCCCTCAACGCGTCCTGGCTCGCCCGGGACAAGATGAGGAATTTGAAGCAAACAGATGACATTCGGGGGTATGTCCAGGCTTTCAATGTGTTGTTGCTCGAAGTCGCGGACATGGCAAAACCAGAAATGGTCTTCAACTTTGTGGCGGGACTGGCCCCGTGGGCCAGGCGGAAGTTGGAGGAGAAGCCACCAAGACTTTGAACGAGGCAATTGAGAGGGCTGAATGTTTCTCGGATGTCCCTAGGGGTGAAAGACAAGGCCGTACGGAGCTGAACCACAAGAAGATTCGGCGGGAAGGTGACTCCTTCCGACCGGAAAAGAAGTGGGATAGGCCACGCGGCGAAAATGGCACGTGGAAATCAAAGGGAGGGCCTTCACACGTCAAGGCGGCACCCGGTGCTCCGAAAGGAAAGGCGGGTGGAGCGGCTTATGGCGGACATAAGGCGACCTTTGATGGAGTGTGTTTCAATTGCGGGGAGCCCGGGCACATGGCCAAGAAGTGCACGAAGCCCCGGCAATTGAACATGACTCGGGCGACCACGGAGCTGTCGGAAGATACCATCAGTCGCTTGGTGGAAGCGGTGGTCGCCAGGACTTGCAAGGTAGGCAAATTTTCTTGTGAGTTGTATCAGGAAACTGGCGCCTTACGAAAAGGGAGTCAGTTATTGTTCGTGGATGGGATAATATCCGGAACTAATGTGTCGTTGTTGGTGGACACAGGAGTGTCGCACTCCTTCATGACACCGGCAACGGCACAAAAGCTGGGACTCCCGACAAGTGACGTGGGGGCCTCTATTGAGGTGCGTTTTGCCAAAGGAGAACCACAGTTGGCGATAAGGTTGGCGATTGATGTTCCTCTTCAACTGGGGAGTTGGGAGGGACGTGAGAACTTCACCATCTGCGAGATCGATGGAGTAGATCTCATTTTAGGGATGACCTTTTTGAGCAAATCCGGAGCGGTCATAGATGGCCGCAAGAGAGTAGTCACGCTGCCATGTGGGAATGGTGGCGAGGTCTTACAAGTGTCGGAAACGCCCAAATCCGTGGGAGGGCGAATAAACCTTCTGTCAGCAAGGGAGTGGGCCGTGGAGGAGGCACACGAACCCCAATTCTTGCTTTACATTAGAGAAGTGAAGGGAGAAGGCGATGGGGAGCCGAGCCCAGATTGGATCAAGGGGATTTTGGAAAAATACCAGGATGTAATGCCGGAGGATTTACCAAGCGGCTTGCCACCGCGAAGAGGAGTTGACCACAAGATTGAGGTGATACCGGGATCGGAACCGCCTGCCAAGGCGCCCTACCGGTTGAGCCACAGAGAGTTGGTCAAGCTGAAGACTCAGCTCAAGGATCTAATGTCAAAGGGGTACATCCGGCCGAGTAAGTCACCTTACGGAGCCCCGGTGCTATTTGCAGACAAGAAGGATGGGACGCTGCGGATGTGTGTCGATTACAGGGCTCTGAATAAGGTGACTATCAAAAACCGGTACCCTTTGCCAAGGATCGACGACCTCTTCGATCGGTTGGCAGGAGCGAAGTATTTCAGCCGGATCGACTTGCGCTCCGGCTATCACCAAATTCGGGTGGCGGAAGGAGATGAGGAGAAGACCGCGTGCAGGACAAGGTATGGTTCATATGAGTTCTTGGTGATGCCTTTTGGGCTCACCAATGCACCAGCAACATTTAGCACGCTGATGAACAGCCTTTTCCAGGAGTGGTTGGATGACTTTGTGATCGTGTACATCGACGACATCTTGGTGTACTCGAAAACAAAGGAGGAGCACCTGGAGCACCTCAAAAGGGTGTTCCAAAAATTGCGAGAAGGGAAGCTGTATGCCAAAGCTTCAAAGTGCGAATTCGGGTCACAAAAGTGGAGTTCCTAGGGCATGTGATTACACAGGATGGGATCAAAATGGATGACAGAAAGGTGAGGGCGATCTTGGACTGGGAGCCTCCGACTTCGGTCCCGGGAGTGCGATCCTTCCTAGGACTCGCCTCCTATTACCGGAAGTATGTGAGAAATTTCGCCAAGATCGCGGGGCCGCTGTCGGACCTTCTGTGTAAATCCAAAGTCTGGGTATGGAACACATTTTGTGGCCAAGCTTTTGCTGAATTGAAGCAGTGGATGACGGAAGCTCCAGTCTTGAAGTTCCCGGAGTTCGATCGTCCGTTTGAGATTCATACAGATGCATCGGACTTCGCGATTGGGGGTGTTCTTATGCAAGATGGACGTCCAGTGGCTTACGAAAGTAAGAAACTAAATGAAGTGGAGCGACGGTGGCCGACGCACGAAAAAGAGATGAAGGCGGTGGTGCATTGCCTTGAGCTCTGGCGCCACTATGTTGGTTCCAACCCAGTGAAGGTGTTCACGGACAATGTCACGGTAAAGTATTTTGCCACGCAGCCCAAGTTGTCCCCAAAACAACTTAGGTGGCAAGATACTTTGGCAGTGTTCGACGTGGATATCCAGTACAAACCGGGACGGGACAATGTGGTGGCCGATGCTTTAAGTAGAAAGCAGCAGCTCTTGTTGGTGTACAAGGGCGAGACGGCGCTCCAAAGGAAGATCCGGAAGGCTTGCCGGAAGGATGAGCTGGCAAAGTCCGTGATACAGGACTTGAGAATGGGGGTTAAATCGCAGTTCCACTTGCAAAATGGACTGCTCCGGTATAAGCAAAAACGTCTCTACGTGCCAAAGGGAGGGATCAGAGATAGCCTCTTGAGAGAATGCCATGATAGCCCGCTTGCGGGCCACGGCGGAGCCAAGCGCACTGCGGCACTCTTGAAGAAAGAGTATTTCTGGCCCAAACTGAGGAGGAGGCAGAGGAGTATGTCAAGACATGCACCACATGCCAACAAAACCGGAGCGAGTACAAAAAGCAAGCGGGGCTGTTACAACCCTTGCCGATTCCAGAGGGGACTTGGGAAAGCGTCTCGATGGATTTCATGACTGCTATGCCGCTGTCAAAAGGATTCGATGCAATCATGGTGGTGGTAGATAGGTTCAGTAAAATGGGCCATTTCATCCCCACCAAGGAGACGGCAACGGCGCAGGAGACAGGGCGACTTTACTTCGCCCACGTCTTAAAGCATCATGGAGTCCCGAAGGATATTGTCTCGGATCGCGATCCAAATTTACGAGTAAATTTTGGAGGACACTTTGGAAGAAGATGGGGACGAGGCTGAAGATGAGCACCGCCTTCCGACCTACGACGGACGGCCAAACGGAAAGAGTGAATTCCGTAGTGAAGCAATTCTTGCGGAATTACGTGTCGGCAGACCAATCAGACTGGATGGAACACTTAGACGCGGCAGAGTTCTGTTATAATAACACAGAACACTCCGCAACGGGAGTTTTCCCTTTCGTGTTGGTCTATGGAAAAGCACCTCTGGTGCCGACAAGTTGGGCCGCCCAAGACGTTGAGGAACCGGCAGTAGCGGCGGTACTAGAAGAACGCGAGCGTTTGTTGAAGCTCGCAAAGTACAATATTGCCAAAGCTAGGAAACGGTATGAAAGGCAGGCAAATCGGAAGCGGAGGGAAGTGAAGTTTGAGGCAGGCACAGAGGTCTGGTTGAACATCAAGAATTTCCGACTACCTCCGGAAGTGAGTCCGAAGTTCGTACCTCCGTATGCGGGACCCTTTCGCATTCGGAAGGTTATGAATGAGGATGTGTATGAATTGGAGCTGCCGGCAAACAGCAAGGTGCACCCAGTATTCCATGTCTCCCTTTTGAAGCCTTACTTCAAAGATGAAGCGCGTCCGAATCGGCATCAAGTGTTGCGTCCGCCACCTATGCTGTTGGATCATGAAAATGAACCTGAGTACGAGGTGGAGGCAATACTTAAGTCGAGGAGGTTCAGGAACCGAGAAACGGAGTATCTCGTCAAATGGAAGGGCTATCATCACGTGGAGGCATCTTGGGTGCGTGCCTCAGAAATGGGAAACGCATCCGAGGCGGTTGCAACTTTCGAAGGGCGACCTCAAAAGCGGAAGAAGCGTTGATGGGGACATCAACCTTGGAGCGTGGGGGAGGAAATGCATGCTTAGCCCGGTTTAGTTAGCTCAGGAATCCAATTGCAAAAACTTGTATTGTACAAAAATTTGTTATAAAGGAAATGGTTCCAAATATTGTGCGTCCTATTGTGTTTGGAATGGTGATGCATGGTGTGGTTGGCTAGTGTGTAGAATGCATGCTAGCTTACAAAAGTGGGAGAGGTAAATTGGGTTAATCGTGTGTTTGCGCAGTGCCGAAATCGGGTGACTCCCATCCAAGGGGCAAGGAAACTTGCGCCTTCTTTGGGAGTTCACGTGCTAGTGCGCACCTGGCGCGTGCGCGTACTATAACTGCGCTACCGAGGGGTTGCCTTGTAGTGCGGGCTAACGCGGAAGCTACGTGCTTCCGTTCACGTACTATAATCGTGTAGCCTTGGGACGAAGTCGTAGTGCGGCTTCGGCATGTTCCCGTACCTCAGGCCAGCATTCCAAGGCGGACCCAATTGTAGTGATTGGGGCGCACGGTTGGTTCAAGGTTATCTTCCTAGTCAAAGAGGGTTCCAGGTGAACCCATGCTCAAGGTGATGCCAAAAGCGGCATCATGAGCGATCGCAAGCAATGTTGTTGCAGTAAGGCGATTCGATCCTCGGGGAAGATCGTTGCTTGGCCTTGAAGTAGGCCAAGAAGAGTGCACTGGGAGGAGCTGGAGAGGCTCCACCCTTGGCCGGGACTTGGAGGAAGTCGGCCGAACTAGCTAGTGGAGAGTAGAGTCAAGTGTGGGGTTTGGTTCTTTGCCATGGGACGCCATGGTACGGAAACAAACTCCTTGATGTGGGACGCCACAACTTGGATGTTCGTTTCTACAAAATGGACAAGTCGATGAGGACATCGACTCCCTGTTGGTAGGGGTGTGTGTCGCGGCCCTTTGCCTTGAGGGCAGGGAGGTCGGGACACAAGAGGGGCTGCCCTTGTGGTGGGGGCAGTAGCAGCGATAGGTACGGGGGCTGAAGCACCCTTGAGTGCCCAAGGCACTCAAGGAGGCGGAGGCGCTCACTAGGTGGAGCCCCGCACACCGGGTTGCGGTGGGGGTGGCTCCACAAGGGGTGGTGGTAGCTTAGTGGGACTTAGTGGGGGTGGCATAGGACTCACCATGGGGGTGGAGACCTCGTGGTGGGAGTCGTGGGAGTCTTGGGACTCATCACGGTCCATAGGGCCGTGGTGAGCGGGCCAAGACTCACCGCGACTCACCACCGGGAATCGAGGGTCTTCGTGGTGGTTCGCCATAAAATGGCATGGCTGGTTGTGAAACCCCCGCGGACAGCTACAGAAGTATATATAGGGAGTAGTAACCCGAGAACGGTGCAAGCCCGTTGGTGACCAAAAACTAGTGAGTAAGCGAGCGAGCCGGAAAGCGACCAAAGAGTGGGGAGCTGTTCCGGACTGCCATCTACCAAAGGGAATTCTCCTAGTCCCAATTAGGTGGAGGGTTTTAGAGGGAAGCGAAGGGGGACCGTTATGTCCCGGTGAGCAACCAAAGCTCCAAGTTGGCCCGGCAGCCAGGTTGGGAGTCAGGCGCGCGCATCAAAGCGAGTAACTATGACTTGAAGGGGAGTTTACCAAAGTGAGGTGCGCGACACAAACACTCCCATCTCCTTTCTTTCTCGCGCATCAAGTATGCCAGAATCAAGAATTATTTGAGCAATGATTGGGCCAGACACTATGATAGGAGACTTTGCGGCAGTACCCTGTAATCTTTTCATCTCCTCTACCAGTGCGTTGTACATTATGTCCGCCCATTCTACCTCTTCTCCTCTCAGGGCTTTGAGTATTTCCTCTGTGAAGGATCTGCTCAAATACTGTTGGTTCTGTTTCATGGCAAACAGAACGTTCAATACCTGGCCTACCTCCTTTAGCCCTGGGTACACGGCCTTGGTACAGGCATAACCCTGAGTTTTAAAGAAACTCCCTTCTTGGAATAAGTCCCCTATTTGCAGTCTTGCCCTGTGCTCCTCCACATGCACCTGGCCTGCTGGCAATCGAAACAATTGCTGGAGGTATAGGGGAGTAATTACTAATTCAACTCCCTTCACCGTTGTTGCTCCTGTCTTTGGCTCAAAGTTCTGCAAGAATTGTAACATGTACTGTCTATGGTGCAATGTCCAATCTTTGCTTTGCAATCCTTGCAATCTCAGCTCCTTCAGTATCTGTATCGCCTGTGGGGTAGCAATCGTTTGTTTCTGCAGAATTGTGGTGCTCTTCACCCTGATTTCCTCCATTCCTCTCACTCTCTTCATTCTAGACCCACAGAAATGTTTTGGCTATAACAATTGAAAAAATGTCTGTAGTGCACAAAGCATAAACGTATGGTTGCCACAAAAAGCTATGGGTAATTTCTTGTAAGCCTGCGGGGCTTGCAAGCATCGCTCAAGAGAAAAGATCCGCTCTGTTGTTTCGTCCCTATGCCACTGCGTAAGTAATATTGCGAGCGTATAGTCTGTTAGTTCCTCCATAGCTTCAAAGCTATAGCATTGATGGTTTGTCCCGTTGAGACGCCCGTTACTCAGAACGACGCCGACTCTTGCGCTTAATTTCCCTCCAATTTCTTGATCCCTTCTCTGGCTTTCTATTGGCTGTAACCGTTGTGACTGGATTTTAGATTTAATTTTCTTTAGTGGACTTTCCCTGCTGGACTGTCCACTATGATAACACATGTGACAAGAATTTCGCTTTTCTGTACTTGCCGTTTGTTCTGTTGCCCCTTTTCTGTATTCATTAATGGGCCCGCCATTCATCCAATTTGACGCACTGATTAGGCAATTTGACGCACTGATTAGGTATTTTGACGACCATTCTTGTCCCCTTTCTTGATGACATCCGTTCTTGCACTTCCTTCTCAGCTGTGTGTTGCGCCTTGACTTCCACGTGTCCCTTTGTAAAGTGGCTTCCGTCCTTTCTTCCACCGGCCATTTCACTGAAGTTATCCTGCGTCCACCTGTCACTGATTCTATGGATTGTGTAACCCTAGTAGGCTGTGTTAAGCTGTGATACGCTGTGTCATACTGTGGTATGCCGTGATAGGTTGTGATACACTGTGGTAAGCTGTGATAGGCTGTGATGCACTGTGGTAAGCTGTGATAAGTTGTGACATGCTGTGGTAAGCTGTGATAGGCTGTGATGCGCTGTGGTAAGCTGTGATAGGTTGTGACACGCTGTGGTAGGTCGTGATAGACTGTGTTGCGTCGTGCTGGGTTGTGATATGTTGTGTCACGTCGTGATGGGCTGTGATAGGCTGTGTCACATCGTGATGGGCTGTGATAGGCTGTGTCACATCGTGATGGGCTGTGATAGGCTGTGTCACGCCGTGATGGGCTGTGATAGGCTGTGTCTCGCTTGTTCTGCCCGCCCTGGTCATATATGCTCGGCCTAGCGACAAGTGCTCCATACTCCGTTGGTAACACTGGCGCAGCCCGTGACTGCTTTTGCTTTTCAACATGCAAATCATGCTGCAATGGTTTGTCATGGATACCACTGTACCCCTTCAACTTATTAGCATTGACTCTTCCCAGCATCTCTTTGTTAATGATTTGTAACATGGCGGTGTTGTTATCATACATCTTTTGTATGACATAAGGTCCTTTCCATGGTGATTTAAGCTTAGAAGCTTTAATCTTTCCCTTCTTCTGCAACCATAGAACCAAATCTCCCGTCTTAAAAGTCTTTAACTTGCCTTCATCAAACTGTTCCTTCCTCTTCATCTGAATTCTGGTCATATTATCAGCTGCATCAGCACGTACTTCTTTCACATGGTATAATTCATGTTCCTGACTTTAATGGAATCTTGCAATTTCATTCTCTTTCCCCATTCCGTTCTCATGGTAGGTAACAGGAATTCCACTGGAAGTAAGGCTTCCATACCATAAACTAATTGGAATGGTGTATACTTAGTGGTGACTTTATATGAAGTCTTGTATGACCACAAAGCTGTCAGCAGCTTTGTATCCCAATCCGTTCTGTTTGCATTGACTATCTTAGCCAAGATAGTACATAGTATTTTGTTGGTAGCCTCTGCCTGCCCATTACCCTGTGGGTAATATGTTGTACTCTTCCTATGCACAATCATGAACTCTTTAGTCAACAATTCAATGGTCTCATTAATGAAGTGACTTCCTTGATCACTGATAAATTCCAAGGGACAGCCAAATCGTGTAAGTATGTTCTCATACAGAGGAAGAGAATAGCTATCAAGGCTTTACTCTACACTATGATAGGTGGCAGATTGTATAAGCTAGGGCCTGATGGAGTTCTTAAACGATGCTTGTACCACCATGAAGTAAATAAAGTTTTGGAAGAAGTTCATAAAGGAGTGGCTGGAGGTCATTTTGGAGAGGAGACTGCCAGCAGAAAAATACTACTTGCAGGTTACTGGTGGCCTACTCTGTTTAAAGATGTGCACAAGTATTGCAAAAGTTGTGATGAGTGTCAGAGGCTAGGACCTTTGCAAAGATCTGGAAAGATGGCTTTGTATCCAACGATGCCTACTGAACCATTTCAGAAATGGGGACTAGACTTTGTTGGACCAATAAACCCACCAGCCAGAAATACACATAACAAGTATATAATCACAACCACTGATTATACTACAAAGTGGGTGGAAGCTAAGGCACTGAGGGACAACACAGCTAAGTCTACAGCAAGGTTCATGTATGAGAACATACTTACAAGATTTGGCTGTCCCCTGGAATTTATCAGTGACCAGGGAAGTCACTTCATTAATGAGACCATAGAATTATTGACTAAAGAGTTCATGATTGTGCACATGAAGAGTACAACCTATTACCCATAGGGTAATGGGCAGGCAGAGGCCACCAACAAAATACTATGCACTATCTTGGCTAAGATAGTCAATGCAAACAGAACGGATTGGGATACAAAGTTGCTGACAGCTTTGTGGTCATACATGACTTCATATAAAGTCACCACTAAGTATACACCATTCCAATTAGTTTATGGTACGGAAGCTTTACTTCCAGTGGAATTCTTGTTACCTACCATGAGAACTGAATGGGGAAGGAGAATGGAATTGGAGGATTCAATTAAAGTCAGGAAACATGAATTATATCATGTGGAAGAAGTACGTACTGATGCAGCAGATAACATGACCAGAATTCAGCATGAGGCACTTGTCGTAAAGCCAAATGTGTATGGCCTGAACGTAGAACACGGGTGTTCACACAGTCATCACAGCCCACCACAGTGTGACACAGCCTATCACAGCCCATCACAGCATTACACAGCCCACCACAGTTTGATACAACCTGTCACAGCCCAACACAGCCCACGCGGGTTGCACAATCCATAGGATCAGTGACAGGTGGACGCGGGTTAACGTTAGAAAAGTGGCCGGTAAGTGTAAGGTCAGCTTGGGAGTCAAACTCGGAGAAAAAACCACGTGGACAGAGGACGACGGAAGAGTGTTTGAGTTTGAACACGTGGCCTAAGGGGCAAAGCACTCCACATTGCATGAACTGCAATAGCGGGTGTCTTATGCAAAAAGACAAATTGGGCCGTCGAAGTACCTACCCTGTACAGTAGCCAAAATTAATTGCGGGCCCATTAATGCATCCAGGAAACAAGTAACGGAACCCATTACACGTACAACAAAGGGGGACCTTTGCCACATGTGCTGTCCTAGTGGACATTCCAGGTGGGAATGTCCACTGATGGGGGTAGAATTTAGAAGTTACCTGAGGAGGCAGCAGCCAATTAGGGGGGAGAATTTCATGCAGGTGTTCCCTCCAAGAAACAAGAACAAGAAATTAGAGGAGTTATGAGCGGAAGAGTCGGGGTGGCTCCGAGTAACCAGCATCTCGACGGGAGGGGCAATCAAATCTATAGCTTTGTAGCTATGGCGGATATTACAGACTATACACTAGCTTTACTTCTCACGTAGTGGCGCAAGGACGGACGGGTTGAAAGGACATTCTCTCTCATCCACTATCTGCAAGCCCCACAGGCTTACACGCACTTACCCGTTCCTTTCTGTGCCAACCATACCTTTATGCTCTATGCCCTGCAAACTTTCCTACAACTATTTCAAACAAGGCCTTATTGTTTGTCTGGGATGAAGAGATTTCGGGGAATGGAGGATATCAGGGTGAAGAGCACCACGATTCTGCAGAAGCAAACAATTGCTACACCACATGCAGTGCAGCTGCTGAAGGAGTTGCGATTGGAAAGGCTATTACGCAAGGAATGGTCCTTGCATCAGTGGAAGTACATGATTCAATTCATTCAGAACTTTAAGCCCCGGACAAGAGTTACACAGGTGAGGGGAGTAGATATAGAGATTACTCCCCAGTACTTGCAGCAATTGTTTGAATTGCCATCGGGCCGTGTGAATGTGGATGAGCACAAGGCAAGATTGCAAATAGGGAATTTGTTCCAAGAAGCGAGTTTCCTTAAGACTCAAGGATACACCTGCACCAAGGCTGAGTACCCAAGGTTAAGGGAAGTTGGCCAAATACTGAACATTCTGTTTGCCATGAAGCAGAACCAACAGTACCTTAGCAGATCATTCACGGAGGAGATACTGAAAGCCTTGAGGGGAGATAATGTAGCTTGGGCGGAGTTAATGTACAATGGTCTGGTGGAAGAGATGAAGCGGTTACAAGGCACTGCTGCTAAGTCTCAAATCATTGTGTCTGGCCCAGTAATTGCGCAAATTATCTTTGATTTTTGTTTGTTTGATGCGCGAAAACGCAAGGAAATATGAGTGTTTGAGACAGCAACTACTGCAATTGAGGAGCAGGGTTCTTCACAAGGTGAACGGGGATTGGAAAGGCAACACCAGTCCAAGAGACAAAAGCGGGATACGACTGTAGTGGCAGATCCACTAGCTTCAAGGAAACCGCAAGATGATGTTTCCATAGCTCTTGTGCAGGATAGGGAACAGCAGCACATAGGGCTGTTACTGTTGGAAGCACGACCCTTGAAAAGAGAGAAAGAAGTCACTTCAATGCCACAGCCACCACAACCAATTGACTCGGTTGCCCCAAGGGTAACTCACATTGTGCATGTTGTCACACCAGAGCCTAATGTTGTGGAAGGAGAAGGGTTGGACATTCCCACTACAGAGCAGGTAGTGACAGACATTGAGAAGGGTGACCTTCTCTATGAGAACTCTGGCATGGTTGGAGAACCAGTAGTACCAAAGATGCAGAGTTTGACCAAGGAAATCCCTGCTGTGCATGTCATGCCCAAACCTGTGAAGGAGGTTCCAGGGGTAGAATGTAAAAGCACTGCAGCACCTGTGGAAAATGAGGTCGTTGAGGAAGAAGATCTTGTGGGAACATGACCTGAATAGTTGGTGAAACATCACACTGTGGAGAATCAGGGGGACCATCAACAAGTTTCCCATGAAGACCCCCAACAGGCCATGCTTATGAGTTCCATAAGCATGACACTCAATTTATTGGGCACTTATGTAAAATCCTCGCTCTTTTTTGTTTTTTAAAATAATGAAGCGACCGCCACTACAGTGGTCGCTCATTTTCGTTTCTTTATTTTAAAAATGAAGCGACCGCCATATGGAATCGATCTTAGCGGCGGTCGCTCCTTTAAGGTTTTTTTTAATAAAGAAAAAATTAAATAGTTAAATTTTAAAATAAGTTTTTTTTAATTTAAAAAAAATGAAGCGACCGCCAATACAGCGGTCGCTCCTTTAGTTTTTTTAATTAAAAAAATTAAAAAAAAAATTATTTCTTAAAAAAAATGAAGCGACCGCCCGATGGCGGTCGCTCTTTCTCACTTTTAAAAAAAACTGAAGCGACCGCCAATGTGGCGGTCGATCCTACAAGTTATTATTATTATTATTATTAAAATAATAAAATAAATAAAGTTTTAATATTTTAAAAAATAAAGTTTTTTTAAAGAAAAAAATGAAGCGACCGCCCTATGGCAGTCGCTCTTTTTCGATTCTTAAGAAATTGAAGCGACCGCCATTACGGCGGTAGCTCCTTAAAAGAAAATTAAAAAAATTAAAAAAATAAATATTATTAAAAAATCTAAAAGTGAAGCGACCATCCTATGGCGGTCGTTCTTTTTTGTTTTTTTTAAATGAAGCGACCGCCAATACGGCGGTCGCTCTTTTAGGTATTTGTTTTAAATGAAACGACCACCATATGGTGATCGCTCTTTTTGGTATTTATAAAAGATGATGCGACCGCCCAATAGCGATCGCTCTTTTTTGTTTTCTTTAAAAATGAAGCGACCGCCTATACGACAACGACACGATAGTTCCAAAAAATTTGCTACTTATGAACATAAAGCGGCTTCCGCTACGTGATGCTCCAGCCTCCTGGAACAACTCACACGTGTAGTCATCTACCTTGCAAAGTCTTGGCGACCACTGCCTCCACCAAGCGGTTGATGGAGTCTTCGGAAAGCTCCGTGGTCGCCGTTGTCATGTTCAACTGTCGGGGTTTCGGGCACTTTTTGGCCATGTGCCTAGTCTGCCCGCAATTAAAGTACACACCATCAAAGGTCGTTCTGCCCGCTATGTGCCGTCGTACCTATTTTTGCTTTTGGAGCACCGGGTGCCGCCCTGGCGTGCGAAGGCCCTCCCTTCGATCTCCAATTGTCATTGCCACTGTGTGGTTTATTCCAACAGGTCCAGGAGTCATACGAGATGAAACAAAATTCATTCGATTGGACAACGGATGGTTGGCCATCTAAATGATTTTTGTTTCCTTTCAAACTTTGCCAGTATGTTCGGCACGCCGTCCCATAGGTCCCGTACGAGTATGACATCAATCGAAATTCGTTCAATGGCCCAACGGACGGTTGCCCATCCAGATGAGTTTGGTTTGCTTTCAAATTTTGCCAGTATGTTCAACATACCATAAGACGGATCCCAGTGTAATATGAGATGAAACGAAATTTGTTTGATGAGCCAACGGATGGATGCCCATCCAAATGATTTTGGTTCGCTTCAAACTTCCGCAGCGTCTTCAGTATACCGTCTCACAGGTCCCTGAGTAATATAAGATGAAACGAAATTTGTTCAATGGACCAACGGCGCGTTCACCTATTATGAAGTTCTGCTCATTGCGAAAAAGAATGGCGGTCGAATGGTTGACCATCCAAATGATTTTTGTTTGCTTTCAAACTTTGCCACTATGTTTAACATACCATGTATCAGGTCCCGGAATAATATGAGATGAAACGAAATTCATTCGATGGCTGAACAAATGGTTGCCCATCCAGATGATTTTGGTTCGCTTTCAGATTTTGCCAGTGTGTTCAATGTACCATCTAAGCGGTCCCAGAGTAATATGAGATGAAACGAAATTCGTCCAATGGGCCAACGGAGGGTTGCCTATCCAAATGATTTTCATTTGTTTCGAAACTTGGCCAGTATGTCCAATATACCATCTGACAAGTCCTAGAGTAATATGAGATCAATCGAAATTCGTTCAATGGGCCAATGAGGCGTTCACGTGTCATTCAATTTTGTCCATTGCGATAAAGAAATCCTATCGTGGGTGAACGGGTAATGCACCCATTGAACGGATGAGGTTGAGGCCCATCTTTTGCCCACATATGCTTGAATATGTGTGCAACACATGTGCAGAGAAACAAGAGAAGCAACAAACATTTGTCTCCCCAACCACGCCCTCGCCCTTCCACCAATTTGCAATTAAATTGAGTTTAAATAAATTTCAAGCAAATAAATAGGTTTACACTGTCTTTGATTGGTGTTTCCTGCTACATAACAATTTTATTTTTGGCTCAATCTTGTTCTCTGGCTACATCCCTGCAAAACATTGGACCAAACAAAAACGAAAATTTTAAAAAATGTTCTTTTCGCTCACTATTGCTGAACTCTCTATGAAAAGTGCATGAAGTAGAAGTCAAATCAAGTTTGGAGTGCAAATTAGGGGAAAAACTGTGGTTTTGGGTCCTAATGACTTTTGTTCGCTATGAAATTTGGCACGCACGTTGCATGTGCCGTCATTAGACATATGGCTAAAGAAAAGAATGAAAAAAAAAATATCATGTGCACCCGAAAAGCCATCCAACAGGTCCCAGAGTAATATCACACCAAACGAAAATCATCCAACGGTTGAACGGATGGTTGTCCATCCAAATCATTTTTGTTTGCTTTGAAACTTTGCCAGTACGTTCGGTACACCCTCTCACAAGTCCCGGACTAATATGAGATCAATCAAAATTCATTCGATGGCTGAACGGATGGTTGCCCATCCGAACGATTTTGGTTCGCTTTCAGACTTTACAAGTGTGCTCAATGTACTATCTAAGAGGTCCCAGAGTAATATGAGATGAAACCAAATTTGTCCAATGGACCAACGGATGGTTGCCTATCCAAATGATTTTCGTTCGCTTCGAGACTTGGCCAGTATGTTCCATGTACCATCTAACATGTCCCAGAGTAATATGAAATCAATCTAAATTTGTTCAATAGGCCAATGAGGCGTTCGTATGTCATCCAATTTTGTTCATTGCGAAAAAAAAATCTTGTCATGGGTGAACGGTCAATACACCCATTGAACGGATGAGGTTGAGGCCCATCTTTTGCCCGCATGTGCTTGAATATGTGTGCAACACATGTGCGGAGAAACAAGAGAAGCAACAAACAGTTGCCTCCCCAACCACGCCCTCGCCCTTCCACCAATTTTCAATTAAATTACGTTTAAATGAATTTCAAGCAAATAAATAGGTTTACATTGTCTTTGATTGGGGTTTTCTGCTACGTAACGGTTTTATATTTTGCTCGATCTTGTTCTCCGGCTTCAACCCTCACACCGCTACATTCCTACAAAAATTTCGACCAAACAAAAATGATTTTTTTTTAAAGTGTTGTATTCGCTCGCTATTGCAGAACTCTCGATGAAGAGTGCATGAAGTAGAAGTCAAATCAAGTTTGGAGTGCAAATTAGGGAAGAAACTGTGGTTTAGGGACTAATGACTTTTGTTTGCTATGAAATTTTGCACGCACGTTGCATATGCCGTCATTAGACATATGGCTAAAAAATGGAATGAAAAAAAAATCATGTGCACCCGAAACGCCGTCCAACAGGTCCCAAAGTAATAGCACATCAAACGAAATTCATCCAACAGTTGAACGAATGGTTGCCCATCCAAATCATTTTTGATTGCTTTGAAACTTTGCCAGTACGTTCGGTACACCCTCTCACAGGTGCCGAACTTATATGAGATCAATCGAAATTCATTCGATGGCTGAACGGATGGTTGCCCATCCGAACGATTTTGGTTCGCTTTCAGACTTTGCCAGTGTGCTTAGTGTACCATGTAAAAGGTCCCAGAGTAATATGAGATGAAACGAAATTCGTCAAATGGGCCAACAAATCGTTGCCTATCCAAATGATTCTCGTTCGCTTCGAAACTTGGCCAATATGTCCAATGTATCATCTAACAGGTCCCAGAGTAATATGAAATCAATCGAAATTCATTCAATAGGCCAATGAGGCGTTCATATGTCATCCAATTTTGTTCATTGCGAAAAAAAAATCTTGTCATGGATGAACGGTCAATACACCCATTGAACGGATGACGTTGAGACCCATATTTTGCTTGCATGTGCTTGAATATGTGTGCAACACATGTGCGGATAACCAATAGAAGAAACAAACATTTGTCTCTTCAACCATGCCTTCGCCCTTCCACCAATTTTCAATTAAATTGAGTTTAAATGAATTTCAAACAAATAAATAGGTTTACATTGTCTTTGATTGGGGTTTTCTGCTACGTAATGATTTTATTTTTTGCTCAATCTTGTTTTGTGGCTTCTACCTTTCCACCGCTACATCCCTACAAAATTTTGGACCAAACAAAATAAAAATTTCTAAAAGTTCTCTCTTCGCTCGCTATTGCAGAACTCTCTATGAAGAATGCATGAAGTAGAAGTCAAATCATGTTTGGAGTGCAAATTAGGGAAGAAACTGTGGTTTTGGGTCCTAATGACTTTTGTTCGCTATGAAATTCGGCACGTTCGTTGCGTATACCGTCATTAGACATATGGCTAAAAAACGGAATGAAAAAAAAAATCATTTGCACCCGAAACGCCGTCCAATAGGTCCCAAAGTAATAGCACATCAAACGGAATTCATCCAACGGTTGAACGGATGGTTGCCCATCCAAATCATTTTTGTTTATTTTCAAACTTTGCCAGTACGTTTGGTACACCTTGTCACAGATCCCGGACTAATATGAGATCAATCCAAAATTCATTCGATGGCTGAAAGGATGGTTGCCCATCTGAACGATTTTGGTTCGCTTTCAGACTTTGCCAGTGTGCTCAATATACCATCTAAGAGGTCCAAGAGTAATATGAGATAAAACAAAATTCGTCAAATGGGCCAACAGATCGTTGCCCATCCAGATGATTTTCGTTCGCTTCAAGACTTGGCCACTATGTCCAATGTACCATCTGACAGGTCCAGAGTAATATGAAGTCAATCGAAATTCATTCAATGGGCCAATGAGGCATCCATGTGTCATCCAATTTTGTTCATTGCGAAAAAAAAATCCTGGCATGGGTGATTGGCCAATGCACCCATTGAACGGATGATGTTAAGGCCCATCTTTTGCCCACATGTGCTTGAATATGTGTGCAACACATGTGCGGAGAACCAATAGAAAAAACAAACATTTGCCTCCCCAACCACGCCCTCGCCCTTCCACCAATTTTCAATTAAATTGAGATTAAACGAATTTCCAAATAAATATGTTTACATTGTCTTTGATTGGGGTTTTCTGCTACGGAATGATTTTATTTTTTGCTCGATCTTGTTCTGTGGCTTCTACCTTCCCACCGCTACATCCCTACAAAATTTTGGACCAAACAAAAATGATTTTTTTTTTAAGTGTTCACTTTGCTCACTATTGCAGAACTCTCTATGAAGAGTGTATAAAGTAGAAGATAAATCAAGTTTGGAGTGCAAATTACGGAAAAAACTGTGGTTTTGGGTCCTAATGACTTTTGTTCGCTATGAAAATTGGCACGCACGTTGCATATGCCGTCATTAGACATATGACTAAGAAACGGAATGAAAAAAAAAATCATGTGCACCCGAAACGCCGTCCAACAGGTCCTAGAGTAATAGCACATCAAACGGAATTCATCCAACGGTTGAACGGATGGTTGCCCATCCAAATCATTTTTGTTTATTTTCAAACTTTGCCTGTATGTTTGGTACACCTTCTCACAGATCCTGGACTAATATGAGATCAATCCAAAATTCATTCAATGGCTGAACAAGTGGTTGCTCATCCGAACGATTTTGATTCGCTTTTAGACTTTGTCAGTGTGCTCAATGTACCATCTAAGAGGTCCCAGAGTAATATGAGATGAAACGAAATTAGTCCAATGGGCCAACGGATGGTTGTCTATCCAAATGATTTCATTCGCTTCAAGACTTGGCCAGTATGTCCAATGTACCATCTGACAGGTCCCAGAGTAATATGAGATCAATCAAAATTATATTGTGCTTCATTAACTTTGTGGGTATGTTCTTCATACGTAGATCGAATTTTCGACATGATTATGAAATACGACACTAGGCGAAATTTGTCAGGAAGACGAGCGTTCGTAACTCATTATAACTTATTGGTTAACATCCATTTTTCTTGTTGCCCATCTTTCGGAGTTCATTGCAGATACCCACATACACGTCATGACAAAATATTACACCATTGTAAATTTGAGGGTGAACCACTTATTCCACATCACATGAGTGCAAAACCGGAAGAAAATGCGTTACGCTGTTCATGCAATTGAAATTTGTAGGTGCCGCACATGTGTATCAACAAAATTGGTGCATATACAAAATTGACGGAGTGCTATCAGTGTGTTCCAGAAATTCAAGGTACAACAAAAATCCACATTGTCTATGTACTACGTTGCTACTCATTCAAATCCTCGTCGTCACTGTCCGGGGACAAGGGATTTGATGTTGTGGCCTGATTTGCACTGCCAATATGGATAGCCTGGGACCGTGATCTTGTGGTCAATGAGGGGCCCAATGACATGTGATCAATTCTGACCAGCATCCGCTTACTTTGCGGCGAAAGTTGACTTTCTTGCAGAATCTCACAACGTGACGAGGGTCAAAGACGTCCGTAATTCCGGCAATGATGCGGTCAATACTGCGATCTGGCACTGTAAACTCCGCGGACATGTCTACGTCGTTCGTTCGAACGTCATTGTGGATAGTGCCTTCATTGTTTCGAGGCGTGTTTTGCAATGTACCCTCCAACTCGGCTATGCGCAGTTTGTCATTCCACAAGGTCCTACAGGGTTCGGACTCGCTGTTTTGTTTCTACCAGTTCATCCTCTAACGTTCCAGATACTTGTTGCACCGGTGTCTCGGGCACGCCTAGTATCATAGCCTGGGGTACCGGTGCCTCGCGCATGCCCAGTATCGTAGCCGGGGGTGTTCCAAACGTGTTCGGGATGTCGACGAAATGGTATTGCATCGTTGCGTTCCTCCTACTAGCAGTTTGCCAATTCACTGGACGCAACAGTATCACCTCCACATACAACATGACTGCCAATGTGTACGAGATTTAGCCCTTTAAAAGTGGTTCACCCCACAATGTGTAATGCACCTCAGTCGCCCTATGTTGGAAATGCAAGTTAATGCAAGACCTGAAGTCCGCGCAATTGTTTCTGATTTGCACCACATGCCTAGGTCTAGGCTACAATTGATTGATGTGACACCATTTTACGAATTTTTTGCATCTCGTGCTCGGCCACCTGAACTCTTCCGAAAAATCCGCTCATCCATCTTCGGCTAGTATGCTAAGGTCATCATATACTTCCCAATTCAAGTCATGCCTTGACCATTTGATTTTTTTAAGGGGCAGTCCATATTCATAGGGGTCATCTTTTCCATGACGCTCACCGTCCTGGCCGGCCTCTGCCATTTTGTAACAATCGGAGCAACCCTAAACGCCGGGCTATGGGAGCATTCTGCAACGACTTCACAGAAATTGCGGCAAACAAATCCCCCCCAGCCAATGGCCTCCTTCTCCACGTGACTACGTGTCGTGAAATAGTTACATGTCACGCACACATAAGTTGTGTGGAGAGGAAGTGAGGGGAGAATGAGCCTCCCTTGGTTTATCTGCCCCCCCCCCCCCCCCCCCTTTCTCTCATTCCTCAGTCCACGTGTAAGGCTCATCTTCTAGAAGCGACCGCGTGGCGGTCGCTACATTTAAAAAAAACAACAAAAAAACGACAGCCAGTAATGGCGGATGCTCTATTTAAAAAATTAAACAATAAAAGCGACCGTCAGTAACGACGGTCGTTCTATTAAAAAAACAAAAAAAATAAAAGCGACCGCCATTACTGGCAGTCGTAACATTTTCAAACATTAAAAATATACAAGCGGCCACCAGTAATGGCGGTCGCACTGAAAAATAAAAGCGACCGTCGTAACTGGCGGTCGCAGCATTTTCAGAAATTAAAAATACACAAGCGACCGCCAGTAAATGGCCGTCGCTATATATATATATATATTTAAAAAAAACGACCGCCAATAATGGCGGTCGCACATAAGCTGTATGGAGAAGAAATGAAGGGAGAATGAGCCTCCCTTGGCTTATCTCCCCACCCCCCCCCCCCCATTCCTCGGTGCACACGTAAGGCACACCTTCTAGAAGCGACCGCCACCATGGCGGTCGATACATTAAAAAAAAACAACAAAAAAATGACCGCCAGTAATAGCGGGTGCTCTATTTAAAAAATTAAACAATAAAAGCGACTGTCAATAACGACGGTCGCTCTATTAAAAAAAACAAAAAAAAACAAAAGCGACCGCCATTACTGGCAGTCGCAACATTTTCATAAATTAAAAATATACAAGTGACCACCAGTAATGGCTGTCGCAATGAAAAATAAAAGCGACCGCCATAACTGGCGGTCGCAACATTTTCAGAAATTAAAAATATACAACCGACCGCCAGTAATGGCCGTCGCTCTAGTTATAAAACAAAACAAAACAAAAGCAACCGCCAGTAATTGCGGTCGCACATAAGTTGTGTGGAGAGGAAGTGAAGGGAGAATGAGCCTCCCTTGGCTTATCTGCCCCACCCCCCCCCCCTCTCATTCCTCGGTCCACGTGTAAAGCACATCTTCTAGAAGCGACCGCCACTATGGCGGTCGCTACATTTTAAGAAAAACAACAAAAAAAACGACTGCCAGTAATGGCGGTCGCTCTATTAAAGAAATTAAACAATAAAAGCGACCGCCAGTAATGACAATCGCTCTATTAAAAAACAAAAAAATTAAAAGCGACCGCCATTACTGGCAGTCGAAACATTTTCAGAAATTAAAAATATACAAACGACCACCAGTAATGGCGGTTGCTCTATTTAAAAAAATGAAAAATTTAAGCTACCGCCATAATTGGCGGTCGCAACATTTTCAGAAATTAAAAATATACAAACGACCGCTAGTAATGGCCGTCGCTCTATTTATAAATAAATAAAAAACAAAAGCGACCGCCAATAATGGCGCTCGCACATAAGTTGTATGGAGAGGAAGTGACGGGAGAATGAGCCTCCTTTGGCTTATCCCCCCCCCCCCCCCTTTTATTCCTCGGTCCACGCGTAATGCATACCTTCTAGAAGCAACCGCCACCATGGCGGTTGCTCTATTTAAAAAATTAAACAATAAAAACGACCGCCAATAACGACGGTCGCTCTATAAAAAATTAATAATAATAAGAGCGACCGCCATTACAAGCAGTCGCAACATTTTCAGAAATTAAAAATAGACAAGCGACCACCAGTAATGGCGGTCGCTCTATTTTAAAAAAATAAAAATAAAAGCGACCGCCATAATTGGCGGTCGCAACATTTTCAGAAATTAAAAATATACAAGCGACCACCATTACAGCGACCCTGAATTTTTTTTATAAATATTTTTATTAATTGTATTTTTTAATATTTTAAAAATAAAGCGACCGCCAATAATGACGGTCGCTCTATTTTAAAAAATAATAAATAAATGCGACCGACATGAATGGCGGTTGCTGCATTTTCTGAAATTAAAAATATTTTTACTATTTTTAGAATAAAGCGACCGCCATATTATGGCAGTCGCTGTTTTGTTTTGTTTTTGTTTTTGTTTTTTTTCTAAATTAAAGCGACCGCCATATTATGGCGGTCGCTGGTTTTTTTTAATATATATTTAAAATTAAGCGACTGCCATATTATGGGGTTCGCTGGTTTTTTTAATATATTTGTAAAATAAAGCGACCGCCATATTATGGCGGTTGCTTGCTTTTTATGTATTATTGAAAACAAGCGACTGCCAATTCTGGTGGTTGTTTTTTTTAAAAATAAATAAATAAATAAAAATAAAATATGCCACGCCAATACGGAGGTTGCTATATATATTTTTTTTTAAAAGGCGACCACCAATGCGACCGCCAATTTTGATTTTTTTATAAAAATATTTTAAGCGAGCGCCATGTTGGCGGTCGCTCTTATTTCTAAAATTTTGAAATATAAAGCGATCGCCAGTGGCGATCGCTTTCATTTTATTATTTTCTAAAACGTATTTGCCACCGCCACCGTGTCGGTGACGTGGCTGCTTAAGTGCAATATTTTACCTGGTATTTTTTTTACTAGAATATTCCTGGAACCTGACATGACGGAGGTTCCGTCAGCGTGAGGTCTGACATGACCTGACGCTGACTGACGGACGTGACGCTGATAACTGGGCCACTGTGCATCATCTCCGCCCAAGCTACATCATCTCATCTCAAAGATTTTAAAACCTCCTCCGTAAAAGATCTACTAAGATACTGTTGATTCTGTTTCATGGCAAATAGAATGTTTAGTATCTGACCAATCTCCCTCAACCCTGGATACTCGGCTTTGGTGTAAGTGAATCCCTGGTTCCTGAAGAAACTTGTTTCTTGGAAAAGATCCCCTACTTGCAATCTTGCCCTGTGCTCATCCACGCTCACATTACCAAATGGTAATTCAAAAAGCTGTTGCAAGTACTGCGGAATAACTTGTATATCTATGCCCTTCACCTGGGTAACTCCCGTCTTTGGCTCAAAGTTCTTAATGAACTGGATCATCAATTCCCGATGATGCAAAGACCACTCTTTGCGCAACAATCCCTCCAACTGCAATTCCTTCAGCAGCTACACTGCCTGTGGTGTGGCGATAGTTTGCCTCTGTAAGATCGTCGTGCTCTTCACTTGTAGATCCTCCATCTTTCTAATTCGCTTCATCCCGGACAAACAAGAAGGCATTGTTTGGAATAACTACATGAAAGCTTGTAATGCGTATAGCATGAAAGTGTGATTAGCACAGAATGGAACAGGCAAGTGGGTGTAAGCCCGCGGGGCTTGCAAATAGTGAGTGAGAGAGAAAGTACTTTCGACCTGTCCTTCCTTGCGCCACTGCGTAAGAAGTAGAGCTAGTGTATAGTCCGTGATATCCGCCATAGCTACAAAGCTATAGCTTTGATTGCCCCTCCCCGTCGAGACACTGGTTATCCGGAATAACACCTATTCTTCCGCTCATAATCTTCTTAATTTCTTGTTCTTGTTTCTTGAATGGAGTCTCTTGCATAAAATTCACGTTGTTGATTGGCCGTTGCCTCATTAGGTAACTTCTCATTTTTACCCTAATCCGTTCACATTCTATCTTGGAATGACCACTAGGACTGCATATGTGGCAAAGGTTCCCCTTTGCCGGACGCGTAAAGTGTTCCATTACCTGTCCTCTTGATGCATTAATGGGCTCATAATAAGTTTCGGCTGATGTACCGGGTAGGTACTTTGACGGCCCTGTTTGACGCTCATTATTGCAGTACATGCAATGTGGAGTGCTTTGCCCCTTAGGCCACGTGTTTGAATTCAAACACTCTCCCGTCTCCCTCTGTCCGCGTGGCACATTCTCTGAGTTTGACTTCCAAACTGTCTTTACACTTACCGGCCACTTAACTGACGTTAACTCGTGTCCATCTGTCACTGCCCCTATGGACTGTGCAACCTGTGTGGGTTGTGTTGCCTGTGTTGGGCTGTGACAAGCTATGACAAGCTGTGGTAAGCTGTGATATGCTGTATTAGACCGTGGTGGACTGTGATGGCTGTGTGAACACCTGTGTTCTCTTGGTGATTTAAGCTTTGAAGCTTTAATCTTTCCCTTCTTCTGCAACCACAGTACCAAATCACCTGTCTTAAAAATCTTCAATTTACCTTCATCAAACTGATCCTTCCTCTTCATCTGAATTCTGGCCATGTTATCTGCTGCATCAGCACGTACTTCTTCCACATGATATAGTTCATGTTTCCTTACTTTAATTGAATCCTCCAATTCCATTCTCCTCCCCCATTCAGTTCTCATGGTAGGTAATAAGAATTCCACTGGAAGTAAAGCTTCCATACCATAAACTAATTGAAATGATGTATACTTGGTGGTGACTTTATATGAAGTCATGTATGACCACAAAGCTGTCAACAGCTTTGTATCCCAGTTTGTCCTATTCGCATTGACTATCTTAGCCAAGATAGTGCATAGTATTTTGTTGGTGGCCTCTGCCTGCCCATTGCCCTCTGGTTAATAGGTTGTACTCTTCCTGTGCATAATCATGAACTCCTTAGTCAATAGTTCAATGGTCTCATTAATGAAATGACTTCCCTGGTCAGTGATAAATTCCAGGGGACAGCCAAATCTTGTGAGAATGTTCTCCTATAAGAACCTTGTTGTGGACTTAGCTGTGTTGTCCCTCAGAGCCTTAGCTTCCACCCATTTTGTGGTATAATCAGTGGCTGTGATTATATACTTGTTCTGTGTATTCCTGGCTGGTGGATTGATTGGTCCAACAAACTCTAATCTCCATTTATGAAATGGTTTAGTAGGCATTGTAGGATGCAAAGCCATCTTCCCAGATCTTTGCAAAGGTCCTAGCCTTTGACACTCTCATCACAACTCTTGCAATACTTGTGTACATCCTTGAACAAAGTAGGCCACCAGTAACCTGCAAGTAATATTTTCCTACTACAGTACAGCAAATGGGGGGGGGGTTTGCGACGCCACCGTGCCCCACGCCCCACGCGGCGCAACCCGCGGAGCGTGTTTGCGACGCCGGGCCGTCGCAGCCAAACCCCGCGGGTCGCCACCTGGCGCCGGGCCAGGCGGGCGACGCTGGGCATCGCACGGAGTGATGAAGGGAAAATGGCAGCCCTTCCGTGTGACGCCCAAGCGTCGCCCCAGCGAGAGGCAGAAGGCAGCCTTTTTTGGTGACGCCGCTCGTCGCACGCCGAAAAAAAAAAAAAAAAAAACCTTCTTGCCATTTCTTTAATCGCAACCTTTCTTGCGACGCCAGCCGTCGCATGGTGGCATGAAGGGCAAAAGGCCCCTGCGACGGCCGGGCGTCGCAAACTGCCCGGCTGCCCTATTCTTGCAAAAAAATAAAAACGGGTCACAGTTTTGCGACGGCTGGCCGTCGCCGTGTGCGACCCGGCCTCATAAATCCATTTAAAAAAACAGGTCACAGATAGCGACGGTTGGCCATCACCATTTGCGACCCCCGGCCTAAAAACCGCGTTGCAGGTGACAACGCATGGGGGTCGCAGGCAGCGACGGCAGGGCTTTCTAGGTTTAGGTTTAGGGCCTTTGAGGGTTCTTAGTTTTTTTTTTTTTTCATATGGTACTGGGGTAGGTGTTTGTTTTTCTTTATGGTTTAGCTTGTTGTTGTGGACCTTCTTGTTGATTGTGACATTCATTTTGATAATTCTCTTGATACCACATCTGTATGTGTTGCTCCAACATATTCATTGCCTCTGCCTTCTTACTTGAAAGACTACCAGCCACAGCCATATTTGATGAATAATAGAAATAAAGTACAATATGCATGTACATATACAATCAATCGAAGGGATGGGTCCAGTTCGGTGCGAGAATTGTTATGTAGCTTTGATTTTGTGTCTAATCAACTTGAACATCATCATCCGGAGCCTCTTCATCCTCATCAAGCTGCAAATCTTCTTGGTCATCGGAGTCATCGTCATAAATGGCCGGGCCCTCAAAAGACACCTCCAAATCATCCTCCACCTCGTTGTCAATGGCAGTGTCTTCGTCTCCTTCTCCAACATCCGTATCTTCTAGAGCTTCATCATATAGGGTCCAGGATGCATTGTCCGGGGCGTCATCATCATCTTCTACCCCCTCTCCCCAACCTCCATCATCAGCATGATTATGACCAGTCTCTCCGTCCATCGCAATTGCCTCGCTCACCCATGGAGATCGAGACCATGATAGATACGTCTCCTCTTGGCTGAGCATGCACAACCACCTTCCAATTTCCCCCTCTTGTTTTGTCATCGGAGAAGAAAACTTGCTCCATGTCTGAAGGCCGTGAAAAAGGCTCATCAGAGGGACGATGAGTAGGGTTGAGCCTATCTGCATTGACGCGCATGAAACCACAATCATCTTGCACTAGTGTTGCGGAGGGCCCCACAAGATGTGGCTGGAACCACCCTCTCTTGAAGAGAAGAGGCCAGTACCTTGTATACTGAAGTTGGAGGCTGCAATTCCATGGGCAAATTTTGTGAAGGAACATTCCGGCGGCCCGCTCGTCGTCGTGGGCGTCTAGTAACCGGCCTTGGATGGTTCCGCCTCCATGCAAGCGTCTCCTCTTCTCGTTGTTGAACAAGATTATTGTATCTTGCCTCCCACTCATGTATGGATGGGGTGTTCTTCCGTATGAAGTCATGCGCTTGCTCAATCACCAAGGTCGGCAATTTTACCCTCTTCGATTTTTTGGGTAAAACGATGTCCTTGGTTCGTGCATCCTCCTCTTCCTTCCACATCCAAGGGGCTTTCTCATCCACCCTTGCTATGTACTCCGTGCAATATAACATAGCTTCTTGCAACGTATACCCCCCCGCCATGCTACCCTTCGGGTGCGCCATTTGTCTTACAAATCCTTTCAAAGTCTTCATATACGCTCAAGGAAGTACATCCACCGAGAATGAACGGAACCGGCAATCGAAGCCTCTTCCACTAAGTGCACTACCAAGTGCACTTGGATGTCAAAGAAGGAGGGAGGAAGGTGCATCTCCAACATACACATTACCTCCGCCGCCTCCTTCTTCATGCATGGAAAATCTGCCTCTTCCAACTCTTTGGAGCAAATCCACCGGAACAAGCCTCCCAATCTATAGATTGTCTCACGAACCTCGGGAGTCAATGTCCCACGTACTGCAATGGGCAAGATGTCTTGCAATAGATTGTGGTTGTCATGAGACTTCTAACCATGGACCCCGTCTTCTTCGCTGAACTTCGTACGGAGGGATGATCCATAACCAGTTGGTGTTCGGACAGCACTTATGGTGGCTATCACTTTCTTGTATTCCTCCTTTGTCCATTGCCAAGGTGTGCCCCTATACTTCCATCGTACAACACCCTTTGGGTCCACACCATTTTGTTCGGCCCATAGATGGCGCATGCAACCTGCTCCTCAAGCTCCTTTCTAACACCGAGAGAATCTCCTTTTGCAGCCACTCCCTTCTTTGCCGGCGTGCCATGAAGAACCCGAAAAAGGGACGAGCGGACATTCTTCTCAATATGCATGAGATCTAGAAAATGGTGAATCTTCAGGTCCTACATATATCCCCACCCACAAAAACTTACACAAATTTTTTTACGTGAAAGTGACAATGCCACGCATACCAAATGTGCAATATCACATGCATGCATAGGGATATTGACGGTGTTTTTGTGGAATATGTACCGCCCAATATGGCAACTCGTAGAAGATTGAAAGTCGTTTCATGTTGGGCACGTCCACTTCACCGTCCGTGCCCGCATGGCTCCTTCCATCGGTCCTCCCAAAACTGCCTGGACGGTGTCATGGGGGGGGGGGGGCGTACTTCCTCTTTGCCATCAAACAAGTGTTTCTCTTTTCTTTCTCATCGATGGCTCATAGGAAGAAATTTGCGGTAATTGGGATACACTATCTTGTGAAGATGGCGGGAGCTATGTGCATCAAGATCATCGCCACAATGCAAGCATGCATGGTACCCTTTGGTGCTCTCTTTGCCATCAAACAAGTTTCTCTCTTTCTTTCTCTCATCGATGGCTCATAGGAAGAATTTGCGGTAATTGGGATACACTATCTTGTGAAGATGGCGGGAGCTATGTTCATCAAGATCATCGCCACAATGCAAGCATGCATGGTACCCTTTGGTGCTTAGCCCCGAGCAAACAGTTAGTCATGTACTACACATCCCGCCACATTAGCAAAAAACAAAAGTTGTCATGTGCACGGCCCATAATGTCATCTACCCCACTACGGTGCACAAGACTGTCGCCGCTACTTCAATCAATCCCAATCCTCATCGATATTATCCGGCATTGACAAGTGAATGTATGCAGGTTGTTCATGGGGACATAATATACCCTGGATAATCATGCATTGTCTAAAGCAAGATGCCTCTCATCTGAAAAGATTGTCCGCCATAGGGTCAAGTGAAGCATCCAATGCCGGGACCCCTCTCCATAGCTCCTTAAGCTCATCAACAAGAGGTCGCAAGTACGTGTCCATGTTTGCCACTTGTTTTTTCCCTATGAGACATTCACATCGTTGTTTCAATGCTCCACCAATATGCAGATTATACTACAAAATGAATTACACGTCTTACTCCATGATTATGTCACTCATCAATCTTGCATCTGAATTGCGTCAAAGATCATAAGTTTAATGTAAAGTCGAAGGCAATAATAAACATGAAATGAGTACACTCACCTGGCACAATGGCAGCCAACATGATATGGCTTGTTTTAATTGAAAGATACGGAGGATTTGTTTCAAATTCACCATGGTCACCAGCCAAGTGGAATGACTACATGACTGGAAAGAGAATGGGTTGACCCCATCCGAGGAGAAGCCGAGGAGAAGCCGAGGTGGACATGTCGTGGGTCCTCCAAGAGAAAGGGCCACATCTCTTCAATATGCCTCCATGCTTGTGAATCTTGTGGCCTGCAACACCTTTCCCGGGGGCTCCGATGCGAGGCGTGCCTCTCATGAGTTTGGCCAATTCGGGGCTTCGGTACTGTGCCTCAATCGCGGGATGATCGAAAAGTATGCATTTTCTATGATGAAATACCCCACGCCCCCCACATGTAATCATCCCATTAGCACACATAATACAACACCCTTATGTCTTCTTCCCTTTATGCAAGCCTCTCCCTCATTTGGGTGTGAATGATCAAAACCAAACGTCGCTCCTTCCACTCCTCACTCACTCCCTAAACCACAATCAGATCTTGCATGAGTACTACTCTCTAAACCCTAAACTTTGTGGAATACACTTTACACATACATTGAGAAGATTAAAGAAAATAATCTCCATGCGAGGGGAATGGCGCTTATAACCTTTTGCGTGGTACTTTTTTCTTTTTCCCTTGGACATCATCCCGATATCGGTCTTTCTTGCTTGCATTTGGGCACTTGGTGAGATGCGAATCCTCTCCTCCGTAATATAGGGTTTTATCACATGGACATGCATGAAAAATCTTATAGCCCATCCCCACAGAGTCCAAGACTTCCGCTCGCCTCTTTCTTCTTCCGCGACCGTGGCATCTTGGGTTTCAAGTGTGGAGTAAGGATACAGTTTGCAATAGTTTGCATTATGGCAGACATCCCAACATTACTTACGCCAAATCGAATTTGAAGATTGAGCAAAAGTAAGATTGTTGAAAGTCGACTCACTTTCGCCCCTTCGTACAAGGGAGTTCTCGCCTCCCTCTCCATGTCATTTGAGGGGGTCATTTCAGGATCATCGATTGGCCGGGTTCCCTCTTCATGGGATGCATCAGCGCCCACATGATGCTTCAAGAGATCCTCTATGGCTTGCACATCCTCCTGGTTAATTTCATGCTCATTGAAATGCAAACAACAACCTTCAAAATGTGTGTGCATCAAATATGTCATTCAATAATTACATGTATGTGCGCAACGTACACGCATGCAAAGTTTCAAACCCAAACAAAATCATTTGCCCCCCCAATGACGCATTCACCCTATCAACCAATTTTTGTTTATTAATGTGAAAGAAAATCCTCTCATGCCATTGCACCCAACAAACGGATGTGGCTCAAGCTTCATTTTTTCCTACATGTGCTTGAATATGTGTGCAACACCTGTACAAAGATCTAGCAGGAAAATAAAATAAAACTGCCTCCCCAACGACGCACTCACCCTTGCACCAATTTTGAATTAAACCGAACTTAAATGAATTTAAAATAAATATTTGCATTTAAAAAATATATGATTGCGGTTTTGAGGGGCGTAATGATTTTATTTCTAGCTCTATTTTGTTTTGTCACATCGGGCTTTGCACCACTACATCCATGCAAAAAATGGGACAAAAAATAAGTGTGTTTCTAGGGTCACTTTTGCATAACTCTCTATGAAGAGTGCATGAAGTTGAAGATAACTTAACTTTGGAGTGCAAATGAGAGAACAAAATCTGGTTATGGGTCCAAATGACTTTTGCTTACTCCCAAATTTTGCACGCACATTGCATATGCTATCATTAAGCATATGGCTTGAAAATGGAATAAAAAAAAAATCATCTGCAAGCGAAACACAATTTTTCGTCTCTATGACACGTAGCTGCGTTCAACACTAGAATGACCCATTGAATCAACTTGGTTCAAGCTCATATTTGGTCCACATGTGCATAAGTATGTTTAGATCACATATGCAAAGTTGCAACCCACACGAGCAACAAGATTTTTTTTTACATCAATCGATTAATCGGATGTATACAAAGTACATCATGAGAATATCTACAATGCCCCTCTACGCGATCCCTGTCTCAAAGGAACCTTATTTCTATCATACACATCCATGTCTTGACAAGACATAAGTATCTTCCCTCTCTGATTTAGACCAGTGTACTTGGTGGGTCCCAATCATCCCGGGAGAACTCGTATGATGCAAATAGTTCGCTGCCAGCCCTAATAGTCCTACTAACACATGTCATCACAAACATGTGCATCCCCTCACAGTATACTGACATATGACCACAAAAGCTCTCATGCCCATCGCTTCGCTCGTCCCATACTACATTGGTTCTCCTAGGATGACCAAAAGAACTATTGACCAGCCTAGCAACATTGTCGAAGATGTCAGGGTCACCATCACAAAATCTGATCTTAATGGGAGACAATCCCCGTCTACATACATCATGTCCGATGACACACAAAATGTAGGGTAGGATGTATGGGGCTTCGAGGCGTAATGTACGGAATTCCGCGGAGGTGTAGTATGGACCGTAGTAGGGAAACAAGTCCACCATCATGTTTCTCCGAGGATGAACCACAATATCATTGACCATGAATAAACCCTGACCCATAGCAGGGTCTGTAGCGGCTCTCACAACATACCGTCTCCCCCAATACTCGAACTCCACATTTTCTCGGATGGGGGTGGGAGGGTCGAGATGATTCCCCCAACAACGAGGCTGGACGGTCCTCAGTAACATAGTCCTATGCGCTTCCCATCAGGGGCGAGGATCCGGCTCAGGCCGCCCAAGCCGAAGGGGAGGAAACCTAGGGCGAAGCCGTCCCCTCCTAGGGGTTCGGGGGGCACATGCACGTGGAGGTGGAGGTGGAGATGGAGGTAGAGGTGGTGGTGGTGGTGGAGGTGGAGGTGGTACTGTTGGCAGAGGAGATGAAAGTGGAGGTGGTTGAGGATGTAATGTCGGAGGTGCAGCCGGGGGTACAACGTCCGGATCAGGCAAAGAAACAGATGAGGGGGGGGGGGGGGGGGGTGGGCTTGTTCGTCGCCGACCATAACGCCTACGACATCTACGATACCCCTCGATCCTACGCATCTCATCTACGTGCTGCTGGGGGAACCAACTGGTCACATTGGGCACTGCTCTGGCACAAATCTGCAAGTAGACCGGCGCGAAATGCCTCCTGTGCAATGTGATTGCGAGCTTTGGCATCAAGTCGTGGCTGCAATGTGCGTAGTGAACGACGCATCAATACTTATGTCGTAATTTTGATTCATGTATGCTTACCAATCATACTATATTATTAGATAAACCTAAATGTACCTTAAATGAATGTTAATGAGAGGGGTGGGAAAAACACTCACCTTTGCCGCATCCGCAATCTTGTTCTTCTTGTAATGTTTTTCAACAACATGCGGTCGCCGCCTCGGTGGTCTGTGCCGCCCCCCGGCGGTATCCGTTCCCAACATTTAATGCACCAACACTCAATCCTGTCGGGGTGGGGGGGGGGAGGGGGGGGGGGGGGGGGGGTCAAAGGTGGACGTGGTTGGACGGGGTGGCCGTGAGGGGGCAACCCGCGGCGCGCCCGACTCGATCCGGAGTGTCAACATCCTCGCATCACCTGAAATTTGGCCCCGATCCCTTCTACAATTGTGCCCGGCAGCCTGTATTGGATCAGGTGCAAATGGGTGCCTCCTCGCCACGAAAAATGGTCGCTCTAGGGCCACAATCGATATGTGGTACTACCTCCCCATCCTCGAGGGAGACGGGTCGATGTTTCCTCACCATCCCATTCTAATTAACACACACCACCAACACTTTCATTTCTTTCAAAACCGTTGGCAAAAAAACCCTATGCCTCAGCCTCGGCTTTCAAAATTTGGTAACCAAAGGCGGAGCATCCCTATGGTGCTAGAGCCCAAGACAATAAATCCTTCCTCTCGTTCTATCTTCAGGATGCTCACACCATGGAAAAATTTGTTGAGACCCAGCGCTTTGCGATTATCAGATTGAACCACATTTTGGGTATGTGAATCCTAATTACACCGTTTATCCTTTTAACCCCAAGACCCACAACCAAAACCGCCAATCCAAAACCCAGCACCATAAAGAAAAGCAAACACCCTAACCCAGTACCATATGAAAAAATAAAATAAAAAAAATAAAAACTAAGAAACCCAAAAGGCCCTAAACCCTAAATCCAGAAAGCCATCGCCTCCTGCGACACCCTGGCGACGCATTGGACAACGAGTTTTTTTAATTTTTACCTGGGGGTCGCACCCCGCGACGGACAGCCGTCGCGAGGGTCGACGTGTTTTATTTATTTATGGGGTCGGGGGTCGCAAGAAACGATGGCCAGCCGTCGCAATCTTCATTAAACATTTTTGCATTTCAAAAAAGGGCGGGTGTAAGCATGCGACGGCCGGGCGTTGCACGTGGGCGCCGCGCCTTTTTTTTTTCCCTAAGTGCTTCAAGCATCTCTTTCCCCTCCTGTTTTCGTTTGTTCTTTGGGAGAGAGATAGTTCAGAGAGTGGGGTTTAGGGTGGAGGAGAAACGCACCTGCTGCTGAGCCCGAGGTGGTCGCAAGGCCCCAAGGAGTTTGCCCCAACGCCGCTCCAACGCCCAAGGTAAGCACCGCCTCCTCCCTCACTTTCTGTCTTTCTTTCTTGCCCTAAGCACGGGCTGATGTCTCTCTCCCATGTGTGGTAGGAACGCCGCGCAGAGGCGCGACCTAACGAGTTGAAGAGAGAGAGAGCCGTGGTGAGCGGGGAGAGACGCCCTGCAGCGGCGGGGACCCGCGCCGCTGGCAGCCGCGACAGCACCGCAGCAGCTCGCCACAGCAGCTCGCTTCAAGCAACAGCAGCAGCAGAGGTACGTCAGGGAAATTGCACTCTCCCTTTCCTCTTTGCTTCTGTTTACTGTTCAAAGGTAGTCTTCCTGCCCTAACTTTAAATTTAGGTCTGGTGCCAAGAGTGGGATAGACCCTTGAGCGCATCCATGATGTCCTCCCCCATGTCACACATTGGAAACAGGTTCAGGGAAGTTTTCTTCCTAACTTCATTTTCATCGGATAATTTTCTGGTAACAGACATGGCTTTAGACACTACACTCTCTAAGTCAGGTTTATCCAGCAAGGTCAAGACTTGCGGGTCCAGATTCAGATCCTTGAGAATCTCTTTTACTCTCTTCTCCCAGGGCTCACCCTGTTTGACAGGGCGGTCATGTTTCCAAGATATAGAGTCAATTAACTTAGGATATCTGGTGTTGGACATATGTTGCAGCTGAACCCACCATCTGACCTTGAATTTAGGGTGTCAGGAGCTTAAAAGAGAGCAGCACAGAAGAGAGGGAAGATATACATGTCATGTCAAGACATGGACAAGACCGCTAAGGTCATTGTCATTGAAAGACAAAACAGCCCTTTACAGGGCACCATCTAACATTCTCTTTCATGTTTACAATCTCATTTGAATACCCAATTACATTTCAGGGTCTCTGAAAAAACAGGGCGGGAGGGTGGGATTCCAGGTCATTCATATCATGAAAGCACCATAGTACACATCATCATCTCAAGAATCCATTTTAAACTCATTTCAAAAACCAAATTGCAGGTTTGGTTTGAAGATGATGTTTTAGAACCAAGATATAAGCAAGATTCTTAAAAAGGAGAAGAAACAACAGTGTAGAGCCCCCTTAAGCAGGTATAGGCCTAGAATGGTATTTTAAGGCCACATAAAGTAGTTCTGCCAAGGTGAAAGAGCAGCTCAGAAACCCCAGTTTGTTATCAAGCCATGAAACCAAAATGATATGAGGGCCTTGAAGAATGTGTGTTATCTATCAAAGCCTATCCTTTTGATCCATCAGAGTCATATCAAGAGTTCTCATTTCAGAGCCAAGTATCAAGGCAGTCAAAGTAATAACTGCTATTTTGTATCCTTGTATCCTTCATAGCTAAACTCCTACACATGCAAATGTGGTTGTAAAAAACCGTAAACAGGGGTAAGGAGAGAAGCAGAGCCTCATTGGAGCAATCTTGGAGCAGGTCTGAAGCGGCATGGTGGCAGTTTGAAACAGCAGATGGCATCAGCAGCTTAGGTAGCAGCAGTATCCACACTTGCAAGAACAGGAACTGCAAGCTTCAAGAAATCAAGACAAGTGAAGACCCTCACCTGTGCCCGTCCCAAAAACCACCACATAGTGATGTGTGTTAGTGAGGATGCAGCAGGTAAGTGGCAGGTCTTCACAGTTGCTATCCATGTCAGTGTTGAATTCTAAAGCAAGTACAGATCACAATTCAAGCAATGGTAAACTCAAAAAACCTTGAGTGTTTGTGGTATGCCTGCGCCATGGCGTCCAATAGATTGTCTCCAACAGAACGCAATCAGAGTAGAAGCGTTCACAGCTAGAGAGTGGCTCATACACGAAGAGAGAGCAACAAGTAATCTGTAGATAAATAGGGATAGAGTACTTCCCAACAAGGAGTAAAAGCGCCGCTGCAAAATAAAGAACCATGAGTTCATGATCAGAGCAATCACGGCTTTGTCGTCTGCCATAGAAGAATCTGTTTAACCACCACTGCGCATCCCAAGAGCCAGCAATCACGAGTACCATGTAGCAGCAGGGGAGCAGGTTTATACGGCGCATCATCAAGGTTCACTGAAGCACGAGTTCAGTGCTTGAAGTGTGTCGGCCTGCTTAGGGCAAAACTTCCCGATTTTTCATCCAGGATGGATGAAATATCACATTTTACCAAGATATGCATTTTGTCACTGGATGACATCCCATAGAAATGTATCTTTTAGGGTTATGGTATAGGTTTAGGTTTAATAACTGCCATCATTTATGATGGTAGTTTTATTATTCTCTTGGATTTTATAATAGGTAACCATTATTTATGTAGATCATCCAGTTTAGATGAAAAAAATAGATGGTAACTCTAGCTTTCTGTATATTAAGTTTCATCATCCAATAAAATAAAATCATCCAGATTTGGATGAAAAAGGCAGGGGTGAAAAACTAAATAACCTCAAAAGGTTAAGGCCAGATGAAATCCAAAGATTTATAGAGGGAGAGGGAGAGAGGGAGAGAGAGGGAGACATCAGGGGGCAACAAAGAAAAGAAAAGAAGGTGGGGGGGGGAGTGACTGAGCAGCTGCTGCTGCTCAGTCACTCCCCCCCCACATTCTCTGTTTTTCTTTGTTGCCCCCTCTCTTGGGGAAACAAAAGGGACAAATCCTATCTCTGACAGGGACTGATGTTGGTAGTAAGACTTACATTCACATATAGAATTAATCCGGGTTTTCCAGATATCCTCTACAAATCCCTTCACACAAGCATCAATCTGTTGTGTGTGAGTTGCCCAAAAACTAGGCCTCAGAAGGGGCTGGGCTTTTGGCTCAGCATCGACTTTTTCAAAGTTAGTAAACAGAGGTATATGCACAATTCCCTTGATAGATTTGAAGAGAGCGTCTCTTTGGTGAGAGAACCCCGGACAGTGTATCAGAAAATGAATAATGTCTTCAGGTTGCCCACAGACATGGTTGGACACTACAGCCTCTAAGTCAGATTTATCTAGCAGGGTGAAGACTTGCGGTTCTAGGTCCATGTCCTTGAGAATCTCTTCTACTGTCTTCTACGAGGACTTAGCCTGTTTGACAGGTCGGTGGGCGGTCCTGTTTCCAAGATATAGAGTCGATTAACTTAGGATATCTGGTGTTGGACATATGTTGCAGCTGAACCCACCATCTAACCTTGAATTTATCTCGTCGGGAGCTTAAAAGAGAGCATCACAGAAGAGAGGGAGAGAGAGGGACAAAGAGAGGTAGTAAGACTTACCTTCACATATAGAATTAATCCGGGTTTTCCAGATATGCTCTACAAATCCCTTCACACAAGCATCAATCTGCTGTGGCTGCCTCCCCGTGCAGTTGAATTAGAGGTTGCCAATAACGACCACATGATGTGGCACCCACATGCTAATACAGATTTATCCAGCAGGGTGAAGACTTGCGGTTCCAGGTCCAGATCCTTGAGAATCTCTTCTACTGTCTTCTGCCAAGACTTAGCCTGTTTGACGGGTCGGTGGGCGGTCCTGTTTCCAAGATATAGAGTCGATTAACCTAGGATATCTGGTGTTGGACATATGCTGCAGCTGACCCCACCATCTGACCTCCCCCCCCCCCAACCCATTTTTTTTCATTGTTGCCCCCTCTCTCCCTCTCCCTCTATAACTCTTTGGATTTCATCTGACCTTAACCTTTCGAGGTTATTTAGTTTTTTATCCCAGCCTTTTTCATCCAAATTTGGATGATTTTATTATAGGGTGATGAAACTTAATGTACAAAAAGCTGGATTTACCATCTATTTCTTTCATCTAAACTGGATGATCTACATAAATAATGGTTACCTATTATAAAATCCAAGAGAATAATAAAACTACCATCATAAATGATGGCAGTTATTAAACCTAAGCCTATACCATAACCCTACAAGATACATTTCTATGGGATGTCATCCATTGACAAGGTGCCTCTCTTGGTAAAATGTGATTTTTCATCCACCCTGGATGAAAAATCGGGAAGTTTTGCCCTAAGCAGGCCGACACACTTCACAGCACTGAACTCGTGCTTCAGTGAACCTTGATGGTGCGCCGTATAAACCTGCTCCCCTGCTGCTATATGGTACTCGTGATGGCTGGCTCTTGGGATGCGCATTGGTGGTTAAACAGATTCTTCTCTGGCAGACGACAAAGCAGTGATCGCTTTGATCAGAAACTCATGGTTCTTTATTTTGTAGCGGCGCTTTTACTCCTTGTTGGGAATACTCTATCCCTATTTATCTACAGATTACATGTTGCTCTCTCTTTGTGTATGAGCCATTCTCTATCTGTGAACGCTTCTACTCTGATTGCGTTCTGTTGGAGACGATCTGTTGGACGCCATGGCGCAGGGCATACCACAAACACTCAAGGTTTTTTGAGTTTACCCTTGCTTGAATTGTGATCTGTACTTGCTTTAGAATTCAACACTGACATGGATAGCAACTGTGAAGACCTGCCATTTACCTGCTGCATCCTCACTAACACACATCGTTGTGTGGTGGTTTTTGGGACGGGCACAGGTGAGGGTCTTCACTTGTCTTGATTTCTTGAAAGCTTGCAGCTCCTGTTCTTGCAAATGTGGATTCTGCTGCTGCCTATGCTGCTGATGCCATCTACTGTTTCAAACTGCCACCATGCCACTTCAGACCTGCTCCAAGATGGCTCCAATGAGGATCTGCTTCTCTCCTTACCCCTGTTTCTGGTTTTTTACAACCACATTTGCATGTGTAGGAGTTAAGCTATGAAGGATACAAGGATACAAAATAGCAGTTATTACTCTAACTGCCTTGATACTTGGCTCTGAAATGAAACTTCTTGGTATGACTATGATGGATCAAAAGGATAGGCTTTGATAGATAACACACATTCTTCAAGGCCCTCATATCATTTTGATTTCATGGCTTGATAACAAACAGGGGTTTCTGAGCTGCTCTTTCACCAGGGTGGATGAAAAATCACATTTTACCAAGAGAGGCACCTTGTCAATGGATGACATCCCATAGAAATGTATCTTTTAGGGTTATGGTATAGGCTTAGGTTTAATAACTGCCATCATTTATGATGGTAGTTTTATTATTCTCTTGGATTTTATAATAGGTAACCATTATTTATGTAGATCATCCAGTTTAGATGAAAGAAATAGATGGTAAATCCAGCTTTTTGTACATTAAGTTTCATCACCCTATAATAAAATCATCCAAATTTGGATGAAAAAGGCTGGGATGAAAAACTAAATAACCTCAAAAGGTTAAGGTCAGATGAAATCCAAAGAGTTATAGAGGGAGAGGGAGAGAGGGAGAGAGAGGGACCCACCAGCCAATCCCCTGGCATGGCAGAACCTTACGGAGTGAGTGTGGTATGCACTCACCCCGTAAGGGAGTGCATACCAGACCTCTTCTCATAAGGTTTTCCCTCTTCCATGTAGTTCTATCCTCAGATTATATTATCCAAAGGAGTAGAATCCTACATCCTCACTTCCTCGGATCAAGAATAAAATGATGGCATAAAATGTATCATAGCAAAACTAGTATAGTATCACTAGAAAAGAACGGAGAGTTCAATGGTGTCACTTAGCTCTGTATAAGTTTTTAGAAAGTACCTTTCAGTTCTCAATAAGCTCTTGTACAGGAAGAGCAGGCCAGGGAATGAACCACGTTCAAGGAATTTTGTCAAGATACGAGCAAGTTTTCTGGTCTTGAAACCATTCCTCCCAAGAGTGTTAATCAGAATGCTACACTCCTTCCCAGCCAAATCAGCATTGCTGGAAATGTATAGAATAGGCACAACTTGTGAAATCACAATGTTATAAGATTGATTCACGGGCCTATTGGATAAGAACTGGATATATTGAGTGTAAGAGAAAGGAAGTAGTCTTCTCTTGTCATAATTCTGGAAATGGAACTCACCTGTGTCACTGTTTGAGACTGTAATCTGGATATTCATGAAACAAGCTTCCAACCCCACGTATTGGGAATCGGTTTTAGTGCGTAGTAGCTCAGGTTTGATCTCCACTACATTGAGTGGGTAGATCCACCAAGGGTTGTTGCTACTTCTGTCTGCCCATGGGTCCAGGAATAGCATTGCATCATCCACATTCAGCCAGCATATATCATCAATGTATCTGAAGGCATATTTAAACATAGGCATAAGCTGGAATTGTCCTAAAGCTGCAAGCCTTAAGATGAATTTGATTTCATAAGAAAGGAAGTACATGTTGCACCATAATGGTGAGCATGAACAACCCATAGGTATTCCAGAAATCTGCTGCCACACACGGTCCCCTAAGGCGACAAAACAGTGTGACATAAGCCATTTGTGGAGCATAAATAGCTTGACTTCAGAAAGTTCAATCCAGGTACCTGATTTTGGGGAAGACGTGCCCCATCTACTTTTTCTGAAAGTACCGTTTTTGTTGAATCCATAGAGTATGACGTGCTCGGGGGTGAGACCGATGGTGTTGCTGGAATGCAATCTTCACCACGTATTCAATGGCGTCCCCTAAGTTATCATGTCCTGTCAAAGGTATGTTTCTCATAGCATTGTGTAATGTCAGCAACAAAGATGTTATGGACTTTTTCAGGCAGGTTTAGTGTAAAGTCAGTGATGGAGTCAATAATCCAATACATAGTAGTAGATACTTTGAAAAATTGCTCATAAGTATCCAGCCTTGTCTTGGCCCATTCTTTTACCAATGGTAGAAGATCCATGGTAGCCCTTGTAAGAAGGCTAGCTAGTTCACTGAAAACACATTTATGGGCATTGGTAATCCATCTGTATTTTTTCTTATGTAGCTTGTAGATTCCCATAATGTAAGGTAGTCTATAGGAGGGAGCAGGTATCTCCGGAATCAGACTCTGTATTTCCACGGAGATGTTTCCTAGAACAAGGTCAGGTGGCAGCCATACCTCAGCTTGCTTGCATGGTGTAAAGTCTTTACCCATCAATCTGTGGAAGGTGTTAGAGGACTGTCTCGGACTTAGACACTTATACGGGATCTGTGGAGTACCCTTAATTTTTGCACAGACTGAGACCAACAGGAGCCTTAGGGGTGACAGCAGCGCACTTTAGGGGGGGGGTTACACAGCCCGTCACAGCCAACACAGCCGACACAGCCAGACACAGTCAACACAGCTCATCACAGCCCGACACAGCCCGTCACAGCCAACACAGCCGACACAGCCAGACACAGTCAACACAGCTCGTCACAGCCCGACACAGCCCATCACAGCCAACACAGCCCGACACAGCCAGACACAGTCAACACAGCTCGTCACAGCCAACACAGCCCGTCACAGCCGACACAGCCAGACACAGTCAACACAGCTCGTCACAGCCCGACACAGCCCATCACAGCCAACACAGCCCGTCACAGCCGACACAGCCACACAACCAGTCACAGCCCGACACAGCCGGTCACAGCCGGTCACAGTTTCACACAGCCAGTCACAGCTTGACACAACTGTCACGACCATAGGGAACGGATAGCAGGACAGGGAACGACAGTGGGGAACAACACCTGCAAATGGAACATGTTAGTTCACGGACGACGGTTAGTGAGGGAAACGGTTAGAACAACAGGTAGGAAAATAAAGCTAGAAGCAAGGACTGAAAGGGGGATGATTCTTGGAGCACTTCGGGGGGGGGGGGGGAATCACTGCTGGAAGGAGTGGGAGGAGCACTTCTTGGGGGAGACTTCGGACATCACTTGGGGAAAGGAGGAGAGAGCGTATCTCTGAGCAGAAAGATGGAGAGCACGGAGTAGGAGGAGGATCTATTGATGCTTAATGAATGCAAGCAGTAGAATTGTAATGTAGAGCAGATTAGAGACTCCATGGCTTCAGCCTGATACTTGATAGATATTAATCTGATACACACTTCATACTCACACTGTGTAGAGTGATCTGAGTGAAGCTGTGGAATGAATGGATGAGTTGATGGAATCCGATAAATTGATGAAGCAAACTGATACTTAATTACCATCAGAAAGGTAACTAGCTAACATGAATGCGGGAAGGAAAACAAATAGGAAACACCCCCATGATACACTAGCTGTAGGTCATGACTGATTGTTCTGAGCGGGCTGAGTACTTAGAGATTTCCAACTCTTCTATCTTGGAGTTTCCGCCTCAGATAGCGAAGGGATGGGTGAGTAAAAGCCGCGCGACATTTGGCGACCATACTGGGGACTGGGTCATGAACAACCAGATGTGACAGGCATCTGGTGGGATCATGGTGGATGGAGAATTAAAGAATTTGATGTGAATCAAATTCCTTGTGAAACTGAGAAGGAAAGATTGTCCAAACGATTCTTCCAGAGGTTTTTGGAATTGCCAGACGGTTGTAAAGAAAACATTCTTAAAAGAGTGCATGATGCTGACCCAGAGTGGGGTCTGAAGAAAGGAGTGATAAAGATTTATCAGGTGGCCTGTAGAGGAAGAGCACGTTGGTTACCAACATTGGTTTATGTGATAGCATTGCTATCCATTAAGCGAGTAGAGTTTGAAGGCTGGGAGGAAAGAAAGGTGAATGTTTATACTCATATGCATGAAGAGCTTGTACTGGTAAAGAATTGGATTCCAAAGGATATTTTGTGGATCAAACTCACACCAAGAACAGCTTTTCAGACTTGTTTGCCATATGGTTATATGGTAACGGAGACTTCAAGTATAGCCAAGGGTGCATTGAAGCTTGAAAGAAACCCAGGCATATACGAGAGATATTACAGAAGAGAGTTTTGGTTATTGCCACATTAAAAAGAAATGAAAGACATGGGACATGAGTGATGAAAGAGAAGCTAGACGCCAGAGATATTCAGCAAAAAGAGAAAGCTATCTGAAAGCTAATTATCCATATCTTTGGGAGAGAGGAATAGACATAGGGAATCATCTGGACCTCTCACACCATTAAGATCAAAGAGTACATCACCCATACCGGAAGAACTAGAGTTGGATGCCACTCCTTCTGTTTCTTTGCAAGAAAGATTAAGGGAATTGGTACGGGAAGAAGATCAATCACGAGGTGAAAGATCTGAGGTACATCCCTGGATAAAAGATTTGATATAAATCTTTGATAAGAGTTGGCATGGAACACCAAAAGCAGGAACTCCAGTTTCTGAAGCGGAAGGTGAAGAAGGAGGAGAGGATGTGGCAAAGCCAACGGAGAGTTCAGACTCTCCAACACCATTGCAGTTGAGTTACATGAGTGAAGAAGAAACCCAAGGGCAGAACTTGGAGGATGAAAACAAAGAAGAAATTGGAAGAGGAAGAATATGAAGAAGTAGACCCAACAGCTGAGGTTGAGACTACAACCAGGACATCCCAACCCGTTGGACCTGGATCAAGTGGAGCACTTGGATCACAGGCCAACGAAGGTGTCGGCTCAGGGGGATCAGGCGGGCTGCCTGGATCTGGCTCTGGGGGGACAGGGAGTGTGGGAAGTAGTGCAACTGAAGCTGGGAATACTGTGAATATCGTGGGACCAGAAGCAGGGAGTGCTCAAGGGCCACCACTTGGTGGAAGATCCACCACAACAACAACAGGTCCAGAAGGACCAGCACCAGCAAGGGTGCCAGCACCTGTCAGTGGGCAGAAAGTAGGGCCACAGATGGCGTTACAACCAACACGGGCAAAACCACCTTTTCCAATATATTCAGGAAAAGGGGATCCCGATGTACACATTAGCCAATTTGAGCACATGTGTATAGTAAACAATGAGAATGGTGATGATGCCAAGATGAGATTGTTTCCTTGTTCACTTATAAAGAAAGCAAGTGAATGGTATGCAAGATTCCCTGATAATCATTTCCTAACCTGGAATGGCTTGAATACAACATTCCGAAATAGGTTCAGGACAAGTAAAACTGAGGATGAAGTGTATGGAAGTTTACAACAGTTAAAGCAAAAGAAGCATGAAACTGTTGAGGAGTATATGGAAAAGATGGAATTGATGATGAAAAAGCTGGCTGCAGTACCAGCACCAGGGTTACAGAAGACTTGGTTTGTGAGTGGACTAAGACCAGAGTTGCAAAAGAAAGTGGATATGTTACCCCATAATACAGTGGAGGAGGCATTTGAAACTGCAAACAGAATTGAGCAATTGGGAATGCTCAGGAGAGAGAAAAGGGATGATGAGGACTCTGAGGATGAGTCAGATGAAGAAGAAGAGCAAGAACTAAAAAAGAAGAGTAATAGAAAGGAGAAGTTGAAGAGGGATAACTATGAGAAAAGATTGGAAGAAATCTTGAAGAAGTATGCCACAGAGGCTGCAACACATTGGAGGAAGGGTGTATGGTGTGCAAAGTGCCAGAATGAAGGCCATACCACCACAGAATGCCACATGAAGGAGAAACACTGTACTATCTGTAAAATGGATAACCATTCTATGAGAATTGTTACTACAACAGAAGGACAGTTGCAAGAGAACCTAGGCAAGTAAGGGTGCATCAGGTGCAGCCCCAGCCAAGAAGAAACAATGATCAGGACCACTATGGTAGGTCTGGTGGTTATAACAATGGCATGGAAGGGAGAGGTAATTCAAGAGGGAATTACCAAGGAAATTCCAGAGGCAACTATCAGGGTAATCCAAGGGGAATTACCAGCCCGGAATCAGGATTACAGAAATAATCCAAGAGCAGACCAAGGGCGAGGACCCAATGGTGAAGAACTATGTTACTATTGTAATCAACCAGGACATCGCAAGGCAGCCTGTTCATTCTGGATTAGACACCAGAATGAGATGAGAGCTCTTGTGAATGAGGGCCCAGTGGTGGCAGCTCACATGGTTAGGCCATGTGTTGTACCAGAAGTAAGTACAATGATAGTAACAAGAAGTAAAGCCAAACTAACACCTCCAGTAGTAGAGGAAGAAGATGATAATGAAGGTGGCAGTGATATGCCTGAAGATGATGAGGCTTGGAGAGATGAGAAGGAACTGCACAAGGAAGTGGCAGATACCATAAGGGAAATGCAGAAGAGTACTGATATTCCTGTGGCAGATTCCTCTGATTCTGATGGAGAAGAAGAAGTGAGTGAGGATGAAAGGACGAAAGAAGATGCAGACATGCAAAGTAATGAAGAGACTTTGGCTGAAGTAATATGCCAGACCAAAGCAGAGATTACCATTGGACAGCTATTGGCTGTGGCACCTTATTGTAGGCACAGGCTGTATCAAACAATCAATCGATTGCCCAGGAGACAGGAAACACAGACCTGAACAGCAAGGTGACCAGTTATAATGTGAAGCCGGAAGGGCGAGAAACAGTCATGGACTTTGATGATTCTATGCCAGTAATCCAATTGAGAATTGGAAGCACAGAACTAACTGATGTACTGATAGATGGAGGTTCTGGAGTAAATATCATGACAGACCAATTAAGGAAGAAGCTTGGTCTAAGTAACATGAAACCAGCCCCATTTACAGTAACAATGGCAGATCAAAGAAGTGTACAGCCATTGGGATTAATAAGAGGAGTTAAGATACAGATACAGAAATGATCTTTATGATCACAGTAACTGTGTTGAAGATGGATGAAGTCATGGAGGCTTACTCCTTATTATTGGGACGTCCGTGGCTGAAACAGGCCAGGGTATTCCATGACTGGAATTCTCAGTTACTAACCGTGCATAATGGGATACACGAGATACAAATTACCACAAAGAAATCTAGTAGATTACCTGCTACGAGAAGACCTCGAGGAGTCAGAGAGTATGACTGGAGAGGAGGACTGGATGAGGAGCAGGAAGCTACCCTGTTTGCTGCACACCCAGAGTGGGAGCAGGTTGCAGAGATGCGGCTGGAAGGCCTAAGTTGTTTAAGGGGTATCTGCTGTGGTGTAGTGTCAACAACACTGATTGAAGAGGAAACCAGCAGTTACCCATCACATTTCTATGAAGAAAAAGAAGGAGAAATGGAAATCCTAGAGGAACCAGCCACTGTGAGTTTAAAGGATGAAGTGGTGACTGGTTGGACAATCACAGCTGATGAGCAAGTGAGGGAAGTGAATGTGGGAACTAAAGAGGAACCGAGGATGGTGAAGGTAGGAGCTGATTTGGAGCCAGAATTCTTTGAAGAAGCTAAGAGTTTGTTCATCAAATACAGAGATGTATTTGCTTGGAGCTATGAGGATTTAAAAGGGATACCACCTGAAATCTGTCAGCATAAGATTGAACTGGAACCGGGGTCAGTACCAATCAAGCAGGCAAGGTACAGAATGAATCCCAACTACGCACAGAAGGTTGGAGAAGAGATCAAGAAGTTGGCTGAGGCTAAGTTTATATACCCAATAGAGTATACAACTTGGTTGTCACCCATTGTGATAGTTCCCAAGAAGAATGGTAAACTAAGAGTTTGTGTGAACTACAAGAAGTTGAATGCTTGTACGAAGAAAGATCCTTTCCCTTTGCCATTCACAGAAGCAGTATTAGACACTGTGGCAGGCCATGAGATGTACTCATTCATGGATGGCTTCAGTGGTTATAATCAAGTGCAAGTGGCAGAAGGAGACCAAGGAAAAACAGCTTTCATCACAGACTGGGGTGCTTATGCATACAAAGTCATGCCCTTTGGACTTTGTAATGCACCAGCGACCTTTCAGAGAGTGATAAATGAATCTTTTCATGAGTATCTGGATGATTTCATGCAGGTGTTCGTGGATGATTTCAGTGTGTACAACTCTAAGAATGAGCACTTGCATAAATTGGAGTTATGTTTGGCCAGATGCAGGATGAGAGGTCTGGGCCTGAATCCAGAGAAGTGTACTTTTTGTGTGAACTCAGGGGTGCTTCTGGGACACATTGTGTGTAAGAGGGGACTTCTTGTGGATCCCAGGAAAACAGAGGCAATTAAAGCCTCTCCACCACCAGTGAATGTTAAGAGTCTAAGGAGATTCCTTGGACAAACCAGCTATTACAGAAGATTTGTCAGACGGTATGCACAGATAGCAGCACCATTGAGCAAACTTCTGAAGAAAGATGCAGTGTTTGCATGGACACCTGAATGTCAACAGGCTTTTGAGGAACTTACATTGTCAGTAACAACTACACCTGTGCTAATTAGTCCTCACTGGCAGAAAATATTTCATGTTCACTGTGATGCTTCTGGAGAAGCACTAGGAGCAGTGTTAGCCCAAAATGTAACAGGAAGGATAGATTCACCTGTGTACTATGCTAGCCGATTGATGAACAATGCCGAAAGAAATTATAGCACAACGGAAAGAGAAGCATTGGCAATGATCTATGCAGTGAAGAAATTCAGGCATTACCTATTGGGCAAGAAGTTTATGTTCTATGTGGATCACCAGGCTCTGATATACCTGGTAAACAAACCTCTGATAAGCGGAAGAATAGCAAGATGGTTAATAATCTTGCACGAGTTTGAGTTCGAGGTTGTTTACAAGCCTGGGAGACTGCATCTTGTGGCGGATCACTTGTCAAGGTTATCAACAGGAGAACCAGCCACGGGAGTAATGATCATTACCAGATGCGAGTCTATTTACAGTGGAGGTGCAGGGAAGTGTAGATGACTGGTTAGATTGGCAGTGGCCAATCAGATACTACCTTGCTCATGGTCAGTGCCCACCAAGTTATGGAAAGGAGCAGAGAAAGAGAATTGCTATCAAGGCTCTACCTTACACTATGGTAGGGAGCAGAATGTATAAGCTAGGACCAGATGGAGTGCTGAAGTGATGCTTATACCACCATGAAGTTAATAAAGTTTTGGAGGAAGTTCATAAAGGAGTGGCAGGAGGTCATTTTGGAGAAGAGACTACCAGCAGGAAAATACTACATGCAGGTTACTGGTGGCCTACTTTGTTCAAAGATGTACACAAGTATTGTCAGAGTTGTGATGAATGTCAGAGGCTGGGACCTTTGCAGAGATCTGGGAAAATGTCTTTGCATCCTACAATGCCTACGGAACCATTTCAGAAATGGGGACTAGACTTTGTTGGACCAATTAACCCACCAGCCAAGAATACACAGAACAGGTACATAATTACAGCCACAGATTATACTACGAAGTGGGTGGAAGCTAAAGCTTTGAGGGACAACACAGCCAAGTCCACAGCAGACCAATAGGAGCCTTAGGGGTGACAGGTGCAGGCTTTAAGGGGTTTAGACAGTCAGCCACAGTCTAACACAGACAGTCAGTCACAGTCTTATACAGCTTTACACAGTCCGTCACAGTCTATCACAGCTTGCCACAGCCCGTCACAGCTTCACAGTCCGTCACAGTCCAACACAGCTATACACAGCCAGTCACAGTCGACACAGCCCGACACAGCTTTGTACAGTCAGTCACAGCCGACACAGCCCAACACAGCCAGTCACAGCCGTCACAGTCGACACAGCTTCGCACAACCAGTCACAGCCCGACACAGCCAGTCGTCACAGTCGACATAGCTTCGCACAGCCAGTCACAGCTGCTGATGAGCAAGTGAGGGAAGTGAATGTGGGAACTAAAGAGGAACCGAGGATGGTGAAGGTAGGAGCTGATTTGGAGCCAGAATTCTTTGAAGAAGCTAAGTGTTTGTTCATCAAATACAGAGATGTATTTGCTTGGAGCTATGAGGATCTAAAAGGGATACCACCTGAAATCTGTCAGCATAAGATTGAACTGGAACCGGGGTCAGTACCAATCAAGCAGGCAAGGTACAGAATGAATCCCAACTACGCACAGAAGGTTGGAGAAGAGATCAAGAAGTTGGCTGAGGCTAAGTTTATATACCCAATAGAGTATACAACTTGGTTGTCACCCATTGTGATAGTTCCCAAGAAGAATGGTAAACTAAGAGTTTGTGTGAACTACAAGAAGCTGAATGGTTGTACGAAGAAAGATCCTTTCCCTTTGCCATTCACAGAAGCAGTATTAGACACTGTGGCAGGCCATGAGATGTACTCATTCATGGATGGCTTCAGTGGTTATAATCAAGTGCAAGTGGCAGAAGAAGACCAGGGAAAGACAGCTTTCATCACAGACTGGGGTGCTTATGCATACAAAGTCATGCCCTTTGGACTTTGTAATGCACCAACAACCTTTCAGAGAGTGATAAGTGAATCTTTTCATGAGTATCTGGATGATTTCATACAGGTGTTCTTGGATGATTTCAATGTGTACAGCTCTAAGAATGAGCACTTGCATAAATTGGAGTTATGTCTGGCCAGATGCAGGATGAGAGGTCTGGGCCTGAATCCAGAGAAGTGTACTTTCTGTGTGAACTCAGGGGTGCTTCTGGGACACATTGTGTGCAAGAAGGGACTTCTTGTGGATCCCAGAAAGACAGAGCCCATTAAAGCCTCTCCACCACCAGTGAATGTTAAGAGTCTAAGGAGATTCCTTGGGCAAACCAGTTATTACGGGCAGCTTGGATCTGCCTCTGGGGGGACAGGGAGTGTGGGAAGTAGTGCAATTGGAGCTGGGAATACTGTAAGTATAGAGGGGCCAGTAGCAGGGAGTGCTCAAGGGCCAATATTTGGTGGGAGTTCCACCACTACAACAACAGGTCCTCAAGGACCAACACCAACAGGAGGACCAACAACTGTCAATGGGCAGGGTGTAGGGCCACAGATGGCGGTACCTCCAACACGGGGAAAACCACCTTTTCCAATATATGCAGGGAAAGGGGATCCTGATGTACACATCAGCCAATTTGAGCACATGTGTATTGTGAACAATGAGAATGGCGATGATGCCAAGATGAGACTATTTCCTTGTTCACTTATCAAGAAAGCAAGTGAATGGTATGCAAGATTCCCTGATAATCATTTCCTAACCTGGAATGGCCTTAGTACAGCATTCCGGAATAGGTTCAGGACAAGCAAAACTGAGGATGAAGTGTATGGGAGTTTACAACAGTTAAAGCAAAAGAAACATGAAACTGTTGAAGAGTCATGGAAAAGATGGAGTTGATGATGAAAAAGTTGGCTGCTATGCCAGCACCAGGGTTACAGAAGACCTGGTTTGTGAGTGGATTAAGACTTGAATTACAAAAGAAAGTGGATATGCTACCTCATAATACAGTGGAGGAGGCATTTGAAACAGCCAACAGAATTGAGCAGTTGGGAATGCTCAGGAGAGAGAAAAGGGATGATGAGGACTCTGAAGATGAGTCAGATGAGGAAGAAGAGCAAGAGCTCAAGAGGAAAAGTAAGAAGAAGGAAAAGTTGAAGAGGGATAACTATGAGAAAAGATTGGAGGAAATCTTGAAGAAGTATGCCACAGAGGCTGCAACACCTTGGAGGAAAGGTGTTTGGTCTGCAAAATGCCAGAATGAAGGCCATACCACAGCTGAATGCCACATGAAGGAGAAACATTGTACTATCTGTAAAATGGATAACCATTCTACTGAGAATTGTTATTACAACAGAAGGACAGCTGCAAGAGAACCTAGGCAAGTAAGGGTGCATTAAGTGCAGCCCCAGCCAAGAAGAAACAATGATCAGGACCACTATGGAAGGCTTGGTGGTTATAACAATGGTATGGTAGGGAGAGGTAATCCAAGAGGGAATTACCAAAGCAATCTCATGGGCAACTATCAGGGTAATCCAAGGGGGAATTACCAGCCAGGGAATCAAGATTATAGAAATAATTCCAGAATTGTTCAAGGGCGAGGACCCAATGGTGAAGAACTGTGTTATTATTGTAACCAGGCATGACATCGCAAGGCAGCCTGTCCATTCTGGATCAAACACCAGAATGAGATGAGAGCTTTTGTGAATGAGGGCCCAGTGGTGGCAGCTCACATGGTTAGGCCATGTTTTGTACCAGAAGTGAGTACAATGATAGTGACTAGAAGCAAAGCTAAACTAATACCTCCAGTGGATGAGGAAGAAGATGATAATGAGGATGGCAGTGATGTGCCTGAAGATGATGAGGCTTGGAGAGATGAGAAGGAACTACACAGAGAAGTGGCTGACACCATAAGGGAAATGCAGAAGAATACTGATATCCCTATGGCAGATTCTTCTGACTCTGATAGAGAAGATAGAGACGATGAAGATGAAGTGAAGAAAGAAGTTGTACAAGTGCAGAGTAATGAAGGGACTCTGGCTGAAGTAATATGCCAGACCAAAGTTGAGATTACCATTCGACAGCTATTGGCTGTAGCACCTCATTGTAGGCACAGGTTGTATCAAGCAATTAATCAGATTGCTCATGTGACAGAGAACACAGACCTGAGCAGCAATGAGACAAGTTATAATGTGAAGCCTGAAGGGTAAGAAACAGTCATGGACTTTGATGATTCTATGCCAGTAATCCATTTGAGAATTGGAAGCACAGATTTGACTGATGTACTGATAGATGGAGGCTCAGGAGTGAATATTATGACAGACCAATTAAGGCAGAAGCTTGGTATGAGTAACATGAAACCAGCCCCATTTACAGTAACAATGGCAGATCAAAGGAGTGTACAGCCTTTAGGCTTGATAAGAGGAGTGAAGATACAGCTCCAAAAGCTGATTTTTAAGATCACAGTGACTGTGTTGAAAATGGATGATGTTATGGAAGCTTACTCCTTATTACTGGGGCGACCATGGTTGAAACAGGCCAGGGTATTCCATGACCGGAATTCCCAGTTACTGATTGTACATGATGGGAAGTACAAGATACAGGTCACCACTAAGAAATCTAGTTGGCTACCTGCTACCAGAAGACCTCGTGGAGTCAGAGAGTATGACTGGAGGGGAGGACTTGATGAGGAGCAAGAAGCTACCCCGTTTGCTGCACACCCAGAGTGGGAGTAGGTTGCAGAAATGCAACTGGGAGGCCTGAGTTGTTTTAAAGGTATCTGTTGTGGTGCAGTAACAGCAACACCAATTGAGGGTGAACCAAGTAGTTACCCACCACATTTCTATGAGGAAAGAGAGGGAGAAATGGAAATCCTAGAAGAACCAGCCACTGTGAGTTTACAGGATGAAGTAGTAGCTGGGTGGACAATCACCACTAAGGAGCAGATGAGAGACGTGAATGTGGGAACTGAGGAGGAACCAAGAATGGTGAAAGTAGGGGCTGACTTGGAGCCAGAATTCTTTGAGGAAGCTAAGAGCCTGTTTATCAAATACAAAGATGTATTTGCTTGGAGCTATGAGGATCTGAAAGATTTGCCAGCATAAGATTGAACTGGAACCAGGGTCGGTACCAATCAAACAGGCTAGGTACAGGATGAATCCTAACTATACACAGAAGGTTGGGGAAGAGATCAAGAAGTTGGCTGAGGATATACCCGATAGAGTATACAACTTGGTTGTCACCCATTGTGATAGTTCCCAAGAAGAATGGCAAATTGAGGTTTGTGTGAACTATAAGAAGTTGAATGCTTGTACAAAGAAAGATCATTTTCCTTTGTCATTCACAGAAGCTGTACTGGACACTGTGGCAAGCCATGAGATGTACTCATTTATGGATGGCTTCAGTGGGTATAACCAAGTGCAAGTGGCAGAAGAAGACCAAGGAGAGACAGCCTTCATCATGGACTGGGGTGCTTATGCATACAAAGTCATGCCTTTTGGACTTTGTAATGCACCAGCAACTTTCCAGAGGGTGATAAGTGAATATTTTCACAAGTATCTGGATGATTTCATGCAAGTGTTCTTAGATGACTTCAGTGTGTACAGCTCCAAGAATGAGCACTTGCAGAAGTTGGAATTATGTTTGGCCAGATGCAGGATGAGAGGTCTTGGTCTGAATCCAGAAAAGTGTACTTTCTGTGTGAATTCAGGGGTACTAATGGGACACATTGTGTATAAGAAAGGACTGTTGTGGATCCTAGAAAGAGAGAGGCTATTAAAGCCTCACCACCACCAAGTAACGTTAAGGGTCTACGGAGGTTCCTTGGCCAAACTACTTATTATAGAAGGTTTGTCAAACGGTATGCACAGATGGCAGCACCATTGAGAAAGCTTTTGAAGAAGGATGCAATATTTGCATGGACAGCTGAATGTCAACACGCATTTGAAGCACTTACATTGTCAGTAACAACTACATCTGTGCTGATTAACCCACATTGGCATATAGTATTTCATGTACACTGTGATGCCTCAGGAGAAGCATTGGGAGCTGTGTTAGCCCAGAATGTCACAGGAAACATAGATTCACCTGTGTACTATGCTAGCAGGTTGTTGAACAGTGCTGAAAAGAACTATAGCACCACTGAAAGAGAAGCATTGGCAATGATATATGCAGTCAAGAAATTCAGGCATTACCTATTGGGAAGGAAGTTTATGTTTTATGTGGATCATCAGGCTTTGATTTATCTGGTGAACAAGCCTTTGATAAGTGGCAGGATAGCAAGATGGTTAATAATCTTGCACGAGTTTGAATTCAAAGTTGTTTACAAGCCTGGCTGTTTGCATCTTGTGGCAGATCACTTGTCACGCCTATCAACAGGAGAGCCCGCCACGGGAGTAGACGACCAACTACCTGATGCCAGTCTATTTGCGGTGGAGGTGCAGGGAAGTGCAGATGATTGGTTAGATTAGCAGTGACCAATCAGATACTACCTTACTCATGGTCAGTTCCCACCCACTCCTGTGGCGGCCTCTCCTGTTGTTAGTCGTGACAAATGATCTGCCACAAGATGCAAACGGCCAGGCTTGTAAATAACCTCGAACTCAAACTCATGCAAGATTATTAACCATCTTGCTATTCTTCCGCTTATCAGAGGTTTGTTCACCAGATATATCAGAGCCTGGTGATCCACATAAAACATAAACTTTCTTCCCAATAGGTAATGCCTGAATTTCTTGACTGCATAAATCATTGCCAATGCTTCTCTTTCCGTTGTGCTATAGTTCCTCTCAGCACTGTTCATCAACCGGCTAGCATAGTACACAGGTGAATCTATATTCCCTGTAACATTCTGGGCTAACACCGCTCCCAACGCTTCTCCTGATGCATCGCAATGAACATGGAATACTACATGCCAGTGAGGGTTAATCAGTACAGGTGTAGTTGTTACTGACAGTGTAAGTTCCTCAAATGCCTGTTGACATTCCGCTGTCCAGGTAAACACTGCATCTTTCTTCAGTAGTTTGCTCAATGGTGTTGCTATTTGTGCATACCTTTTGACAAATCTCCTGTAATAACTGGTTTGCCCAAGGAATCTCCGTAGACTTTTAACATTCACTGGTGGTGGAGAGGCTTTAATGGACTCTGTCTTTCTGGGATCCACAAGGAGTCCCTTCTTACACACAATGTGTCCCAGAAGCACCCCTGAGTTCACACAGAAGGTACACTTCTCTGGATTCAGGCCCAGACCTCTCATCCTGCATCTGGCCAAACATAACTCCAATTTATGCAAGTGCTCACTCTTAGAGCTGTACACACTGAAATCATCCAAGAATACCTGCATGAAATCATCCAGATACTCATGAAAAGATTCACTTATCACTCTCTGAAAGGTCGCTGGTGCATTACAAAGTCCAAAGGGCATGACTTTGTATGCATAAGCCCCCCAGTCTGTGATGAAAGCTGTTTTCCCTTGGTCTTCTTCTGCCACTTGCACTTGATTATAACCACTGAAGCCATCCATGAATGAGTACATCTCATGGCCTGCCACAGTGTCTAATACTGCTTCTGTGAATGGCAAAGGGAAAGGATCTTTCTTCGTACAAGCATTCAGCTTCTTATAGTTCACACATACTCTTAGTTTGCCATTCTTCTTGGGAACTATAACAATGGGTGACAACCAAGTTGTATACTCTATTGGGTATATAAACTTAGCCTCAGCCAACTTCTTTATCTCTTCTCCAACCTTCTGTGCGTAGTTGGGATTCATTCTATACCTCGCCTGCTTGATTGGTACTGACCCTGGTTCCAGTTCAATCTTATGCTGACAGACTTCAGGTGGTATCCCTTTTAGATCCTCATAGCTCCAAGCAAATACATCTCTGTATTTGATGAACAAGCTTTTAGCTTCTTCGAAGAATTCCGGCTCCAAATCAGCTCCTACTTTCACCATCCTCGGTTCCTCCTGAGTTCCCACATTTACTTCTCTCACCTGCTCATCAGCTGTGATTGTCCAACCAGTCACCACTTCATCCTGTAAGCTCACAGTGGCTGGTTCTTCTAGGATTTCTATTTCTCCTTCTCTCTCTTCATAGAAATGTGATGGGTAAATGCTAGTTTCCTCTTCAGTTGGTGTTGCTGTCACTACACCACAGCAGATACCTCTCAAACAACTTAGGCTTTCCAGCCGCATCTCTGCAACCTGCTCCCACTCTGGGTGTGCAGCAAATAGGGTAGCTTCCTGCTCCTCATCCAGTCCTCCTCTCCAGTCATACTCTCTGACTCCTCGAGGTCTTCTTGTAGCAGGTAATCTACTAGATTTCTTTGTGGTAATTTGTATCTCGTGTATCCCATTATGCACGGTTAGTAACTGAGAATTCCAGTCATGGACCTGTTTCAGCCACGGACGTCCCAATAATAAGGAGTAAGCCTCCATGACTTCATCCATTTTTATTACAGTTACTGTGATCATAAAGATCATTTTCTGTATCTGTATCTTAACTCCTCTTATTAATCCTAATGGCTGCACACTTCTTTGATCTGCCATTGTTACTGTAAATGGGGCTGGTTTCATGTTACTTAGACCAAGCTTCTTCCTTAATTGGTCTGTCATGATATTTACTCCAGAACCACCATCTATCAGTACATCAGTTAGTTCTGTGCTTCCAATTCTCAATTGGATTACTGGCATAGAATCATCAAAGTCCATGACTGGTTCTCGCCCTTCCGGCTTCCCATTATAACTGGTCAACTTGCTGTTCAAGTCTGTGTTTCCTGTCTCTTGGGCAATTCGATTGATTGCTTGATACAGCCTGTGCCTACAATAAGGTGCCACAGCTAATAGCTGTCCAATGGTAATTTCTGCTTTGGTCTGATATATTACTTCAGCCAAAGTCTCTTCATTAGCTGGCATATTTCACGGGGTATCCCCTTTAGGTCTTCATAACTCCAAGCAAATACATCTTTGATAAACAAGCTCTTAGCTTCCTCAAAGAATTATGGCTCCAAGTCAGCCCCAACTTTCACCATTCTTGGTTCCTCCTCAGCTCCCACATTCACTTCTCTCACTTGCTTTTCAGCTGTAATTGTCCATCCAACCACTACTTCATCTTGTAAACTCACAGTGGTTGGTTCCTCTAGGATTTCTATTTCTCCCTTCTTTCTTCATAGAAATGTGGTGGATAACTGCTTGTTTCCCCCTCAATTGGTGTTGCTGTTACCGCACCACAGCATATGCCTTTAAAGCAACTCAGGCCTCCCAGTTGCATTTCTGCAACCTGCTCCCACTCTGGGTGTGCAGCAAACAGTGTAGTTTCCTACTCCTCATCAAGCCCTCCCCTCCAGTCGTACTCTCTGACTCCACGAGGTCTCCGTGTAGCAGGTAGCCTACCAGATTTCTTAGTGGTGATATGTATCTTGTGCTTCCCATCATGCACAGTCAGTAACTGAGAATTCTAGTCATGGAATACCCTGGCCTATTTCAGCCATGGTTGACCCAGCAATAAGGACTAAGCTTCCATGACATCATCTATTTTCAACACAGTCACTGTGATCTTAAAGATCATCTTCTGAATCTGTATCTTTACTCCTCTTAGCAAGCCTAATGGCTATACACTCCTTTGATCTGCCATTGTTATTGTGAATGGGGCTGGTTTCATGTTACTTAGTCCAAGTTTTTGCCTTAATTGGTCTGTCATAATATTCACTCCTGAGCCTCCATCTATCAGTACATCAGTCAAGTCTGTGCTTCCAATTCTCAATTGGATTACTGGCATGGAATCATCAAAGTCCATGACAGTTTCTCGCCCTTCAGGCTTCACATTATAACTTGTCACTTTGCTGGTCAGGTCTAGGCTAAGTTCATATACCCGATAGAGTATACAACTTGGTTATCACCCATTGTGATAGTTCCCAAGAAGAATAGCAAACTGAGAGTTTGTGTGAACTATAAGAAGTTGAATGATTGTACAAAGAAATGATCCCCCTGAGCCGACATCTTTGTTGGCCTATGATCCAAATGCTCCACTTGATCCAGGTCCAACAGGTTGGGATGTCCTGGTTGTAGTCTCAACCTCAACTGTTGGCTTTACTTCTTCATACTCCTCATCTTCCAGATTCTTCTCTGTGTTTTCATCTTCCAAGTTCTTCCCTTGGATTTCTTCTTCTACACTCATATAACTCAATTGCAATGGTGTTGGAGAGTCTGAACTCTCTGTTGGCTCTGCCACATCTTCCTCTCCTTCTTTATCTTGTGATTCATAAACTGGAGTTCTTGCCTTTGGTGTCCCATGCAACTCTTATCAAAGATTTATGTCAAATCTTTTATCCAGGGATGTACCTCAGATCTCTCCCCTCGTGGCTGATCTTCTTCCTGTACCAAATCCCTTAATCTTTCTTGTAAAGAATAAGAAGGAGTGGCATCCAACTCTGGTTCCTCCGGTATGGGTGATGTGTGAGAGGTCTAGATGATTCCCCTATGTCTATTCCTCTCTCCCAAAGATATGGATAATTAGCTTTCAAATAACTTTCTTTTTTTGCTGAATATCTGTGGAGTCTAGCTTCTCTTTCATCACTCACGTCCCATGTCTTGCATATTCTCACTGAGGCAATAACCAAAACTCTCTCCTGTAGTATCTTTCGTATATGCCTGGATTTCTTTCAAGCTTCAATGCACCCTTGGCTATATTAGAAGTCTCAGTTACCATATAACCATATGGCAAGCACATCTGAAAAGTTGTTCTTGGTGTAAGTTTGATCCACATGATATCCTTGGGAATCCAATTCTTTACCAGTACAAGTTCTTCATGCATATGAGTGTAAACATTCACTTTCCGTTCCTCCGAGCCTTCAAACTCCACTCGTTTGATGGATAGCAATGCTATCACATAAACCAGTGTTACTAACCAACTTGCTCTCCCTCTACTTCTTTGCAATCGTCTGGCAATTCCAAGAATCTCTGAAAGAATTGCTTGGACAATCGTTCTTTCTCAGTTCCACAAGGAATTTGATTCACATCAAATTCTTTAATTCTCCATCCACCATGATCCCACCGAGATGCCTGTCACATCTGGTTGTTCTTGACCCAGTTCCCCATTATGGTCGCCAAATGTCGAGCGGCTTTTACTCACCCATCCCTTCACTATCCGAGGTGGGAACTCCAAGATAGAAGAGTTGGATATCTCTAAGCACTCAGCCCGCTCAGAACAATCAGTCATGACCTACAGCTAGTGTATCATGGTTGTGCTTCCTGTTTGTATTTCTTCTTACCTTCATGTTAGCAATTTACCTCACTGTGTATACTTAAGCATTAGATTGCTTCAGTATCTATTAGGTTCCATTCACGCATCCATTCATTCCATAGCTTCACTCAAGTCTCTCTACACAGTGTGATTGTATCAAATAAGTATCAGATTGAGACTTATCATATATCAGGCCGAAGCCATGGTGTCCCTAGCCTACTCTACGGTATATCACTACAGCTTTGCATGTATCAAGCATCTACTGATCATCTCTCTATCCTGGGTCCCGTTCCTTCTCTCCGCCTCATCTCCTCTCGTGAATGACCCCGCCGTCCTCTCCGTGAAGTCCCCCCTCCCTGTTCCTACTCTGCCTAATCTACCTGCAAGCTGTTCTAACCGCGTAACTAACTAACTGTCATCCAGACATAATGCACGTTCCCACTGCAAATGTCGTTCCCACACAGTCGTTCCCTGTCGCTAATATCTGTTCCCTGTGTACGCTGTGACGGGCTGTGTTCCGCTGTATCGGCTGTGACTATGCCGAGCTGTGACAGGCTGTGTCGGACTGTGTCGGTTGTGACTGGCTGTGTAAAGCTGTTTTGAGCTGTGATAGACTGTGACTAACTGTGATAGGCTGTGATTGACTGTGACAGACTATGTAAGGCTGTGTCGGGCTGTGTAAGACTGTGTATGGCTGTGACTGACTGTGCAACCTTGTGTACCACCCCCTAAGCCTGTGTTGATCTAAGTCTATCATCGTAAGTCTGCGCAAAAATTAAGGGTACCCCACAGAACCCGTAAAACTGTCTAAGTCCCAGACAACCCTCTAACACTCCATTCCCCTAATTCTCTTCATCCCAGACAAACAAGAAGGCCTTGTTTGGAATAGCTGTAGGAAAGCTTGTAGGGCGTAAAGCATGAAAGTATGGTTGGCACAGAATGGAACGGGTAAGTGAGTGTAAGCCTGTGGGGCTTGCAAATAGTGAGTGAGAGAGAATGTACTTTCAACCCGTCCGTCCTTGCGCCACTGCGTAAGAAGTAAAGCTAGCGTATAGTCTGTGATATCCGCCATAGCTACAAAGCTATAGCTTTGATTTCCCCTCCCGTCGAGACGCTGGTTATTCGGAGCAACCCCTACTTTTCCGCTCATAACTTTTTTAATTTCTTGTTCTTGTTTCTTGGAGGGAACCACTTGCATGAAATTTACGTTCCTGATTGGCTGTTGCCTCATCGGGTAACTTCTCAATTTTACCCCCGTCTGTTCACATTCCCACTTGGAATGCCCACTAGGACAGCACATGTGGCAAAGGTCCCCCTTTGTTGTACGCGTAAAGGATTCCGTTATTTGCCTCCTGGATGCATTAATGGCCCCATAACTAGTATCGGCTGATGTACCGGGTAGGTACTTTGACGGCCCTGTTTGTCTTCTTGCATGATGACACCCGCTATTGCAGACTTACATGCAATACGGAGCGCTTTGCCCCTTAGGCCACGTGTTCAATTTTAAACATGCTCCCGTCTTCCTCTGTCCGCGTGGCACATTCTCCGAGTTTGACTTCTAAACTTCTTTTACACTCACCGGCCACTTCCCTGACGTTAACCCACGTCCACCTATCACTGACCCTATGGACTGTGCAACTTGTGTGGGTTGTGTTTGGCTGTGATAGGCTATGTCAAACTGTGGTGAGTTGTGATATGCTGTGGTAAACTGTGGTGGGCTGTGATGGCTGTGTGAACATCCGTGTTCTCTGCGATGGCCATACACATTCGGCTTTACGACAAGTGCTTCATGCTCCGTTGGTGTTACCGGTGTAGGCTGTGACTGCATCTGTGTTTCAAGATGCAAATCATACTGGCTCAACAAAGAAGACACTCTTCAACCCATCAGGGGGGCACCCTTACGAGCCAGTGGAGTTTAAGGGCAGGCCAAAATTCGAGCCAGCAACAATGATTCAATGTTCCAACAAGAGTTTTTTGAAGGCATTGGATGGCCGGGCCGCCAAGTTGGCACACATGAAGCTTCTTGAGGGCCTGAAAGGCAAAACTGTGAGGAAGGCGAGCACGCACAAGAGCCTGCAGACACTCCGAAATTTGTTGCCATCATGGACTTCTTTGCGGCAACAAGTAGTATGAGGGGTGGAAAATAGACGGATTGGTCCTGCGATTTGATCATTTTGAATATTCCAGATGGAGAACCTCTGGAAGGACTGGATACTGTGCTCTCCTGGAACACATATTCTGAGGAATTTTGGAAGAAAGGGTTTGGGCTATCCCGCATGGTATTGGATGACACGGGCTGTGTGGTGGTCCTTGCAGGCAGAGGGCAAGAACACAAAGGCAGGAATTGCCAAGTGGACCCGTAAGAGTGATGTCCCAGTTCTGAAGAATAAGGTAGACTTGCATCAACAATGGGCCTTCGCTCCGAGGGCAACCAGGTAATTAATTCCCTCCGAAGAAAAAAACGATTTGCATTTGTAACTGTGGACTGGGATGCGGTGATGGATTCTGCTAATCAATGTGGTCCAGACTCTCCTGTTTGATGCCTTCTGTTTTGTGAATGAGGGCTTGAACTTCAATTTCCGACGAGATGGATTGCTGGTTGATTCGAACGTCAACCCGGTCGATTACGACGTCATGTACAACAACGTTCCCAAATAATTCCTCCCTTGTGATGTTAAGAACAAGCCTCTCCGTTATGCACGGACTAGGAGCCCTGCCTTCATGCACACCATAACAGAGACATGCAGCTTGGTGGAGGGCAGAGTGCTCGACCTGACCTATGGAACAGTTACCACAAAGTAGTACCGCTCTGTTCTTTCAAGTTTGGGTTTGTACACTTGGTATAGAGCAATCTGTGCATACTGACTGGAACTCGTTTGTCTCAGGTGACTCACTTGGGCTGGGCAATTTTTCGGACCCACACGTGTTTGCCTTCGAGGAGGACAGAGGCGTGTGGGGTTCCCACTTGGAAGGACTTCAACGACTGTGGGTGGTGGTTGCCAAGTCAGCCGATGACTCGGAGGAGGAAGAGGAGGAGGAGGAGATGGTTGACATACCTGCGGAGGACAACCCTTCATACAACTTAGTGCCAGCATTGTAAGTTTGCAAAGCCTTCTGGGTCATTCCTTCATTTACGTTGTCTGTCCCTTTGTGGTAGAAATTGGTCTAAGAAAGTGCATATTATGCAGGATTCCGAGTTCTGTGTCCAAATCAAGAGCGCCTCATTCCGTTGGCAGGGATAATGTCCCATTTTTTGCCAAGCTAGGCTTTTTCCGTAGCCCTATGAAGGACTTTGCCCTTCCTTCTTATGCAGATAGGTTTGCAAGGACTGCAATTAGACACTGTGAACATCCGAGTAGAGTAGAGCAGGTTTTGGAGAGGTCAAGAGAGAGTAAAAGGAAAAGGAGAGAGTTGGCTGCAGCCAAGAGAACTAGACGAGTGCGACAGTTTGTATGCGATTCCGCAGAAGAGAGCGATGCAAATCAGGAGGAGGAAGAGTCAGCGGAGGCCAAATGGACAGTTCCACAAGGAGAAGACGGGATCTATTCGTATTGTACATGCGGTTTGGAAATGCGGCGCCCACATTTCCATCTTCGGGATGGAAATGTGGTCATTCCCTCTGACCTTGGCTCTGTGCAAAGTCACTTGTGAGTCTTTGCAAGTCACGGAAATAGAAGTCTCAGTTCTGGCCGCAGCTCAGGGTGTAGATCGTAGCAATGGGCCTCCCCGCTTATGTTGACGACCTCGCCATTCTCGCATACAAACCTCAACATCTCAACCGCCAGGTTGACAAATTATCCTGCTTCAACCAATGGTCTGGTATGGAGCTTTAAGCCTTCACAAATGTGGGGTCACTGCAACCACACACCGCAGTGCGTTCATTGAATCCATAATAGCTTCCCATTGTAAGCTCCACATACACTATCAACAAAAACCCTTCCCTTCTTAGACCCGAATGAACCCTACACTTATCTGGGTATTCAATTGGTTCCCTCGCTCACCTGGCATATATAAAAGAGCACAACACTCTCTAAATTAACCAACAAAAGCTTAGCCCTCCTCAAATCCCCGGTTTCCATCCGCCCCAAATTAGCTATCATCCAAAAAGTCCTCAAACCACAAGTCCAATACGCCTTCCACTCGGCCCCCTTCTCTTTACCTGACATCAAACAACTGGACAAAAATATTATCCAACTCACCAAACGAATATGTGGCCTATCCACCAGTACCCCGAACGCTCTTATTCAGCGAGGGTAGCTACCGCGTGAGCAGCTCACGTAAGCACGCTCACGCTTTGCAGACTAAGCGTGAGCAGAATCCCTTAAGCGTGAGCAGATTGTAAGCGTGAGCAGATTGTAAGCGTGAGCAGATTAGGGAAGCGGAGCCTACAACCGAGGTAATACAGGGCCTATTGTCGTGGACGCAAACTCTTCTGAATGGAAATTCATGTAGGTGGCCAGGGACCAAAGATGTCGTGATCCATGCATGCAATGTGGGATGAATATGCGGTGATTAACTGCCGGATGAAAGAAGCATGGATGAATGTAAGAAGTGAAGGGATGAATGGTGGATGAATGTGGGATGAAAATCCTGGCTGGTGAATGAAGAATGGATGGATTGAAATAATATTGATTGTATGGCAAACAGGGCAAATTCAAAACCCGGGGAAACACGGGAAACCCTAATCACAAACACTGATCCCGCAACCCACATTCCAAACCCCCAAGGCAAACCATAAGCCGAAAACCCAAGCCCGCAATGGTAAACCCCAAACCCCAAACCCCAAAGCTTAAACGGAAACCACAAACCCAGTTAATTCCAGCCCAAGCTTATTTCCAGCCTCTGTTGGCACATGCGAATTCAACCCAAAAACCAATTAAAACTTACGAAAATTAAAAAAAAAACCTCAACGAACAGCCATATCCGTGCAGGGAAATAAGCTCGGCATTAAGGTGGCGTCAACGCCACTTTAATTCCCAAGCCCTGTTGGAACACGAAAATTCAACCCAAAAACCAAAAAACAAAAACAAAAATTAAAAAAACCCCGTTGCGAGCAGCCATGTCCGTAGAGGGAAACAGGCTCGGCATTAAGGTGGCATCAACGCCACCTTAATTCCCAGCCCCTGTTGGAACATGAGAATTCAACCCAAAAACCAAAAAATGAGAATAAAAATGGTATAAAAGCCTTAGCGAGCAGACATGTTCGTAGAGGGAAACAGGCTCGGCATTAAGGTGGCGCTGACGCCACCTTAATTCGAAGCCCTGTTTTCACATGACAATTCAACCCAAAAAGCTTAATAAAAAGAAGAGAAAATACCAATCTGGGCCGCATCCATGAATGGTCGATGAATGTGGAATAAGAATAGACGGTAGACTGAACCTTGGATGACTAAAATAAAATTTCCCTATACAAGAGGATAAGAAGAACACCAATGTGTGTGGAAACGCCTACCGCAACATCGGACAACAGAGAGCCCTCACAAGAGAGAGGTCGGGAGATGGTGGCAAGGTGGCGAGGATCATGCGATTTCCCCAGCCCTAAAAATGGAGGGCTCGGATGGGTTTTAGGAATGGACGGTCCACATCCTGCATCTTCAGCGGACTGGAGATAAGGGGACTGGCGTAGCGGACTCATGGGCAGCGGACACTGTTCAGAATTTATATTTCTCTTCATTTCCTTTATGAACTTGCAGGGCTAAGCTGTGAACATTGCAGCTTTAAGCATTGATTGATCGAAGAGAAGAATACTGGGAGGCTCAATACAAAGCATGTTACAAGGGATTCAGTGCCGATCCAGAATATAGCGGACTGGAGGGTGGACTGGAGGGCAGCGGACTGCCCGCGGCGGACGGGGATTGCAGAGGCTGCACTCCTGACAACCACACAATGTACCGAAATCCTACATTGATAGTGTGGCAGCATATGCTCTTATCATGAAGAAAATGTGATCTCTTTGACCTCACCCAACTACCTATTATCTTGTCATCCACTTATAAGAATAGCAAACACATGCATACCTAGGTTGCAACTCCAATTGCTCAGGCTTTGAATCCATTGTTTAGAGAGACGTCGTTGTTTTCCCGTGTGTCGAGAGGTCGAGGGTTCAAACCCGTTGTCATCCCCCCCCCCCCCCCCCCCCCCCTTTCCGTGTCAACCTATTGTTTGCGAGAATGACGCCGCGCCACGTGGCGAGGTCCCTCTCGACAGGTGCGGGGTTCAAACCCACTCCCCTGCCCCTGATTTACTCATAGGCAAGAATAAGTAGCGACCGCCATTAGTGGCGGTCGCTTAATTTCTGAAAATTAAAAAACACAACGACCGCCACAAATGGCAGTCGATTCATTTTAAAAAATTAAGAATAAACAGCGACCGCCACAATTGGCGGTCGTTTTTTTTTTTTTTCCTAAAAATATGACGCGACCGCCAATATGGCGGTCTCTTTATTTTCTTTTTCTAAAAATATAATGTGACTGCCAATATGGCGGTCACTTCATATTTTAAATTTTAAAAAAAACAACCGCCAATTTTGCAGTCGCTTAATTTTTCTTTTGAAAAAAGCAACGACTGTCAATTTGGTGGCCGCATTATTTTCTTAAAAAAATATGAAGCAACCGCTATATTTGCGGTTGCTTTATTTTTTTAAATAAAACAAAGAAGCCACCGCCAGCCAATTTGGGGTCGCTTAATTTCTTAAAATAAAAAAAATAACGACCGCCAATTTGGTGGTCGCTTCATTTTTTAAAGTATGACGTCTCCCGAAGGGAGTGTAACTTACGGTGTCTCTTCACCACAAGTGTCCTGCTTATGGAACTCATGAGATGGCTTGTTGTGGGTCTTCATGGAGAACTTGCTGCTATTCTTCCTGATTCTCCACAGTTTGATGTTTCACAAACCAGTCAGGCCATGATCCCACAAGATCTTCTTCCTGAGCAACCTCAAGATGGGAACTACTGTAATACGTAGGGTTGGGGTGTTTGCTGAAGGTAATGAAGGTACCTTCTTCAACACATTTCGGCCAATTTTCCGGTGGCTTAATTGTGTTAAAAGAAAAAGCAGTGACCGCCAATTTGGTGGTCGCTTTACTTTATTTTTTCTTTAAATTTCAAGTGATTGCCAGTTTTTAAATTTAAAAAATAAGTGGCGGTCGCTTAAGTTTTTTAATTAAAAAAAACCAGCCGAGGCCAATTGTACGGAGAGCTCCTCCATCTGTTTAGTTAATGCAGCAATCTGTCCTTCCTGCGAATCAATTATTACACCAGCTGGTAACTGATTCTGCAGGGACGCAGGGACATACATTCCCACAATAGTTTGAGGTGATGAAACTATGGACGATGGCATCACCGATACCGAAGCTTGAGGAGCCCAAGAATTAGTATCAAACATAGTGGGCGCAATTGAATAAGTGGAGATATTAATGGTTTCCTATAATTTAGCTCGATAAGAGCTGTTTGGAGATTGGCCGGTGTTCCTTCTTTTACAAACCGCTTCAATTCCTGTGACACTGCTTGGGATAGTGGCAGTGGATATGACTAGTGGCAGCTAACAAGACATGCGAGGCCAAGCTCATAGGAGTCAAATACATGAGATCCCAAGCTCAAGTTCACAGGTTGTAAGACGGCGACTAACGATGGGGCTACTCTCGTACCCGGCCTCTTGATCTATCGAATTTGAGTGTAGTAGGGACAGTGGTGGAGGACTTAGCGAGGCTACGGCCATTATCACATCTTGTGGCTACCTGGACTTAGAGGGACCTAAGCACCACCTAGGGGGCCATTGTGTAGGTAGACTAGTAGCATAGACGAGTGGCGGACTAGTGGCTGTGCCAGACTAGTGGCAGTGGCAGACTAGTGGTTGCATAGTGGTAGCCTAGTGACGGACTAGTGGCTGCCTAGTGACGGAATAGTGGCAGCCTAGTGATAGTCTAGTGTGTGTGGTGTCTTACGTGTTGTGTGGTATGGACAGCGATGTAGTTGTGTAGCGATATGTATGCGCACGACAGTTGTCAAGCTATTTTACCACTAGTGTGAAACTAGCTACGAACTAGTTAGTTTTCATATATTGACATTTGGGATTGGCCCAAGTGTCAATCCAGAGGCCAATGTATATTTAGGCACCTGGCATGGTTATCTCCACGGCAAGCGCGGTGGGCTCATCTTTATCGAGTTGAGCCTCACCGCGTCTAGCTATGGTGCCGTAGTGTGGATTCCCGATGGCATGGGGTGCATTTGGCTCAACTTGTATTTGAGGGAAGATTTTATGCATGATTTTATGCTTCAGTTTGTGAGCTCAGTTGAGCTTGTGTTCTCCTTATTTATCATTGTGGTAGACCAGTGGCACAAACTAGTGGCGGACTAGTGGCTGTATAATGGCAGCCTAGTGACGGACTAGTGGCAGACTAGTGATAGTCTAGTGTGTGTGGTGTGTTATGTGTTGTGTGGTATGGACAGCGATGTAGTTGTGTAGCGATATGTATGCGCACGACAACCTAAACCATGTCAATGAGAGTATCAACTTCTAGAAGGAGGGTTGAACTCCGATGGTAACCCAAGTCGATGTCCGACGACGTACTTATGGTGAAAATATTTTGAGGAAAGCCATTTCCCAAAATCACGATATATTGACAAGGTTGGAGGGCCATTAAAATCTCTATTCTTCCCTTGTTCCGAAGGTTTTTGTCCGGAGAAGATGGAAGAAGTCCCTGAAATGTTGTCTCGGGTATCGTGGATATGGTGATGACCCCACCAAAATAATATCCTCCAAGATTACGCCAATCAACAACATCTTGTGCTAAGACCAAAGTTCAGCCGTACTTCTCCAAGAATTGGTGGGCCTTGCTGACTTTGAGTGAACCGTGAAGATGATGAATTACTCGTATTCTCTTCACAACATAATCTCCAACTAATTGACCATGGTCTAAGATGCTGAAAGTATCCAATTGGAGAGTAAGTCTCCGGCTCGTATGCTTCTGGAGAGTGGCTCGCTGGCGAGTACGTCGATGGAGAGAGTGAAGTTTTCAGCAAAATCTTCAATGAAATAGCGTCGGGTGACCAGTCGAGGTTCATCTGTGACGGGCTGTGGTACTTCTGACGGTTTACTCTGAAACACTCATATACTGTTCAAAAAATAATCTCCAACTAATAATAATCTCCAACTAACTGATTGGAGCTGTCACAACCAATGTCAACAATCCTATTTACTGTAAGGTGTTTGATGCTATTGTTGTTCCTCTGGCTGAATTCTATAGTAGTCGTTTTGCTATTCCCATGCCAACAATATCAGGTCCTCAGAGACTGTCATATTCAGACTCTCGTATCAACCATGGCCCACCATCAGTGTCCAATATAAAACCATCAGCTGCATGTCAGCTGAGAACCAGATCTTTGATTCATTATATCTCAGCCCCGTCCGACTCTAGAGAAACACCCTAGCCCACAAGTAGTTGGCGAGTGGTTTGAAGTATTTCTCCGGGCTGGGATAGAATGAATTGGAGATTTGGTTCTCAGCTGATGGTTTCATGTTGGTGGTGGCTGATATGGAATTCGGAATATGGCAGTCTCAGCGGAGCTGATGTTGTTGGCATGGGAATAGCAAAAAGATTCCTATAGAAATTAGCTACATGAACATCGGCAGTATCAAACACCTTGAAGTATATATATTTGCACAGATTGTTTGCGATGGTGTTCCTCCAGTGTTTCCCCGTCCACATGAAAACGGCGAGAATGACGCTGGAGATTGACGTTCCAACTCTGACAATTTGCCTCCTCGTAATACCATTTTGATGCCCAATGATGGACTTCAGAACAGGTCAGCTCTTCACGCGTGATCACGCGATGTTAACCGTTTGTATTCCTCAAAACAATTATGAAACTCCACAACGAAGGCTATTGAAACCAAAACAAGACACCACGAGGATGCTGCCTTTGGATTATGCAAGTAGGGATAATGACTTCAAACCAATTAAAGATTGGGAATTTAAGATGCTTGCACAATCCGCCAAGGACCAAGTGACACCATCACACCCCGGATGATTTGAGTGCATGTTATGAAACACATCAATCAATCACCCATGATGATGGTGTCATATAGTCCGGGACGGATTATGCAAATATCTTAAGTTCCCTTTCTGTAACTGACCTGAAGTGACTTACTATGCCTGCATAATCCTCACAGTCTCAAAGGACAACATCTTTGTTGTGGATTGCGTATACATCAAAACAGCCTCACTCCGAGCAATCACAAGTGGTATTGCTGAGGTAATATTATTCTGAGGCACTCGTCTGGAGTTCCAGAACGCTGATGAAGTCCGCTTTTTGAACCACGCATGATCGCGCGAGGTTGAACAGTTCTCTGCCTCCACCACCATGGAGAACCACAACAAACGGTTTGGAACCCAATTTCAATCAACCACGAGGATGTTGTCAGTTGCTCTGGGAGGGATTTTGGAAGCAGCCAAAATTACTTCAATCCATTTAAAGATAGGGAGTTTACAAAGCTTCCACAATCCGTCTAGGACCAAATGAGACGACCATCGTGGGTGATTGAATTGCGTGTTATGGAACCCGAATTCAGTCATAGACGATGATTGTGTCAGTTGGTCCCCATCGTATTATGTAAACATCATAAAATTCCTTCTCTTGAAATATTATGAAGTACTTTTGAAAGCCTCCGCAATCCGTTTTGGACCACCTGACAGCATCTTCGGTGTGGATTGAGTACACAACAAAGTCCTCCAGCCTCATATGTTTCAACCTCCACTGTTAATGAAGTCAGCTTGTTTTGATAAACTAAAGAAGTATGACGCCTCCCGAAGGGAGCGTAACTTATGGTGTTTGTTCACCACAAGGGCTACTGCCTTCCAGCTGAAAGGTGGACACCTTCATGACACACCAGACCGTGGTTTGAACCCACAACCATATCCAACGTGGTATGTGCCCATTACCACTAGGCTACATGCTGGTTGTCCTTGTTTTGATAATATTTGATAACACTGCTGTTCCATGCAAGCTCACAAGAGGAGATATCAGGGAACCACGTACAATCGCGCGTGGTTCATCTCAAACTTCATTGACCAACATTCAAGCCCACATGAGCTTGATGAACATTGACAGTGATACATAAAGAATGTGTTTAATGAACATGCCAATAGTTATATTCATCAATAATCCAGAGTTGCTTCCCAACGGCTCACACTCATTGAGGCATATGTGCGAGATCACCGTTGGTTTACCACTGATGGCGGAACTCTGCAAACCTGAGGAAGTGGATACAGTCGGAGATTGATTGAACATATCAGGGAACCACGTGCGATCGCGCATGGTTCATCTCAAACTTCGTTGACGAACATTGAGGCCCACAGGAGCTTGCAGAACATTGACTGTGTTACATAGAGAATGTGATTAATGAACAGGCCAATAGTTTAATTCATCAATAATACATTATACATAATTGCTTCCCAAACGGCTCACACTCAAGGCATATGTGCGAGAGCGCCGTCGGTTACCACTGATGGCGGATGTCTGCGCACCCGAGGAAATGGATACAGTCGGAGATTGATTGAACATATGACCAGAATTGTCACTGGTAGTTGTACTTGATGACCTCGATGACCGTAAAGCCTCGCGGTCCCTCCGCTCCGCCTTCCGCTGGTGTTATTCTTTCTTCTCCTGTCGAATTTGATTATGAACTTGACCCTGGAATATTACTATGAGGAAGCAGCACAGCATGGAATTGTTAAAGAAAATCCAAAGAACATCATTGATTTCACAAAAGTCATGTGAAGTCAATATACGTCAAAGTACAAATGCAAGTTCAAGTAACAATGATGGACTACGCACAAAATATGGTAATGTTAAACTACATACCGAGATAATCGGGTTCTTTTTGCGGTGGGTACTGCCAAACAGAAGGATCAATAAATCTTCCAAACCAAGACCAGTAGACGTGATTTCGATCTATCGGTGGGCGGGGAGATTTGTAGGAGTTTGTGCTGACATAATCAATAACGGATTGGGCTCCAATCATGCCCGAGAGAAAAGACCACAATGCTTTAGTGAGGTCAACCAAATCCTCCTCATTGCTTGATTTAATTCAAAGTTGGTTTAAGGTGGGTGCGTCGTTGGGGAAGCAAATGTTTTTTTTTTTTGGTTGAATCTCTGCACATGTGTTGCACACATATTCAAGCATGTGCGGGCTAAATTTGAGCTTGAACCACATCCATTCCATGGGTGCAATAGCCGTTCACCCATGACAGGATTCCTTTCTCCCAATGAACAAAATTGGATGAGAGGTGAACGCGTCTTTGGCCCATTGAATGAATTTCGTTTCATCTCATATTACTCTGGGACCTGTGAGACAATATACTGAACCTACTGCCAAAGTTTCAAAGCAAACAAAAATCATTTGGATTGGCATCCATCCGTTGGCCCATCGAACAAATTTCGTTTGATCTCATATTACTCTGGGACCCGTTACATGGTATATTGAATATATTGGCAAAATTTGAAAGCAAACAACAATCATCTGGATGGGCAACCGTCTGTTGGGCCATTGAACGAATTTTGATTGATGTCGTATTCGTCTGGGACCTGTGAGACGGTGGACTGGACATGTTGGCAAAGTTTCAAAGCAAACAAAAATCATTTGGATGGGCATCCATCTGTTGGCCCATCGAACGAATTTCTTTTCATCGCGTATTACTCTGGGACTTGTTCGACTGCATTTTGTCTGCTCATGAATTTTGTTTTGCTCCATTCTTGAACCACGTGCTTAACGACAACATATGCAATGTGCGTGCAAAATTTGGGAGCGAACAAAAGTCATTTGGACCAAAACCACGATTTTTGCGCCTCATTTGCACTTCAAAGTTGATTTGACTTCAACTTCATGCACTCTTCATAGAGAGTTCTACAATAGTGAGCGAAGAGAAGACCTTTTTAAAATCATTACGTAGCAGAAACCCACAATCATATACATTCTAAGTCTAATTATTTATTTAAAATTCATTTAAAATCAATTCAATTCAAAATTGGTTTAAGGATGAGTGCGTCGTTTGGGAGGCATTTTTTTTTAAAATTTCTTTTGTTGAATCTCTACACATGTGTTGCACACATATTCAAGCACATGCGAGCTAAATTTGAGCTTGAACCACATCCGTTCCATGGGTGCAATAGCCGTTCACCCGTGAGAGGAGTTTTTTTTCTTCCAAAATGAGCATAATTGGATGACTGGGTGAACGCATCCTTAGGGGTGTAAATGATGAATGATTTGAATGATTTGAATGATTTTTTATTGATCTCATATTTGCCCGACCCATTGAATGAATTTCAGTTGATCTCATATTAGTCTGGGACATGTTACATGGTATACTGAGCATACTGACAAAGTTTCAATGCAAACAATAGTCATTTGGATGACCAACCATCCGTTGGCCCATTGAATAAATTTCCTTTCATCTCATATTTGTGAGGGACATGTGGAATGGTATGTGCAGCATACTGACAAAGTTTGAAGGCAAACAAAAATCATTTGGATGGTCAATTGTTCAATCGCCATTGAATGAATTTTGTTTGATGTCATATCTGTCCAGGACCTTTCGGATGGTATGTGCAGTATACTAGCAAAGTTTGAAATCAAACAAAAGTAATTTAGATGGTCAATTGTTCGATCGCCCATTGATTGATCTCATATTTGTCCTGGACCTTTCGGATGGTATGTGCAGTATACTGGCAAAATTTGAAATCAAACAAAACTCATTTGAATGGTCAATTGTTCGATCGCCCATTGAATGAATCTCGCTTGATCTCATATTTTCCAGGACCTTTCGGATGGTATGTACAGTACACTGGCAAAATTTGAAAGCAATACACTGGCCCATTGAATGAATTTCGATTGACCTTGTATTAGTCCGAGACCTGTGAGACGGTATACTAAACACACTGCCAAAGTTTCAAAGCAAACAAAAATCATTTGGATGGGCAACCATCCATTGGCCCATTGAACGAATATCGTTTGATCTCATATTACTCAAGGACCTGTTACATGGTATACTAAACATACTGGAAAACTTTCAAAGTAAACAACAATCAACCATCTGTTGGGCCACTGAATGAATTTCAATTGATCTCTTATTAGTCCGAGAGGCACGAAGGCAGTAGCCCTTCTGGGTCAAGTGACACCATAAGTTACGCTTGCTTCAGCAACGCGTCCACCTTTTTTCTTTTTTAGTCCGAGACTTGTGAGACGGTGTATTGAACATACTGCCAAAGTTTCAAAGCAACAAAAATCATTTGGATAGGCAACCATCCGTTGGCCCATCGAATGAATTTCATTTGATCTTATATTACTCTGGGACCTGTTGGACTGCGTTTTGTCTGCACATGATTTTTTTTTAATTCCATTTTTAAACCATATTTTTAACGACTGCATATGCAATGTGCGTGAAAATTTTGGGAGTGAACAAAAGTCATTGGACCCAAAAACACATTTTTTTTTCCCTCATTTGTACTCCAAAGTCCATTTGTCTTCAACTTCATGTACTCTTCGTAGAGAGTTCTATAATAGTGAACGAAGATTTATTTATTATTTATTATTTATTTATTTTCATTTTTGTTTGGTCCAAAAATTTTCAGGGATGTAGTGGTGCGAGGGTTGAATTCATAGAACAAAATTTAGTAAAAAATAAAATCATTACGTAGCAGAAACCCGCAATCATAGACATTCAAAGTCTAATTATTTATTTAAATTCATTAAAATTCGATTTAATTCAAAATTGGTTGAAGGGTGAGAGCGTCGTTGGGGAGGGAATAACCACCAACACCCCCTTCTACAACTTCCCAAAGGAGTCACGCTCCTCGCAGCCATTGAACCAAAACAGCTTCGCTACACGCACGACTTGCCCTTCCCCAAATACACACGGCACAAAGAATCCACCCTAACCCTGCTACTGCTCGTTCAAGCTCCATCCTCCACCTTTATCCCAACAGATGCTCTAGCTCTCCTTAAGCGTCTACTGTCTGATACCCACGGTATGCTTAATACCACCTACCCACCATCTCTCCTTCGCAACCCCCTTCCTAGGTCAACCTACAAGCCAAAACCGAACAAAGCATGGGCTCGGGCACACCCCTCCCCCCTCTCGCACCTACCATCGCCCCAAATGATTCTCTGCCGCTATATCATGGATATACCCCTCCCAAATACCCTCATATGCACTAACATGACACAGACGGATCCCGCTCCGGTTCACATGCCGGATACGGCATCTACCATGCCCTCCCAAAAAGAGGTACTGCCCACCGCCTCCCCGGACCCACTAACATCCTATGCGCAGAACTTATGGCCATATTTGCAGCTCTCTCCCAACTAAACACATTTCCCCCGCCCTACTACATTTTCACGGACAATTTATCTTCACTTTTTCTAATCTGTAACCACCTGGCCTATCCCACTTCCCAACATCACCACCCCGACCAGAACCTCATCACCGCTATCGTTAACCTTGCGCTTGCCATATATCACCCCATCCACCTTATAAAAGTGCGGTCACACACTGGTATTACTGGCAATGAGGAAGCCGATCTCCTTGCTCAACTTGGGACCTCCAAACCTACCGTCAAAACCATCAGCAGATCCCATTCATATTGCGCATGCACACCCCTTCTGGATGATGTATCCCGTTCTTGAACCCCCAGACCCCCGTCCAATACGGAACCTTCTTGCTACGCTAACTCGCGAAGCCAGTAAACAAGCCGCTCTACCAGCCACAACAAACTACATATCCGAAAATGGACACATTCTGATGTACTCCACCATAAGCTATCCAATCACTTCTGGCAAACTCAAGCCGCCTCTGATGCACAAATTCGACAAACACTCAAATTTCGGTACACCCAATATATGGGCCACCAACGTAAGCACTCCTTCTCGCCCCGCCTCTACCCCTCCCCGCATTGCCCACTTTGCACTCACAAACATGAAGAAAGGGACACCTGGCCCCATCTTCTCAGCAAGTGTCCCCACCCCGTCATCCATGGTCTCCGTATTACAAGACACAACCATGCCGTTTGGCATATCCACAAACTCCTCCTACGAAGATGGTTTTCACTCATCAATGCCGGCACCTATCAAGGCAGGCCTCCCGACCACAAGGTACCACCCTGGTTACTTCCATGCCAATGTTCACCCCATGCAACCTGCACCTGTCCTGCCTGACTTTGCCCAAACATTTTACTATTACACGGACTCCCCATAAACCACACCCCCGCCCCCCGCCCCCCCCCCCCCCCCCCCCCCCCCCCCACCGCCCCCTCTCCTACCCTCACTATACACTTCATAGAATTCACATACTGCCACGACCGCTTCCCCAACCCCTCCATCCTTGAAAAACGCCAAAAGTACACACCACTCATCCTCGCTATCCACCGGAAGGGTTGGGCCACAGGCCCACTTACTGTCATCACTGCCGGCACCAGAGGGGGCATCCATAATGCCAGCATCTCTGCACTCCACAATCACTTTAATCTTCCTTCCACTGATATTCATAAATTTATGTTTTAAGGCCATACACCTTATGGCACTCCGCTCTCTCACTGCTATCATTACCAACAAATGACAACTTGAATCCAACTCCCATCTGGTTTCCTAGGTACCCTGGACACTTTCTTTGACACCCATTCAGTATCCATGGGGTACCCCAATGGTCCCCCATGGGTGCCACGTTGTCGCGCACCTCACTTCGGTAAGCTCCCCTACAAGTCATAGTTACTCGCTTTGATGCGCGCGCTTGACTCCCAACCTGGCCGCCGGGCCAACTTGGAGCTTCGGCTGCTCACCGGGACATAACGGTCCCCCTTCGATCCCCCGAAAGACCCTCCACCTATTTGGGCCTAGTGGAATTCCCTTTGGTAGATGGCAGTCCGGAACAGCTCCCCACTTTTTGGTCGCTTTCCGGCTCGCTCGCTTACTCACTAGCTTTTGGTCACCAACGGGCTTGCACCGTTCTCGGGGTTACTACTCCCTATATATACTTCTGTAGCTGTCCGCGGGGGTTCCACAAACAGCCATGCCATTTTATGGTGAACCACCACGAAGACCCTCGATTCCCGGTGGTGAGTCGCGGTGAGTCTTGGCCCACTCACCGCGGCCCCAATGGACCGTGATGAGTCCCAAGACTCCCCACGACTCCCACCTCGAGGTCTCCACCCCATGGTGAGTCCTATGCCACCCCCACTAAGTCCCGCTAAGCTACCACCACCCCTTGTGGAGCCACCCCCACCGCAACCCGGTGTGCGGGGCTCCGCCTAGTGAGCGCCTCCGCCTCCTTGAGTGCCTTGGGCACTCAAGGGTGCTTCAGCCCCCGTATCCATTGCTGCTACTGCCCCCACCACAGGGGCAGCCCCTTCTATGTCCCGACCCCCTGCCCTCAAGGCAAAGGGCCGCGACACACACCCCTACCAACAGGGAGTCGATGTCCTCATCGACTTGTCCATTTTGTAGAAATGAACATCCAAGTTGTGGCGTCCCACATCAAGGAGTTTGTTTCCACACCATGGCGTCCCATGGCAAAGAACCAAACCCCACACTTGACTCTACTCTCCACTAGCTAGTTCGGCCGACTTCCTCTAAGTCCCGGCCAAGGGTGGAGCCTCTCCAGCTCCTCCCAGTGCACTCTTCTTGGCCTACTTCAAGGCCAAGGAACGATCCTCCCCAAGGATCGAATCGCCTTACTGCAACAACATTGCTTGCGATCACTCATGATGCCGCTTTTGGCATCACCTTGAGCAAGGGTTCACCTGGAACCCTCTTTGACTAGGAAGATAACCTTGAATCAACCGTGCGCCCCAATCACTACAATTTGGTCCGCCTTGGAATGCTGGCCTGAGGTATGGGAACACGCCGAAGCCGCACTACGACTTCGTCCCGAGGCTACACGATTATAGTACGTGAACGGAAGCACGTAGCTTCCGCGTTAGCCCGCACTACAAGGCAACCCCCTCGGTAGCGCAGTTATAGTACGCGCACGCGCCAGGTGCGCACTAGCACGTGAACTCCCAAAGAAGGCGCAAGTTGCCTTGCCCCTTGGATGGGGGTCACCCGATTTTGGCATTACGCAAACACACGATTAACCCAATTTACCTCTCCCACTTTTGTAAGCTAGCATGCATTCTACACACTAGCCAACCATACCATGCATCACCATTCCAAACAAAATAGGACGCACAACAGTTGGAAGCCATTTCATTTATAGCAAGTTTTGTACAATACAAGTTTTTGCAATCGGATTCCTGAGCTAGCTAAGCCGGGCTAAGCATGCATTTCTTCCCCCACGCTCCAAGGTTGATGTCCCCATCAACGCTTCTTCCGCTTTTGAGGTTGCCCTTCGAACGCTGCAACCACCTCGGATGTGTTTCCCATTTCTGAGGCACGCACCCAAGATGCCTCCACATGATGATAGCCCTTCCATTTGACGAGATACTCCGTTTCTCGGTTCTTGAACCTCCTCGACTTAAGTACTGCCTCCACCTCATACTCAGGTTCATTTCCATGATCCAACAGCATAGGTGGCGGACGCAACACTTGATGCCGATTCGGACGCGCTTCATCTTTGAAGTAAGGCTTCAAAAGGGATACGTGGAATACTGGATGCACCTTGCTGTTTGCCGGCAGCTCCAATTCATATACATCCTCATTCATAACCTTCCGGATGCGAAAGGGACCCGCATATGGAGGTATGAATTTTGGACTCACTTCCGGAGGTATTCAAAAATTCTTGATGTTCAACCAGACTTCCGTGCCTGCCTCAAACTTCACTTCCCTCCGCTTCCGATTCGCCTGCCTTTCATACCGTTTCCTAGCTTTGGCAATGTTGTACTTTGCGAGCTTCAACAAACGCTCGCGTTCTTCCAGTACCGCCGCTACTGCCGGTTCCTCAATGTCCTGGGCGGCCCAACTTGTCGGCACCAGAGGTGCTTTTCCATAGACCAATACGAAAGGGGAAACTCCCGTTGCGGAGTGTTCTGTGTTATTATAACAGAACTCTACCGCGTCTAAGTGTTCCACCCAGTCTGATTGGTCTGCCGACACGTAATTCCGCAAGATCTGCTTCACTACGGAATTCACTCTTTCCGTTTGGCCGTCGGTCGTAGGTCGAAAGGCGGTGCTCATCTTCAGCCTCGTCCCCATCTTCTTCCAAAGTGTCCTCCAGAATTTACTCGTAAACTTTGGATCGCGGTCCGAGACAATATCCTTTGGGACTCCATGATGCTTTAAGACGTGGGCAAAGTAAAGTCGCCCTGTCTCCTGCACCGTTGCCGTCTCCTTGGTGGGGATGAAATGGCCCATTTTACTGAACCTATCCACCACCACCATGATTGCATCAAATCCTTTTGACAGCGGCATAGCAGTCATGAAATCCATCGAGACGCTTTCCCAAGTCCCCTCTGGAATCGGCAAGGGTTGTAACAGCCCCGCTTGCTTTTTGTACTCGCTCCGGTTTTGTTGGCATGTGGTGCATGTCTTGACATACTCCTCTGCCTCTTCCCTCAGTTTGGGCCAGAAATACTCTTTCTTCAAGAGTGCCGCAGTGCGCTTGGCTCCGCCGTGGCCCGCAAGCGGGCTATCATGGCATTCTCTCAAGAGACTATCCCTGATCCCTCCCTTCGGCACGTAGAGACGCTTTTGCTTATACCGGAGCAGTCCATTTTGCAAGTGGAACTGCGATTTAACCCCCATCCTCAAGTCTTGCATCACGGACTTCGCCAGCTCATCCTTCCGGCAAGCCTTCCGGATCTTCCTTTGGAGCGTCGTCTTGCCCCTATGCACCAACATGAGCTGCTGCTTTCTACTTAAAGCATCGGCCACCACATTGTCCCGTCCCGGTTTGTACTGGATATCCACGTCGAACACCGCCAAAGTATCTTGCCACCTAAGTTGTTTTGGGGACAACTTGGGTTGCGTGGCAAAATACTTCACCGTGACATTATCCGTGAACACCTTCACTGGGTTGGAACCAACATAGTGGCGCCAAAGCTCAAGGCAATGCACCACCGCCTTCATCTCTTTTTCATGCGTCGGCCACCGTCACTCCACTTCATTCAGTTTCTTACTTTCATAAGCCACTGGACGTCCATCTTGCATAAGTACACCCCCAATCGCGAAGTCCGATGCATCTGTATGAATCTCAAACGGACAATTGAACTCGGGGATTTTCAAGACTGGAGCTTCCGCCATCCGCTGCTTCAATTCAGCAAAAGCTTGGCCACAAAAAGTATTCCATGCCTAGACTTTGGATTTACACAGAAGGTCGGACAGCGGCCCCGCGATCTTGGCGAAATTTCTCACATACTTCCGGTAATAGGAGGCAAGTCCTAGGAAGGATCGCACTCCCGGGACCGAAGTCGGAGGCTCCCAGTCCAAGATCGCCCTCACCTTTCTGTCATCCATTTTGATCCGATCCTGTGTAATCACATGCCCCAAGAACTCCACTTTCGTGACCCCGAATTTGCACTTTGAAGCTTTGGCGTACAGCTTCTCTTCCCGCAATTTTTGGAACACCCTTTTGAGGTGCTCCGGGTGCTCCTCCTTTGTTTTCGAGTACACCAAGATGTCGTCGATGTACACGATCACAAAGTCATCCAACCACTCCTGAAAAAGGCTGTTCATTAGCGTGCTAAAGGTCGCAGGTGCATTGGTGAGCCCAAAAGGCATCACCAAGAACTCATATGAACCATACCTTGTCCTGCACACGGTCTTCTCCTCATCTCCTTCCGCCACCCGAATTTGATGGTAGCCGGAGCGCAAGTCGATCCGGCTGAAGTACTTCGCTCCTACCAACCGGTCGAAAAGGTCATCGATCCTTGGCAAAGGGTACCGGTTTTTAATAGTCACCTTATTCAGAGCCCTGTAATCGACACACATCCGCAACGTCCCATCCTTCTTGTCTGCGAATAGCACCGGGGCTCCGTAAGGTGACTTACTCGGTCGGATGTACCCCTTTGACATTAGATCCTTGAGCTGAGTCTTCAGCTCGACCAACTCTCTGTGGCTCAACCGGTAGGGCACCTTGGTAGGCGGTTCCGATCCCGGTATCACCTCAATCTTGTGGTCAACTCCTCTTCGCGGTGGCAAGCCGCTTGGTAAATCCTCCGGCATCACATCTTGGTATATCTCCAAAATCCCCTTGATCCAATCTGGGCTCGGCTCCCCATCGCCTTCTCCCTTCACTTCTCTAATGTAAAGCAAAAACTGGGGCTCGTGTGCCTCCTCCGCGGCCCACTCCCTTGCTGACAGAAGGTTTATTCGCCCTCCCACGGATTTGGGCGTTTCCGATACCCGTAAGACCTCGCCACCATTCCAACATGGCAGCGTGACTACTCTCTTGCGGCAATCTATGACCGCTCCGGATTTGCTAAAAAAGGTCATCCCCAAAATGAGATCCACTCCATCGATCTCGCAGATGGTGAAGTTCTCACGTCCCTGCCAACTCCCTAGTTGAAGAGGAACATCGAACGCCAACCTTGTCGCCGGCTGAGGTTCTCCTTTGGCAGAACGCACCTCAATAGAGGCCCCCACGTCACTTGTCGGGAGTCCCAGCTTTTGTGCCATTGCCGGTGTCATGAAGGAGTGCGATGCTCCTGTGTCCACCAACAATGACACGTTAGTTCCGGATATTATCCCATCCATGAACAGTAACTGTCTCCCTTTACGTAAGGCGCCAGTTTCCTGATACAACTCACAAGAAAATGTGCCTACCTTGCAAGTCCTGGCGACCACCGCTTCCACCAGGCGACTGATGGTATCTTCTGACAGCTCTGTGGTCGCCCGAGTCATGTTCAACTGTCGGGGCTTCGTGCACTTCTTGGCCATGTGCCCGGGCTCCCCGCAATTGAAACACACTCCATCAAAGGTCGCCTTCTGTCCGCCATAAGCCGCTGCACCTGCTTTTCCTTTCGGAGCACCAGGTGCCGCCTTGACGTGTGAAGGCCCTCCCTTCGATTTCCACGTGCCATTATCGCCGCGTGGCCTATCCCACTTCTTTTCCGGTCGGAAATAGTCACCTTCCCGCCGGGCCTTCTTGTGGTTCAGCTCCGTACGGCCTTGTCTTTCACCCCTAGGGACATCCGAGAAACATTCCGCCCTCTCAATTGCCTTGTTCAAAGTCTTAGGCGGCTTCTCCTCCAACTTCCGCCTGGCCCACGGGGCCAGTCCCGCCACAAAGTTGAAGACCATTTCTGGTTCTGCCATGTCCGCGACTTCGAGCAGCAGCACATTGAAAGCCTGAACATAACCCCGAATGTCATCCGTTTGCTTCAAATTCCTCATCTTGTCCCGGGCAAGCCAAGACGCGTTGAGGGGCACAAACTGTCTCTTCATCAATTCCTTGAACCCACTCCAGTTCAAGGTTTCCGGGCTCGGACCTCGGTCGTGAAGGCGTTTCTGCCACCATTGTTGAGCATAGCCCCTCAAATAGGTGGGAGTCACTTCCACCCGATCCTCGTCACTCAACTTGGCCGCCCGGAAGTACTGCTCTAGCTCCAAGAGCCAGGTGTTGAGTGCCTTCCGATTTTGGACGCCCTCGAAGGTGCCGGGTTCCTTAGGCTTCACCTTAAACTTTGCCTTAGTGGAAGTGGCATTAGCCGCCTTCAATACGTCTTTCAACGTCCCGCCAAACTGCGCCAACAACCCTTCCCAAAAGGCTGCCGGCATGGGAGACATCTCTTGGTTTGTCGGAGCTCTCAAGGATTCCTCGGGCTCCGACTCCTCGGATTCCTCCCGCTCTTGAGCGGCCTCGTTTTCGGAAACATGCATCGCTTCCTCAAACGGCCGCCTCGGTGACACGTCGCCCCCATCTGGCTCACCAGGATCATCATCTTTTGGGCCGTTCCGCTTCCGCTTCGGCTTGCCCGACCCCATGATGAGGCCAATCCCAAGGACGATCGCGTACTGAACTCTAAGCTCTGATACCAAGTGTCGCACACCTCACTTCGGTAAGCTCCCCTTCAAGTCATAGTTACTCGCTTTGATGCGCGCGCCTGACTCCCAACCTGGCCGCCGGCCAACTTGGAGCTTCGGCTGCTCACCGGGACATAACGGTCCCCCTTCAATCCCCCGAAAGACCCTCCACCTATTTGGGCCTAGTGGAATTCCCGTTGGTAGATGGCAGTCCGGATCAGTTCCCCACTTTTTGGTCGCTTTCCGGCTCGCTCGCTTACTCACTAGCTTTTGGTCACCAACGGGCTTGCACCGTTCTCGGGGTTACTACTCCCTATATATACTTCTGTAGCTGTCCGCGGGGGTTCCACAAACAGCCATGCCATTTTATGGTGAACCACCACGAAGACCCTCGATTCCCGGTGGTGAGTCGCGGTGAGTCTTGGCCCACTCACCGCGGCCCCAATGGACCGTGATGAGTCCCAAGACTCCCCACGACTCCCACCTCGAGGTCTCCACCCCATGGTGAGTCCTATGCCACCCCCACTAAGTCCCACTAAGCTACCACCACCCCTTGTGGAGCCACCCCCACCGCAACCCGGTGTGCGGGGCTCCGCCTAGTGAGCGCCTCCGCCTCCTTGAGTGCCTTGGGCACTCAAGGGTGCTTCAGCCCCCGTATCCATCGCTGCTACTGCCTCCACCACAGGGGCAGCCCCTTCTGTGTCCTGACCCCCTGCCCTCAAGGCAAAGGGCCGCGACACACGTGGTACCCAGCCCCGGGTAACACCTCCTTCCTGATGGTTACTTGGTGTCCCTTGGACACTATTTTTCATATAGGGCCCACCCCTAAAAAAGGGCAATAGCCGCAAGGCAAAGTGGCTCTTAGTTACGCCGGCCTCGGCCGGAGTCTTCTCTCTGCAGTGGGAGGAGATAGCAGATTTGGTGAGTCGGTTGTGGTGTGTTGCAGCAGTGATAACACATTTGTGGAGGCTAAGTTCCAGGCCAGACCATTGGTTAAAGCGGTATAATTTGGTGACTTGTCTGTTCAGGTGTTGTGGTTTATGTGCGAGGATGGCAAGGTCATCGGCATAAGCTGCTGCTGAGATTTCGCATGAGGAGGTTTTGTATTGATATCCAAGTTTCCCATGGGCAATCCAACGCAATAGGGGTTCCAAGAAGACGATGAATAGGTAAGGGCTTAAGGTATCGCCTTGGATAGTGCCACGTAAGATGGGAATGGGTGGGGTGGATCCATAGAATGCCCCAAAGTATTCGGTAGAACTGTTTGTATAGATGTTGCCTATGAGTTGAACGGCATCTGTGGGGTAGCCAAGGTTGACGGTAAGTAATCGAGCATGATCAAGGGAGCCAAATGCATTTTTAAAGTCGATATATAGTAGATAGATGTCTTGTTTGGTAAGCTTAGTGTCTTCCAGTGCAAATATGACATATTGTATCTGACGGGTGGTGCTTCTGGTAGCCCTGAAGCCCTCTTGGGGGTCGCTTAGGATACGATGTTGTTCTCCATAGGTTGAGAGCATTGTGGTTTAGAGTGCTAGTGAATACTTTATAAATGGTGTTTGCAAGTGCTATGGGTCGGTAGTTAGTGAGGTCTTTAGGATCCCCTTTTTTGAATAGCAAAATGGTGCGGCTGTGCTTCCAGGAGTGTGGGATGCGCCGTAATTGGTAGCAAAGTTGGAAGAATGTGAAAAGGAGACGGTGGAGTTGCGGGTCGAGCGCTTGGAGTATGGCGTTTGGGATTAGATCGGGGCCGGGGGCTTTGGATTTAGATAGGGCTTTGAGACAGGTTTCATAGAGGTCGATAGTGAATAGGTCAAAGATATGGGCTGTTGGGGAACCTCGTTTATCCAATGAAAAGCCGTCAATATCGTGCCATGGGTAATATTTGGCTTTGCACATGCAGTGGGGAATGTGGAGGTTAGGTTGTAGGCAGTTAACAACCGTGGGTGTGTATGATGTTGATGCTTGGGTCCATATCTCATCGTTGATGTCCTTAGGGTTGGTTAGGAGGTGGCCTAGCCGGTGCTGGATACAGTCAATGGGTGGGTTGAGTGCCGGATTGAAAATGGCTTTGTGGGCGGTATTTGTAAATTGGGAGGGAGCGGAGCAGGGGTGACTGGATGTTGTAGGTGTGGGGGGATCGCTACTATGATCAAGTGTGGGCAAGGGGGGTGAGGGTGGTGGGGTAGGAGAGGGATGGTATCTGGTAATGGTGGATCTGGCTTGGATGGTGGCAGTTAGGATGTTATTGGATAGGAATGGAAATTTGTTAACGATAGTTTGAGGGTCTGTGAGGTTTGTGAGCTATTCACCGAGAATTTTGTGGACTTCCCCAGGTTTGGATTGTAGGAGATGGAGTGATGCGTGCAGGTCAAATAAATAATGTGGAGGGCCCAAATATTGGTGAGGCTGTATTGGTAGGTTTTGGAGTTTTAGTAGGAGTGCGCGCACATGTGCATCGTTATGGGCCTCAAAGTAGTCATTGCAAACTGTGGGTAATGGGGAGATGATGATGATTAGGGAGAATAGAAGGTGTTGCAAGGGGTGGTCTTTGAGGTCGCGGGTAACTTTGGCAAGTGTTGGGTATTGGCAGCTGGGGAGGCCGAAGGTGGCAATGGGTTGTGTGGGTGGATGGTTAGTGGTAGATGGGTGAAGGAGAAAGGGAGAGAAGTGAGCATAGAGATGTTGACAGGCAGGTGTAAGTGAGTATCTTTCCTGAGGATCGGTGGGGAGTTCGGTAATGATATCAATAATAGTATTAGGCCCTAGGTTGGGATGGATGTCTCCACACCGCAACAATATAAGGGATGCACATGTAATTCGGAATTTATTGTAGTGGGACCGGGGGTGGTGTAGGGAGTGTTTGGAAGCTAGGGGGTGCTGACGGTACCGACCATGAGGGCAGTGGGTAATAAGATAGGGTTTGGTGGGATGGCAGATATGTGAGTATGTGGGGTAGGTGGGATGTAGGGGGTGCGGGTGATAAAGCAAGGGAGGGGTGGTGTTATGAGGGGTGGTGTTATGAGCGCTGGTGGAGCTGGTGGAGGTTGTATGACACAAAGGTTCAACCAATGGGTTGTGATTTTGAGAAGAGTGGTTTTTAAGGTGGTCGCTGTATGGAGGGTGGTATAGATGTATAGTGGGTTGTGAGAGGGTGAGGGTTGAGGTGCGTGATGTGGCAGAAATAGGGTAAGTAGGTGAGTGGTATGGGTGAAAGTCATGGCGCAGGGGCATGGATGAGAGAGCTTGTGGACGTGCGAGGTAGTCATGACATGTGGCAGGGTACTACGCGCAGAGGAGTTGGGTTGGGCGTGTTATATGCACGTGGCGCCCTTTATATATTGGTAAGTGGCTTGGGCACGTAGGAGAGAGCGTAGGAGTGGTATTTTGGCTGGCGGAAGGGAATGGTGTAAGGTAAGGGTGCGGTGGATGTAAAGTGATCGGTGGATGAGTATTTGTTTGGGGTGAGGGGAATGAAAACGGAGGGGTACCTAGAGTGGGTGATGAGGGGGGGTGATTTTGAAAATGTGTTTGATGCGGGCAACAGCCAGTACAAGGCTATAAGTCCACTATTTTCTACAGAAGATTGTTACTTTTCTACTGAACATTTTTCCCAACACGAATAAAGTGGAACTTTCGATTACGACGACTGCAGTAGATTGTAGTTCACGGAAGATATGCTGGGAATTTGACTTCCACAGCGGGAACACAAGGATTTCCAAAATGCATATTTTTATTCACGAAGGGAATAACATTTGAACAACATAAGGTTGCAAATCAAACAGTTCTATGGCGAGGACCCGCGCGGCGCGATCACTATCCAAAGCATCCCCGGACTGATCGATGGAAGGCTGCCCTTCACAAACCTCCGATCCTTCGCTACTGCTATTGCTATTACTCTCTGCAACCCTCCCCTCAAATATACCATCCTCACCAGTTGGAACTGACCACCTAGGTTTGGAAGTCTCCTCATCATCCCCGTCGCTCTTAGACGCGGATTCTATGACCCATTTGCCTACTCTGGCTTTCACAATTCCATGTTTAGCCTCACGCTTCATTATAATTCTCTGCTCCTTTTCCCATAGCAACTGCTCCAACCGGTTAGGTCTTTCCGCCCTCATCATCTCAAAGATCCCGAGTCACGGATTTCTAACAAAATCCGTGCGGATTTCACCGTACAATGTATTCGTACTACATCCGTGGGGTTGGACGTATCTTTATGGCACGGATGTGACATCCATCACTGTAATGCGAAAGCCGTGTCATTGTAATGTTTGACGCAATGATATTAATTACACCCGAAATCCATGTGAGACAAAATCCGTGCGACAATCGCACGTTAGAGATGGAAGGTGGACAGAGCACGGAATACGCACGAATTGCACCAATGCAGATTTAGTATCAATTTGGCATCACATTAGAGCCTTGTAATGATTCTGTGTATTTTCAACACTCCTTAACTTTGCGACAAATAGTCGTGCGAAATCCATGCGATATGGTTCATTGACGATGGTCATGTAGATTCAGTACCAAATTATGGCTAACAGTTGCTGTGGTTTTTGCCTCCTAGTTATTTGCTTGGGAGGAATCCCTCTCTCCCCAGTTTTATCAGGCATATACGTGGATTGTATCGGAAACCAAGTTCTTATATCAAGAAGCTTTGAATTTCTATGGCACAGGTAGGAGAGAACCTATGGGGTTGGGAGATCATGGAGTGGAGCGCTATTTGAGTGGATTGTGGGACGAAATCCTAGGGGGTGCACTCTTTATAAAATGTGTGTATCACGTGCGTTCGCCGACTAATTAAAAAACCCGGTCCTTGGATAATTTATACCCCCTCTGTACATACTTCTTGAAGATTATAAAACCCTCTCCTGAATTATTAAAAAGTACCCCCTCTGTATGTATATCCCCCTTTTCAATCATTAAAAAATACCCTAAAATATGTATATGTTTGCTTGTATATTATATCAAGTTTATTGATTTAAAAACAGAATAAAATCTAGTAAATTAATTAAAAAATATCTATTTGCCCTTGATAAAATTATGAAAGACTTGCAGGTCATTGTAATTGCGTTTCCCTCCAACACCACATATCTTCCATAATACTAATAAGCTGAGCCAGCTTATAGAGTAGTTTTTAAGCTACCTACCATGTTGATTAAGTACTAAATAACATCATGGTTTCAGTTCTGAATTAGAATGTATTGTTAAAGACATCTTATCTCCAGAGTCTGGGGTTTTCAGATGCATAATGTTATCTCTGGATTAACCACCAAATGGTACAATATATACTCTTATCTATGGCTGGTGAACAGAACCATGCTAGTAGATTCTGTATACTTTAATGATAAAGAGCACTAAGAGTATGTGCTACTCTGTGTCAATAAAGCTCAAGGCTGGTACAGATGTAAGTTGCTCTGTGAACTGAAAGCCTAAGTAATAAAGGGCATTGGGATTGTAATTTACTCTGTCGATGAAACTCAAGGCTGGTATAGTATGTAAGCTGCCCCTTGAGATTTCTCAAGTACTTGGCTTCTGAAGGTATAGCAGATGAGCCTCATACACACGTAGCACACTACCCCACACCTCAAACAATTGCAGTTCCAGCCCACAGCCAACGTTTTCTTGAGCTAAAAACAGGGTGAAATGTGGTGAAGAAGGTGCCTTCATTAGCAGTGCCTGATTTTATCAATTGTGCCGCTGTTGTTGCGGCTTCCAGTTGACCATCTACCCATGCATGTTTCTTGTAGCTATCCTTCAGGGAATCATAGCTAATCTGAGCTTGAAATCCGGCCCTCTTGCATTAATCTGGAGCACCCCTTCCCCCATCACTTGCTCATAGGTCTCCAAAGCCTCCCTCCCGCGCCCCTGCTGTCCATACCCTGCCTGTAGCAGCGTTCCACGGCACCACATCTCGTTCAGCCATAGTGTTGAACACTCCTTTCGCATCCTTGATGCTCCCACATTTGGCATACATGTCCACCAGAGCAGTGTTCAGGATGACATCTGGTATAATTGCAGATTTGATGATGTCACCATGGATCTCTTTGCCCTTTTCCAAGGCTGCCAAGCTCGCACACGCATTGCAAACGCACACAAACGTGACGTGGTCGGGCTTCACCCCTCCCCCATCATTTGCTCATAGGTCTCCAAAGCCTCCATCCCGCACCCCTGCTGTGCAGACCCTACAAGCATCGAGTTCCACGACACTACATCTCGTTTAGCCATAGTGTTGAGCATTCCTATCGCATCCTCGATGCTCCCACATTTGGCATACATGTCCACCAGAGTAGTGTTCAGGATGACATCTGGTACAATTGCAGATGATGTCACCATGGATCTCTTTGCCCTTTTCCAGGGCAGCTCGCACACGCACACAAACGTTATGTGGTCGGGCTTCACCCCTCCCCCATCCTTTGCTCATCGGTCTCCAAAGCCTCCATCCCGCGCCCCTGCTGTGCAGACCTTGCAAGCATCGAGTTCCACGACACCACATCTCGTTCAACCATAGTGTTGAACACTCCCTTCGCATCCTCGATGCTCCAACATTTTGCATACATGTCCACCAGGGCAGTGTTCATAATGACATCTGGTAATCTGACAGGCATTCACTTTTTTGCCTCGGTTGTCTCACCATTGACTGGGGTCAAGTATTCATTCCACAACTTCTCCTCCTCTCTGTTACCTGTTTTTTGATATTTTCCTGTTGTCACAGTGGCAGTATCATGTCAAAGTCACTCCAAACTAGATTCATCCAACCAGCTAACTTGCAGAAATCAACATGGAATTTTAGGGCCAATTCTGATAAGAAGGAAGAACATGATGAAATGTGTCGAAGAAGGTGTCTTGAGTAGCAATGCCTGATTTTATCAATTGTGTCGCTGCTGCTGTGGCTTCCAGTTGACCATCTACCCATGCAGGTTTCTTGTAGCTATCCTTCCACATGGAATCATCGGTAATCTGGAGCTTGAAATCTGGTCTTCTTGGATGAATCTGGACCCCACTCTATCCCTGCTCCTTCAGCTGTCCATGCTAGTACTCTTGCCCTTTACCTCTTTAACCTCTGTCACAGTTCTGGGCATAACCTGCACATCAGGGATTTCCTTGGGCAGACTCTTCATCTTTGGTACTATGGGTTCTCCGACCATGCCAGAGTTTTCATAGAGAAGGTTGCACTTCTCAATTTCTGCCACTACTTGCTCTGTAGTAGGGATGTCCAACCCCTTTCTCTTCACAGTAAGATGCTCCGGTGTAACAGCATGTCCGGTCTGAGTTACCACTGGGGCAACCTGGTCAGCTTGCTGTGCTGGCCATGATACTGAGATGACTTCTTATCCCTCTCTAATGGCCGTGCTTCCAGTAATAACAGCCCATTGTGCTGCTGCACCCCATCCTGTGCAGGAGCTATGGAAACATCATCGTGAAGGTTCCTTATGGCCAGTGGATCCGCCATTACAGTTGCGTCCCTCTTCTATCTCTTGGACTGGTGCTGCCTCTCTAAACCTCATTCACCTTGTGAAGAGCCTTGCTCCTCAACTGCAGTTGTGACTGCCTCAAACACTCCCATTACTTTGCGTTCTTGCGCATCAAGCAAGCAAAAATTAAAGATGATCTATGCAATAATTGGGCCAGACACAATAATTGGGGACTTGGCAGTAGTATTCTGTAATTGTTTCATCTCCTCCACCAGACCACTGTGTCTAGTTATCTTCCTGACGTGATGTGGCCTGGACACATCAGACGTCACATCGGACGTGTGTCACGTCACGTCGAATCCGGACGTTTACTCAAGTAATTTTTTTTTATTTGACTTTTACAATTTACTTCTACCCTTTGTAATGACATGGCAGCCACGGTGTAAAACAGATGTGGCCAATTATTAAATTTTATTAATTTATTTTAAAAAATACGTCCGTCCAAAAATACGGACGCTTAAAAGTTATTATTTTTTAAATCAAGCGACCACCCATATTGGCGGTCGCTTGTAATTTAATATTTTATTAAATTAAGCGACCGCCTATATTGGCGGTTGCCGGCAATTTATGAAGTTTTAAATGGAGCAATTGCGCCTGTTGCTGATCATGTCAAGGACGAGAACATGACTGAACACAAACAAGAGATCAGACTAGAGGTACAAGACTAGACAAGAAATCAAGGTCGGCGTGGCCGAATGCATGGTGGGTAAACATGAATCAAAATGATCTTTATGACAATGGACAAGAGTACAAGATACTGGAACTCGACTCGAATACTGGAATGCTGGAAACTGGACTGGGGTACCAGATACTGGAAACTGGACTAGAGTACTGGAAGCTGGACTGGAAAACTGGGACTGGGAACAAGAGTAGCTTGAACTTGTGTCGGCGAGACTGAAGAGTGTTCAGTCTCGCCTCCTATATATACTGGCTATTAAGAAGTTCCCTAATAAGCTTCTCCTATAGAGGTTTCTTGATGGAGAAGTTTCCAAGATTAAATAAAGGTTTCTTGATGGAGAAGCTTCCTTAAGCAAAGGAGGTATCTTGATGGAGAAGTTTCATCCAAAAGAAGCTTCCTGAGCAGTTTCCCAAGTTACTCTTGGTAATTTGGTAAATTCTCGATAACTTGGTAACTAATGGTAAATCATGGTAGATCATGGTAAATCATGGTAGATCATGGTAAATCATGGTAAATTACGGTAAGTCATGGTAACTTCCGGTAACATGGTAATTTGGTAACTTCTGGTATTTTCTCCTGGTAAGTTTCTCTGGGCTATGTCCGTGACATCACCCCCTCCTCTAGCGCCGAGTTCCTCGAGGAGCGGTAAAATCTTGGACTTGCTTAGAGCTGGAGAAAATCCAAAATCCGGCGAAGGGTACTTGCCAAGTATTCGGCTCTCGTTCTTGACTCAAATGATTTATAGGTCCCTGCAACCATTGATAGTGTCCAACACTTTGAACTTGGGACCACGCAGTCATTTGAACATTCTGATTTTTTAAGCTGCCTTCAAACATGATTTCGTTGCCCTCTGGGTCCGAAGCCTCAACCTCCAATAGAATTATCAGACTTCGAGTAGGCTCCACTTGCCGTCGTACGGGGTCTAGACGATGAAGTACGCGTCGCATTGGTGACCCATCGTCTCGAGAGCGTCGGCATGATGTTGAAGGTCGTGAGAGTCGGAATGGCTGATCTGGTAGTTGGGTAAGCGACAACTCCAATGTATCTGGTTCTTGTGACTCCATGCTGCCAATGCAAGAGTGCTGGAAGTGTAGCTATATATACTGATGTGTGGTGTTCCTCCCTCCTTAGCGTGTATTAGGTACATTGAATGTGGAATCTTCACCTTGAAGCTAACTTGGTTGACATCATCGTTGTGACGTCTTATTGACGTGTAGCTCGGGGGCTTAGCTGGATATTGTTGATGAAACTCTTGGACTTTGTCAGATGCATTGGTGAGGTTGGATGAAGGTTCCCACGTTCGTTCGCTGATGTCGTAGCCTTTCCAATGTATGAAATACTCAAGACGTTTATACTTGATGCGAGAGTCTACTTCATACTCAATTTCCTGATTGACTTCGATTGGTGGAGGTGGTACGGAGACTCTCCCTGGAATATTCGATGGATGATACAACTCCAATAATGAAACACGAAAGACTGGATGGATGCGTATACTTCGTGGGAGTTCAAGCCGAAAACTGACCGGATTTATTTGTCGAATAATTTTGAATGGTCCCAGGCGTTGATAATCCAACTTCCTTGATGGACGCGAGGTTTGTATGTCCCGTCGAAGAAGCCACACACGATCTCCGACCTTGAACTGGGGTTGGAGTTGGCGATGTTGATCTACATACTCCATGTATTGTTTTTGAGCTTCTGCGAGGTGAAATGTAAGTTCCTTGTGAATCGTAGCAAGATGAGTAGCAAGGTTTTCTGCAGCAGGGCTTCTAACAGTTTTCATGTGGAAAGGGTTTGCTCGAGGATAATGACCATAATTGGAGAAAAATGAAGTTTTCTTGGTCGAAGAATGTATAGTGTTGTTGTAGGCAAACTCAGCCAATGACAGAAGGTCCGTCCAATTATCTTGGTGATAATTTATCGTACAGCGAAGATACTGTTCCAAAATCTGGTTTACATGTTCAGTTTGACCATCAGTCTGTGGATGATTAGCTATAGAGAGGTTGATCTTAGTATCCGTGAAATAATCCCCTCCAGAAATTTGATATGAACTGTGGTCCTCGATCAGATATGATGTCCTTCGGGAGTCCATGAATGCGGTAGATATTATTGAGGAAGAGTCTTGCAGTTTCCTCGCCGGTAACCATCTTATTACATGGAATGAAATGTGTCATCTTCGTAAAACGATCTACAATAACAAGGATTGAATCGGTGGTCTTGGAAATTGGAAGGTCCGTAATAAAGTCCATAGACACGGACGACCATGGACCCTTGGGAATGGGTAATGGTTGAAGATGGCCGTAAGGTCGATGTCGTGGTCCTTTTGCTCTAGCACACGTGTCGCAAGATTTTATAAAAAAATTCACGAGTTTCCACATCTGCGGCCACCAATAGTCCCTGGATATCAATTCCATTGTTTGTTGAAGCTGAAATGTCCTGCAGCCAGAAGATCATGACATGTTTGAAGAATTTGAAGTCGTGTAGGTCCTGGAGGTACATAGAGAAGTCCCTTGAAATAAAGTAAGTCATCTTTGAATTCGAAGTCATTTGTAACATGTAGGTTGTCTCGAGGTCGATTTAGTTGACTTCGTAGTGTCGTAGCAAATTGGTCGCTCTTCAATGCTTCCTGAATCTCCTTTATGATCTCTGCATCGTCATAGGTGGACATGGATAGCATATTCAATTGGAGATTTGCTGGTTTCAAGATGATGGATTTCTGTTGGTCGAAAGCTGCCTCCCATTTTTTCGGCGCAAGATATGTCGAGCGGCTTTTACTCACCCATCCCTTCGCTATCCGAGGTGGAAACTCCAAGATAGAAGAGTTGGATATCTCTAAGCACTCAGCCCGCTCAGAACAATCAGTCATGACCTACAGCTAGTGAATCATGGTTGTGCTTCCTATTTGTATTCCTTCTTGCCTTCATGTTATCAATTTACCTTACTATGTATACTGAAGCATCAGATTGCTTCAGTATCTACCAAGTTCCAATTAATCATGCATTCATTCCACAGCTTCTCTCATGTCTCTCTACACAATATGTTTGTATCGAATTAGTATCAGATTAAGATTAATCAAGTATCAGGCCTATGCCATGGTGTCCCTAATCTACCCTACTGTATGATTCTACAGCTTGTATGAATTAACCCTCAATCAAGTCATCATCTCCTCTTCACTGTTTCCACTCTTCGTTTCATCTCCCCTCCCCTGACCAAGTCGCGCTCCTCAAGAAGTGATCCCCTTCATGTTGCCACCCTGCCTCATCTCCCCGCAAGCTGTTCTAACCACCTAACTAACTAACCGTCACCCCTGAAGTAACACGTTCCCTCTGTAGATGTCGTTCCCACACAGTCGTTCCCTGTCAATGATAACCGTTCCCCATGTACGCTGTGACAGGCTGTGACTGTGCTGAGTTGTAACTGGCTGTGTAAAACTGTGTCGGGCTGTGACTGGCTGTGCGAAGCTGTGTCTGGCTGTGATAGACTATGACGGACTGTGACTGGCTGTGTGAAGCTGTGTCTGGCTGTGTCTACCCCCCCTAAAGCCTGCGCCTGCCACCCCTAAGGCTCCTGTTGGTCTCAGTCTACCATCCGTAAGTCTGCACAAAAATTAAGGGTACCCCACAGAACCCATAAAAGCGACTAAGTCCCAAGCAGCCCTCTAACATTACCCCTCTCTATCTCAAAAAGCCGTGTCCTCACGGTTTACTGTTTAGGATCAGCAAACCTTTGTGAGCGAGCACCCTTCTGACGGTGAAAGTCTCGTGAAGGACTCCGTGTGCGAGCCCGAGCCCTGTCACTGGCTGATGGAGGCGATTGAGAACTACCTGGAAATGTCTGACCCTCCTATGGTTGATAACGAGGTAACCTCTCAGGCATAGGAGATCCCCGTCGTTTCTTCTCTGCCATCTGAAGTGCATAGTCGTCTGCCATGTCAAAAGAGTCCCCTGAAGAACCAGTAATATCAGAATCATCGTCCCCCCTTAGGTGTTTTAATAGACGAACTTTAAGTGGCTTCTCCGGAATCCTGCGTGGCATACAATGTTGGCCCACCATGTCTGGAAACTTAAACTGTACTACTTGCTGTAAGCGCGTGCAAGCAAAATGAGTGAACGCCCTGAACTCCTTAGCCGTATAGGTGAGAGGTGTGCCAATGACTTTGGAACAGTGTTAAGTATTTCCAGGCTTCATGTCCCTTATAGAAAATATCATCAGGGCCCAATTTCTCCATTGCCAAGTTGTTCCAAGCCAAATTAAACCAGGAACGAAGTTGAGAATCCTTCTGCATCATAACTTTTGCATCATACAGGTACATATGAGGTGGCACTGAAGGTAAAACCCAATGATCCCCACTGGAATACTCAGAAATCATGATTGCATCTTCTGCTGCTCAATGTGATAACGTGCCATGAAACAAGCAGCATAGTATAATCCACAGCCCATGACAATACTAGATACCTCCTTGGTCTTGGTATAGATGTACCCACGTACAACCTGGAAGGCAATTAATTCCTTCAGCATGGTGCCTGCCTCAGACCAGTACCTTGCAAAGTGATGATCCTCAATGGGTCGATTGTTCGGAAGAACCTTAGTCCGAGTTGCCACTGGCAACCAAATGCGCATGATCTAGTAGTAGTGTGCCAACGACTGCGGAGGACTAAATTCCTTCCAAGCCAAATCCAGCACAATGGGAATTTGGTTGAAGGGCATAATCATAGCCCGACTGTACTCCCGTGCAGCAGGAGTCCGAGGTGGGTTAAAAGCAACATCCCCCCAAACCTCAGGCTGTGGCTTTGCCATAGTAGCAACAGTGTCAGCCACCTGCTGTGGAAGTTGTGATATTGGCACCACTGGCCCTTCTACACCTGACAACTCCTGCACCTCCTGTGAAGAAGACTGAAAAATCAGAGTCCTGGCATGCAAATAAGTAGCCACCAGCTGCTCCTCAGGAATAAAGACTCTCTTGTCAATATTTGAACTCAGGTCATCCACTTGAGTCTGCAGCCCTTCCACATCATCATGTAACTCCGCTATCCTACTATAGACATTGTCTATAGTAATTGTGGCAATGTTCTGCACCTGGAATCTGAGATCATTCATCTCTCCCTGGGTGAGCTTCCTCGGTGCCTTGCCTTCTACTGGCCCGTGTGCTAACCATACTTGCATAAGGTGATTATCCACCATGTCCTGTGTGGCACCCCTGAGAGTCTGCTCCTCCTTGAGTCTGTACACATCTATCTGCTGCTGTAAAGCCTCCATGCGCTTTGCATGAGGTTCAACCAGGGCCGCATAGGCAGCAGCCAAATTATTGGCTTCCTTCCAAGCCTTGTTAGCCACAGAGAGTTCATTCTTATGGACCATGAGTGTTTGTTGCAACTCTAGGATGTACCTCTCATACTCAGCCTCAACCTGACTATACTATTGGAAAGTATTCTCATTGCAACATATTGTAGCCTTCAAATCAACAATGAGTTTCCCTTGCTCAATTATCTCAGCTTCTGCCATCATACATCTCTCTCTTTGTCTGTTAACTTCTAACGGAATTTGTTCTAGAGCAGTTGTCAGTGTGGCACATTGTATGGTCATTCTCTAATGAACTGCCTCCAATTCTGTATGTAGCACGTTCACTTCCTGCAACTTGCCCTCATGCTTCACTTGCAATATAACTGTTGCTTATGTGCTTCATGCAACTTGTCCTGCTTGAGACTTGCTTCAATCAAATCTCCCTTAGCCAACTGCAAGGCAGCCTTTGTGTCCTCCAATTTTTTTTGCAATTTCAGATTGGTCTCTTCATCTACTTTGTTTACACACTTAGTGGCAATTCTAGCCTCAAACTCTTTCTTGAGTTCATCCCTCAAAGCTGCCAATTGTGTAGATGGAACATGGGATTTCACATAAGTGCCCAACAAATTGAGTGTCCTGCTTATGGAATTCATAAGCATGGCCTGCTGTGGGTCGTCATGGTGAACTTGTTGCTGTTCTCCCTGATCCTCCACAATGTGATGTTTCACCAACCATTCAGGCCATGTTCCCACCAGATCCTCTTCCTGAACGACCTCTTCCTCCACAGGTGCTGCAGTGCTCCTACACTCCACTCCTGGAACCTCCGCCACAGGTTTGGAAACCACATGCACAGCAGGGATTTCCTCGGACAAACTCTGCACCTCTGGTGCCACAAGTTCCCTTACCAAGCCAGAGTTTTCATAGAAAAGATCACCCTTCTCAATTTCTGCCATGACCTGCTCTGTAGAGGGAATGTCCAACCCTTCTCCATCCAGAGCAATAGGCTATGGTGTCACAACATGTACTAACTGTGGAACCTCTAAGACAACTGAGTCAACTGGCTGTGATGGCTGTGGTACCGAAGTGACTTCTTCTTCCCTCTCCAAAGGTCGTGCTTCCAATAATAACAGCCCTCTATGCTGTTGTGCCCCATCCTGCACAAGAGCCATGGAAACATCATCTTGCGGTTTCCTTGAAGCTAGTGGATTTGCCACTACAGTCATATTCCGCTTCTGTCTCTTAGACTGGTGTTGCCCCTCCAGTCCACCTTCACTATGTAAAGAGCCCTGCTCCTCCATTGTACTAGTTGCTACCTCAAACACTCCCATCTCCTTACGTTCTCGCGCATCAAGTATGCAAGAGTCAAGAATAATTTGAGCAATGACTGGGCCAGACACAATGATCGGAGACTTAGCAGCAGTGCCCTGTAACCTCTTCATCTCTTCCACCAGACCATTGTACATTAACTTTGCCCAAGCTACATCCTCTCCCCTCAAAACTTTTAGTATCTCCTCTGTGAATGATCTGCTCAAATATTGTTGGTTCTGTTTCATGGCAAACAGAACGTTCAAGATTTGGCCAACTTCTTTGAGCCCTGGGTACTCGGCTTTGGTGCAAGCGTAACCTTGAGTCTTAAAAAAACTTCCTTCTTGGAACAAATTCCCTATCTGCAATCTTGCCCTGTGCTCATCCACATCCACATGACCCGATGGCAAATCGAACAATTGCTGCAAGTACTGGGGAGTAATTTCTATATCTACTCCCCTCACTTGGGTAACTCCCGTCCGAGGCTCAAAGTTCTGAAGAAATTGAATCATATACTGCCGATGATGCAAGGACCAGTCCTTGCGTAGCAACCCCTCCAATCGCAACTCCCTCAGCAGTTGCACCGCTTGTGGTGTAGCAATTGTTTGCTTATGCAGAATCGTGGTGCTCTTCACCTTGATATCCTCCATTCCCCTCACTCTCTTCATTCTAGACAAACAAAAAGGCCTTGTTTGGAACAACTGTAGGAAAGCTTGCAGGGCATAGAGCATAAAAGTATGGTTGGCACAGAATGGAACGGGTAAATGCGTATAAGCCTGTGGGGCTTGCAAGTATCGAGTGAGATAGAATGTACTCTCAACCCGTCCGTCCTTCGCCACTGCGTGAGAAGTAAAGCGAGCGTGTAATCTGTAATATCCGCCATAGCTACAAAGCTATAGCTTTGATTGCCCCTCCTGTCGAAACGCTGGTTATTCGGAGCCACCCCGACTCTTGCGCTCATAACCCTGCTAATTTCTTGTTCTTGTTTCTTGGAGGAAACCACCTGCATGTAATTCTCACTTGTGATTGGTTGTTGCCTCTTTGGGTAACTGCTTAATTTAACCCCCCTAAGTGGACTTTCCCCCCTGGAATGTCCACTAGGACAGCACATGTGGCAAAAGACTTCATTTTCTGTACTCGTAAAGGATTCCGTTACCTTTGAATGCATTAATGGGCCCACAATTAGTTTGGGTTGATGTACCGGGTAGGTACTTTGATAGCCCAATTTGTCTTCTTGCATGATCACACCCGCTTTTGCGGTGTGCGTCGCCCTGGCGACCACGTGTTCGTTTCTAGACCTACCTCCGTCTTCCCCTATCCGCGTGGCACCTTCTCCGAGTTTGACTTCCAAGCTGTCTTTTCACCCGCCAGCCACTTTTCGGACGTTAACCCACGTCCACCTGTCATTGACCCTTTGGACTGTGCAACCCGCGTGGGCTGTGTTGGGTTGTGACAGGCTGTGTCAGACTGTGGTGAACTGTGATAGGCTGTGTGATGTTGTGATAAGCTGTGTGATGCTGTGGTGGGCTGTGATAGGCTGTGTGATGCTGTGATGGGTTGTGATAAGTTGTGTGATGTTGTGGTGGGTTGTGATAACTGTGCAAACACCCGTGTTCTCCATTCAGGCCATACACATTCGGCTTTACGACAGTGCTTCATGCTCCGTTGGTATTACCGGTGCAGCCCGTGACTGTTTCTGTGTTTCAATATGCAAATCGTGCTGCAATGGTTTGTCATGGATACCAATGTATTCCTTCAACTTATTGGCATTGACTCTTCCCAGCATCTCTTTGTTAATGGTTTGTAACATGGCGGTATTGTTATCATACATCTTCTGTATGACATAAGGTCCTTTCCATGGTGATTTAAGCTTAGAAGCCTTAATCTTCCCCTTCTTCTGCAGCCACAGAACCAAATCACCCGTCTTAAAAGTTTTCAGTTTACCTTCATCAAATTGATCCTTCCTCTTCATGGATCATGTTATCTGTTGCATCAGCACGTACTTCTTCCACATGATATAATTCATGTTTCCTGACCTTAATTGAATCTTCCAATTCCATTCTCCTTCCCCATTCAGTTCTCATGGTAGGTAACAAGAACTCCACTGGAAGTAAAGCTTCCATACCATAAACTAATTGGAATGGTGTATACTTAGTGGTGACTTTATATGAAGTCATGTATGACTACAAAGCCGTCAACAGCTTTGTATCCCAATCTGTTCTGTTTGCATTGTATTTTGTTGGTAGCCTCTACCTGCCCATTACCCTGTGGGTAATAAGTTGTACTCTTCCTATGCACAATCATGAACTCTTTAGTCAATAGTTCTATGGTCTCATTAATAAAGTGACTTCCCTGGTCACTGATAAATTCCAGGGGACAGCCAAATCTTGTAAGTATGTTCTCATATAGGAACCTTGCTGTGGACTTAGCTGTGTTGTCCCTCTGAGCTTTAGCTTCCACCCACTTTGTACTATAATCAGTGGTTGTGATTATATACTTGTTCTGTGTATTTCTTGCTGGTGGGTTAATTGGTCCAACAAAGTCTAGTCCCCATTTCTGAAATGGTTCAGTAGGCATCGTAGGATACAAAGCCATCTTCCCATATCTCTGCAATGGTCCTAGCCTTTGACACTCATCACAACTCTTGCAATACTTGTGTACATCCTTGAACAATGTAGGCCACCAGTAACCTGCAAGTAGTATCTTTCTACTGGTAGTCTCTTCTCCAAAATGACCTCCAGCCACTCCTTTATGAACTTCCTCCAAAACTTTATTTACTTCATGGTGGTACAAGCATCTTTTAAGTACTCCATCAGGTCCTAGCTTATACATTGTGTCCCCTATCATAGTGTAAGGTAAGGCCTTGATAGCTATTCTCTTCCTCTGCTCCTTCCCATAACTAGGTGGGCACTGACCATGAGTAAGGTAGTATCTGATTGGCCACTGCCAATCTAACCAATCATCTGCACTTCCCTGCACCTCTACTGCAAATAAACTCGCATCAGGTAGTTGGTCGTCTACTCCTGTGGCGGGCTCTCCTATTGATAGGCGTGCAAGTGATCTGCCACAAGATGCAAACGGCCAGGCTTGTAAACAACTTCGAACTCAAACTCGTGCAAGATTATTAACCACCTTGCTATCCTTCCACTTATCAAAGGCTTGTTCACAAAATAAATCAGAGCCTGATGATCCACATAAAACATAAACTTTCTTCCCAATAGGTAATGCCTGAATTTCTTGACTGCATAAATCATTGCCAATGCTTCTCTTTTAGTTGTGCTATAGTTCCTCTCAGCACTGTTCATCAACCTGCTAGCATAATACACAGGTGAATCTATGTTTCCTGTAACATTTTGGGCTAATATTGCTCCCAATGCTTCTCTTGAGGCATCACAGTGAACATGAAATACTACATGCCAGTGAGGGTTAATCAGCACAGGTGTAGTTGTTACTGACAATGCAAGTTCCTCAAAAGCCTGTGACATTCCGCTATCCATGCAAACACCGCATCTTTCTTCAAAAGCTTGCTCAATGGTGTTGCTATCTGTGCATACCGTCTGACAAATCTTCTGTAATAACTGGTTTGACCAAGGAATCTCCTTAGACTCTTCACGTTTACTAGTGGTGGAGAGGCTTAAATGGCCTCTGTCTTTCTGGGATCCACAAGAAGTCCCCTCTTACACACAATGTGTCCCAAAAGTACCCCTGAATTCACACATAAACTACACTTCTCTGGATTCAGGCCCAGACCTCTCATCCTGCATCTGGCCAAACATAACTCCAATTTATGCAAGTGCTCATTCTTAGAGCTGTCCACACTGAAATCATCAAAGAACACCTGCATGAAATCATCCAGATACTCGTGGAAAGATTCACTTATCACTCTATGAAAAGTTGCTGGTGCATTACAAAGTCCAAAAGGCATGACTTTGTATGCATAAGCACCCCAGTCTGTGATGAAAGTTGTCTTTCCCTGGTCTTCCTCTACCACTTGCACTTGGTTATACCCACTGAAGCCATCCATGAATGAATACATCTCATGGCCTGCCACAGTGTCCAGTACTGCTTCTGTGAATGACAAAGGGAAAGGATCTTTCTTTGTACAAGCATTCAACTTCTTGTAGTTAACACAAATTCTTAGTTTACCATTCTTCTTGGGAACTATCACAATGGGTGACAACCAAGTTGTATACTCTATCGGGTATATAAACTTAGCCTCAGCCAACTTCTTGATCTCTTCCCCAACCTTCTGTGCATAGTTGGGATTCATTCTTTACCTTGCCTGTTTAATTGGTACTAACCCTGGTTCCAGTTCAATCTTATGCTGACGGATCTCAGGTGGTATCCCTTTCAGATCCTCATAGCTCCAAGCAAATATATCTCTGTATTTGATGAACAGACTCTTAGCTTCCTCAAAGAATTCTGGCTCCAAGTCAGCCTCTACTTTCACCATTCTTGGTTCCTCCTCAGTTCCCACATTCACTTCTCTCACCTGCTCATCAGCTGTGATTGTCCAACCAGTCACTACTTCATCCTGTAAACTCACAGTGGCTGGTTCTTCTAGGATTTCCATTTCTCCCTCTCTTTCTTCATAGAAATGTGGTGGGTAACTGCTTGTTTCACCCTCAATTGGTGTTGTTATCACTACATCACAGCAAATACCTTTTAAACAACTTAGGCCCTCCAGTTGTATTTCTGCAACCTACTCCCATAGGCCGTCCTCTGGCTTCCAAGATCATTTTATTCTACAAAATTAGCTTTTAGGAACTATTTTGACACCTACTCAAACTCGTTTAGGGTGAAGGGTTTAGAGTTACGTCTTATTAGTAAACCTCGTTTAGTATTGCTCCGATTGTTGCAAAATGGCAGAGGGTCAGCTCCCACTCTGGGTGTGCAGCGAACAGGGTAGCTTCCTGCTCCTCATCAAGTCCTCTCCTCTAGTCATACTCTCTGACTTCCCGAGGTCTTCTCGTAGCAGGTAGTCTACTAGATTTCTTTATGGTGATTTGTATCTTGTGCTTCCCATCATGCACAGTTAGTAACTGGGAATTCCAGTCATGGAATACCTTGGCCTGTTTCAACCATGGTCGACCCAGCAATAAGGAGTAAGCTTCCATGACATCATCCATTTTCAACACAGTCACTGTGATCTTAAAGATCATCTTTTGAATCTGTATCTTAACTCCCCTTATCAAACCCAATGGCTGTACACTTCTTTGATCTGCCATTGTTACTGTGAATGGGGCTGGTTTCATGTTACTTAAACCAAGCTTCTACCTTAATTGGTCTGTTATGATATTCATTCCAGAGCCTCCATCTATCAGTACATCAGTCAAGTCTGTGCTTCCAATTCTCAATTGGATTACTGGCATAGAATCATCAACGTCCATGACTGTTTCTTGCCTTTCCGGCTTCACAATATAGCTTGTCACCTTGCTGTTCAGGTCTATGTTCCCTGTCACATGAACAATCTGATTAATTGCTTGATACAGCCTGTGCCTACAATGAGGTGCCACAGCCAATAGCTGTCCAATGGTAATCTCTGCTTTGGACTGGCATATTACTTCAGCCAAAGTCCCTTCATTACCTTGCACTTGTACAGCTTCCTTCTTCACTTCATCTCACTCACTTCATCTTCTCTTTCAGAATCAGAGGAATCTACCATAGGGATATCAGTACTCTTCTGCATTTCCCGTATGGTATCAGCCACTTCCTTGTGCAGTTCCTTCTCATCTCTCCAAGCCTCATCATCTTCAGGCACATCACTGCCATCTTCATTATCATCATCTTCCTCATCTACTGGAGGTATTAGTTTAGCTTTGCTTCTGGTTACTATCATTGTACTTACTTCTGGTACAACACATGGCCTAAACCATGTGAGCTGCCACCACTGGGCCCTCATTCACAGGAGCTCTCATAACATTCTGGTGTCTGATCCAGAATGGACAGGCTGCCTTACGATGTTGTGCCTGATTACAATAGTAACACAGTTCTTCCCCATTAGGTCCTCGCCCTTGGTCTGTTCTGGGATTGTTTCTATATCCTGATTCCCTGGCTGGTAATTCCCCCTTGGATTACCCAGATAGTTGCCTCTCGGATTGCCTTGGTAATTCCCTCTTGGATTACCTCTCCCTTCCATACCATTGTTATAACCACCAGGCCTACCATACTGATCCTGATCATTGTTCCTTCTAGGCTGGGGCTGCACTTGATGCACCCTTACTTGCCTAGGTTCTCTTGCAGCTGTCCTTCTGTTGTAATAACAATTCTCTGTAGAATGGTTATCCATTTTACAGATAGTACAGTGTTTCTCCTTCATGTGGCATTCAGCTGTGGTATGGCCTTCATTCTGGCATTTTGCACACCAAACACCATTCCTCCAATGTGTTGCAGCCTCTGTGGCATATTTCTTCAAGATCTCCTCCAGTCTTTTCTCATAGTTTTCCCTCTGCAACTTCTCTTTTCTTACTCTTCCTTTTGAGCTCTTGCTCTTCTTCCTCATCTAACTCATCCTCAGAGTCCTCATCATCCCGTTTATCTCTTCTGAGCATTCCCAATTGCTCAATCTTGTTGGCTGTTTCAAATGCCTCCTCCACTGTATTATGGGGTAACATATCCACTTTCTTTTGCAACTCAGGTCTTAGTCCACTCACAAACCAAGTCTTCTATAATCGTGGTGCTGGTACAGCAGCCAACTTTTTCATCATCAATTCCATCTTTTCCATGTACTCTTCAACAGTTTCATGCTTCTTTTGCTTTAACTGTTGTAAACTTCCATACACTTTATCCTCAGTTTTACTTGTCCTGAACCTATTTCAGAATATTGTACTTAAGCCATTCCAGGTTAGGAAATGATTATCAGGGAATCTTGCATACCGTTCACTTGCTTTCTTTAAAAGTGAACAAGGAAACAGTCTCATTTTGGCATCATCGCCATTCTCATTGTTCACAATACACATGTGCTCAAATTGGCTGATGTGTACATCAGGATCCCCTTTTCCTGCATATATTGGAAAAGGTGGTTTTGCCCGTGTTGGTTGTAACGCCATCTGTGGCCCTACCCCCTACCTACTGACAGGTGCTGGCCCCCCTGCTGGTGCTGGTCCTTGAGGACCTGTTGTAGTTGTGGTGGAACTTCCACCAAGTGCTGGGCCCTGAGCACTCCCTGCTACTGGCCCCACTATATTCACAGTATTCCCAGCTCCAGTTGCACTACTTCCCACACTCCCTGTCCCCCCAGAGCCAGATCCAGACTGCCCGCCTGATCCCCCTGAACGACACCTTTGTTGGCCTGTGATCCAAGTGCCCCACTTGATCCAGGTCCAACAGGTTGGGATGTCCTGGTTGTAGTCTCAACCTCAGCTGTTGGGTCTACTTCTTCATATTCTTCCTCTTCCAATTTCTTCTCTCTGTTTTCATCTTCCAAGTTCTGCCCTTGGGTTTCTTCTTCTTCACTCATGTAATTCAATTGCAAGGGTGTTAGAGAGTCTGAACTCTCCGTTGGCTCTGCCACATCCTATCCTCCTTCTTCGTCTTCCGTTTCAGAAACTGGAGTTCTTGCTTTTGGTGTTTCATGCCAACTCTTATCAAAGATTTCTGTCAAATCTTTTATCTAGGGATGATCTTCTTCCTGTACCAATTCCCTTAATATTTCTTGCGAAGAATAAGAAGGAGTGGCATCCAACTCTAGTTCTTCCGGTATGGGTGATGTACTCTCTGATCTTAATGGTGTGAGAGGTCCAGATGATTCCCCTATGTCTATTCCTCTCTCCCAAAGATATGGATAATTAGCTTTTAAATAACTTTCTCTTTTTGCTGAATATCTCTGGAGTCTAGCTTCTCTTTCATCACTCATGTCCAATGTTTTTCATTTCTTTAATGAGGCAATAACCAAAACTCTCTTCTGTAGTATCTCTCATATATGCCTGGGTTTCTTTCAAGCTTCAATGCACCCTTGGCTATACTAGAAGTCTCCGTTACCATATAACCATATGGCAAACAAGTCTGAAAAGCTGTTCTTGGTGTGAGTTTGATCCACAAAATATCCTTAGGAATCCAATTCTTTACTAGTACAAGCTCTTCATGCATATGAGTGTAAACATTCACTTTCCTTTCCTCCCAACCTTCAAACTCTACTCGCAATGCTATCACATAAACCAGTGTTGGTAATCAACGTGCTCTTCCTCTACAGGCCACCTGATAAATCTTTATCACTCCTTTCTCCAGACCCCACTCAGGGTCAGCATCATGCACTCTCTTAAGAATGTTTTCTTTACAACCGTCTAGTAGAGATGCACTGTAGAGCAGATTAGAGACACCATGGCTTCGGCTTGATACATGATAGATATTAATATGATTCCTATTTCATAATCACACCGTGTAGAGAGATATGAGTGAAGCTGTGGAATGAATGCTTGAGTAGTTGGAACATGGTAGATTGCAGAAGCAATCTCATACTTAATCATAGACAGTAAGGTAAATTGCTAACATGAATGCGAGAAGGAATACAAATAGGAAGCACCCCCATGATACACTAGTTGTAGGTCATGACTGATTGTTCTGAGCGGGCTGAGTACTTAGAGATTTCCAACTCTTCTATCTTGGAGTTTCCACCTCGGATAGCTAAGGGATGGGTGAGTAAAAGCCGCTCGACAACAACCACAATTATATCAATCCCTAGTGTCCTACATGGCTCCCCTCATAAACTGTCATAAAAAGGGCTATCTCCTCCTACACAGCACAATAACAACCTCAGCCACCCTGAAGCACCTTGCTGCATACACATTTAGCCCCTATCCTCATCCAACAGCCTGGGCAATTATGCCTTTCTCATGCTGCAATCACTACCCTGCGCACTCTCTCTTCTCCGAACATTCTATCAACTTGTTGCCACCCCCCACTATCCTAAACTGTCAAATTAACGCCACCATGCTATATCCATACAAACGCGGTCCACTGCTACATTAAATCAAACCTGCCCAGCCCTCGGCGCCATTACAACTATCATTATTTCTCTAAGCCAGAATCATTATCCCTGCGCACCACAGTGCACAGCCCCCTCTATGCAAAAATTACATCTCCTCCATCAAATGCCACTGGCGACGCCACTATGCAACCCTGCACAAGGAGTAAACCTCCTCACCCCTTTTCATCATGCTAACATGATGCAAATTTTGTCATGGAGTAATCTGCCAACAGCCCCACATAACCTCCTCCGCCACCCAAGAGGGCGCCACAGTAAAAGCCATCACCCCCGCGCTCCAAACTGCCTAGTCACACCAGCCGCCACGATAAATGACTCCTTCCCATGCTCCACCCATATATTCCCATTCTGCAATATACACAAACACCTCTCTCTACCTACCTACATCTCGCTTCTTCTTCTTCTTCCCTATCGCACAAAGTTTCTCTACGTATGTCTAGTTCTAAGTCCTGCAGTATCCAAAAACGCACCGGTAGTATTTGCAAGCAACCACGCCAGAAGGATAGGAACCCGAGTAGCATTAAGCCTTCCGCCATTTCTCTCTTAGCCGAACACTTCTCTACTCAAATGACCCACCATTAGACAGCCACTGCTATGACTGACCACGCCAAAGACGACGCTGATGTAAGTGACATGCACTTATCTGATGAGCAATACTTTGCCAATGAACAGGTGTACCAGACCTACTCCGCGCAGAATGTCACAACAATGTCGAAAGGACGCACTCCATCTCTTCCAGCATCGGCACTCCCTGCGCCTACAAAGTCCCCAGACCAGCCAATGGCACCCAAACCTGCTTCAATCGCTTCACCAGCATAGGACCTAGCTATAAGCCCCGGTCTTAAACGCCACTCCAGTGCATTCAATAGCGATATCGGGAGCTTGCACTCGGAATCCAAGAAGTCAACACTACAAGGAATCGTCGATTTAACAACTGGCAAAACGACTGCAAAGTGAGTCGTTGCAAACAAAAAACAACTGGGCAACTCGGAGTGCCAACAGACTAGTCTCTTCCGACAGCCCAGTCATTTCAGTCATGACGTGGTCGGAGTGGTTTCGGTCAATCGTTCCGCCGACTGCGGCTCAATTTTATTTTTTTCTTGGGGGGGGAGGGGGGACGTGGCAGCACCGTGCGTGGCGTTGACCGAATCTTGGACCTTGACCAAGTGGACTTTTGACCGGGGGGTGCAACTTCCCCACGGCGACGACGCTGGAAATACAGCCGCGTGGCCATGCGTCAAGACGCCACGTGTTCTCTATCGTGGATGTGGCCACGTGCAGGCCTAAGGCCACACCGCGTGGCGCAATAAGTTGTCTGCTGGTTGCCTTTACAACTTGCAAGTGGAATCGACAACTAAGGTGTTGAAGTGATAGATGCAACTGGAGGTTTGAAATGCACTACTTCACTAGTGAGATACATCGACTGTGGGTTGGGAACCAGGCACTCGTAGTGGTTGCAATGACTTGGGGGCTGCGACTTGTAGTTCATACATGTGCAATACTATTTCTATCGTCTCCGAATAGCAACACAGATGCTACAATGGCCATACTACAAACAATGCAATCAACACAATCTCCTGCACACAGCCACTGATCTTGCGGATGTGATTGAGACTGGAGAACATACAGACCATCCCATCAAAGCACGAAAAGAAATAAACATGATGAAGAGCGCGTGACATTGTATTAAGACAATATCTCAAAACCATCCCTTACAATGCACAAACTCATCAGTCTGTAACGACCATGATTAGAACAAAAAAAAAACCTATCGCATATGGTTCTCCTGCACCTAACTTAAACTTCACTTCAAGCCCTAGAATTGCCTCTAAATCAATAGAAATGTCTTCAGTGGACTGAGTTCAACACAAAGAAGTGTAGCGAACCTCAAAGCAGCTGCTTCAGGTTTTATAGGATCTATCACGGACATAGCCCAGAGGAACTTACCAGGAGTAAATACCAGAAGTTACCAAGTTATCAAGTTACCGGAAGTTACCATGATGTACCATGATTTATCATTAGTTACCAAGTTATCGGGAGTTTACCAAATTACCAAGAGTAACTTGGGAAACTGCTCATGAAGCTTCATTTGGAGGAAACTTCTCCATCAAGATACCTCCTTTAATTAAGGAAGCTTCTCCATCAAGAAACCTTTGTTTAATCTTGGAAACTTCTCCATCAAGAAACCTCTATAGGATAAGCTTCTTATGGAACTTCTTAGTAGCCAGTATATATAGGAGGCGAGACTGGACACTCTTCAGTCTCGCCAACACAAGTTCAAGCTACTCTTGTTCCCAGTCCCAGTACTCCAGTCCAGCTTCCAGTACTCTAGTCCAGTTTCCAGTATCTGGTACCCAGTCCAGTTTCCAGCATTCCAGTATTCGAGTCGAGTTCCAGTATCTTGTACTCTTGTCCATTGTTATAAAGATCATCTTGATGTTTATCCACCATGCATTCGGCCACGCCAACCTTGACTTCTTGTCTAGTCTTGTACCTCTAGTCTGATCTTTTGTTTGTGTTCACTAATGTTTTCGTCCTTGGCAGTTTGGCGAGACTAAAGTTTGTTCCTTAGTTAGTTAAGATGGAAGGCACATTTGCGGAAATGGTCGCCACATTGCAAAGTCTTTAGCTCCAGATGCAAGAACTTCGTACCTCTACCGCCCAATTGCAAGCTGATTGTAATAACAAATTTCAGAGTTGAAGGAGTCGAACAATGGATCTTCAACCCATACGAGTCCATACTGCAATAGCTCCTACTGCAATGGTTCCTCTTCAACAGATTACGAGAGAACCAAAAATCAACATGCCCGAGAAATTTGATGGGACGAGATCAAGATTTCGCGGTTTTGTTCAACAAGTACGACTGTTCCTACGACTACATCCACAATGCTACCCCAATGAAGGTATTCAAGTGGGATTTGTGGGCACCCTTCTATCAGACACTGCCCTATCTTGGTTCGCACCGCTATTAGAAAAAAAATCGCATTTACTATATAATTTTGAAGCATTCATGTCCGAGTTCACTGCAACGTTTGAAGAGAATGATAGAGAGAGAGTTGCAGAGACAAAGATGCGAAATCTTCGACAAGGAGCACGTCTTGCTTCCGTTTATGCTGTCGAATTTTGACAACTTGCGTGCGACCTCGACTGAAATGAGAAGAGCCTCATTAGTCAGTTTCGATGTGGGCTAAAAGAGGATGTAAGAGATTTGTTGCTGACAATGCCAAACGTGAGCACACTGAGTGAATTCATCACCCAAGTCATTGCATACGATAATCGTTTGTTCGAAAGATGTCAAGAGAAGCGATCTGGATGGTCGACGACGCATCATGCCGCTGCTACTACGGCACTAAACACATCGATCCATCAGACATCCGGTAGTGATCCTATGCAGATTGATGTTGTCTGATTCAAGCCACTGACGCCACAAGAAAAACAAAGACGACGCTCGAATGGATTATGCCTTTATTGCGGAGAAGAAGATCACATAGCATTAAACTGCCCCAACAAGAGAAGATTCAAAGCTCGGGGCGCAACTCAAGTGTTTGATACGAGGAGGTCAGAAAACGAAGATGTCCAGTCACAGTAGGGACCATGCGGCTGGACACCACAAATTTCTCACCGAAAAAATGTCTCTTTCTATCTCCAGACCCTGCACCTTGCTTCACAGTTTTGGTAAAAATCAGAGTGCAAAATCGAGATATCTCTGTAGAAGCACTTTTGGACTCAGGGGCTTCAGCTTGTTTTATGGACAAAAACTTTGCGAAGCAACACAATTTAACGCTCGTAAAGAAGAAACTCTCGGCCCCCGTTGAAGTCATCAATGGACGACCTTTAGCATCAGGAAATGTGGACCATGAAACTCGACCACTTGAATAAAACTTAAAGATCAAGCATCACATATTGTTTTCAACGTCATCCAGTCTCCAACGAATCATGTGATCCTTGGACTTCCCTGGTTCGTACTTCACAATCCTGACATCGACTGGCGATCGCGAAAAATTTCTGCAAGACAAAAATGTAGAAATATCAAAGGTATTCAACCTCTATTCCTTGGAGCTAAAGCTTTCATGAGAGCTACCAAAAAGAATGCGACATTTGCACTTTATGCGACTCCGATCAAGACCACAACAGACAAAGGTTCTCAACATTATCCGCTCAATATCAAGATTTCAAGGATGTCTTCAAGACGAAAAATGCAGACATATTGCCATAACATCGACCTTATGACTGTGCAATTGAGTTACAAGAAGGAGCCCAACCACCATTCGGCCCAATCTATAACTTATCTCAGACGGAGTTGGTTGCATTACGTGAATACAATGATGAAAATTTGTCGAAGCACTTCATCCGATATTCAAAATCACTTGCGGGGGCGGCTATTTTGTTTGTGAAAAAGAAGGACGGATCATTACGCATGTGTGAAGACTATGGCGGTCTCAACAAAGTTACAATTAAGAATCGTTATCCGTTGCCGCTGATTTCTGGGCTTCTCGACCAGCTAGGACGAGCGAAGATTTTCACCAAAATTGACTTGAAAGGAGCTTACAACCTTGTACGGATAAAAGAAGGAGGCGAATGGAAAACAATTTTTTCGAACAAAATATGGACATTTTGAATACAGTGTTATGCCTTTCGGTCTTACAAATGCTCCAGCAATTTTCCAACATATGATGAATGACAACTTTCGAGAATTTTTAGATGACTTTGTAGTCATCTATTTGGACGACATTTTGATATTTTCACATAATGAAGAAGAACATTGTAGGCCGTCATATACGCCTTGTCCTTGATAATTTAAGAGAAAGATGATTATATGCCAAGTTGGAAAAATGTCTTTCCATCAATCTGAGGTCGAATTTCTGGGCTACATTATTTCCGACAAAGGTGTCTTTATGGATCAGAAGAAAATACAAACCATCATCGAGTGGATTAAACCTCGCAGGAATCCTGACTGGCATACAGTGTATGCCCACCATGTCTGGAAGCTTATACTGTAAGACTTGTGTCAACCTCTTGCGGGCAAGATTAGTGTATGCCCGTAGCTCATCATCTGTATAGCTGAGTGGTGTGCCAATGACTTTGGAGAAGTATAGCCACTTCTTGGCTTCATGCCCCTTGGAAAAAATGTGGTCAAGACCCAAGTTCTCCTTGGTCAAGTTCTCCAGAGCAAAAGTAAACCAAGAACGAAGTTGGGGATCCTTCTGAAGCATGATCCTTACATCATACAGATATGTATGTGATAGAACTGAAGGTAACACCCAATGCTCTCCACTGGAATAAGTCTGAAATCTCATCTGTATCTTCTGCTGCTCAATGTGATAGCGTGAAATAAAACAAGCAGTATATTACAATCCACAACCCATGACCAAACTAGGTACCTCCTTGGTCTCGGTGTAAGTGAATCCATGAACAATCTGGAAGGCAATTTATTCCTTTAGCATGGTTCTTACCTCAGACCGGTACCGCGCAAAATGGTGATCTTCAATGGGTCTGTCAGTTGGAAGAACTTTAGTCCGAGTTGCCACTAGCAACCAAATGCGCATAATCTGGTAATAGAGTGCCAAAGACTCTGGAGGACTGAATTCTTTCCAAGCCAAATCCATAACAATGGGAATTTGGTTGAAGGGTAGAATCATAGCCCGATTGTATTCAAGTGCAACAGGAGTAAAGAAGCATCACCCCAAACCTCAGACAGTGATTGCTGCAGTGCCATGGTATCAACACTGTCGACCTAGCGTGGTTGCTGTGATGTTGTTGCCACAGTCCCTCCTGATGTTGGCAAGTCTTGCACTTCCTGTGCTGAAGATTGGAAAATCAAAGTCCTTGCGTGCAAATAAGTAGTTGTTCCTTAGGAACAAAGGCCTTTTTGTCAATGTTGGAGCTCAAGTCATCCACTTGAGTCTGCAGTCCTTCTACATCCTCCTGTAACTCAACTATCCGACTATAGACATTGTCTATAGTGGTTGTGGCAATGTTCTACACCCGTAACCTGAGATCATTCATCTCGTCTTGGGTGAGCTTTCTTAGTGCTTTCCCTTCCACTGGCCCTTGTGTTAACCACTCTTGCAAATGATGATTATCCACCAAGTCTTGTGTAACACTACGGAGATCCTGCTCCTCCTTGAGCCGGTATGCTTCCAACTGCTGTTGTAAACTCTCCATGCGCTTCGCATGAGGCTCAACCAGAGCTGCATAGGCAGCTGACAAATTATTGGCTTCTTTCCAGGCCATTTCACTCACAGAAAGTTCATTCTCCCGTACTGTGATTGTTTGCTGCAATTCAAAGATGTACTTGTCCTTCTGGGCATCGACCCGGTGGAACTGCTGAATGATATCCTCATTGCGACAGATATAGCCTTCATGTCAGCAATGAGTTTCCCCTGCTCCTAAACTGATTGTCATGGCTATAACAGGAGCAATTTCTCTCCTTTACTCGCATTACCTGTTTTTTTGCTTCGTATCGCGAGTGGGATCAGATGGCTCAAGCTGCGTCGCTTCCACAAGTCTTAAAGGTTGTAGTGGTTGCACACATCTTTGTTTGCTTTCCATAGCATGCTTGACAGCGATAGCAAGCACGCACACCTGCTGATACTTGATGCATCCTCACTAACTGGCACCTTTGTGGTGGGTTCTTGGGACGGGCACAGGTAAGGGTGCTGCGATTTTCGTGATATGTTAAGGTACTCTATACAAAGATGAGGAAGGAAAGGATGCTGCCACATGTTGCAAGAAGCAAGGGTGACTCTAGCCCACCATGTGATGGCAGGCTCTGGATTGAAAGGTTTTTTAAGGGAAATAGAAACCTAGGCCTGGTTCTAGTGTTTTGCCTGCTCAATACTTCCGACTCCAACGTCCTCCACTTGGTTTTTATACACATACAGGAAGTCGCCACCGACTACAAAAACAGGGGATTGGCGGAAAAATCGACTGTAGTCGATGCCGACTACATAGCCCAGATGGTATAATATGTGCGAAGTATAGTTTCAATGACCTGTTGTGGTGGTAGTCGGTAGCGACTATCCGCACGGATAATGCCACCCATTGTTAAATTCCGTAGAAGTCGCTGCCGACTACAACATTAGCATACAAAATGAAAAAATGTTAAGTTTGCATGGTATCGTTTGGTCGTTGACGGCCCTTCATAACGCTTATGGAAAGCCGGATTTTCCGTGGTCCTTCAAAAGTGTATGCTCCATGAACACATAGTCGGGAACGACTACGGTAATCTACATCACGACAATGACAGTGTGGCATGTGCATGTAGTCGGTAGCGACTATCCGTTGGAATCATGACACCCATTGAACAATTGGAATATAGTCGCTGCCGACTACATTATTTCGCATAGAACATGTTGTAATGCGAGGTTTTGGTGTGTCCAAAACCTGCGGTCTTGGACGCTTGATAAACGTCGTTTAAACGTCGGTAAACTTCGCTTCGCTCTTTCGTGTCCATACGATGAGTCCGAAACAGGAAATGGCTAATTGGTCAATGAATGTGTTCCGTGTGGCCATTACGCAATACAGTTCGGGACGATGAAATTGTATTGTGGGTTTTATTTTCTTTATTAGTAATAAAATATTGACAACCAGCATGTAGCCCAGTGGTAATGGGCACATACCACGTTGGATGTGGTTGTGGGTTCAAACCACCATCTGGTGTGTCATGAAGGTGTCCACCTTCCTGTTATAAGAGGTAAAAAATAAAAAAGAGTTGGACTAAATTAATTAATTAATTGAATATATATATAATAGTACTACTATGTAACATTTTCGGCCACAAGTATGTATGCACGAAATTCAAATTGAACTTGTTCCATATAATGTACGAATGAAAAACTGTTGTGAATGTGGAAGTGGATGACGTTTTTGGGGATGCTAGCATCCATTCATTTTCGAAATCGAATTTTGGAGTGGAGATTTTGCCGCGTTCCATGGAGTACGCATCCAACATGGATATGGGCACGTAGGTGTAGTATTTTAGGCATCCGTTGAGGGCCACATAGAGTTGTTTTGTCATGCCTTTGTGTGTGCTCCACTGTACCCCCTGTTGTGAATTCGTTTTTCCACCTCCCGACCCTCCGCCTTCCTTTGCACTGTGGAGCTGCGGAAGTTTAGTCATGGAGCACATTGGGGATGACGACGACGAGTTCACCCTGTCCACGCAAAATCGTAGGGTCCTGCGCACTCGCACGGTCGTCTCCCAGCAGAGTACTGAGGGCGGTCCGGGTAAACCACCAAAGAAGACCGGGAAGCTCCGGAAGAAAGGAATGACCTCGCAGGAAGGAGGCATGGTGTCCACAGCCACCACCTTCTCGGGGGAACGCATTCCTCAATCGCCCCCTACAGCAGCAACCAGCGCCTTGCCTGGTCCAGCCACAAGCGCACAGGGAGGTGGGACCTCCAATCCGGCGAGTGCCTTCAACGTTCAAGCAGACATAGTGTTGACTGCTGACATGCGCAAGCAAGCGCTTTTGTCCTTGACAACAAGCGCGATGAACCACACTATGAGCTCCATTGCGCACTTGCTGAAGAATGGGGCTCCTCCACGAATCTCGTTGTGTAGGATGAAGCCATTTCCGGCTGTTCGAATGGCAGAGCAACCGGGCACCAACAAGCTCAAGTTATTCTTCGAAGCAGATAGGTACAACGACGCCTTGGCCTCGCTGCTGCTTTCTACAAACAACAACAATGGAGAGTCGCAAGAAATCGAAGCCGCAGATCGGGAAAAATGGTCGGCACAATGGCAAGTAGCGGACGCCGTATTTGAGAATGACATCAAGAACACAGAGTGGGAGTTCCTATCGAACAAATGGCTCCACATATATGACGACAATCATAGGTGGTACGGGGGGCTGCTATTTCATGAGCGGCATGAGCATGAGCGGAAAAAAAAAAAGCATGAGCAGACCATTGTGAGTCCACGGAAATAGGGTTAGGAGGCACGGAAATAGGGTCATGTGAAGTTGGAATGTGGCACCAGTGGACTTGAAATGCAACATTTTATTGCAAATTTTGTGGCAAGCCACGTCTATACAAATGTGTTCTAACTGTCATAGCCGGAATGGGCACTACTCTCCTACACCCTCCGAGGAACTTGCCCCACCTTCTTCCTCATCCCCCTCATCCCCCTCATCCTCCGAGCTCTGTGATGCATCAGTTCCACTATGCCTCTCAAAAATCCCGTCCTCTCCTTGGGGGACTGTCCACCTCACCTCCTGGGAATCTTCTGCGTCTTCTCCCCCACTTTCCTCAGCAGAATCCAACACAAATTTACGAGCCCGACGGGCTCTAATAGCTGCTGCCTCCTCCCTCATCTTCATTTTCTTGAGGCTTGCCTCGTCTAAAATCTGCTGTACACGACTACGTTCGGAACACCTCCTAATGGACACCGAAGCAAGCCGGGCAGCATAAGTAGGAAGGATGTACTCCCTTTCTGGACTAGGCATGAAATCCCCCCTGGCAAAAAAAGGCACGTTCCTCCTACCCATGAACTCCGGTGTAGATGTCCCTCCGGTAGTACTTGGCATCCTACAGTAAGAACAAATCCACTTGAAGAATGTCAATACCAGCACAACCAGAAAGGGTTTTCAATGAAATAAGAGAGCGGAGGGAGGTGCCTCACAAAATCTGGAGGCAACTTACAATGCCACCACTCACTCGTAAACCGGGGGCTCCTCGGCCTCGATCCCAACTTCCTCCCCCTGCTCCTTCTCGGATTTTTCCTCATCCTCCGAGGATGCCTCTTCCTCTTTCGGCAGACGTTCAGCCGCTGCAAGTTCCGAGTTGTGGAGGGCAGTATCTGGCTCGAAGGAAAAACACATGCCTGTCGGACAACGTCCCTGCCCACATTGAAGCACCTGAGGAACAAAGCGGGCGGTTAATAGCTTGCGGCATGCAATTGCAATGGGGCCAGGGGACAAACTGAGCACGTGAAGGCTTACCCGTGCCGCATGTGAGGTCCAGAATCCGCCCTTGGACATCCGAGCACGTCTCCATGAGGGTTTGGATGAAAGCAGGGCTCCGGGTCCGGCTGTACCGCCACGGTTTGCCTGTCTTTGTGTCCTTCGGCATACTAGAGTGGGGCACATAGTTGTAGAGGACATCGTAGGTTACAGGGTCCACAGCGGCATCAACAAGACGACCGTCGTTGCGGAATTTGAACGTAGACCCTCTCTTCACAAAGCAATATGCCTCAAACACCAATGTCTGCACATCCAACAAAGAAGGGATCAATTCCAGGGTCTACTTAACATACACCACAATATGAAGTGAATGCAATAGATTGATAACTTACACTTTGGCCCTCTGTTCGCAACCCCTGCGTACTGATGCAGAACCATTTTCTGAGGAGGACCGGGGTGACACTTTTCGGTGTCCACCTTGCCACCGCATTCTCTGTGGTCTTCCCTCTCGTGGCAAGGACAACCACACATCCACCGTCATCCAGAAGCATCCCCGCCAGCCCAAACCCGGCTTTCCAGTAGTCCTTAGTAAACCTGTTCCAGGTGGGCACACCATCCAGGCCCTCCAGCAGCTCCCCATCTGGAATGTCGAGGAGAATCATGTCGCAAGCTCTCTCCACCTCAACCCCCCCCCCCGAGTGCTCTTGCAATTCGTGCTCACAGCCGTGAAGAATTCCATCATGGCTTCAAAACCAGGGGTGTCTTTAGGCTCTGTACCGGCAGCCCTCTTCTTGGCTTTCCCCTTCTGCTCCGCCAGAGACTTGTTGTGTGCCACCTTCTTCGCCCTGGCAGCGAGAGCGTCAAGGAAGCTCTCATTGATGCATTGGATGATGGTTGGAGGTTCTAGCTTTGGCCTGTGCGTAAACGTCACCGCCGAATACCGCCGTGTAGGCTCGCCCTCAAATGCCAACTTCTTGGCAGAGCCAGTCCCACTCCGAACTGACTTGGGAACCCGGACGACCGGTGACTGGGTAGGAGCAACAGCAGTCGCAGGACCTTGAACAAAATCGGCGTCGGAGTCACTCTCTTGGGTCCCCTCCTGCGCCTCCTCCGATGCCCCGATGGTTTTCTTCTTTTTGGGTGTTACTGCAGTCACCTGTTTCCTTGTCCTTTTCCTTTGACCTTTACTCTTCTCATGCAATTTCTCCTGAATTCCTGCCTGAGCAAGCTCTGCCGCTTTCCTGGAGTTCGCAAGCGCTTTTGCCTCTTTTGCACCCAACGGAGGCAGCGGAGCCGGTTTCGTCGGAATTCAGCATCCAGCTTCAATTGAAACTCGGATGGGTCGAGCGAGCCGGGCGGAAGGTCCACATACCAAGGGCAATCACGCAAATGTTCCAGATGCCACTCCTTCACAATATCGTCAGTGTACATGGAGTCAGCCCCAGGGTTCCTCCATGCCAGGAAGAATGGTGGCTCGAAAGACAGATGACCTTTCTCCAAAAGGGAGAACTTACAGTACCTGCATTCATGAAAAACACAATGAGGTCCGAAAATGGCTAAGTCCCTGAACGGCAATAGGGCCTACAACTGGAATATGGCGCCGAATTTCCACTTCAGGGCCACCCAGTCTAGGGACTTAGCCCGAAAATGGCTAAGTCCCTGAACGGCAATACGGCCTGGAACTGGAAAATGGCGCCGAATTTCCAGTTCAGAGCCAGCCAGTCTAGGGACTTAGCCCGAAAATGGCTAAGTCCCTGGACGGCAATAGGGCCTAGAACTGGAAAACGGCGCCGAATTTCCAGTTCCGGGCCAGCCACCCTAGGGACTTAGCCCGAAAATGGCTAAGTCCCTGGACGGCAATAGGGCCTAGAACTGGAAAACGGCGCCGAATTTCCAGTTCCTGGCCAGCCACCGTAGGGACTTAGACCGAAAATGGCTAAGTCCCTGGACGGCAATAGGGCCTGGAACTGGAATATGGCGCCGAATTTCCACTTCAGGGCCAGCCAATCTAGGGACTTAGCCCGAAAATGGCTAAGTCCCTGAACGGCAATACGGCCTGGAACTGGAAAAGGGCGCCGAATTTCCAGTTCAGGGCCAGCCAGTCTAGGACTTAGCCCAAAAATGGCCAAGTCCCTGGACGGCAATAGGGCCTAGAACTGGAAAACGGCGCCGAATTTCCAGTTGCGGGCCAGCCACACTAGGGACTTAGGCCGAAAATGGCTAAGTCCTGAACGGCAATAGGGCCTAAAACTGGAATATGGCGCCGAATTTCCACTTCAGGGCCAGCCAGTCTAGGGACTTAGGCCGAAAATGGCTAAGTCCCTGAACGGCAATAGGGCCTGGAACTGGAAATGGCGCCGAATTTCCAGTTCCGGGCCAGCCAGTCTAGGGACTTAGCCATTTTCGGAGCCCTGACTGGAAATTCGGCGCCATTTTCCCTAACACCACTTGAGGCTCTAACATCCTGAAATGCCAGGACTTGAAAGAAAGGCAGCGTGTATGTACCTGTACAGAAGGCGCATTGCTGCTTTGTCCGCGTTCGGCTGGTCGGTGAACTCGTGGCTCCGGCGAGCATCTGCTATCTCCCGAAAGAATAGGTTGGTTTTGTAGAGCAGAAAGTACCTCGTCACATAGTCACGTAGGCTCTCTGCTGCAAGAGATATCTCCATCTTGAACTGATGTGCTTGTGTGTCCAGCTGCTCTTGCGCATTCGTCGTCACCTGTGGAGATTGTCCATCAGATCGCTTTCCTCAAAAAATACAATGAATCCACCCCCTACTAGAGTAGAAGCCCCAAACGAAGCGTGGGGAAGTACCTGAAACCACCATGTCATGCGGTTCATCCACATGTCGAATGTGGGGTCAGAGAGTTTGTCCGGTTTGGGGAAGCTCCACATGTCCCTGGTACTTTGGGAACCATTCCAGATTTGGAGCCACCGGGTCTGTCCAACCACCCAGCATATTCGTAAGCGCCAACACCACAAAAAGGAGTTGTTGCCACCACAATTTTGTTAAGAATGTATCACCTTTTCTGTTGCATCCACACAGGATGTGGCTAGACGATGGAGCTTCTCCAATGTCATCGTGGGCTTCAGAGCGCGAGAGTAGTGCTTCCCCACCTCCACCAGAAAGTCGGCACCAAGGGCGGGATCAGCTATGGCCACGTACTTTACCATCCACACTTGTACTTTATGCGGGCCCTCACCTCCGCAGCTTGACATACGATTCGAGTTCCGGGAGGGTTGGATTCTTCTCCTCTGACTCCATGTAGAACCTCCGCGCATGTGCCAAATCTTGCTTATTTTCGTCTGTCAAGAATGCGCACATAAGATTAGAGATCCTGCTCAACACAATTTCTTCTATTGGGGGAGGAGAGACAGATTAGCTCAACAAAACTGTCAGGAGCTTTACCCGAAATATGTAGTCCACCATGGCGTCGACGCTCAGCCTATACCAGGTTCTGTCTGCCTTTGCCTCCGACTTGTGCAGGAGGTCGGCACTGAGGGAATTGGCAAACTCTTGCACCCCCTGCTTCCCGACATCCTTCACTCGGAAGAGCATATGGGACAAGTTGGTGGCAATGAAGGCATTCTCAGTCACCCTGCAGTGCCACATTTCCATTAAACAATACTGAAATGGGAATTTTCATCATATATGAGGAATCGCAATGAAATGACTTCCAAATTCAAAGTCCAAAAGCGAGAGGGGTTGTAGCTTACGAGTTGATGTCGGCCATTGCAGCTTTGAGAAGACTGCGATCTTTGGGCCCTGCAACCTTCAGCACAACACAATCGACGGCGAAATGCCAATCGAGATCGTTGGGGTGGGCTTGGGCAATGTGCTCCATCCATGCCAGGAGGCGATGATTGTCGTCCCACACGTAGAACATCTTACCGGACATGTGCTGGAAAAGAGGATCACTAGCAATCGATCTCTCGAACTCCTCATTTCGCGTTTGCCAATGGGGACCCCATTTGTCCACCTCATCGGAAGTGTGGGCACGGGAAGCTCCGTGGTCGTTCTCAATGGAAACGTAAAAAGGCGGCAGACCCCATTCGATATCCATCCCGGAAAGAGAATTTCAGCTTGTCGATATCGCCTGGGAGGGCAGGTCTCACCACCTGCAATGACACCAAGCGGCAAAGGGGAATTCGAAGCTTGGCCGGGTACACCATGCCCCCCAGCACCCTGCCAATGTTGCTGTGGGTTGCCTCCAACATCTTGGCAGCGGCCAACTTCATATCCGCCTCAGACATGACGTCTGCTGCAGAGGGGTTTTCCAGTAGCCCACTAGGACCGCCAAATCCAGCCTGTATGCTCCGGGTTTGGGGCCTGGGGATGTCCGGGAGGATGTCATCCTGGTCAGAAACCTCCATGTCGTCCTCCTCAACAGGGTCAGCCACCTGCGAAACCACCTCCAGCACTCTCGTCGTCTCTACTGCCCTCTCCTTGGCTTCACCTCGAACTTGCACAATCCGTGCTCTTTCAGGTGTTCTTTCCTCTCCTCCACTCTCCACCGTATGGGTAATTGCGGGGGCTGCTCTTGCCCGCGATGGTCTAACCGGTGTGCTACTGCCTCTCTGTGGTGTCTTGTAGGGATCCACCGTCTCTGTGGGTCCCTCGCTTACATTGGCATCTGTCATTTGGGCACCCCTGGCCTCTTCAGCTGCCTTTTGTCTTTCCTCCTGGCTAGCATTCTGTCTCGTCTGTTCTTTTGCCCTCTCTTTTGCCCTCTCACGGGCTTTCTGTTTCTTACTAGGGCTAGCAGCAGGGGAGCCCTCCAGGACGACCACCTTTGATTGAGGCGAACTGACACCCTCGCGCGCACTGCTCACTCCCCCCTCCGCAGCCCGTGACTGCTCTCTCGCCGGGGATTGCATGTGCTTAGCTTTCTTCTTTTTCTTTGCGTGGGCGGGCCCTACTGCATGTGCATGAACAACCTCCATTGCCGGATCTGCTGTCCTCATGTCCTCACGCCCTTCACCTACCATGCCGCCTGCACCAACCTCCCCAATGCCTACTCTGTCGTAATCTCGTTGCAAGTCCTCCCGTCCACCAACAAAAGGTTTAAGTTTGCCCTCTCGCCCCAAGTTGGGCGATTCAAACATGCGATGAGTTGGAGCTGTCGATGATACCACCAGCGTGCCGGGCTCGTCGTCACTCTGTCATTGACAAAAATCGTGAAAACCAACATCGGTGCAAAAAGCAGCATCGCAACGAGCAGCGCAACCACCATAGCAACAATCATGTAGCAAAAATGAAAACATAACAAGTTTAGGAAGTATGGAGAGCCATGCAACAACAATGAAAACAAATGCAACCATTGCCTAAGAATGACATGCACAAGCAGCCTTCTCCAGAGCTGCCGGATTTGCACACGCATTGCAAACAATCTAAGGTTCACTCAACTATCTAAAGTTCACTCATACAGCAAAGCCAGGATGAAGATGCAAAAACAAAGCGAGGTAACAAAGCGAAAGCAAAAAATAAATCGAACAAACCGAAAGCAGAAGTGGCTTGCCTGAGAGTACTCGGCTTCAGTTGGCGCAGGTTGTGAGCAAGACACTGGAATCTCCTGCTGGAGCTTCAGTTTGGCCATGCGAGAGATTGGCCGTCGTCCGTAGTACAGAGCTTTCAACTTCCGCCGCGGTCTGGATGTGAGGTCTCTCTCAGGAGAGCCACGCCCTTCAGGCGGCATAAGTCCCAGCCAAAAAGATCTCTTTTTTTGGGGTACATGCCTGGAATACCATGTTAAGCCAAGTTTAGCATGAGATTTAGGGTACGTGTCCAGGAAGCCATGCGTCGCCAGCCCGAATAATAACCGACGGCCGTCGACATTTATTGCCCAACTGCGCAATTAAATGTCGGATGAAGCCCTCCATGTCGGATGAAAATCGACGTAAACAGTCCCGGAATTTCCAACGTAGAGGTAATTCGGAGCGCTGCACGATGGAATTCCGGCGACGGATTTCCATCCTGCAGGTAATTCGGAGCGCAGCAGGATGGATATCCGGCGCCGAATTTCCATCCGCGGAGGAAGGGCGGCGGTGGAAATTTCCCTCACGCAGGTAATTCGGAAGCCCGCGGATGGAAATCCGGCGCCGAATTTCCATCTGCAGAGGTAGGGCGGCGCTGGAAATTTCCCTCACGCAGGTAATTCGGAAGCGCGCGGATGGAAATCCGGCGCCGAATTTCCATCCGCGGAGGTAGGCGGCGCTGGAAATTTCCCTCACGCAGGTAATTCGGAAGCGCGCGGATGGAAATCCGGCGCCGAATTTCCATCCGCGCAGGTAGGGCAGTGCGCCAAATTTCCCTCACGCAGGTAATTCGGAAGCCCGCGGATGGAAATCCGGCGCCGAATTTCCATCCGCGGAGGTAGGGCGGCGCTGGAAATTTCCCTCACGCAGGTAATTCGGAAGCGCGTGGATGGAAATCCGGCGCCGAATTTCCATCCGCGGAGGTAGGGCGGCGCTGGAAATTTCCCTCACGCAGGTAATTCGGAAGCGCGCGGATGGAAATCCGGCGCCGAATTTCCATCCGCGCAGGTAGGGCGGTGCGCCAAATTTCCCTCAAGCAGGTAATTCGGCGCCGAATTTCCATCCGCGCAGGTAGGGCGGTGCGCCAAATTTCCCTCAAGCAGGTAATTCGGCGCCGAATTTCCATCCTGCAGGTAATTCGAATCCCGGATGAATGGAAATTCGGCGCCGAATTTCCATCCAGCAGGTAAGTGGAATCTCGGATGGATGGAGATTCGGCGCCGAATTTCCATTCATCCGGGATTCGAATTACCTGCAGGATGGAAATTCGGCGCCGAATCTCCATCCATCCGGGATTCCACTTACCTGCTGGATGGAAATTCGGCGCCGAATCTCCATCCATCCGGGATTCCACTTACCTGCTGGATGGAAATTCGGCGCCGAATTTCCATCCGGGGGATGGTCTCTGTCGGAGAGGTGCCGCCTCTCCGCCACTCTGTTGGATATTCGGTGCCGAATTTCCGTCCCGGGGGTTGAAATATGACGGCCAGGTGCCGACCTCTCCCTTCTCCCCGACTGCATTGGAACGGCCCCGAATTGAAATTCGGCGCCGTTTTCCCATCTGTGGAGGTTTTTATGTCGGCCAGTTTTCGGTCTGACCCCCCGACAAGACTTCCTTTGGGGGGGCCCGGATGGAAATTCGGCGCCGAATCTCCGTCCAGGGGATGTTCTCTGTCGCACACTCGCCGGCCTCTGCGCCCGAGGCGACTTCATCCGGAAGTCCCCTGTTCGATATTCGGTGCCGAATTTCCGTCCGGGGGTTGAAATGTGACGGCCAAGTGCAGGCCACTCCCCCCTCCCCGACTGCATCCGAACCGCCCCGGATGGAAATTCGGCGCCGTTTTTCCATCTGGGGATGTTTTTATGCCGTCCAGTTTTCGGCCTGACCCCCCGACACGACTCCCTTTGGGGGGCCCGGATGGAAATTCGGCGCCGAATCTCCATCCAGGGGATGTTCTCTGTCGCACACACTCCGGCCTCTGCGCCCGAGGCGACTTCATCCGGGCTTCCTCTGTTGGATATTGGGTGCCGAATTTCCATTCGGGGGTAGTAATGTGACGGCACGGTGCCGGCTTCTCCCCTTCAGCCGTCATCATCCGGACGGCCCCCCACTTTCTGACTGCATACCGTTGGCAGTTATTGCGCAAAGACGAGGGGCCGCATTCCGGAGACAAGGTTCATTAACACTCTGACTGTGGATTTTTGAGATAGTTGGCTCCCTGGATTTGGATCAGGCTTCGTCGCTCGGACAAATCGGCATCGCATTCATTCCCATCGCTGCACCCCCTTCTACCAGGGAGCTTCCCCGCACGCCATCCTGGCAGTCTTGTGTGCACATCTCCCATGGCGGAAAACCCGAGCGCTACAGTGTACTGCCCTCCTCACGAGCATAGAGCTTCATTTCCGTGCAGAGGGGACACTTGCCGGGTGATGGAGAAATATCTGTGCGTTCGATACCACCTGAAACCGGGGTCGGTTTTTTTGGAGGAGGAAAGGAAGGACTCAAACGGCCTTGTTGTCGAGAGTATTGTTGTGCTCCACGATGATTTCGGCGATGGCAGGGAATGGCGAGTTCCACCATCGGACAGCGTCATATACAGGGCTGTTGGGGACTTCATTTGCCCGCCAAATGCACCGTCTATCCTGGCGCCTTCCACGAAACAATCCGCGAATCAGAGAGTGGTACCTCAAAGAGAGAAGTCCGCAACGAAGTAAATCCAGAGCCGAACCCATCCATGAAGACGACCGAGAACCGGGTTGTTCACAACCTGTCCGACTCAGACGAGGTCATGGAAGTTCCGAGGTCGTCCTGGAGATCAGGCAAGTCCTCAATGGACGTCAGTGGAGGAGGGAGTCATATTCCCAGCACGAGCACCGCAGTTCGATCTATTCTAGAAATTTTGCGAGGGCTTCACCTGGAGGGACACCGGTCGGAGCTGGCCGGGCTGGACTACAGCAAGTTCGCAATTAAATCGGTTACATGCCTTCCCGCCGACGTCGACGGTAATATCTTCTTTGAGTTCCCTCCTCGGGCGGACTACTCGAGGGCGTCCGGAATGTTGACAGATATGGATAGAAAACATGACGGTCATCCTTGGTGCGTTACCAAAACCACCAGCATGAAGATGCTTGATGGTGTGCGGGTGCGCTACGTTGTTTGTGCGGGCGCGTTGCGGTGTTTCTCCCCAACTTGCTTCCACTTTAAATCCAGAGGTCACAGGAACGAGACCGATTGGACAGGCACAGCTCACCAACCATTTCGAGCTCAGGAGAAGGTTCCGAACTCCACATTTAAGTGTGCGCATTGCAAAGAACCACCACACTGCATGTCTGTTTGTAATGCCAAGCAGTTCTATGTGTTGCACCGTTTCCCTGACCTCACCCGAGCTTGCATACACGTTGGTTCCCATTGTCACAAATTGGCGAGGGGGAACTCGCGGGAGGCTGCCCACGAAGCAGAGCAGCTCGTTCAGGAGGAGGTTAAGTTGAGACCGGGTGCCAAACCCAAACAGATACAGCTCCAAGCCGCCCATAAGATGGCATTGGCCAGAATTATGTCGGAAGACGGCTCCGATAGAGTTCCTCTCGACGAGAAGGAAATGGAGGCATTGCTGGAGTCGGTGTCCCACGTATGTTCACCGAATGTCCGAAACCACATTGTCTCATGCAAACAGAAAATTGGGCGTGGCTCGGATATGCACTCCATTCTGGAGGTGAAGCGACGATGTGGATATGACTACATTCATGGAAGTAGGTTTCCAGGACAAGGGACTGAGGCAGATCGTTGTTTCGTATTCAAAATGTCCACGTGTGGACCTGGCAGTGGCGTCGAACTGGTCGACAGGATGACGAGTGGGAACTTGTCAAACAGTTGGGTCATGTTCGACCATATCAAGCGAATTACAAATCACCAGTGGGTGACAATGGGTGCACATGTCTACGACACCCACTGCAGGATGCTAATGACAATTGCTATTTGTGAGATGAAAGGAGAGGACACACAATCGGAGATGCTTCTTTGGCAGGGAATAAACGAACAGATGGCCAAGGCGGGATTGCCCCCTCCCAATTTCCGTGGTTTCATGGCGGACAACGCACAAGCAAATTGGGCTGCCATCCGAAGGGTGTACGGGCAAGACCCCAATGTTCCCATGGAAGGCAAGGAGAGATCTTGTGGGTTCCATTTTCTGCAGAGCCTTTCGCAGTACACAACCAGGCTCGTGGCGCCAGATTTCAGAGAGGAGCACCGTTCCATGTGCCTTGCGTGGAAGCGCGCTCCCACCTTGGATGATGCAGAGACACAGTTTGCATGCATACGGGCTTGGTGGACATCGTCAGGTGCTGTAAGGAAATCAGACGAAGGAGCAATGGTCAGTTGGCTAGCATGGTGGCATTATCGTTTCCTCCAGTTCGACGACTATATGCGGGAGGTGAGTTGCACGAATTCGCGTCCCGTTGGATATTATTCTTGGCCATATTTGTAACTTGCTTGTAACCTGAACATGTGCTTGTGCAGGAAATGTGTCTCGACTCCGACACCGACATGCCCACGACAAACATGGCCGAATCAGTGCATTCTTCCTGGCGTGCCTCCTCTGCGGCGCATCTGGTGGACATCCTCACTGCCACAACGGAGGACATTGTGAGGTCAATTATGCAGCAATGCAGGTACAACGAGTTCTTGAAAGGGAAACAGTGGGGCTTGGGGCCGGACAGGCAGGAAATGCTGATGCGGACTGCCTCCAGATCGAAGAATCCTCGGAAGTGGGCGGCGGCCTTGCGAGAGGGCCTTCGGGACACGCCATTGCTGCGAAGAGGCCAACATTTGGAAGGAGATGTTCATACCCGTCCAGTGAGACGAAGACTTGACGAGGCACCTGGCGGAGAAGAGGATTCATGGCGAGCTGACAAGAATATTCGCACGCTCCCTCGTGGTCCGGTGATGTTGTCCGAGGAGGTCTCGTCGAGCACCGGAAGTCCTGCACGTTCAAGATCGCCATCTCCTTTGAGCACAGGGCGCGTGCCCCGACAACATAACGAGCCATCTGTAGTAAAGCAATACAACATTCCCATTGTGGAGACAAGAGTGTCGGAGTCACAGTGGAGAATTGCGAGGACATTGCCGGCATTTCGAGGGAAGTGTTGCGCCATCCGGGTGGATACGAGAGCACGCTGTGGTGAGATGATTCGGAGGAACCCACACGGTGCTGTACCTGCACCTTGTTTCAGCGGCAGATTTTTGACTCCCACATTTGCTCACGCCACAACGCAGACATTTTGGTTCTGTAGGCACGACATAATGACCTGTGTATTTGGCAAGCCCAAGTACGGGATTCAGGGAATGCCGGAGCCTCCGGGCGTCTGGCCTGTTGCACCGGGTTGCAGCCTCTCTCAGAATGAGGCGGATGCTCTATCTGCAACAGGATTTCGAATGGTGCAACGCACAGACATCCCGGCCCACGCATTTCCGGTTCCTCAGACCCAGCCATTGCAGACTGCTCGGTCCAGTAGAGACGGATTGGACAATTCTGCACATCCCACAATGCGATTCGGAAGAGTGAAGAGACGACACCCTCCCAACAAGTTGAATGAGACTCGGATTGCCAATGCTCTTGGGATGGCTTGCACTATTCAGAGCTCCGTGGACGTACCCCCACCCGGCCTTGGGCGTGTGTATCGGATGGCAACGGCCGGCTCGGCTGTACGCGACGATGTATACACAATTACGATTGGAGTGGAGCCGACTTGCAACTGTACGGACTTCTCGTTGATGGAAGCAAAGAAGGGTTCGAAGTATTATCCGTGCAAGCATCTGTATTACATTTACCTGAAGAGGTTGAGGATGAACGTGACTATTGATGACTTTATTCATGCACCGGCGTTGAGCGTGAACGAGCTGCACAAACTCCTCCTTAGGGATTCCAGAAATCATTGATGGGGCAAACGGAATCCTCCATATGGATATTTTCAAATGCATTTTGCTGTATCAGACTTTTTTTTGCAGTGTAATGAAATGCACCCCAAAACTCCTGGAATGAGGCAATATTCCATTCAAACTGAGATCCAACAGAAGCAGTTGTGGGGCCATTTCTGGAAAAATGGCGCCGAATTTCTCTTTTTGGGGCCGAAAACTCGCTAAGTCCCAACATGCACTGGTACCTGTGTTTGGGAAAATGGCGCCGAATTTCTCTTTTTGGGGCCGAAAACTGGCTAAGTCCCAACATGCACTGGTACCGTGTCTGGAAAAATGGCGCCGAATTTCTCTTTTTTGGGCCGAAAACTGGCTAAGTCCGAACATGCACTGGAAAAATGGCGCCGAATTACCTGTCATGAGGGGACCTATAGCCGCGGAATTCGGCACCATTTTTCGCCAGAGAGACCTATTGCCGCGAAATACGTCGCCATTTTTTCAGGTTACGGACCCTATTACCGCGAAATTCGGCGCCATATTTGCACATGTCGCTGGGAATTGGCATGAGCGGAAGACGAAATATCATGAGCACAACTGTCAAAAGTGCAATTTTCCCTTCAAGGGGCCGAATAATATATTTGTTTTTTCTGACACATTGCATTAAATTATTGTTTTTTATTTTCGAAATTTGTACTTCTGCTCATGAAAACCGATTGTGTTACTACTCTGCTCATGCCGCTCATGCCGCTCATGCTCATGAAATAGCAAACCTCGGTGGTACGCATGGATGGAGGTAATCTCAGAGCAACACGCCGACGATGCGAAATGGCACTACCGTGCAAATGCGAAAATAATGGATGTGAGGAGTTCGGATCTTGGACTCATACGACGAGCAATGAACAGAATGAATGTGTGAGTATTCCTTTACATCTCTGCTCACACGAGCGTACCTTTCATTTCACCCTGAGCATGGGCGATCCTGCACCTATCGTATCCACACCTCTCCAAACGTGGTTATAGTCGGCAATGATTAGTGCACATTATGGACATGCATACTGCAGAGACAATAATGCCCATGCACGACAATGGGGTGTAGTCGGGACCGACTACAACTCCCTATGCACAAGTTGGGCGATATTGGGGATATAGTCGGTGTCGACTACCACTGTGTTAACCTTTTACGAACCTCGTTTGCTTTACACTGAATGTGGAGGGCAGAAGTAGACGTGCTTTATGTTTATTGTTTCCTTCTTGTTTTAATTCTCTATTGATTCCAGCACGGTGTATTAGTCGGTCCCGACAGCAGCACTCACTCGGAGGGATACCAAGTGATCTACCGAAAATGAAATAGATGAATTAACGTTTAATGGTTAGCTTATAGTCGGAGCCGACTATATACGATTGGATGCTTATTGTTCACATAGTCGTTGCTGACTAAGTCCCTTGGCACTGTTCATTGCACAGCGCGACAGATCACGGAAATATGTCATCGGAACTCCCGCACAAGCTCTTCTACTTCCAGAAATGCGCTACAACTCCTATGGAGCAGTACCAATCTGCACTCCCACCAGATGTTTACGAAAAGTGTTTAAACAAGCGGGATGGGAATTGGATGACGATGCCGCAAGACGCTCTCATAGAGTACATGGGCCAGGAGGGATTTCGGAGAATCAGAAACGCATGCTTGGATGCCCATGCGCATTTGCCTGCCACTGCAGAAAACACAGATCTCATAAGGACAGCCATCTGTGGTTGGTTCCCTCCTTCTGGCTGTTGATTCTCCCCTTCTCTCTGCAGTGTGGAATCAGCCGTCGAGTTGAAGATGTCCTCTGCTGCTGCACTTGTGGTTGCTTCGTTGATCCGGGCTCTCTTTGCAAGTCCGCCCTCTTCTCCTTCTTGACCTGCTGCCGTGTCACTTTCTTCTTCCTCCATCGTTTCTACCCGCTGCATAATTCCCAACGTCGTTTGCTCTTCGAGTGTCAGGTGTACAGTGTGTCGAATCATTTGGAGTAACAAGGGAGTAGCCATGGTAATAGTCACTTCCTTCTTCTTCTTTGTCAACCGGGACAATTCTTGGGTTAACTTCTTCAATCAGAAGCTTGCCCAATTCACGATTTGCCCATTGAGGCAAATCAACACTTGATCGATTAGCTCCTTGGTGCAGTAGTTGTGGTTTTGCCTGAGGCAAAGCAACGTGCTAAGTATCGGGGCTATCTTCCTAAAGCCGGGGTTTTTGCTGTGACTGCATGTGTAGCCCTGATTGGCTTGGTTGAGATTCTCAAACAAGTCCGCAAGTACAAACCTTGGAGGTTTGCCGCTGTGCGCCGGTACGTCCAGACTGGAAAGGTGAAACACTTCCGCCAAGTACTTCTCCGTCAATAGAATCTGTGTGTCGCGGACATTTGTGCTTCGAGTGCTCGTGTTGTAATTCTCCAAGAACTCCCTGCACAGCTCGTCATGCTTAAGGTTCCAGTCCAGCGTGGTGATGAAGTATCGCAAGCCAAGACTATCCAACATCTCATGTGTCTCTGTGTCTTGCTCGATCTTCCGCAACACCAGGCTGATTTTGAAATTCACTTGCGCATAAGAACTTGGTGCCTTCCGCTTGGTGCCTGCCATTTCCCTTAGTTTTGCTGTTGCTGTAAGGAGGAGCACCAATTCCTGTATCACAAGCAGTATGAAGCACACTGGAAGTTGTGTAGACAACAATTTCCAGTTTGCGGAAGAGAAGGTGAGGAGTTCGTTTCTGGGTTTAAGTAGGGGTTCTCCTCTGTAAGCTTCTTCTCTAACTTCTCTCGAGGTTCTCGTGGAGGTAATTCTGTCCTACTGTCTGCCTAGGTTTAAAGCGCAGTTAGCTTTAATTGTTGGGCCCAGGCTCACCAAGAAGCATTTAGCTTCTGGTAACGGTTTTGAGTAAACTTCATCCCTTTTCTGGATGTGCCTGATTTTCTTCCGTTGGTGTTTTCTTCGTGGTTTGTCTTGGATCGAACTGATGGTTGTTGATGATTGTCCGGTTTCGGTCAGTTTATGTTCATCCATCTTGGATGTGTTCATCCATTCTGGTATGTGGTCTGTTTTTAGATGGGCGGCGTGTGCGCAGTACTTGCAACTTGGTTTAATGGCTTTGCCCTTATCATCCGCTGTATTTTGGCAATCCGTTGGATTGCGCCGTCGTTCTTCCTCCGTGTTATGATCGATGCCAGATGGTTAGTGGTGTATGATTACCACGGTCGGTGGGGTAATCAGATTACCGTAATTTGGAGCGTATATCTCGGAGTTTAACACAAGCAGTGACTCGTTGGCTGCTTCATATTCGTTCACGGTTCTGTAGGGCATATGTGTTGGCCACGGTTCACCGTACGGTATACGGGGTGGTAATGTTGTCCTCCAGATGAATGGTGGTCTAGCCGTAGTGGTGCCCTGAATTCGTATTGCCACCTGTCTTAGTACATGCCGATTCACCGTGTCGTGATGAATGTAGTATGCACTGGCGGTTTCACGCTCCTCATTTGCAGTTTGATCATCCTCGTTGGCGTATAAGTCATGTATAAGGGCTTTGTCATGTATTCCTTGGTAGCCTTTTAACTTGTTAATATTAATTCATCCCACGAATTCTTGTTCCAAGGTCTGCAAATCAACAATTCCATTGTCATGTACCTTTTTGATTTGAAATGGTCCCATCCATGGCATTTTCAAGTTTCCGCCCAGTTTGATCTTCTTGATTTTTGGTAACCATAAAACAATGTCCCCGTCCTGGAAAGATTTTTCTTTCCCTTTGGATATTCTTTTTCTTCGTTGTTCTTGAATTCGTGCCATGTTATCTGCGGCGTCTGCCTGAACTTCTTCCAGATGAAATAACTCATATTCCCTGACTCGTAGAGATTCCTCTAAACCCCATCGTTCATGTGTTCCGGTTCGTAGTGTGGGTATCATATATTCAATGGGTAATAGTGCCTCTGCTCCATACACCAATTGAAATGGTGTATGTTTCCTGGTCATCTTGTATGATGTCCTGAATGCCCATAGTGTTGTGTTCATTTTGGTGTCCCAATCTATACGATTGGCATTTACTATCTTGGTTAAGATAGTGCATAATATTTTGTTGGTAGATTCGGCCTGGCCATTTCCTTGGGGATAGTAAGCAGTATATGTGATCCTTGATCACTGACGAATTCCAGTGGGTCACCAAATCATGTGATGATGTTTTCATATAAGAATTTGTCTGTCGATCTGGCAGTGTTGTCTCTTAGTGCCTTGGCCTCTACCCATTTGGTAGTGTAGTTAGTGGTTGTGAGGATCTATTGGTTCTGTGTGTACCTTGCTGGAGGACCCATTAAACCTATTATGTTTAATAGGTCCTTCAGGTTTAATAGGTCCTTCATCAAGAGGTTCATCTTCATCTGATGAGTCCTCTTCTTCATCAGTATCATCCATGAGTTTAAGAGCATCTGGAAGGTCATAGTCTCCTTGAAACACTCCCAGAGCGTCTAGAGGATCTGTCTCTTCATCTTGTGCTTATGGTCGAACAGCAAATAGAAATGCGTCGGGAAGTTGATCTTCTACCCCCGTGGCTGGTTCTCCTGTAGTAATCCTTGACAGATGATCTGCTGTAACATGTAATCTTCCTTGTTTATGAACAACTTCAAAATCATACTCATGAAGAAGTAATAGCCATCAAGCAACCCTGCCACTAGCTAGTGGTCGATTTGCTAAATGAACTAGAGCCTGATGATCAACAATAAACTTAAAGCGATTGCCAAGTAAATAATGCCGAAACTTTTGAACAGCATAAATCATTGCCAATGCTTCCTTTTCTGTGGTGTTATAGTTCTTCTCGGCTGCTGTCAACAATTTGCTTGCATAATAGATTGGTGAATCTATTGTGCCCGTCACATTCTGAGCTAGAATTGCCCCCAAAGCAATGTCTGATGCATCACTGTGTACATGTATGAAATGTCACTCCCATCTTGGATTTATCAGAATTGGTGCTCCTGTGAGTGCCATTTTTAGTGAATCAAATGATTCCTGGCAAGCTGGAGACCATCGGTATTCGGCATCTTGTTTCAGCAGTCTATAGACTGATGCCGCTTTGTGAGCATATTTGTCCATGTACCTTCTGTAATAGCTTGTCTGTCCCAGAAATCTTTTGAGTTTCTTGGGATTTTCTAGTGGTGGTATTTTATGGATAACCTCCACTTTCTTTGGATCCACCAGAATTCCCTGTTGGCACACAATGTGTCCCAACAATAATCCTGAATTCACACAAAATGTACATTTTTCCGGATTGAGACTTACTCCATTGTTTCTGCAGGCTTGTAGGCAAAGTCTTAACTATGCCAAGTGTTTGGATTTCTGTCCGAAGACACTGAAATCATCCAAAAATACCTGCATAAAATCGTTGAGATAATTCTTGAATATCTCAGATATTGCTCGCTGAAACGTGGCTGGTGCATTGCAAAGTCCAAATGACATGACTTTGTAAGCATAGGCTCCCCATTCAGTGATGAGTGCGGTCTTTTCTTGGTCTTCTTCCGCCATCTGCACCTGGTTGTACCCACTGAACCCATCCATAAATGAGTACATCTCATGTCCTGCACTGTGTCCAATACTATTATAGTGAAGGGTAGTGGAAATGGGTCTTTCTTGGTTCCTGCGTTTAGCTTGCGGTAGTCCACACATACTCGTAATTTTTCATTTTTCTTGGGTACTATCACAATGGGTGATAACCATTGTGGTGTCTCTACTGGGTATATGAATCCTGCATCCAGTAATTTCTTGATTTAAACTTTGTGGAACCCGACAAAAAGACATTGGCATCATGGGTTGACCAAGCTGTTAAGGAGGCTCTATTACCTCAAAATATTCGGGCTGGTTTTCGCACCACCGGAATTTGGCCTTTCAATCCTCATGCAATGGAGAGTAAAGTTGGACCTTCTGACTAAAGCCATTGGTGCTGCTGGTGCAACTGGTTGTCCAAACTGGGATGGTCCTGCTGCTGCTGGCTGTGGTGATGTTGGGATTGTCAAAGCTAGTGGTGTTGTTGGTGTTTGTCTTCCAAACAATGATTCAAAGCTAGGAGGTCCTTGTCCCAATGATAGCCGTCTTCCAGCTGCTATCCCTACTAAGCTTAATGAATCTTTAAAAGCTTTGAGTGCAGTCCTGGTTATCCTTTCTGGAGAAGTAGTTTCACTTCTTTCACCTTCTTCACTCAGAATATTCTCAAATCTTTCTTCTAATATTTCAGCAAAACCTCAATTTGGACTTGTTACTGTAGAAGGTCCTTCAGATCTTTCTTGTGGTAACCATTCACCAAGTGCATTACTGGCACTCTTTCTGGTGTAGTGTTCTCACTTTCCAACGATCCGATTTCCTGATCCTTTGGTTTATCATTGTCAATTTGTCGTGATGTCTCGCCTTGAATAATATTCAAGTTTTGTAATTCTGGGAACTCTTTTCTCAACCGAGCTTCCCTTTCTGCAGCATATTTCTCTATTCTTTCAGCTTTGTCTTGCTTAGCTTTTTCTTTAATTTCCTCATTCATTCCCACATCATATACAAAATTCTTTTTCAGCACCCTTTAATCAGCCTTGGTATGTCAGTAAAGAAAAATTATAGTGGTCTCTACCTTTTCTCCAAGATTTACCCTATCTTGCCAGAATCCGTATCACGACTTAATTTTCCTTTACTGAGGTTCACTTGAACTCAACATACCGTTAGTCCCCAGTATGGTCGCCAAATGTTAACTGCTGGTTTATGACTTAGACAAAACAGGCTATCAGCACTAATGCCCATTTCCCAAGACATGCAACAGAGGTTGTCCGACGGTATGCTTTCAGAAACGATTACAAAGTAATCGTTTTAAGGATAGCCAAACCATGGACGTTGTATGAATCAATATCTCTACAGGTTGTTTAATCCTATTGATTAAGCCCAACCTACAGTCTCTTTGGCCTAAAAGTTCTTAGTCGAAAAGACTGAAGCCTCTTTGTTCATACAATCAGATGGTAGTCAAGACAAAACAAGAACTATTCTGAGATGATACACATTCTCACCATCTCACGTTCTCTCATAATGCACATTCTCTCCATCTCACGTTCACTCTACACAGAGATACTTCGAATAACATGGCTTTACTTCAGAGTTCATCACATCATCGCAGAAGTACACATTGAATCACTCTGAGTCCACTGAATACACACTGATCACTGATACCTTCTAAGTTGCGTGCAGCCTTTTTATACAATGCTCGAAAGAGCCGTTACAGCCTGTAGTCGTTAATGACCGTTTGCCTAACTGCCTACGCAATCTAAAGGGTTTGCTAAAAAAGTGACTCGTTGTAGTGGTCGTGTGCTATAGTGGTAAACGGTCCACTACTTCCTCTATTAGTAAAAGCCGATGCTAACGTGGCCGTGTGATATCGTGGTTCACGGCCCACGGATGCTACACTACCCACTACTGCTCCCGTGGTAATGTACCCTTGTTCCGCCATTTGCTAAGTACCGCGTACTTAGTCTTTTCTGCTCGTGACCAGGTAGTGTATACCAATCCCCATCCGGTATGTCCCGTCGTGACCCTCGCTGTCTGGCCCTCGTAGCTTAGCCGTTATCACAAGCCCTCGGCGAAGGAGGGGCATTGGGAGAGGAAGATTTCTCCTCTTCTTCCTAGGCTCGGCAGGTGCCTTGTGAAGGGATTAAAACAAGTCCCGGCTATAGGCGGCTCGGGGGCCTAGGCGGTAGGAATTAGACAATAAAAACACAAAGACTTGGAAGGTAGTTACTGAGTAGATTGTGGGATACCGTATGACTTAGAAACGCAAACTCGCCCTGTGAAGAGGAGTACGTGATTTCTCTTTGCCGGTAGGACTTAGATAGTGATCATAGCCACCATATACGACCACAGATCCCCTACACTAACCGCAGTCGGGTAGGCGGTTCAGTGAACCCAATCTACACCGCAACTTACCACGACCCCCCTAGACTACTATGTCGTCATCCCAACCGCGCGCGCTCAGGGCTCGTCAGTCGCTTGTAATTTAATATTTTGTTAAATTAAGCGACCGCCTATATTGGCGGTCGCCGGTAATTTATTAATTTTTAAATGAAGCGACTGCCCATACTGGCGGTCGTTTGTATTTTATTATATTTTAAAATAAGCGACCGCCTATATTGGCGGTCGGTTGAAGTTTATTATGTTTTAAATGAAGCGACCGCCCAGATTGGCGGTCGCTTGCACTTTATTATATTATATTATATTATTATATCTTTAATATATTCTATAAAAATACAGCGACCGCCATGTGGCGGTCGCTATAGTTTTTTTTTTAAAATTTAGCGACCGCCATTTAGCAGCAGTCGCTTATTTTTTTTTAATTCTTAAATAAAGCGACTGTCGTTTGGCAGTCGCTTCTTCAGTAAATTTTTGAAAAATGCAGCGACCCCCATGGGCGGCGGTCGCTTGATTTGATTTTGATTCTTAAATTAAGCGACCGCAGTTTGGCGGTCGCTTACTTAGTATATTTCTTAAAATGAAGCGACTGCTGTTTAGCGGCGGTCGCTCATTTTTTTTTTGAATCTTGAATCAAGCGACCGCCAGTTATTTAATATATATTTTTAAAATGTAGCGACCGCCATGTGGCGGTCGCTCTTCTTGTTTTATAAATATAGCGACCGCCATGGGGCGGTCACGTGTTTTTTATTTTTTTGGAAATCCAGGGACCCGCCGTGTGACGGGTTTTTTTTTTTTTAATCATGAAGCGGCGTCTGGCCAGCCACGTGGCGAGGTGCCACGGGTCAGAAACAAATGGGATGGGGGGAGGTTGTTTTGAACCCTTGACCTCTCCCATGTGGGTGCGTGTGGCGAGGTGCGACTGGCCAGTGGCGCCGCGTGACACGTGGCAAGGCGCCACTGGCCTGTCGTGCCTTTTCAGGCATAATGTCATTTGGGGGTGGGGCTGGTGGGCGCCTATATAAACCATTCCCCCCTCATTTTCTGATCACTTTTGCCCATCTCGTGGTGCGGTTCCTTGGCATCTTGTAGTCCTTTCGGACTTCGTTGCTTGGCACTGCCAACGGGAGGTGCAAAGGTGATTATTTGGGGAAGGGGGGGGTGGTGTCGGTTTTATATTGGTCAGTCCCATACCCTTGTTCACGGTTCAATCATCGTATCACCATTTTGCCATTTTTTGGATCTTCGGTGGCCTATTTTTTTGCAGAAACTACGAAGACACCATCCACACGCGTCCATTGCCGTTTTCTAAGGTTTTGTCCCCTGTACTGGGCAAAGGTTTATACAATGTCGGGGGTTGTGAATTCAAGTTCTGGGGCGGGGTCGTCTGGGGGTCGGAGGAAGAGAAAACGTGCCCACGAGTGGGTAGCCAGGTCAACAAGCTAGACTACCCGGGACCGGATGCCTTGGATAGGGTGAAAGAAGTGGTAGTGGATTATTTCGAGGGTAGGGACATGATGAGGCTGGAGAGTGCTTATGTCAGGCATGGATGGGAGGGGTTTCAGATTTTCCAGCAGAATATGGAGAGGAAAATGACGAACATTTTGGCGGGGGTTAAGTGGATGGCAGACAGGGGGTCGCGGCCCTTTGCCTTGAGGGCAGGGGGGTCGGGACACAAGAGGGGCTGCCCCTGTGGTGGGGGCAATAGCAGCGATAGGTATGGGGGCTGAAGCACCCTTGAGTGCCCAAGGCACTCAAGGAGGCGGAGGCGCTCACTAGGTGGAGCCCCGCACACCGGGTTGCGGTGGGGGTGGCTCCACAAGGGGTGGTGGTAGCTTAACGGGACTTAGTGGGGGTGGCATAGGACTCACCATGGGGTGGAGACCTCGAGGTGGGAGTCGTGGGGAGTCTTGGGACTCATCACGGTCCATAAGGGCCGTGGTGAGTGGGCCAAGACTCACCGCGACTCATCACCGGGAGTCGAGGGTTTTCGTGGTGGTTCGCCATAAAATGGCATGGCTGGTTGTGAAACCCCCGCGGACAGCTACAGAAGTATATATAAGGGGAGTAGTGACCCCGAGAACGGTGCAAGCCCGTTGGTGACCAAAAACTAGTGAGTAAGCGAGCAAGCCGGAAAGCGACCAAAGAGTGGGGAGCTGTTCCGGACTGCCATCTACCAAAGGGAATTCTCCTAGTCCCAAATAAGTGGAGGGTTTAGTGGGAAGCGAAGGGGGACCGTTATGTCCCGGTGAGCAGCCAAAGCTCCAAGTTGGCCCGGGCGGCCAGGTTGGGAGTCAGGCGCGCGCATCAAAGCGAGTAACTATGACTTGAAGGGGAGCTTACCGAAGTGAGGTGCGCGACACTTGGTATCAGAGCTTAGAGTTCAGTACGCGATAGTCCTTGGGATTGGCCTCATCATGGGGTCCGGCAAGCCGAAGCGAAAGCGGAACGGCCCAAAAGATGATGATCCTGGTGAGCCCGATGGGGGCGACGTGTCACCGAGGCGGCCGTTTGAGGAAGCGATGCATGTTTCCGAAAACGAGGCCGCTCAAGAGCGGGAGGAATCCGAGGAGTCGGAGCCCGAGGAATCCTTGAGAGCTCCGACAAACCAAGAGATGCCTCCCATGCCGGCAGCCTTTTGGGAAGGGTTGTTGGCGCAGTTTGGCGGGACGTTGAAAGACGTGTTGAAGGCGGCTAATGCCACTTCCACTCAGGCAAAGTTTAAGGTGAAGCCTAAGGAACCCGGCACCTTCGAGGGTGTCCGAAATCGGAAGGCACTCAATACCTGGCTCCTGGAGCTAGAGCAGTACTTCCGGGCGGCCAAGTTGAGTGACGAGGATCGGGTGGAAGTGGCTCCCACCTATTTGAGGGGCTATGCTCAACAATGGTGGCAGAAACGCCTTCACGACCGAGGTCCAAGCCCAGAAACCTTGGACTGGAGTGGGTTCAAGAAATTGATGAAGAGACAGTTTGTGCCCCTCAACGCGTCCTGGCTTGCCCGGGACAAGATGAGGAATTTGAAGCAAACAGATGACATTCGGGGGTATGTCCAGGCTTTCAATGTGCTGTTGCTCGAAGTCGCGGACATGGCAGAACCAGAAATGGTCTTCAACTTTGTGGCGGGACTGGCCCCATAGGCCAGGCGGAAGTTGGAGGAGAAGCCACCCGAGACTTTGAACGAGGCAATTGAGAGGGCTGAATGTTTCTCAGATGTCCCTAGGGGTGAGAGACAAGGCCGTACGGAGCTGAACCACAAGAAGACCCGACGGGAAGGTGACTCCTCCCGACCGGAAAAGAAGTGGGATAGGCCACGCGGCAACAATGGCACGTGGAAATCGAAGGGAGGGCCTTCACACGCGGCGCCGGCGTCATGAAGGAGTGCGACGCTCCTGTGTCCACCAACAACGACACGTTAGTTCCGGATATTATCCCATCCACGAACAATAACTGACTCCCTTTACGCAGGGGGCCAGTTTCCTGATACAACTCACAAGAATAGTTGCCTACCTTGCAAGTCCTGGCGACCACCGCTTCCACCAAGCGACTGATGGTATCTTCCGACAGCTCCGTGGTTGCCCGAGTCATGTTCAATTGTCGAGGTTTCGTGCACTTCTTGGCCATGTGTCCGGGCTCCCCGCAATTGAAACACACTCCATCAAAGGTCGCCTTCTGTCCGCCATAAGCCGCTCCACCCGCTTTTCTTTTCGAAGCACCGGGCGCCGCAAAGTTGGGACTCCCGACAAGTGACGTGGGGGCCTCTATTGAGGTGCGTTCTGCCAAAGGAGAACCACAGTTGGCGACAAGGTTGGCGTTTAATGTTCCTCTTCAACTGGGGAGTTGGGAGGGACGTGAGAACTTCACCATCTGCGAGATCGATGGAGTAGATCTCATTTTGGGGATGACCTTTTTGAGCAAATCCGGAGCGGTCATAGATGGCCGCAAGAGAGTAGTCACGCTACCATGTGGGAATGGTGGCGAGGTCTTACGAGTGTCGAAAACGCCCAAATCCGTGGGAGGGCGAATAAACCTTCTGTCAGCAAGGGAGTGGGCCGTGGAGGAGGCACACGAACCCCAGTTTTTGCTTTACATTAGAGAAGTGAAGGGAGAAGGCGATGGGGAGCCGAGCCCAGATTGGATCAAGGGGATTTTGGAGAAATACCAGGATGTGATGCCAAGGATTTACCAAGCGGCTTGCCACCGCGAAGAGGAGTTGACCACAAGATTGAGGTGATACCGGGATCGGAACCGCCTACCAAGGCGCCCTACCGGTTGAGCCACAGAGAGTTGGTCGAGCTGAAGACTCAGCTCAAGGATCTAATGTCAAAGGGGTACATCCGGCCGAGTAAGTCACCTTACGGAGCCCCGGTGCTATTCGCAGACAAGAAGGATGGGACGCTGCGGATGTGTGTCGATTACAGGGCTTTGAATAAGGTGACTATTAAAAACCGGTACCCTTTGCCAAGGATCGACGACCTTTTCGACCGGTTGGCAGGAGCGAAGTATTTCAGCCGGATCGACTTGCGCTCCGGCTATCATCAAATTCGGGTGGCGGAAAGAGATGAGGAGAAGACCGCGTGCAGGACAAGGTATGGTTCATATGAGTTCTTGGTGATGCCTTTTGGGCTCACCAATGCACCAGCGACATTTAGCACGCTGATGAACAGCCTTTTTCAGGAGTGGTTGGATGACTTTGTGATCGTGTACATCGACGACATCTTGGTGTACTCGAAAACAAAGGAGGAGCACCTGGAGCACCTCAAAAGGGTGTTTCAAAAATTGCGAGAAGGGAAGCTGTATGCCAAAGTTTCAAAGTGCGAATTCGGGGTCACGAAAGTGAAGTTCTTGGGGCATGTGATTACACAGGATGGGATCAAAATGGATGACAGAAAAGTGAGGGCGATCTTGGACTGGGAGCCTCCGACTTCGGTCCCGGGAGTGCGTTCCTTCCTAGGACTCGCCTCCTATTACCGGAAGTATGTGAGAAATTTCACCAAGATCGTGGGGCCGCTGTCGGACCTTCTGTGTAAATCTAAAGTCTGGGCATGGAACACCTTTTGTGGCCAAGCCTTTGCTGAATTGAAGCAGCGGATGGCGGAAGCTCCAGTCTTGAAAATCCCGGAGTTCGATCGTCCGTTCGAGATACATACAGATGCGTCGGACTTTGCGATTGGGGGTGTACTGATGCAAGATGGACGTCCAGTGGCTTACGAAAGTAAGAAACTGAATGAAGTGGAGCGACGGTGGCCGACGCACGAGAAAGAGATGAAGGCGGTGGTGCACTGTCTTGAGCTCTGGCGCCACTATGTTGGTTCCAACCCAGTGAAGGTGTTCACGGACAATGTCACGGTGAAGTATTTTGCCACGCAGCCCAAGTTGTCCCCAAAACAACTTAGGTGGCAAACTTTGGCGGTGTTCGACGTGGATATCCAGTACAAACCGGGGCGAGACAACGTGGTGGCCGATGCTTTAAGTAGAAAGCACTCAACAGCTCTCAACACAGATGTTAGTTGTTCCTCAAAATGTCCCATCCGATCATTGTTAGTGGATCAATGGTAGAACATGGCTGTTCGCTTAGGTTTTGTTTTAATTCTAAATGTTTTAATTGGTTTTTGGGTTGGATTCCTATGTGCCGTTGGAATTAGGGTTACCGTTCGGGGTTTCTGGCTTCCGTTTCTGCTTTGGGGTTTGAGGTTTGGGGTTTGGGGTTTATCATTGTGGGCATGGGTTTTCGGTTTATGGTTTTACATGGGGGTTTGAAATTTGGGTTGTGGGATCAGTGTTTGTAGTTATGGTTTCCCCATGTTTCCCCAGGTATAGAATTTGTCATCAATGCCGTGTTTGCCGTACAATCAACTTTATTTCAGTCCGTGCATCCTCCACTGGACTCACGTTCATCCCACATTCATCCATCATCCATCCATCACCTTCTTTCATTCATCCATGCCTCTTTCATCCGTCCATTTTTTATGACATGCTCATCCCACATTGCATGCATGGAGCACGACATGGAATGGTCCCTGGCTGCCTACGTGAATTTGAATTAAGAACAGTTTGCGTCCACGGCAATAGGCCTTGTATTACCTCGGCTGTAAGCTCTGCTTCCCTAATCTGCTCACGCTTAAAATCTGCTCACGCTTAAGGAATTCTGCTCACGCTTAAGGGATTTTGCTCACGGTTAGTGTGCAAAGCTTGAGCGTGCTCACACGGTAGCTACCCTCTCCAGAAAGGCCTCTCTTCGCTCATGATATGGCGGTACAATCATAGGTGAAAATAAACCTGTGTGGAGAGACATCTCACTCTCAACTCCAGAAAAAAGAAATCCAGGTATTGAGGATCAATGGCTAATATAATAAAATAGAAGGTTACTTATATATCCAGAATTCCAGTGGACATGTATCCTCATATCATTCAGCATGTTAAATTGTTTGTCTCCAATTTGCAGACTATTGGTATGGAGACATTATGCTGTAAAAAAAGCTAGAACCAGGTCATAAAAAAGCAAGAGACAAAGCCATATCATCCTTATGACCTGTAATCTTGATATAAGGCATCAACTTACGTCAGTTCAGTACAGACCAAAAAATAGTACATTGGCCAGATCATGTAGAGGGTATATACATATATTCCAGAATGTCATCTTGTCAAAACCTAGCTCAAAATATCATGAGTTAGAAGGTCGAATGGAAATTACAAGCCTCTTCTTGCCCAAAAAGACACGGGCAACAAGTGTCCATCATAACTTTTTACAGAAATAGTAGACATGTGTACAACCAGAAATCTGGTAGTGTAGTTTTAACATGTCCTTCAGTATAATTTATGTGTTTTGACCACCATACATATTTCTTTCAGAGAAGATTCAGTCTGTGAACCATAAACAAGCTAGTCCAGTAAATCTATATTGGCTCTTGAGATGTACTCAACTTATAGCCACATACAATCCCTGAGATACCTCATGTAGCCCAAAGTTTATAGCTCATCGGGGTATGATTTTTTTTTCCCAAAAGATTGTTCTGCATACCATTCTTGAGTAGTGAATGAATATTCAGTTTCAGAAAATGGGAACAAGGTACAGATATACCAAGTGTTCCTTCTAGCATAGTATGTAAGGAGGATAAGTGCCAATTTATCAAAAAGTAAGGAAAAGCCACAAATGGTGGTCTTCAACAAGAGTGTTTTATGTTCAGTATCCTACTGCAGGAACTGGTAGAAAGCAGAGATGCAAACCTATGTTGACAGTCAGTCCAGCAGAGGTAAAATCTCTTCCCACATTACAATGTTTGGGAAGTCACAATCTGATAAAAGTGCCAATGTTTGTCAAACACCTAGGATTCAATAGCTCTTCAGAAAAATGAACTCAGTAGTAGGGGACATGGAAGTTATCTGGTGAAGCAGCCATGAATAGCCACATCCATCAATTGAAGGTAGATGCCCTATTCGATGGAGATGCATCAGCCCGTAGTCTTCATGTGCCTCTGTCTCAAATACCAACAAGCAAAACCAAATGTAGCTAAAAGAGCATGATTAAGGAAGGCGTGACAGACGAGAAGCCCTCACCTATACCGTCCCAAAAAGCACCACAAACCAATGTGGGTTAGTGAGGACGTACGAGGCGAGTAACAGGCTCTCATGCTTGCTATCGCTTTCAGATAGGCATTTCTGAACATGCAAATATACCACAAATGGAAGGCAGTACGTAAATCCTTGTACAAAAGCCTTGTAAGCTTGTGGCAGAGTAGCTTGAGACATAGTGATAGCGTGCCCTCTTACGCTGCAGGCTGTAGTATGTAATCCTCAAACAACAGCAAAACACAGGCAATCTAACACAAGACTAAGGTGGACTGAGCGTGACTGAGACTCCCTGTGATAGATGAAGAGAAGAGAAGAAAACCGTGTCTTCTCTTTCAAGCTCTTATGGTATGCCCCGATCGCTGCGCGGCGACATGTTGTCGTTCATAACCATTGTCAGCGGTTTGTGCCAGGATCTCCTTCTCCATAGGGGTCGGGTGGCAGTAGATTATGAGCTTAGAGTAAATCTCGTGGGTACTATGCCGAGCTCGTAAGCAATGTATCGTGTAAGTACTTTAGAGAACTCTGGCTCAAATGGAATTGCCACGTAGGTACAGAGTAGATGACAATCATTCATCAGGTGTTTTATTTACTCAGCCTCTGTCCAAGGGCTAAAAAATGCAGGAAATGTCTGATGTCCTGACATATTTTGTTTGGGTATCAGCAAAAACCAGGCAGTAGAATGTCAACCATCCTGGAAGTAACCTAAAGCCCAAGATTTGAGAGAGAGAGAGAGAGGGGGGGGGGGGGGGGCAAAAAAATAAAAAAAATAAAAAATGTGGGGTGGGAGTGACTGAGCATCAGCTGCTCTCTCCATCTCTCTCCACATCCTCATGCAAAAAAAAACCAGAAGGTTGAGGGGGGGGGACCCGAGCAGTAGCACAGTGTGCTGCTGCTAAGTCCCCCCCCCAACCTTCTGTTTTTTTTTTTTTGGGTGAGCAGCACAAAAGAGAGGGAGAGAGAGGAGAGAGGGGGCAAAGAAACAAACAAACAAAAAAAAAAAGGGTGGGGGAAACCCCTAGTGTCCCATGCCTCGTCCCCACCCCCTCTCCCTGCCCTTTAACTCAAACAAAAAGGCAGCCCCCCCTGTGACCCCCATCCGTCGCAAGAAAAAAAAACCCGTCACAACCCCCCTCTGCGGCGCCCCGCCGTCGCATATCCCGCGCGCCCTTGGGCCCCCCTCTTCCCCTCCATGCCACCTTGCGACGGCGGGGCGTCGCAAAGGGGGGTTGCGACGGGTTTTTTTTTTTCCTGCGACAGATGGGGGTTGCGGGGGGGGGGGGCTGCCTTTTCGCCCTTCATGCCACCTTGCGACGTCCGGGCGTCGCAGCCTGGCCCCGGCGTTGGGTCCAACCCGTCGGCGTCGCAAGGTGGCACGCCCCGCCGGATGGCGACGCCGGGGCGTCGCAAAAAGGGGCCGCGGGGGTGGCGTCGCACGCTCAGCGCTGCGCCGCTCGTGGGGCGTCGCTACCCCCTCCCCCCCCCCCCCCCCCCATTTGCAGTAGTGCGTTGAACAATTATTTTTGCCCACTAAAACAATTGGACTGGCTCAATGTGAGATAGAAGGAGTGATCACACCTGCATCAAGCATGCGATAGATTTCTTCTTGAATGACTTTTCACTCTCGAACACTCTCTCTATAAGCATACTGCTTAATATTAGGCTTACCTTTAGTGACAATGGCGTGCTGAAGAATGTTAGTTCTTCCCAAATCATGGGGCCATTTGCTAAAGATGTCCAGGTTGCGTTGAATGAGGTTATGTAAGTGAACGGTCTGCTCTGGAATGAGATGTTCCCCCACCTTGATGTCTTTCAGGATCTGTTGGAAGTGAAGTTCTTGGTCATGAGTGAGAGTTGGGCAATCAGCTGGTCCCTTCACTAGAAGAAACCACAGGTATGCTATCTCACACTTGACACATTCCACGGCTTTTATCACGGGTCTGTAGAGTGAGCCAAGGTGTGGGTCAAAATATGCCCTAACTGTGGGGTGTCCCACATGTTCACCACACCCTAGGCAAGAACGGTGTGAAAACAGCCATGAGCGTGGCAGGGGTTTGCTTAGTTCACATGGAATGTTACACACCTGTGTAAAATGGAACAAAGAACTTAAACATTGTGGTGTATGGGGAGTGTGAGTACTACTTTGCAAACGGAATAAATAAACCAATGATGCCCTTGGAAAATGATCACGAGCTTCATGTTCATGTTCAGAAATCTGCACGATGGGCTATTAGCAAGTGAAGAATCACCCCCTGTTACACCCCATTTTCAATCTCTACATTATGAAGTCTATAATGTTATTGGTGAAATGAGCATTGGGATCGCATTCAAAGGTGGCCTCGTTCCGTTGCAACCTATGACACAACTAGGACAAACAGGCATAGATATGATTTACACTTTTTGCCACAAATCACTTGCATCATCCTTACATTGAACTCCTTGTTTATGTGACATGCTTGGACTTTGTCATCTCACACATCAAAGAAAAAACCAGAATATTTTGAAAAAATCCAATCAACTTCACTAGCAACTCCACAATTATATTTTAAATTAATGTAAATTGAAATATATATTAGTAATTAGATAGAATATACGTCGTTTTAACTACTCATTTAATGATTATGAACCTTACCCAATCAATAAATTAACCAGGGCCTCTGTCCCTTGTTATATATATATATATATTTGACAGCTAAGAATATCTTCACATAATTACATGGACTATATAATTATTTTATATGGTGTTAGGGTGCAAAACGTTCAAAAAGGTCGCTCGAATTTAGGATGCTAGGTCCCGGTGTGCAGGGCTGGGACTCAGCGTTTTTTGGGGTCCGCGTCTTCTTAGTGCCAAAGCGATGGCACCGTGAGCGTAGTTTGGAAGTTGCGGGGCTTCTGGAGAGGAGCAGACTTAGTTTTTGGGGAGGAATGAATACAATCGCAAGGCGTGGCTTTGTGTTTAGGTTTTTTTGGATTGTGCGTGTCTAAGTAGTAGAGCAGGCATGAGTTTCTCTCAGATCCATCACGATGGTGGGACAACCGCAATCGCAAGGTGTGGCTTTTTCTTAATGTACGATGTGAAGAAGTTTGTACATCCTGAAATTGTGGGCTCTTGGCTCCTGCTAGTACCATGATTTGGTATTCTTCACGATGTTTACAAGGTTCTTGGGAGAGTCAGCTTGGTCTTAGCAGGCCGCGTTTCAATCTCTGCCCGCTCAGCTGCACCGTGGTGGTTCTCACGGACCATTCCGACATTACCTGACTACGACACAAGCAGCACACACAAGAGGTCCTCTTGGGTTCATGGTCAGTCAAATCCGAAATGGGTCATGACACAAGGTCGAGGACAATGTGGTGAAGGCACCTTCTTCTTCAACCTATTTCAGCCTGGTTTGCCCATCAGACTCGGCCCTGAATTTGCAGCACGGAGCAGAGCTGGCATGAGTTTTTTTCAGATCCATCACGATGGTGGGACAACCGCAATCCGCAAGGTGTGGCTTTTTCTTAATGTACGATGTGAAGAAGTTTGTCCATCCTGCAATTGTGGGCTCTTGGCTCCTGTGAATACCATGAGTTGGTATTCTTCCTGATGTTTACAAGGTTCTTGGGAGAGTCAGCTTGGTCTTAGCAGGCCGTGTTTCAATCTCTGCTCGCTCAGCTGCACTGTGGTGGTTCTCATGGACCAATCCGACATTACCTGACTACAGACACAAGCAGCACACACAAAAGGTCATTTTTGGGTTGATGGTCAGTCAAATCCTCCATGGGTCACACACAAGGTCAAGGACTTCATTTCCTTCGGCATGTCTTTTCAAATCTGTTCGTCCCTTGCATTTCTCTAATCTTTCTTTGACTTGTATGCAGTTCAGGAGGTTGTATGAAACAGAAACTGCTCTCTTCACTTACTCTGCAATGATCCAAGAGGCAGGGTGTACTTCCCACTTCTTCCTCTCCAGTTGTGAGACTTTCTGTCTTGTTGTCTTAATTGCAGGTTCTGGAATGTGATGAGGCAATAGCCAAGCGCCACAAGGCCTGTGAGGGCACCAGAGAGCAAGAGGATGTTAAGCTCAAGGTAGAGCGATGTTTCAGTGAAAACTCAGGAGAGTCAAGCCTGAGATTGAAAGATAGCCCCAAGCCTCCAGAACCTCCAAAACAAGACTACATCCATGTGCGTGCAAGAAGGGGTCAAGCCACTGACAGCCATAGCCTTGCTGAGAGGGTATTGACATCATCACGAAACTCACTCTGTAGAACCATTTCATCATACGCACTTAGCACTAGATTCACATTATTTCAGGTATTTTATATTTTTCACATGATGTTCTAGGGGATGCTTTTGGGTAGACAGCCTTTTCCTTTCCTGCCACTATGCTGGTCCCCTTGTCCATGTATGATGACTCTTTATGTTCCTGTATGTAACGGTTTTCCCTTATCTGGTGACAGTATCAACGTATTTGTGCAAGCTGAACTTATTATTATTCGACATCTGTGGCTGCCAGGTTCGGAGGGAAAAAATAAGTGAACGCATGAAATTTTTGCAAGATCTTGTTCCGGGCCGCAGCAAGGTATAGAGCGTCTTGCATTGACCTTCTTGCCATATAGTAATCAGTCCCAGCCCTGGGAAGCATTATGGCATTACAAGGCCTAAGTTGATGGCTTAGGCACAAAGGTTGTCTGTTTCTATTGTTTGTCCTTCTGTTCTTCTGTTTATCATACTGAACCAGAGATGGAGGTTTCCAGGCATGTGTGTGCTGACGCTGTCATGTAAGTGGTTACTGCTTGCAGGTTACGGGGAAGGCTGTGATGCTTGATGAGATAATCAATTATGTGCAATCTCTTCAATGTCAAGTGGAGGTAGTGTTATCTCGCTGGCTCCCTATTCAAAGCTTTGTACCGTTGCAAGTTTTTGGTCTGTGATAAGTGTGGCTTTCTTGACTAATGTAAATGCAGCTACATGTCTTCAAGTAGACAGGCCTTGGATATATTTACTGAAGTCATTCTTACTTTGGACCCTCTAATTGTGGACAGTTTTTATTGATGAAGTTGGCAGCTGTGAATCCACAATTGGACGTCAACTTGGATAATTTACTGAACAATGAGGTATGGAAGGGGTGATCAACATCATGGCCATAAAGCTCCAACTGTCTTCTTCAGCTCTTGGACAGAATCAAAGGCGTTGTTTGCAGTAGCCTTGCGGCCATAGACCCAAAGGTGGCATACAGGTGGGGAGAGGTAGGTGGGAGAGGAGCATCTAGCCTTCAAGTTTGAAATCTCAGTTTCCAAGCTTATCAAAATGAGAAAACAAGCAAGCGGTCATAGAAACAGCCTACGCTGCCATTCACAGGAGAGCTTACATTGAAGGCTTTGAGGTGTGAGGGATCCTGGCCTAGTGAAGGCACCTTCTTCTTCGACCTATTTCAGCCTGTTTTGCCCTCTCATCAGACTCGGCCCTGACATGCATCATGTTGAAGTCTGTAAGTTAGCTCGTTGGGTGGATCTGTGGTGGTTTGGAGTGACTTTCACAAGTTACTGCCGATGTGGCAGCAGGAAAGTATCCAAAAACAGGTAACAGAGATGAGGAGAAGCTTTGGAGAAGCTTTGGAGCCCAGGCCAGTCACATTCGTTTGTGTTTGCAATGCGTGTGCGATCCTGGCGCCCTGGAAAATGGGGAAGAGGTCCATGGTGGCATCATCAAAGCTGGGATTGTATCAGATGTCAATCTGACCAGTGCCGTGGTGGACATGTGTGCCAAATGCGGGTGCATGAAGGATGCATTAAAGGGGGTGTTGGGCAGTATGGCTGAACGGAATGTGGTGTCGTAGAGCGTGATGGTGGCATGCTATAAGCGCTACAAGGGCAGCGGAGGGAGGCTTTGGAGACCTCTGAGCACATGTGCAAGATTGGCAGCCCTGGAAAATGGAGAAGAGGTCCACGGTGGCATCGTCAAAGCTGTAGAGATTGTATCAGATGTCATTCTGAAAGCTGCCCTGGTGGACATGTATGTCAAATGTGGGTATATGAAGGATCCAAAGGGAGTGATGGGCAGCTAAGGGGCTGTGTGCAATGTGGTGTCATGGAGCATAGTGATGGCAGGACCTGCAAATATAACCTGGATTGCACATGAGGCAAAGCTCGTTAATGCTTCTACCAATTTTGTGTCTTTGTTGTTTCATTTTCTCATTGAGTACCAGTTCTGAAGTTCCCACTGGCCCATTTACTGGTTTTTTCACATGCTTGTGGAGGGCTATGTCTGGTCTATTTCCTTCCATGTTTTGAGCAGTCCCTTATCATCCCATAAGCTCCATCAATAATGTTTTGTGGGCTGCTTGTGGAGGGCTGGTTACCTTCAGCTTGTTTCATTTGCAGTGGTCAGTCTCAGCTGCTTGTGGAGGGCTATGTCATTTTTGTTTCAGTGTGTCATTGAACAATGCCTCATCCCACAAGCTGTTATCTGGTTAGTGTGCTGCTTATCGAGGCCTCCAATCATTGTTTGATGGGCCTTGTATAGCTTGTAGAGGTCCTGATATGTTTTGTTTCCTGTTTTCATTGGCAACAGTCTTTTTTTTTGGCTTGTGGAGGGGGCTGTTGTGGTCAATCTCACC